>JAYESD010000004.1:15823447-17023796 GCA_036927565.1 Tuctoria greenei | reverse complement strand
GGGTCCTTCTTTGCGACAGCAAATCCTAAGGTCATCACAAACTATGTGGCCGTTGTAAATAGTAGCATAAATTGCGACGGCTCAACTCAAACCGTCGCAAATTAGTTAACTTGCGATGGCTAGGCCCAAGGCCGTCATAATTTAAAGCATCGTCGAGAATTAAGGAGATATACCCCTAGTCCACGCAGCCTTACTCCCATTCCCACCCCCTCACGCACCTTTCTCCCCGCCGCTTGTCGCTGTCCTTCCTTCCCCCGCAGCCGCCGTCTCTGCTGACCCGTCGCTTCATCGCGGCCTCTCCATCGGCGGCAGCCACATCGCCGCCCACCTCCCGCGTCAGTCGTCCCCATCACAGCGTCTCGACGCCACCTCCCCGATGCAGCCGCCCATCGCCTCGTCCCGGCACCGCCTCCCCAATGTGGCAGGCCATTGCCGCCTCCCCCTTTTGACCGCCTCCCCCATCGGCCGCCTCCCCGGTGCATTCTCCCTCAGCCACCTCGGCCTCCGCGATGCCTGCACCCCGACGCCACCTCCAAGGTACGACGCTCTCCCCCCACTGCCTCCCCTCCCCCCATCGCATCCCCCCACCGTGCCGACAATGTCCCCACCAAGCCCCACACTTCGCACCTTCTCACACCGGTGCACCCTAGCCCCCCCCCCCCCCCCCCCCCCCCCCACACACACACACACACACACAATTAGTTAGCTTTGCGTGTTGCTAGTGATTACAAGCTATTTTACATTTTGAGGTATGAAAAATGTGTTGATGATGATACTGATGGTTGATCCTTACTTCTCCCACTCTAGTTTAGTTTCGTTTCAGAGGCTTTAGAGCTTTGGATGATGACATTACAGAGGCATGTGTTGAAGTGTACCAATGACACTTCCCCTGGTACTACTAAAGTGTAGCCCGCGGAGGTTCTTGTTTCGGTTAGGGCACGCAGAGATCAAGATCAAGATGGCGACACCATAGATTTACGTGGTTCGGGCCGCCTGAGCGTAATACCCTACTCCATGGAGTGTGTGTGTGTGTGTGTGTGTGTGTGTGTGTGTGTGTGTGTGTGTTGTATTATGAATCGCTTGAAAGTGTAGTCCATGGATCCGCTTGGAGTTCTTTCTTGTATTGTGTGGCTTAGTACTTTTATAGTCCAAGGACTGACCGTTACATCATTAGCCTGGCCCGACATGTGGCTCTGGCGTATTAATTAGCCTAATACACTATCAACGGGTATTAAGCATGGTTAATAGTGTGATAACGTGCCTTAATGGCTATGTTACCTCTTATTAACAGTGCTTTGATAGTGTGTCGTTAATACGGTATTAACAACACGTAATCAAGTCTTGTAACTGTCGCTTTAACTGTCCCTTGAATGTCTGTGCTGAAGGAGATCCGCCAATATATTCATTGATGAGGATCCGGAGGCCCCACACGTGGCAGCTTTGGTGCTTCCCATTGCGGGGAGGTAGCTCCAGCACCGCTGTACACGTGTCAACATCGGAGCTTGCCTCACTGGGGGTTAGGTCCGGGGTCATTATACACGTGTTGATCACAGAGCTTCCCCATGTTGAGAGTTTAGCTCCGGATTTACATTACATGCGTCAATATCTAGAGCTACCCATATGAGGGATGTAGGTCCAGTGTAATATGACATGTGGGGCCTGAGGAAGCCTTCAATTTTGACGGGTAGAACTCTTTTGCACTTCTTGCGGTATCAGAGGGTACCCGGTACGCAGGGTACCGATAGTGGCCCCCGGGCCCACCTTTGAGGGAAACCCTTTGGGTTAAGTTATTCTACCAAAGGTGGGGCCACCCTTGATTCCCGCGCTTCGACTTTGAAAGTCTCGTAATGTGCCGTTGGGGCGATGGTCTCGGGTTTAACCATCGCCGCATGGCTTGTTATGAATGTGGCACATGAGATCTTTGAGTGCGGATCTCACACAATTGAAATCGCCAGTTCCCGATACAAAAACTGTATCGGTTCCGAGCACCTTGTCAGGGTGCCGCCTTTGGGTAATAACCTCGATCTATTCGTCGAGGTGGCCCCAGACCCATTCATCATGGACGGGGTAAATTTTTGAAATGTAACCCCACTCTTGTTATGGTTTCCATCCAAGCATCGCGGAGGCTTACTTAAGAAGGAAAGTGTGTGCGTTTTGGGGAATCTTTACGCTTTCGATCAGTCTTGCGCTCAGAGTCTCCCAAACTTCGCCTAGCTTTCTCTTCATTCTCTCCACTTTGCCGCAATGGAGTTGGGTCTTCCCAAGAGCCGCCTCAAGAGCAAGGACGATTTGATGAAGGTCCGGACCTATATGGGGTGGTCCAGTGACTCCTTCAGCCACCTGATCCGCACCGGTGAGCTCCCGGTGACCTATATGGTGTACTTCTCTTCGTATGCCATGGTGGGATTGATCCCAACTTTTCTTTTAATGCTGCTGGACTTTTACGATCTTCAGCTGTATCATCTTGGCCCCCATTCTCTTCTTCTAGTGGCGAATTTCGTCCACTTTTGCGAGATGTGCACGAGAGGTTGGAGCTGCCCGAGGGAATCCCCAACATTGACACCGATGTTTGGAGTGTAGTTTCGGTGCTGTCAAATGCCTTCAACCCCGTCCTGACTAGAATCCACGAATGCATGGAGGGTGGTGTGACCCTCAGATGGTCTTCTGCAACTTCCTGGTGTAAGGATTGAATGCCCAAGAGGGGGGTGAATTGGGCATTCGATCCTTACAATTGGTATCAGAGCAAGGCTGCTCATTGGATCATTCTAGCTTCACCACTAGAGAGCCAAAATGGCCAAGATTGAGGATTCGGTTCCCATCTTTGAGGGCAAGAACTTTGCCTATTGGAAAGCACGTATGCGTGCTTATCTAGAGGCTATTGCTCCCGAGGTATGGGAAGCGACCCATGCGGGGTTTGGTGAGCATAACTACATAGGTGATCAAATCAAGTGGGATTCCAAGGCTAGAAATGCTATTTACGAATGCATTAGTCAAGATGTGTTTGCTAGGATTGCTAGCAAAGAAAAAGCTTGTAAAATTTGTGCTTGCTTGATTGAAATTCATGGGGGTTCTTCTCGCGTTAAAGAACTAAAGTATCACATCCTTAAGACCAAATATGATGAGTTCAAAATGCTACCTCATGAGAATGTCAATGAAATGTTTTCTCGCTTGAATGTTCTTAATGAGGAAATTAATGCTATTGATATTGCTCCTCTTGGCAAGGGGCTCATCAACCACAAGATTCTTATGCTCCTTCCTAAGCCAAAGTACAACATCATCAACTCCATGCTTCAAAAGGAATCTCTTGATCACATTGAAGTTTCTGAACTTATTGGAGAGATTCGCGCTCATGAGATGAGTGTGCTTAGGATGATGGAGGAATCATCTTCAAAGACAATTGATCTAAAGAATTCTACCAAGAGAACAAGTCTCAAGAAAAGAAAGTGATCGAGCCTAGCTCAAGTGAAGAAGAGCAAGCATCAAGTGAAGATGACGATGATGAGCTTGCATTGATGATGAGAAAATTCTCTCGCTTGAACTCCAAGATTGCCAAGAAGGGATACAACTTTGATCCCAAAAAGAAAGCATTTATACCAAGGAAAGATGACAACAAGACCTGCTATAACTGTGGTGATCAAGGCCAAATCTCCTATGATTGTCCAAAACCGGACAAAAGAAGAGAGAACCACAAGGGCAAGCATCACAAGCTTGAGGATAGTGAGGATGATGAATAAGAGGTCAAGACCAAGCCAAGATTCTTTGGGAAGAATAAGTATGACAAAGGCAAAAAGGCAAAACTCTTTCCAAAGAAGAGAAAATGTCCACAAAAGGTGTTCATGTGTGAGGCAAATGAATGGATCACCGACGAAGAATCTAGTGATGAAGAGAGTGAAGCTGAAGAAGAGAGCTTGGCCGGCCTTGCCATTGCCAACAATGATGATTCATCCCTTTGTCCACCTCCCATGTGCCTCATGGCAAAAGGTAACACCAAGTTATGTGATGACTCTAGCAATGATGAGCTTTCCCCCGATGACTTAGCTTCAATGATAAATGAATACCACACTATCATTAAAAGGGAAAAGAGTAAGGTCAAGGCTCTTGAAGAAGCTCGTGCTAAGCTCGAGAGTGCTAACCTCGATTTGCTTGACAAGTATGAAAGCATACTTAAGGAGCATGACACGCTCAAATCTCATGTCAAGCAAGTTGAGGAGGATAAGGCTCATATCAAGCTAGATCATCATAAGCTTGACTTAGCACACAAAGCACTCTTGGGAAAGCACAATGAGTTAATCCAAGAGCATCAAGTACATAACCTTGCCTATGAAGTTATTGATCAAGAATTGAAAACCATAAAGAAAGAAATCCTTAATGATAAGGTATCCATTGTTTCACATGCCACTAATGTTTGGCATAAGTCTTTGCCTTTGAAAGAGAACCATAGGGAGAAGGATTTGATTGATGAAATTGAAAGTCTCTGCACTAGTGTGGCAAAACTATCTAAGAGAGAAGTCAAGCACAAAGAATCCTCTTCCAACAAGCAAAGGCCTTCAACAAGAGAGGACTTGGATCCTTCTCGGTGCCTAACAAAGGAAAGGTGCCCTCACCGGAGCTTAAAACAAGCTTCATCAAGGAAGTTGGTTCTTATTGCCAACATTGCGAGGTCACCGGTCACCATACAAGGGAGTGTCCTCTTCCTAACTGGCCTTCTCCAAAATTGCCTACTAACAACTAGTCCACCTTTGATGATCACTATTATCTCTTGAGTAAAGTAGATGGGAAGGTGAAGGCACGGTTCATTGGCAAGGACATGAAGGGCATGAAGGGGAAGCTTCCCAAGCAACTTTGGGTCCCAAAAACACTTGTATCACACATACAAGGACCTAAGTTAGCTTGGGTTCCTAAAATCAAAAACTGAATTCATGTGTGTAGGTGAACTACAAAGCCGGATGAAAGCATTGGATACCCGATAGCGGGTGCACTCAACACATGACCAGCAACAATGGTATGTTCACCTCCATAGAGAAGCCCGACAATCATGAACAAGTCACCTTTGGTGACAACTCTAAAGGGAAGGTAATTGGGTTGGGTAAGATTGCAATTTCACATGATTTATCTATTTCCAATGTGTTGTATGTTAAGTCACTTAGTTTCAATTTGCTTTCTATTGCACAATTATGTTATCTTGGACTAACGTGCACCTTTGGCAAGAATGATGTTGTTGTGACTAGTGAAACAAGCAAAGAACTAATCTTCAAAGGGTTTCAGCATGGACACCTCTACTTAGTAGACTTCTCCACCAAGGATGCTAGCTTGACCACTTGTCTTTTCACCAAGACGAGTTTGGGTTGGCTATGGCATCGACGCATCGCTCACATTGGAATGAGCAAGCTCAAGAAGTCATTCAAGCTCGGGATGGTGACTGGCGTGAAGGATGCCACATTTGAGAAGAACAAGCTCTGTAGCGCTTGTCAAGCTGGGAAACAAGTTGCTTCACACCACCCGATGAAGACAATGGTGTCAACCTCCAAGCCACTTGAGTTGCTCCACATGGACCTCTTCTGACCGTCCACATATCAAAGTCTTGGTGGTAATTTCTATTGTCTTGTTATAGTTGATGACTACTCTCGGTATGGTTGGAAGTTGTTTCTAGGTGACAAGAGTGAAACTCCGGAAATGTTTAAGACCTTCTCTAAACGTGCTCAAAGGGAATTTCAACTTCCCATCATCAAGGTCCAGAGTGACAACGGCACCGAATTCAAGAACTACAACATTGGGGAGTGGTGTGATCGTGAAGGCGTGAAACATGAATTTTTAGCCACATACACTCCTCAACAAAATGGTGTCGCCAAAAGGAAGAACAAGACTCTCATCACTCTTGCACGAGCAATGCTTGATGATTATGGCACGTCCGAGAAGTTTTGGGCCGAAGCAATCAACACGGCGTGCCATGCCGCAAATCGGGTCTATCTACATCGACTACTTCAAAAGACCTCGTACAAACTCCTCATTGGGAGAAAGCCCAACATCTCCTATTTCCGAGTCTTCAGGTGCAAGTGTTATATCTACCACAAGAAAAGGCTCGGTAAGTCTGAAAGAAGATGTGATGTTGGTATCTTTATTGGTTATGCATCAAACTCAAAAGCATATCGAGTATTCAACCAAACCTCCGGTTTAGTTGAGGAAAGTTGTGATGTTGAGTTTGATGAAACTAATGGCTCCCAAGAGGAGAGTTTTGGTCATGATGAAATAGATGATGAGCCTCTACGAGAAGCTATGAAGAACATGACCATTGCAGACATCAAGCCTAAAGTTGAGGAGAGCCATGATCAAGGGGGAACTTCAAGTTCCAACATCAACACATCTATGGCACCTCAAGTTGACAAAGAAGAAAAAGATGATCCATTGCCAACACAAGATTCACAAGCCACACAACATCAAGAAGAAGAACAAGTCCATTATCAAGTCAAACCACAAGAAGAGCAACACGCATCACCACCGCCAAGTGCTTCACAACCACTTATGAGGCATGGACGCATCTCCAAGGCGCATCCGATTGATCAAATTATCGGTACTCCGTCAAGGGGAGTAAGTACACGTTCTCGCCATTTCGCTACGTTTTGTGAGCACTACTCGTTTGTTTCATGTGTAGAACCCACTCACATTGAGGAAGCACTCCAAGATCCAAATTGGATAATGGCCATGCAAGAAGAACTCAACAACTTCATCCGTAATGAAGTTTGGGTGTTGTAGGAGCGACCCAAGGACAAGAACTTCATCGGGACAAAGTCGTGTACCGCAACAAACAAGACGATAACGGTGTTGTGATCCGCAACAAGGCAAGACTTGTGGCCAAGTGTTTCTCGCAAGTTGAAGAACTAGACTTTGGAGAAACATTTGCTCTGTTCGCTCGACTAGAAGCCATCCGTATACTTCTTGCTTTTGCCTCACATCATAATATAAAGCTTTATCAAATGGATGTGAATAGTGCCTTTCTTAATGGTTACATTAACGAGCTTTTCTATGTTGAACAAACTCCCGGGTTTAAAGATCTGAGGAATCCTAATCATGTGTATAGGTTGCACAAGGCGCTCTACGGGCTCAAGCAAGCACCTAGAGCGTGGTATGAACGACTACGGGATTTCTTGATCATGCAAGGATTCAAGATCGGGAGGGTGGACACTACACTCTTCACCAAAGAAATCGATGGAGAACTATTTGTTTGTCAAATTTATGTCGATGATATTATTTTTGGTTCAACTAACGAAATTCTTAGCCATGAGTTTGGCAAAATGATGTCTAGGGAATTCGAGATGTCGATGATTGGAGAGCTTAACTTCTTCCTTGGATTTCAAATCAAGCAACTTCGAAAGGGGACCCTCATGTATCAAGAAAAATATACCAAGGACCTCTTGAAGAAATTTGAGATGGGAGATTGTAGCTCAAGAAGTACTCCAATGGCAACAAATTGTCATCTCGACGCGGATAAGGACGGTAAACCTATTGACCAATCTAATTACCATTCCATGATTGGTTCAATGCTTTATCTTACCGCATCTAGGCCCGATATCATGTTTAGTGTATGCTTGTGTGCTCGCTTTCAAGCGGCACCTAAAGAATCACATCAGAAGGCGGTCTTTAGGATACTTCGGTATCTCAAGCATACCCCAAGTGTAGGCCTGTGGTACCCCAAAGGTGCTAAATTCCATCTCTTGGATTACTCGGATTCGGACTTTGCCAGATGTCGTGTGGATCGCAAGAGTACCTCCGGAGGGTGCCACTTTCTTGGGTGTTCCCTAGTATCTTGGTCTAGTAAGACGCAAAACTCCGTTGCCTTGTCCACTGTGGAAGCGGAGTGTAAAGCGGCTGGTGCATGTTGTGCCCAAATCCTATATATGAAGCAAAACCTTTTGGACTTTGGTGGTAAATTTGGTTGTGTGCCTCTCCTTTGTGACAATGAAAGTGCGGTTAAGATTGCTAAAAACCCCGTTCAACACTCCCGCACTAAGCACATTGATATTCGCCATCATTTCTTGCGGGACCATGAAGCAAAGGGAGACATCTCCTTGTAAGAATGCATCACATATAGGTCCTTTCTAACTTTCAAAGGATAGGGGCGAGCAAGGGTTAGCTTGGGATGGCGGTTTTTTTTGGGTATCCCCAAGGCTTGCAGAATGGCTCTCCCTGAAGAATCCTTTGAAAGGTTCAAACTTGACAAGATAGATTTTATTTATGTCTTGCATGATGCCTGTCATATAGACTTGCACTCACGTTTAATATCCTGCATTAAAAATTGTTTGGCATTGCATACGGTAGATTGTCACAAAGGGGAACCCACTTCATGAGAAAGAGACTTGTTTGAAACGCAATATGTCAACTCATATGATGTGGAAAGAACAAAGTGTTAAGTGTGTTAATGCCTAAAGGAACATGTTTTAAAGAGATAGAAGTCTTCATCCACTAGCTCACAATGCATGGGCCTTACATTTTGTTTGGATTTTTCCTTGGTTTTTTATGGTGTTCTATTTGCTTTAGGGCTTAGCCAAGTTATTGGAAACTAGCGTTAAAGTCTTTTTGAGGGGTTAGGGGTTGCCCAAAAAGTACTAAGACTTGTATTTCTCTTTGTTTTTAAGTCAAAGGACATATATGGGCTATTGCTGATCTTTTATAGTCATCGGATTATCCGATGCTTAGGGCAGAAGCATCATCAGATCAGTTTGTGCTTAAGTACAAGGGTCAGCTCAGACAAAAAGTCAAATCAACCGATGAGTTCATTCTAAGAAACATCAGAGCATCTGATGTTCACATTTATAGAGTTGTGCCAAATTCAACTGATGATAAACTTTTCCACGTCGGATCATCCAATGTTGAAGGTGCCTTTGGAATAACCTTACTGTACCACTTGACAGATGCACCCTCTCAACTGACGTCAGATCATCCGATGTTAAAAATCAAGCTAGGGTTCGGGCCGCACCTATTTAGCGTGCCTCTCTATTTTTCTTTCTTTTTTCTCTCTTCTCTCCGCTGTCGTCGCTCCGCTCCCCTCGCCTTGTCGCCCCCCCCCCCCCCCCCCCCGCCGCACTCTGGCCGCCGCCGCACTCAGCACCGCCGCTCACCGCGCCGCCACTCCTCGCACCCGGCCGTCGCGCTCCCCATTGCATCACCGCGCCATTCCTGTTCGCCCGGCCGCATCACCATCCGAGCCGTAGCTCCTCACGCCCGGCCGTGTAGTACTTTGCGTCGCCGCCTCATGCGCCCGGCAACGTCGCCCCGCGAGACCCTGTGACCTACATCACTTCCTCGCTGTTAGACGTTGCACATTCTCCGAATTTGCCATCATCAACCCTAGCCCGCAATCTTATCTTCGCCCTCGTCACTCCTCTCATCAAGATGGGTCGTGACAAGAAAGGAAAGGGAAAGTCCATTGAGGAGCCGGCAGGTAAGAAGCAAAAGCTATCGAAAGAGATGAAGAAAGCTAGACAAGCTGAGATGGCCGCTCGCACCGCTGAGGAGCGTGAGCATGGCCAAAGAGGATCCCTGAGGATTCGGGAGTCCTGACAGAGGCAGCTACAGCCACAGCAGACAGAGGAGACAGAGGAGTCTGAGGAGCTGCTTATTCGCCGGCGCACAGTCAGGACTCATGGAGGTCATCCAGCTGCAGCCCCGAGTCAGAGACCATCTACAGCTGAGCTTCGGGAGGACAGAGCGGCCGAGAGAGCCGTCTATGAGATGGACACCAATGTCCGGGTTGGTGAGGGTGTCTGCGTGACTGACTACAGGAAAATGAAGGCATAGCAGCTCAGGAAGCTTCGATGGAGCATTCTGCTTGAGGAGTGGTTCCCGCAGCCCAGAGAGCCACTTGTGGACAGCCACTTCTGGACCCTGACACAGGTGTCGCTGTATGAGACTTACAGATGTCGGGGCCATAAACTCTTCCAGCACAACTTCATTGACTGGGATCAGCTTGCACTTGCAGCCAGCACTAAGATTCGCCCTTTCTTTGAGAGGTACAGAGGGCTAGTGGAGTTGATGTCTTTCCAGCGGAGTGCCTACGTGGAGGAATGGGTCCGAGTTTTCTTTGCCACACTCTACATTTCAGAGGGCCGCAGATCCATTGACTTTATGTTCATGGGCCAGCATCACCATCTGACTAGACATACCTTGGGACAGCTGCTAGGCGTGGATCTCCATGACACCTACCTACATGAGTTAGTATATGGACAGGCTGACCCACCGAGGAGGCCGCTCACTGAAGGTGTTGCACCACCTTTTGAGGAGATTCGGTCACTGTTTGCTCAGCCCTTCACACCTGACCAGCCTAAGGTACCTGCTCTACTCACTCCGGCTGCATGTACTATTCACCTTGCCTTGTGCCGCACGCTACTACCCAGATCAGGATACCTTGAGGGCTTTACCAGTTTGCAGTAGACCCTCCTGTTCTATGTCATGAACGGGGTGCAGTTTGACATCGTGGATGTCCTCATCTGTGAGATGGAGGATGTCATCACAGATGGAGTTGGGATGATGAGACAGCTCATGTTTGGCCACTGGATCAGTCACCTGATCTACCTATTGGCTCCAGAGGGATCCGCCGTGCTTGACAGTCTCACCGACGAGAGCGTCACTCGGTTCGGACACTACCGTGCTCCAGCTCCTGGAGACCGCCGCCTTGGCCGCCCAGTTGAGCATCAAGTCCAAGCTCGACTTTCAGAAGAAGACTGGGCAGACTTAGCAGAGGAAGACTTAGCACAGGCTGAGGCTCAGGGAGGGGATCTACAACATATCTGGTTAGAGAGTGACACTAGTGACAGTGTCGAGGAGTACTTCCCACCTCCTCCCTCACCCAGGAAGCACGACGCGGAGGCTGGAGGCCCAAATGCACCACCACCTCCTACTCCACCTCCGGTGTCTGAGGCACGGGTCTCTCAGCCATCCGAGCTTACTTCTCTACTACAGCAGATGGTTGAGCAGCAGCGACAGGATCGGCTTGCAGCTGAGCAGACCAGAGCTGAGCAGTTTGCACGTCTTGTGGAGCTCCAGCAGTAGCAGCAGGAGATGCAGCATCAGATAGCCCGCGAGAGGCGAGAGGACACTGACAGGCTCACTGGACTCATCGACCAGATGCATCAGCATACTCTTGACCAGCAGCAGCAGACGCAGCAGGCCATGATGGGCATCCTGGGGTTGATCACCAACCTCTACACTCAGACCGGGATTGCCCTGCCCTCACAGCTTCCTGGTCTAGCTCCAGGTCCACTTGTCCTAGCACCAGTCTCAGCTCCAGTGCCGACCATGCCGATACCGACTATCAGCATGTCCCCACTGCTTGCCCTGGTGCACCGATTCACTCTCCTCTCCCAGCTACGACCCTCTTTCAGTAGACTCCGGCTTCAGTTGTCAGTGCCCTGCTACCGGCAGTCCCGACTCAGCAGGCACCCTCAGTACCGACAGCGGCTCCCACAGCCCCTGTCTCCTCCACTCCAGCCTCAGCAGCAGCAGGCAACAGCTCCATCTCTCCAGGAGATGGGACCAACGACAACACCCCCGACAGCGACCAGTTCATCATCTCCCCAAGTGCTCAGGATCCTTAGGCACTCGGCTTCCCTTTTTGGTGTCTTGATGCCAAAGGGGGAGAAGAGTCAGAGTCAGGGGGAGGGATAGCATAGTCTTAGGGGGAGTCCTAGTTGTAGGGGGAGTATTTTTTTTGGGAGCTTTTGTAATTTGGGAGCTTTGCTATTCTTTTGCTATCCTTGCGTATCTGTGTGCTACTTAATTCTCTTATGTTTTATTGATCGTTTTTGAGCCTTCGAGCTTCGTGTGCTGGATCTTGTACTTGTTACATATCTTTTTGAGTATCATATTCTAAATTTTATTACAGTTATGCTTTACTCGTTGTGTTGTCATCAATCACCAAAAAGGGGGAGATTGGAAGCATCTAGGCCCATATAAGGTATGGTTTCAGTGATTAATGACAACCGTTGGATATCACTAATAAGTTTGTGGATGCAAGGCCTCTCATATAACTCATCGCACTTAATGGACTCTATATTTATATCATCTACTGCTCATTGGATACAATTGGAGACCCCTCAACAAACTATTTTACGAGGTCAATCGATTTTCATGAAGACTGAAAGAAAAAACATATATGTCAAAATTATTCCATCAAAATTTACAGCACACGAGACTTAGTCGTCATCAGAAGAACATTTCAAACCAATGTCTAAGAGGTCACTCGGACAAATTCTAAAAGAATCACTTAGAACAACTCGAAGCAGATAAAATCAACTCACCGGATCATCCGATGTATCCAAAAAAAACTACATCGGTCGAGTTGGCTCTGCAGCAGAAAAAAGACCTCAGTCTTGGGTATACACCGGATCATCCGATGTTGAAGCATGTGTTACATCGGTCGATCATTCTAGTAAGCAATTTCCCTGGACCAAGTAACAATGGACCATCCGATGTACAAATATGCCACATCGGTCGATCATTCCAGTAAGCATTATTTCTGGACCATCGTGGACCAAGTGTCACTGGATTATCCGATGTACAGGTGTATACAACATCGGTCGATCAATGGTCATATCTGACACGGTGACCTCAGCTAATTTGTATTCGACCGATGACAACTGAAGGGAGAACATCGGATCATCTGCTGTTTGCAGAATAGTGATGTTAGCCTACTTTTCCAACGGCTACTCGTGGAAGCTGGCTATTTGTACCCCTTCAACCAGTCATTTGGACAAGTTTTGATGCCCTGAGCTACTCTACACATTATCAAGCATTCAAGACGTTGAACAACCACTTCCACATCATTTACACCACTTGTACACCAAGAGATAGGCTAGAACTTACTAGAGATGATGCTTGTGTGCTTCCATTCTTTGTGATTGGAGTCTCTAGTCTAGTGAGAGCTGTAAGTGAGTGTCTCTTGGTGATTGCATTCACCGTGTATCAGTCGGTGATCGAAGAGATCCTTTCGGAGCTTGTCAAGTCGGTTGTGGAAGCCCGGAAGATCAAACTTGTACAAGGCTTGAGCTCCACCTTGCCAGAGATGGTGAACGGAGACTCTTAGTGAGATCCCTGGTCTTGGTGACTTGGGAGTGGCTACACCCATGGTGGGTGCCACAACGTGGATGTAGGAAGGTCTTGATGATCTTGCCGAACCACAGGATAAATCATCATGTCTTCGTGTCTTCTGGGAGTTTGCATACTCTTCCTTTCCCGTTATACTTATGCATTTCATATACCGCAAACTTATTATTCACTTGAATGCATAGGTTGTTTGCATAGGGAATCGGGCTTTTAGTAGTTGAGTTTTTATTGCTTTAGTTTTTAAAAAAGAAGCCCAATTCACCCCCTCTTGGGCATTCGATCCTTACACCTGGTCAACAGATGGGCTCCGCTCAGGAAGAGGGAGAAGCTCGCTTAGGCCCTCAACAGCGTGATGGATGACGACCGAATTGAAACTGGTATGAAATCCAACTTGGATGACGAAGCTTTGAAGCTTCATCTCAAGAAATTCCAGCACGGGATAAACGTCGACGGTGACAACTTAGTTCCGCTGGTAGCTTTCCTCCCTCTGAACATGGAGGCGCAGTTCAGCAGAGAGCTCCGAAGGAAGATGCCGGCGCTTGACAACCTTGCTGAGGTGGAAAGGCGTCTGACCTCCAGGGTGGCAATCCTTAGAGCTTCCAAAGGAGGGCCTGCCTCCGCCCCGACTCGGGGGGTTGAAGACATAGGCAAGGGAAAGGGCAAGGAGCCAGCCGAACCCTCCAGCCTAAAGAGGAAGCTGAAGCATGTTGATGGGAGGTCCGTCAGGGCTGCTCCCTCTACGACGGCTCCTTCTCCCCGGCGGAGGAGGTCTTCCGCGGCTGCACCTTCTCCGACACAGGCGTCTCCAAGAGGTGCTAGCTCTGGGCAGTCAACCCCGGCCTCTGTATCGGATAAGAGTTCTGGGCCCGGGAGTTCTTCCCGGCCAAGAGAAGCTCCGGCCGAGAGGACTCCGGCTGCTGCAAGTGGCCCTCAACTGAGGTCTAAAGCCGTTGTCTCACCAGACTTTGTGGGCTCTGGCTTCGGGCCTCAGAAGAAGAGGTTCCGAGACAACTGGGATGGTAGCATCCCTAGGTAAGCATTGATTGCTCACCTTAAAATGTTAGTCTTATTTTTGATGTGTCTTTAATCTTCTCTTCCCTTTATTTTTAGGCTATCGAAGAAGGGGTCAGGAACTTCGGTGCCTGTCACAGATACGGTGTTGCGCATGCTGAAGCTCCGGCTCCAAGCACCGAGCCTCCTCCTCAAGTGGTGGTAGAAGTCGCGACAACTCCAGCGCCAGCTGTCGTGGACTTGGATTCGGAGTCCTTGCCTGAAGCTCATGTGGTAGCGCCGGACCACGGGGAAGAAGTTGGAGATGTACCTCTGGTATCGATGTCGGAGGTTGATGCTCTAATACTAGAGCCAGAAGCTCCAGCCTTTGAGCAGGAGGTCGTGGAAGCCCTGGCCGCTGAGCCAGAGGCAATCGAAGTCCCGGCCACTAAGCCGAAAATCATTGAAGCTCTGGCCCTTGTGCCAGAAGTTGTTGAAGGTCTGGCGGCTGAGTCGGAGATGCCTGAGCTCAGGTCGCTGAACCGGAAGCTACTGACGTGCTGGCATCTGAGCCAACGGCGGTAGAGGCCACGGATGAAGCTCCTGCCATTGCCCCGGAGGTAGATGAACCAGAGCCGAAGCTGCCTGAAGAGACGGCGACAGGTCCTTCGCCGTCGGAGCCGGCGACTGAAGACCCAAAGCAGTGCCTTCAACTTCTGCTCCAGAGGTGGGAGTTCCCCCAGTGGGTTCTTCCGCTGCTGAAGGGCACTCGGAGAGTGGCCCTAGTGCTGCAGGAGCTCAGAGGACCACTCTTGTATAGTGGGACCTAATTTTTGTGATGGAAAATCCTCTGGAGCCTGTGGAGATGGTCCCAGCAGGTCCGAATCCTATCCCTCTGGCGTTGTCCATAGACAATGTCTACTTCAGCCTCCGACAAGTCCAACTTGCCTTCGATCATGAGAGCAAAGCCCTGGAGGAGGAGCGCAACACCTTGAGGCGTTAGCGCAACAGACTCCACTTTGAGACCAGGCTTGCCCAGATGAGGCTTACTGACAAGGAGTGGATCAAGAGGGAGAAGACCCGGTTAGAATACTGGGACAAGCTTCTTGAGGAGAAGGAAGTCGCCATCTGGGCGCTCGACGCAAACTCCAGGGAAATCCTTGAGCTAGCCAAGGAGAGGTGTGATGCTACTGTTGAGCGTCACAAAAACCTCAATGAATTGAACGAGGTTCTCCTGAAGCGTTGGGCGGACCTGGAGGTGAGGGAAGAAAAGCTCCTGGAGCAGCAGGAGGATGTTGTGAAAAGGGAGGCGAAGGTCACCCAGAAATTGACTTTGGGTGAACGGAATTTGGCAGATCGTAGCAAGAAGATGGATCTATGGAGTAAAGAGGAGAAAGAGAAGTACTGGAAACTGGGGCAGGAGCTCTCAAAAAGAGAAGTTGACATTGCCACCAGGGAAGGGAAGGTGAAAGGCAGGGAAAAGGACTTGGCAGAAAGGCGGAACCGCATCCACCTCAGGGAGACGGAGATGACCGATCGTGAGAAGCAAGTTGCTCAGAGTATGCAGCAACATGCTAAATTGGTCGAGCGCCTCGCTCGGGAAGGTTCGGAGCTTGTGGCCGCCCGGAAGTCACTAGAGGAGCTGCGGAGCTTGAAGGAGGCAGAGTCCATTCAAGTGTGGGACTTCTTGGGGCGGGCCAACGATGCTTTGACACCACTAGGCTTCAGTCCCGTACGTCCGGACAACCCGGAGCTGGACTTGGACTTAGCGTTGGTGGCCCTCAATGGTGCTGGCGGCAAACTCGATGCAATGGGCAACATTATTGCGGACAGCTCGAGACAAAGGGGAAGTCTTTGGCTACGAACGTCGTGGAATAGGTGTTGGCGTGCTATCTAAGCCGAGACCCCCCAATTCTCCCTGGACCCTGTGCTTGAGGGTCCCATTGCTGAAGAGGAAGACGCCGCCAAGGCCAACGTCCAAGAGGTTTCCAAGAAAGTCGCCACATTCTTCCGCAGGACTTAGATCCTCCAGTACCTAGGACTTCTTCCTTTTGCCTTCTACTGTAATCCCAATTTTTTAATCCAGTGCTTCAAATTAATGAAATCCATTTTGGCATGAACTTCACTTTATTTTTGTCTTCAATATAATGTGCTCTGTCTTGTTGGCCCCCTGGTATAAGTGCACAATTGAAGTGTGTAAATGTACCAAAGGATTTGACAGTATATTGATGACTTGAACGCTTTGAACTTTTAGATTTTAGGTCCGAAGTCTTTATTTCTGAAGCGTCGACAGCAGGCCCCGTGGGATTGGCGGAGCTTGGTAGCTCCAACAGTACCCACTATCAACATATAAAACATTGACGATTGGTCCCTTAGGATTTATCGGAGCTTGGTAGCTTCTTATGTCGTCGCCGCACAAACAGTTGAAGTTAGGCCCCCCAGGGGTTGTCAGAGCTTAGTAGCTCCGACGTCAACCACCATCGCTTTGAATTTCTATTTTTCCTGCACATTAAATACAATGAAAAAGTAAAATTCGTCCTCTTGTCTATAAATTGTTTGTGACTAATTGTTCTTACTTGACTTTTATTTCAAAGTAACTCGATATGGTAACAAGTATATTTATGTAAACCTTCCGGACTCTTATGCTTTTTTAGTACTCACCCTACTGAGGCCTGCCGGAGTGCACATAGAGTGGCATACTTAGGGTGTAGGACCAGGCTAAGTCGATAGCACACTTCGAACCTATGTTGGCTTGGCATTCAAGCAAGTAGACTATAAAACATGTTAAGACCCAAAAAGATCAACAATATAACTTGCAACACATATGAATAACTTGGGTAAAAACTCAAGAAGAATTGCACAACTTCATTATAGACAAGAAGGTTAAAAACAATAAATTGATAGATCGAGCCTTGTACAAAAATAAATGCACATGTAGTCTGTTTTTCACACAGCAATGTCTTTCATTATAGGTTCAGATTACAGGGGAGACAAGTACACACTCAGGGTGCGGGACCAAGCTAAGTGTGCTATACATCTTGTACTAACTCAGGGTAGGTAGTTACACTTTTAGTGTGGTGACTGTATGAAGTCTACTTGAACTTCCCGGACCCTCCCGGAGGGTACTTGAACTTCCAGGACCCTCCCGGAGGGGTTCGGATGTTCTCCCGGAGGACCTATCCCTGTATGTTTATCGAATCTATAACATACATCATGTGTAATTACAGACTCACCTCTGTGATTCTAAGCATACAACTTACGGGGATGCTCGATGTTCCAAGGATTAGGAAGCGGAATCCCATCCCCAGTTGCCAAGCGAACGCATCCCGGATGGGATACTTTGATCACTCGGAATGGACCTTACCAGCTAGGGGAAAGTTTGTTCATTCCTTTACGAGTTAGTATCTTCTGAAGCACCAGATCGCCTTCCTCGAGTTGTCGGTTGTGCACATGCCTTTGATGATAGCGCTGGAGTGCTTGGCGATAACGTGCATTCCGAACAGCTGCTTGGCACCTTCCATCATCGATGAGGTCAAGGTCTTCACGCCGGAGCTGATCCTGCGTGGCTTCGTTGAAGGTCTGGACCCGAAGGGACCCCAAGGTGATCTCCGGAGGAAGGGCTGCTTCAGCTCTGTACACCAGGAAGAATGGAGTTTCTCCGGTTGACCGGTTTGGAGTTGTCCTATTCGCCCACAATGTGGATGGAAGCTCTTCAATCCAGTTGGCTGCGTGCTTTTTCAGGTGCTCATATGTGCGCGTCTTGAGTCCTTTTAAGATTTCTACATTTGCTCTCTCGGCTTGGCCATTGCTTGTTGGATGAGCTACTGAGGCGTAGCTGAGTTGAATGTCGAGGTCTTCACAATATTTTTGAAATGCAACACTTGTGAAATGAGTTCCGTTGTCAGTTATGACTTCGTTTGGAACTCCAAATCTGCATATAATGGACTTCAAGAACTTGATTGTTAATTGCTTGTTGATTGTCACAACTGGAGTTGCTTCCGGCCACTTAGTAAATTTGTCGATGGTGACATACAGGAACCTGTAACCTCCGACGGCTTTTGGGAAAGGTCCTAAAATGTCCATGCCCCACACAACGAATGGTCATGTAGGAGGTATCATTTGTAGTGACTGAGCTGGTGTGTGAATCTGTTTTGAGTGGAACTGACACGCTTCACATTTTTTCACTAGCTCAACTACATCCTGGAGTGCTGTAGGCCAGTAAAAGACATGCAGAAGGCTTTACCGACCAGCGTGCGAGAAGAAGCATGGTTCCCACACTCTCCTCCATGGATTTCTGCGAAGAGCTCGCGGCCTTCTTCTCTTGCAATGCACTGCATTAGGATGTCATTGGCACCGCTCCGGTAGAGATCCTCTTCTACCAACGTGTATCTTTTAGCCAATTTGACAATCCGGTTAGCAGATACACTGTCTTCAGGTAGGATATTGTCTTTCAAGTAGCTCCGGATCTCTGAGATCCATGCATTGGAGCTTACTTGAGCTTGTGAGTCTTGCGTGATGGGTTGCTCGGAGCTTCCGACAGCACCTACGACCCTTGGTGGACGCCATGGTAGCAGGGCCACTGGGACTGCCCCCTTCGCTCAGTTCGGCAGGCTGAGCTATTGGTTTTGACAATTTCCGAACGAAGATTCCGTCAGGAGCCGGAGCTCCAGTTGAGGCTTTCGTCAAAAGTTCATCAGCTTCAGCATTTTGAATACGCTGAACATGGTGGAGATCCAGGACTTCGAAGTTCTTCTCGAGCCTCTGGACTTCAAGAAGATAAGCAGCTAGTTGATTATTGTTACAGGAGCATTTACCTCTAACTTGTTTGATGATAAGTTGTGAATCCCCTTTCACCAACAGTTGTTTGATACCATAAGATAGTGCCACCTTGAGTCCACAGATGAGAGCTTCATACTCCGCCATGTTGTTGGTTGCCTTGAAATCAAGGTGAACCATGTACCTGACCTTCTCCCCAGTCAGAGCCAGGAGAAGGATTCCAGCTCCGACCCCCTGCTTTTGCACGGAGCCATTGAAGTAGAGAGTCCAGTGAGTTTCGGTGAATATCGGAACCTTGGGTTCTGGTTTCTGCTCATTGTGGCCCCCAGGGTTTGATTGAGAAGGATTCCACTCCGCCACGAAGTCAGGAAAGGCTTTACTTTTGACTGCTTATCGTGACACGAATTCTAGATCGAATTCGACTAGTTCTGCTGCCAACTTTGCAATGTTCCCAGTGGAGTTAGGGTTATGCAAAATAGCACGCAGTGGAAAAGAAGTTACCACTGATATTTTGTGAGCCTGGAAGTAGTGATGAAGCTTCCTTGAGGCAATAAGAACTGCGTAAAGCAGCTTATGCACCTCAATGTATCTTATCTTTGCGTCATGGAGTACTTCGTTGATGAAGTACACGGGGCGTTGGATGGTCTGGACCCTTTCGAAAGGACCTGTAGCTTCTTATCCATCGACCCGGACCCTCCTGGAGGGTTCCGGACCTTCATATTGTGCTTCTTGGACCATCCCGGAGGGGTCCAAAACTTCTTGTTCGAGCCGGACCTTGCTAGAAGGGTTCATTTCGTCTTGGTCGGCGAATGAGGTTGATCTCCTAGCATTTCGTCTTGAGGTTCCGTGTCTGGAGGCTGGGACCCAGACATGCCTTCAAGTGATTCCGAACCCTCCCGGGGGGGGGGGGTCTGGGCTCCTGGACTGGATGTGGCTCTGGTCTTTCCCCAACCAGGACCATACTGACAACTTCGGTGGTTGCTAAAATGTAAAGCAGTAAAGGCTCACCAGGATTCAGAGCTACCAATATCGGTAGTGTGGTGAGGAGTTGTTTTAGCTCTTGAAACACATTTTCTGCTTCTTCAGACCAATGAAATGGTTCGGACTTCCTCAGGAGTTTGAAGAAGGGTAGCGCCCGTTTAGCCAGTCTTGAGATAAACCGGCTGAGTGTAGCTAGACACCCAGTTAGCTTTTGGACATCCTTGATGCGGGCTGGGGGCCGCATATCTTCTATAGCCTTGATCTTCACTGGATTTGCTTCAATTTCTCAGTGAGTCACCAAGAAACCTAGAAGCTTTCTGAAGCTAACCCCGAAGATACATTGTTCGGGTTCAGCTTGGTGCATGTGGTGCGCAGCTTGTCGAAGATAGCTTGTAAATTGTCAAGGAGTGACTCCTTGTTTTTGATCTTCACAACGATGTCATCGACGTACACCTCCACCAAGTCTCTACTTAGCTCTCCAAATGTTTTGTACATAGCTCGCACAAATGTTGAAGCAGCATTTTTAAGACCAAATGGCATGGCAGTATAACAGTACAATCCATCTACTGTTATGAAGGCAGTATGCTCTTCATCTTCCTTAGACATTTGGATTTGATGATATCCAGAATATGCATCTAAGAAACACAATAGCTCACACCTGGAGGTGGAGTCCACTATCTGATCTATTCCAGGTAGTGGAAATGGATCCTTTGGACATGCCTTATTTAAGGTGGTGTAGCTGATACACATCCGAAGCTTTCCGCCGGCCTTGGGTACAACAACTGGGTTTGCCAGCCATTTTGGATGGAAGACTTCCCAGATTAATCCAGCTTTGAGCAACTTCTTAATTTCCTGTCAGATGAAGTTTTGTCGCTCGATTGATTGCTTCCGGGGCTTCTGGTGTACAGGCCGTGCGTTAGGGTAAATCTTTAGATGTGCTCAATCACCTCCCTAGGGATCCCAGACATTTGTGACGGTTACCAGGCAAACACGTCGACATTAGTCCGGAGGAAAGTGATGAGTGCGGGTTCCTATTTGTTGTTCAGACCTCCCGATATACGGGTAGTCTGAGCAGCATCAGAACCAATTTGGACGACTTTGACGGGAACATCAGTGTCGCCGCTTGGTTGCACACGAGGTGCAGAGGTAGAGCCTTTATGACGAATGCTCGGAGGGTTCGGAGCTAGCTCCTTACCGGATGCTTCCTCTTGCGTTGTGGTAAGCGCATAGAGTTCTTCTAAAGCAGTAACTCCTGCGGTGCGATCTCTGCAGATCCGGAGAACACCCATGGGTGTTGGCATCTTCAACACTAAGTAACCATAATGAGTTGTGGCCATGAACTTGTATAAAGCTGTCCTATCCAAAATGGCATTGAATGGCAGACTGATCTGCGCGACTTCAAGACCAATTTCTCAGTTCTGCAGTTCTCTCGAGTCCCGAAGGTCACTGGAGTGTGATAACCGAGAGGAGTAATGGTCCCCAGACCTACCCCAGAGAAAGGTCGGGATGGGCGAAGGTTCAAAGGTCGGAGCTGAAGCTTAACAAAAGCTTCGAAGCTTATGAAGTTCAGCTCTGAACCCCCGTCCACCATTACGTGGTGGAGTTGAATATTGTTAATGGTGGGTGACACCATCAACGGGAGTTGGCTAGCCCCGATCATGTTTCAGGGGCAGTCCGAAGCATCAAAAATGATCGGGGTATCCATCCACTTCTTATGAGGATCTGCCTTAGCAGTGGGAGTTGCCATGGCCATGTCCCGCCGCATTGTCTTGAGGATGCGGCGAGAGGTGATGTCCCAAGAACCACCATAGATGGAGTTTAGGGTCTTCCGGTGCTCATTGTCAGAGACGTCGGAATCATCGTCAACAGTGTTGTAGACAGCTTTCAGGACCTTTTTGGGGTCCTGGAAACCTAGCTCCTCCGCAGCCGGAGCTTCGTCGACTTTTTGTTTTCCTTCCCGGTGACGTAAAGGAGCTTCTTCCCGGTGCTTGTTATAACTCTGGGCAAGGTTCTGGACCTCCCGACATTCTTCCAGACTATGTATGTCCGTCTTGTGGATCGGAAACCACACCTTTGAACTGTTGCCGTCTTCTGACGAAGGACGAGGTCGTTTATCGGGGCGCGGCCCCCGGCCACCCGGAGCTGCAGCGGCTGGTGCGCCGGTCGACGGCTTCTTCTTGCCGTTGGGCTTCTTTTTCTTTTTGCCACTACCGGAGGTAGTGACTTTAGTTTTGGAGGACTTCTTGTTGGCCTCCGGAGATGTCTTGGAGTGCATTTCACGGCCCTCCGCAGCTCTAGCACATTTGTCTGCTAGGCTGAAAAGTTATGTGACGCTGGTGACTTCTTTGTTGTCCAGCTTCTCCAGCATCTTTTTATCTCGAACACCCTACCTGAATGCAACGATAACAAAAGAGCTCGAGATCGAAGGAATAGTATTCCGTACCTGAGAAAACCGTTGGACGAAGGATCACAGCGATTCCCCCGATGTTTGCTTTATAGCAAACAGATCCAATTCAGTGCCAGGCTGGGTGTAAGAACTCCCGAAGTTAGCAGTGAATTGTTGGCATAGTTCCGCCCAACTATTAATGGAGTCGGGTGGAAGACTCATGAACCAGTACCTTACAGTCCCAGATAAAGCCACTGGAAAGTAATTGGCCATCACAACCTCATCACCCCCTGCTGCCAGTATAGCAGTGGAGTAAATTTGTAAGAACTCAGCGGGGTTGACAGTCCTGTCGAATTTTTCCGGCAAGTGAAGTTGGAACTTCTGTGGCCATCTGACCATGCGTAAATGCATGGCCAGGGCAGAACAACCTCCTCTTACTCCGTGAGGAGCAGGGTTGTCCCGAGCCTCTCGCCTCTCACGAGCACGCTCGATATGGACACGACCGTCCTGCTGCTAGTAACGGCGATCAAGTTCCGACCGCAGGTCATGAGTCGGAATCCTGGTGATGGTGTGGGTGTGTCGTGCCCCAGGAGGCAACAAGGTCACCTGCTGGGATGCAACACGTCTCCTCTGCTGCGAGACTTGCGGACCAAGTCGGCCTGACAAGGTCCGTCGTTGTGATGATGCTCGCCCTGAAGGGGGAGGACCTTGATTGCTGATGCCAGCGGCTGCAGTTGCAACCAGATGGTCTACATCAGCCCTCCACTGTTCCATAGCACCTTGAGGTGCCCCTGGAGGTGGTGGATGTTGTAAAAGAGCTCGCGCAGTAATAAGTGTGTGCTATGGGTTGTTGTTCGTCGATGTAGTGATTGACGCTGATGCACCATCTTGTTGCCCAGCATTGTTTGCCGGAACAGATGGTGGTTGTGGTGCCATAGTGCCTGTTGGAACAATGGCACGTGCTGGCTGCTGCATGTTGGAGGGATTGCCTCCAGCAGGTTGTTCAGCACGATTGTCGTTGGAAGATCCTGCAGCGGAATTCACCATCTTGAAATCTCGGGAAGCCCCCCTTCTTGGCACGCCAAATGTCGAAGTGTAGCAACGACACTTCCCCTGGTACTACTAAAATGTAGCCCGCGGAGGTTCTTGTTTCTGTTGGGGCACGCAGAGATCAAGATCAAGATGGCGACACAAGAGATTTACGTGGTTCGGGCCGCCTCAGCGTATTACCCTACTCCACGGAGTGTGTGTGTGTGTTGTATTATAAATCGCTCGAAAGCGTAGTCTATGACTCAGCTTGGAGTTCTCTCTTGTATCGTGCGGCTCAGCTTTTTTATAGTCCAAGGACTGACCGTTACATCATTAGCCTGAGCCGACATGTGGCCCTAGCGTATTAAATAGACTAATACACTTTCTACGGGTATTAAGCAAGGTAATAGTGTGATAATGTGCCTTAATGGTTGTGTTACCTCTTATTAACAGTGCTCCGATAGTGTGTCGTTAATACGGTATTAACGACACGTAATCAAGTCTTGTAACTGCCGCTTTAACTGTCCCTTGAATGTCCGTGCTGAAGGGGATCCGTCGATGTATTCATTGATGAGGATCCGGAGGCCCCACACGTGGCACCTTCGGTGTTTCACATTGCGGGGAGGTAGCTCCGGCACCGCTATACACGTGTCAACATCGGAGCTTCCCTCTGCTGGGGGTTAGGTCCGGGGTCATTATACACGTGTTGATCGCGGAGCTTCTCTGTGTTGAGAGTTTAGCTCCGGATTTATATTACACGGGTCAATCTCTGAAGCTACCCATATGAGGGATGCGGGTCCGGTGTAATATGACATGTGGGGCCTGAGAAAGCCTTCAATTTTGACGGGTAGAAATCTTTTGCACTTCTTGCGATATCAGAAGGTACCCGGTACGCAGGGTACCGACAACATGGGTCACTGCAATGTTTAGAGCTTTGGATGATGACATTAAACTTGTGCTATTTCTAAACTACGGGTCGGGAATATGCTCCCTTACTCCGTTGAAAGAAAGGCATGTAGATTTTGGATACACCATACCATACAAATCTCTGCAATCCTGCAAGTCCATTGCCTACCCAGCGTCTTGGGACAAATTGTTTTGTTGTTGTCATCGTCCCATGAGTCCATAATTATACGGTACGCCGCATAAGGCGGTTAGCAGAACTATACAATTATATTTTAGTTCTGGATTTAAATAAAGTACACGAATTCAAGACGGCTTGAATATGACTTGACGATGACTTTATTGTGCATTTTTTTTGGGTATATAAGGTTCATAGACTAGCATATATAAGATTGATAGATTAGTAGAATGGTCAAGGTGGGTGCGGCAGAGCGAGCGTCGGGTTGGTGCGGTGTGGCTGGCTGAGGTGACACAACGTGACGGGCGCCAGACGTGTGGGGAGTCCAGCGCCAAGCATGCGGGGCGACAAACGGTCCAGCCACCCTAAGATTTCCGCCTGGATCCGCCACTAACTTGGTGGTAAATGGTGCTGTTGTGACCGTCTAAGGTGACAAGGTTACAGCCCTTACGACACATTTCTCCTTCATCCTGGGTTTTGTGACACCAACCTCAAGGGGTTTCAATCCTGCGATGGTGTAGGGTGGCAATACCCAGCTGCGTCTGGAGGAGTTGGTGGCGCTAGTCACTAAATGGAGGCGCTGTCCACACATACGACTACGAGCCATGAACAATGCTAGCGTGCTGCAGCCTAATGGTTTCGGGTCAAGTTTCAGCCAAGCGGCTTGGTCGGACATATCGGAGAAAGTGATGTCTTTCCTTGTGCCATTTCAAAACGGAACTTTGGACTTAGAGCCCGTTAAATGGGCTTACATCATGTTGCTTCCAAAGTGTGCCAATGCAATGATTATTGGTTACAGGTGATACAGGATGCTGCAATAGCTACGCTATCAAACCATCTCTTAATAATAAGGCAAATTTGGCGTAATCATGCATAAACCATCCGTGCATGCCCCTAGTATCTCCTTAATACATGGCTTTCGCATTGTATCACGGTGATGCGTCTCTGCTCTATGAAAGCATGCCGACTTCAGGCAGCAGGACGCGCGTATTTCAAGCTAGCATCATGGGGCATCTTCACGGATGCTTCGGAGGGCCTCAATGGAGTCGAGATCTCGCACGGTTCGGCTGGGTTCCAGTTCCACGATCACTTTGACACTTGAAGTTGAAGTCACGGGTCTGACAGGCTCATCCACAATAGCCTATTAGCTTGTCTCCGTCGAGATTTCGTCCGATTCAGGCACAGCGCCGATCGCCGCAAACGAGATCCTACCTGCCTGCATGGTTGGTCCTCACATGCGTCGGACGCGTGCTTTTAAGTTTCCGGCGCCGAGAGAAATGTGCACAAAGGCTTAGGCGCCGGGCATTACACATCTGCTCGGGGTTGGCAACAGCAGATGAGTTGACGCCCTCGGAACTTTTACAGAGACCCAATAAGGAAAAACAATGCAATTTTAGAATGTTAATCAGATTACTAATGTGAATTTATATAGAATACTTATTAGTTTGTCACTCATATTTTTAATATTAGCCATTTCTGGTGAGAAAATAAATAAAAATACTGGCCACACACAAAAAGAAAAGAAAAGGCAAATCTCCTCATTGGTGAATTTATATAAAGGGTTAACTAATGTTGAGGTAATGGACAATTCCTATGATGTACGGATGTACCAGGCGCTACCTCGAATTTTGGGATGCAATCAATATGCTGGATGTAAAGTAGTGTTAACCCCATCCCCGACTGGCAAAGGCATTCACATCCTTACAGTAACTGTACTGCGGTTACAATGGCTGACATGTGGGCCCAAATGATATGGGTCCACATATCAGCCACATTAACTGCAGTGCAGTTACTTCAGAGGATATGTGTCCCCGGCAAAGATGCTCATCTGCCTCAACTTTAGGTTAATGTAACAAATAGGTTTAACTTTTTGGGACAATTGTGCGAGCGGCCCCATTTTAATATCTAATTGTATGTTTAACCCTATTTTTTAGGGTTTGCACATTTGACCCTTATTTTTTAAATTGAAATCTCCATCTGACCCTGACTTAACAGATCTATTAGTCTTAGCTAATTAAATCTTTTTTACGAAATAAAAATAAACACAATAAAAAAAATGACCAAACTGCCCTCCCTTTCTAAACTGCAACGGACCCATCCCGATCGTTCTCTCTCTCAACTTGGGGCGGCAGAACGAAGCGACTCCATCGATCTGTCCAGCGACGGCTTGGGGTGGCAGAGAAGAGCGCCCGCCTTGGGGCGATGGCGGAGGCCAGCTCGCTCGCCGTGATGGCAGGGGCCAGATCGCGTAGGGGGGTTGCGTCCGAGAGGGCTGCAGCGCCAAGGGCTACGGCGGAGGCCAGCTCGCGCGGGAGGGCCGGGGTGGCGGAGGCCTGCACGTCCAAGGCGGCTTCGGCGCCAGCGCTCGCTCGCGACACGCGCCTGCAACCGAGCGGCAGGTCGCCCACGAATCTGATGGACCGCGGTGGCTCCAGTATTCCTGATTGTGTACTTCTTGTTCCTTAGGTCCTTGATTAATAGCATCAGATTGAATGTTAACAACACATGAATTTTATCAGTAGCATTAGAAGGCATTATTATTGAATCTATTAGTTGATGGTTGATTGAAGTACATTTGGTTGTTACCTATCATAGGATAATTGAATGATAAATGAATGTCCCCATTGTCTAGTTTGATTTTGTTTGGTTATTATTTATGTTATTAATATGTTATTGGTTTGATCATTGAGTCAATAGAATGAATATGAATTGTTTGATGAAGATGATAACAATGATGAAGTGGGAGTAGACTTACAACACTGTGCAACAAGTGAGTATGTTTCTAAGCCCGATTTGGTCAACAATTGAGTATGTTTATAGTCTCGATTTTTCTAATTTGTAGTGTTTTGTAGAGCATCTCATAATGATATGAAAGTTGCTATTAAAGTTGCATCATATTTCACCTTACCGGATGGTGAGCCAAAGCAATATTATCATAGACGGACATTACCTTCATTTATTGTGGACAATTGTCATTTTTCTATATTGGAGTTGGTTAACCACATTAGGTGAAAAACACATTCGGGGGTTCCAAACAATATACAACATTTTGGCGTTCACTTGATGATGATAGATGTGTTAAAATTGAGAGTGATGAACAGTTGTTGGAGTGACTTCATCTAAATCTACAGCAAGGTGTGGTGCACATCAATGATTTTAATGGACCTTAGCAATTTTCACCTACAAAACGACGGTTACATCCAAAGGTGAGGAGTAGAGTGACAGAGCAATCATAAAAGCTCTAAGTGATAACAGTTATGACTCTGATTTGGCTGCATCATCTGATTCTGACTGTGATGATTCTGATTCTTCTGAGTCTAATTATGATCCTGATGTTGAAATTGTTGATGAGATAGATGATGATGATATTCTAGTTTTTGCTTATGATGTTGATAATTCATGTATTGATGTGGGTGTGGTCTTTCCTGATGTGGATCAGTGCAAGGCTGCAGTAACCCATCATTCTATCTTGAATGATTATGCTTTTCAGAAGGTGAAGAAATCACATGAAAGATTTAGAGCTAAATGCAAAAGTGCAAATAAAGGTTGCAAGTGGGTGTTTTATGCATCTACAAGCAAAAGAATCATTGGTTGCAAGGTAAATTATTAATTTCATCATTGTCTTCATTTTTTCACATATAAAGCTACAATATTGTTGTATGTTGCAGGTGAAGACGAATTGACCAAAGTACACAAATTGTGGTTCGGTCAATAAGGCGGGTGACATAATGACGTCACGGACTTGGGCAGCAGAAAGGCTGGTTGATTGGCTGAAACAGAAGCCTACAATGGGTCCAAAAGAGCTACAAAATGAGTTGTTAAAGAAGTTTCACCGTTCCATATGATAGAGTCTTTAGAGGCAAAGAAAAAGCTTTTCACATGATATATGGAGCTTGTGATGATAGTTATGACTTGCTTCCTACTTATAGAGTTGAGCTACTCAAAGCAATGCTTGTGAGTGTTATTGAGATAGACACAGAAGAACACAAGGGTGTTTTTTGTTTCAAGAGATTCTTTGTCGCTTTAAAACCATGTATTGATGGGTTTTTGCAAGGTTGCAGACCATATATTGCCATGGACTTCACTCACTTGACCGAAAGGTCTAGAAGCCAATTAGCAACTGTTGTTGCGATAGATGGTCCCAATTGGCTTTTTACTGTGGCATATGGAGTCATTGAGACGGAGTCCATAGAAAGTTCGACATGATTCATTCAGAATTTGAAGCAAGCAATTGGTACACCTTTTGGGTTGCAAAGTGGATTATATCAATAACAATCTCTCTAAGTCTTTCAATAGTTGGGTGTCCAAAACTAAAACATTTCAGATTGTGGAGATGCATGATATGAAAATACAAATGATTATTGAGAAGTTTGTTCATAGAAGTAAGATTGCTAGGAACATGGAAGGCAAGATAATCCCATCTATTATACATGCTCTCAATGATCAAAGCAAATTTATTAAGGATCATGAAGTGCTTAAGTGTGGACATGGGACAACTAAAGTAAGTGTAGGCACTGTCAATCATGCAGTAAATATTGATGACAAATCTTGTACTTGCATGGTTTGGCAAGTAAGCGGAAAGCCTTGTCATGCTCTAGCTTTTATTGCGACTCAAAGTAGAGAAGTACAAATAAATGATTATGTTGATGACTACTTCTCCGTTGAGAAGTTTAGAAAGACATAGGCATGTGTTTTTCCACCAATGACATCAAAGCATCTTTGGAAGCGAGTTGATTTTGGCTACAAGATAAAGAAACCAAAGTTGAGAAGAAAGCCTAAAAGTCCTAGAGTGTCAAGAATCAAAGCATCTGATGAGCCTGGTTCAAAGAAGAAGAAAAGAGAATGCTTAGAATGTCATGATTTGGGTCACACAGCCAAGTAGTGTCAAGGTGGTCTTACATCTACTCAGAAAAAAGGTTACAAGTGCAAGCATATCTGGAGAAGAGAATCATGATCTAAATATTGTTGCCACAAACATGTAATAATGTTTTGCATTTTTCTTTAAGTTTTCTTATATTATAAACTTGTTTATTAACATATTGCATTATTATTATGCGGGTCTAGTGCAAGTGATATGGGAGGAGAGACCACACCATCTTTCACAGGAAGGGGAAGCGGAAGGGGAAGGGGAAGAGGAAGAGAGAGAGAGGAATACTAGCTGAATGGTTTAGTGTTTGAATGCTCATGTAATTGATAGTTGCTCTTTGATGGTCTTGTTGCATTATTTTGAGACAATTGTTAAGGTACTTTGCGTATGTGTACATGTGTTATTCTTCGTTGGATATTATTTGAAATATTGTGCGTAAATTATATGTGATATTGTTTGTATTATATATGTGTCATTGTTTCATGTTCCGATGGTTAAAATATAGACGAATTGCTGTCAAAATTTTCATAAATTTAAATTGAATACAATTTGTAAATTTAAAGCAATCCATATTATTAAAAATATTTAAAATATTGTTGAAATGTCGTTATAATGACGTGCATAATGCTGAATTTTTTATGTGCAAAGTAGGGTCATAAATGAATACTACATTTAAAAGTAGGGTCAATTGTGTAATGGTAAATTGGTCTTTTCGTCATGGAGTTAACACCGTTAAGTAGTTTTAACGGAGTAAGGTCATTTCATTACTTCATTTCAAAAAAACAAGGTCATATACGCAAACTCTAAAAATGAGGGTCAATAGTACAATTAAAGTAAAAAAACGAGGTCATATCCGCAAATGACCCTAACATTTTATTTTATGCATTTTAAATTCTTCATCTCCACATTAGAAGTCATGTGCCGTTTTAACATTCTCAGATCAAATGTTTGAGTTAGCGTATCAAAGTTGTTGCCTTACGTGGAAAATGCTGGCTCTAGTCTTTCTAAATGTCAAGTCTTATTAGTACAAAAAACCGCGATTCAAGGTTGTTGATGATTACAACAAAACAACCAGGTATTTGTCCCAAATACATTGGTGTCGACTAGATATCAGGTCCAATATTTTTTTAAAAAATTATGATAATAAATAAAACTGTTAGGATAAAATAGTAATAAAATATGAGTAAACTAATATTCTGACACATGAATTGCTAATTTCCAAACAGTACTATCAAAAGCCAATTGTTTAGGTACATTACAATCTCTCAAATATTGTTTCACAGCCCCTGTTGTTGATCATTATTATGAAAAAAAAAATCTAATTTATAAAACGGTTGATTGCATCTAGAAAATAAAGTAGCCTCACCTGAGCACGTGGACCGTAGCCGTAGCTCTTTCATTGTTGAATTTTGCTGGGCCTTTATGGCCCGTGCTACTGGGAGGTAGTATTAGGGCGGGCTAGATTTACGAGTGCCCGAGTCTAATCGTGGTCCGGGAAAGGTGTGAGCGAGGTCAACAGCCCATGTTTTGCCGGGATGGTGGTTGCTCCGAAACATCGAAGCCATGATTGTCGGCCTCTCAAGACCATTTCTTGGCAAGCGGCAACACAAGAGCTAATTGACAATCAGGCAAGCATGATATTCAACTGATGTCACAATTTCATCAGGCTTTCAGCACCTGTGACGGCAAAGATGGGAGTTGTTTCCGATCACAAAAAAGAAAAGGATGCCAATTGTTCTGTTGTGCTTGTATATTTGGCCCATAGAGCCGGAAAGGAATCCGAATAACGAGAAGCCTACAAAAATAACCGTCCGCCGCCACTTCCGGCTTCCTAATTCGATAGGTTGAACACTCACAAAAACAAAATGGATTGTTGAACTCAGATGGATATGGGGAAGCACAAGCACTTGTGCTCTGCAATTCCAACCGGAATTCCCATCCTCTTGCGGGAAGGGAGCTCGAAGAAATGCAAACCACGTGATTCACCACCAGTTAGACATTACCCGCCACACACCGGCTTCGTGGCTCATGTTGTTGTTAGCCGCGCACTCGATTCCCAATTTCGAATTCCCATCCGACCGAGTCGCAGCGGAATCCTTTCTTCCTCCGCAATCCGGACCGATTGCCGGCTCGCTTCCGATGGCGGCCGCAGCCATCTCCCACCTCCGCCGGAGCGCGCAGCGCCACGCGCTCTTATTATGCCTCGCGCGCCGCCGCTTCGCCGCCTCCGCGGTGACGGCCGCTGACGCGATCCGCCGATTCTCCTACCCTGCCGCGTTGGACGCGGCTGCCCCGCTCGCTGCGGGGGCGCGCCGCGTCCTCTCCACGACGGTGGACTGCGCCACGTCGCCCTCGGGGGACCACTACAAGCCGCCGCCCTTCGACCCCTTCCGCGCCGCCACACTCTCGCCCTCGGCGCCAGCCCCGCCGCTGGAGTCGCCCCCGCGCGAGGAGCCCCCGAGCACCCCGCCGCCGCCGGAGGAGGCGCCCGCGTCCGAGCCGGCGCACCAGCAGGCAACGGTGGCGTGCCAGGAGGTGGAGCTTGAGGGCCTGAAGGCGGGGGTGGAGGCGGTGAAGAGCAGGGAGGAGTCGCCGGAGGAGAAGGAGGCGTGGTGGCTGCTCAGCCGTGCGGTCGTCAACTACTGCGGCACTCCCGTGGGAACGGTGGCAGCGAACGACCCGTCCTCCAGCCAGATGCTCAATTACGACCAGGTGTTCATCAGGGACTTCGTACCGTCCGCCATCGCGTTCCTCCTCAAGGGGGAGAGCGAAATTGTGAAGAACTTCCTGCTCCACACCTTGCAGCTCCAGGTGAGTAGTCGAACATCGGAATGACTTGTATAATAGATGGCACTTGCAATTCGTTTTGCTGGAATGTTGCTTTGGTGAAGGTTATCGTTTCTTAAAATTGTTGCTGTTTGATCGCCCAGGACTGTTTGTTAGTGTATAACTAAATTATTTGCTCACTGGAGAATAACCCTTCATACAGTCCAGCAACCTTTTATGATTTACGCTCTACCTTCAAAGTGATCACGTCCTCCCGGCGGCAGCTAACAAAATCTTTAATTTAAAATTTTGATTACCAATTGTTGAAAATCCGGTTGTAAAATAACTCAAATTTTATTAATTAATCATGCCGGGGGTGGGCGGCTATATATAAGAACCTCTTACAAGCAGCTTAACTTCTAGAACTCTATCTTCAATCTAAGTACTAGGATTCTTTTCTAAAACTAATTTGTACTCTCCTCTAGAATATTTAAAAGACAAGATTATTCTCGTCATCATCAAGGCTTTCCTTTCATATAGCTGAATACCTTAGTCCACTAATTTTATCCGTTTTCATCAGATTTTCATCAGATCATCAGGACACCTAAGCAAATCCAACATATAATACGATTTAAGATTATTATCATTGGTTCTTGATGATTATTAGTACTTATCATGTATGGATGATAGGTAAGAACACTTATTTAATGAAGAGAAAATATTTGTCCGGGCTCTCAGGGTGGACTAGTCCGGCCTTTCAGGACTTAGTCTCACAAAGGCTCAGACCCACTCACCACGGACTAGTCCGGCTACAACCGGGCAAGTCCGAACTCACACAACAACTTTTGTTCTGCCTAACATCGGATCAGTCCGATATGAACGGACTAGTCCGGCCATATCCTTAAGGCTGCCTCAACTTTGTCTCTCCAACTAAATCTAAATAGACTGAGCAATTAGGTGATTCTCAACCATTTGTCTTGTTGAACACACTCTCATCACAAGGCTAAACTCGACACAAATAATTTTAAACCCGAAATTCCAATCTTCGTGTTTTTCGCCGTCCTTTTCTTTCTTTTCCTCTTTGAGTGTATCAAAATCCATTTCACTTTCAATCACATGTAATTACACTTACAATGCTCATTAGTCCTTTTAAGTGTTATCATTAATCATCAAAACTCACAAAGATTTAGCCTAGATGCACTTTCAATAACTCTATTGTGTATTTTGTTTGTGTATGTAAGGTTGACTAGCGTATATAAGATTGATAGATTAGTAGAATGGACAAGGTGGGTGCGGCGGAGTAAGCGTCGGGTTGGCGCAGTGCGGCTGGCCGAGGTGACATGAAGCTGCGGGCGGCAGATGTGTGGGGAGCTCAGCGCCAAACATGTGGGCCGACGAATGGTCCAACCCCCCCACCCCCCCCCCCCCTCCCCCTCTCAAAGATTTCCATTTGGGTCTGCCACTAACTTGGTGGTAAATGGTGCTGTTGTGACCGTCCATGGTGACAAGGTTACAGCCCTTACGGCAGATTCTCCTTCATCCTGGGTTCTGCGACACCAACCTCAAGGGATTTCGATCCTGGGCTGCTGTACAGTGGCAGTACCTAGCCGCGTTCGGAGGAGTTGGTGGGGCCATTCACTAAACAGAGGCGCTGTCCACACATACGACTACGAGCCATGAAAAATGCTAGCACACCACGGCCTGATGGTTTTGGGTCGAGTTTCAGCCAAGCGGCTTGGTCGGACATATCAGAGAAAGTGATGTCTTCTCTTGTGCCATTTCAAAACGGAACTTTGGACTTAGAGCCCGTTAAATGGGCTTACATTATGTTGTTTCCGAAGTTTACCAATGCAATGATTATTGGTTACAGGAGATACAGGATGCTGCAATAGCTACGCAATCAAACCATCTCTTAATAATAAGGCAAATTAGGCGTCCGTGCATGCCCCTATTATCTCCGTAATACTCCCTCCGTCTCTAAAAGAGGGAGTACATAGCTTTCGCATTGTATCGCGGCGATGCGTCTCTGCTCTATGAAAGCATGCCGACTTCAGGCAGCAGGACGTGCGTACTTCAAACTAGCATCTGTTTAGTGCTTTTATACTCCTATTTGTGCTTCTATGCGTGCTTCCATCGATGTGTCACAATCTTATTCGTTGTGAATGCATGGTAGTTATATGAGCATTAATGAAGAAACCAATAAAATTACAACACATCAGTGGGAATACACATAGAAGCATGGAAAGGGAGTATGGAAGCCACGTCCCTTGCGATTCGTTTTTGTAGCTTTGGTGAAGGTTACCGTTTCTTAAAATTGTTGCCGTATGATTGCCCAGCTCTATTTGGTAGTGTATAACTAAATTTTTTGGCTCTCTAGAGAATAACTCTTCATACAGTCCCACAACTCTCTAGGATCTAGGCTCTACCTTCAAACTGAGTAGTGGAGAACATTGCACAGGTGTGATCAAGTCAATCAGGTGTAAAGATTTTCTGACCTTTTACTCTACCTACATCACCTAGACAATCATGACCTTTCTGAAGGTGGACAACAAGCATCAAAAGCTCATGTCAGTACTCATTAGATTAGATAAAAACACTGGTCCTGCAACTTGGTACCCGTGCTTTTATTGCTCAAGAATTCTATTGCTATGATCGCCGAATGTCTTTGCAACATTTGCCATTGATGCGGGTAATATTCATGTTTTACTGGGCTAAACTAAGAGCTCTTTTGAAACTTCGAAGCAAAATCCTTTTTCTTTCGTCTCCAACAATTGGTCTCTATGGCCTTGATATTGTTTGATTTCTTTTAAAGGGAGTTGCAAGGTTTTCCATCATTCTTTTGGACTAATAATTATTTTGTTCTTTATATCTTTGCCCAGTGAATTAATAAGAACCTCTTGTATCGGTGGTCTTAAGATCAGACCTGGTTTTGTTTCTCGAAATAATCTTTTTTTGGCAGGTTTTAGTACTTTGGCTATATGTCTGATCTGCTTTAGGTTTTGATTTCTAAATTGAAAGGTGTATAGTTGTATTAACATTATAAATATGTAATGCCTAATGCTGCAATGCTATGTGTTAAAATGGTCAGTGAGTGTGTACTACAATTATTGTTCTTGTATGCTTGTCTATAGATCTAAGGCTGAGATAAAGTGATATCCTTAGTACTGGTCATCATCAAGGCTTTCCATTCATACAACTGAATACTACCTTAGTCCACTAATTTTATCTGTTTTCATCAGATCATCAGGACACCTAAGCAAATCCAACATATAATACGATTTGAAATTATTATCATTGGTGCTTGATGATTATTAGTACTTATTATGTATGGATGCTAGGTAAGAACACCTATTTACTGAAGGGAAATATCGGGGAAACAAGGGAATGTACCCTGTCTAACGTTCAACATATACCACATGTCTGATTTTGTATGATTCATGGTAGTTGATGCCTGACAACTGATATTCTGTAGTAGGGCATGAACGAATTATCATCAACACAATAAACCATTCATGATTTCATGTCTCATGGAGGTCCCAGCTATACCCTATGAAAAACACTATGAATAGTGTTAAATGTGTACACAAAAAATATGTAGCTACCTTTGCTTGAATTTTCATCAGTCCAATAGCTCATCATCTCATCTTTGATTTGCTGTCACCTAATGCCCGTTAGCAGGCTTGCTTTAGGCTCAGCACCTTGCTCTGCTGCCCAACCCTCAATGGAGCAACATACAGAACCTTGTCAAGCTGAAACCATGCCCCCATCGACTCATTGAATCTTGTATATCTGCTGCAGCTTGTTTCACTTGTCTGTTCAAGCCAGATATTTAAGATTGCACACACGTCACAAGTCATTTAGAGAACTCACCTAGTCACCTATACGATATTAGTTGTGGGGCCACCACGACTATGTGAAATAGGTTGTTCCTTAGCCACTCTTGCGGTCTTGCCTGTTAGCAAAGTCCTAGCTACATTTATTCTCCAGTTTTGGGGTGCTTCTTGTTGATATGCTGCATTTATCATTTTTTGTCACATCATGATGCTAGCTCATGAGTGCTGGAATGATATTCAGGAGAAAATTAACATTTTTTATTTTTTTTTAATTTATCAGAGTTGGGAGAAGACTGTGGATTGCTATAGTCCTGGTCAGGGGTTGATGCCTGCTAGTTTCAAAGTTCGATCTGTGGCCTTAGACGGAAACAGTGAAGCATTTGAGGAGATTCTTGACCCGGACTTTGGAGAGTCAGCCATTGGACGTGTAGCGCCAGTTGACTCTGGTGAGCATTTCTGTCATGTTGTATCTTTGTTGATGTTTTCTTTTCATTTTTTTAAAATACTATGCTCCTTGCTTTTAAGGTCTTTGGTGGATAATTCTGTTGAGGGCATATGGAAAAATTACTGGAGACTACTCACTACAAGAAAGGGTTGATGTGCAAACAGGCATCAGGCTGATCCTGAATTTATGCCTGTCTGATGGATTTGACATGTTCCCTACTTTGCTAGTAACTGATGGATCATGTATGATTGATCGACGTATGGGAATCCATGGGCATCCTCTTGAAATCCAGGTAAGCTGTTCAAACCTTTTCCCCATTCTTAATACTGCTATTTCTTAATACTGGTATGGTTTTGTCACAAGGACAAACCCACATTAATTGGTCCATCTTTCTTCAACTAGTGCTTGAATTGTCATATGTATAAATAGTGTTTGTACTAGTGCTTGAATTACCATATATTTGAACAGTATATGTATAATGGCTGTTCAGTCCTTGATTTTTTTTTTGCTAAATACCTGTCCAGTTTGACTCTTGTTGATTGTTGTTTACATGCTCTTTACAAGTTTGCATGTTTGGGGCTCCATAGTACACAAAGTCTGTGTGAATAAGAACCGTCATCAGAAATCTTATTGAATCTGTTTCACAGGCACTGTTCTATTCTGCTTTGCGCTGCGCTCGTGATGTGATTGGTGTAAATGATGGATCAAAGAAATTGATACGTGCTATCAATAATAGGCTAAGTGCATTGTCATTTCACATCAGAGAGTATTATTGGGTTGATATGAGGAAGATAAATGAGATTTATCGCTACAAGACTGAAGAATACTCCTATGATGCGATCAACAAATTCAATATATACCCAGAACAGATTCCTTCTTGGCTTGCCGACTGGGTTCCCGAGAAAGGTGGTTACCTTATAGGCAATCTACAGCCAGCCCACATGGATTTTAGGTTTTTTGCCCTTGGCAATCTCTGGGCTATTGTATCATCTCTGGCTACTCAAAGGCAAGCAGAGGGTATTCTGAATCTCATTGAAGCCAAATGGGATGACATAGTAGGGAATATGCCACTGAAGATATGCTACCCTGCACTAGAGTACGAGGAGTGGCGTATCATAACTGGCTGTGACCCAAAAAACACGTGAGCATCTGAATTATTGTAGTAATTAATTTTATTCTGTATATCAAGGTATTTGATGGCAACTTAAAATTTGGGCACATCGTATCTAAGGCTCTTAAATCTGTCAAAGTAGCAGCTGATTTTTTGTTCTTCATTCTACTCTACTAGCAGCAGACTTTTACTTGGACATACGATGCAAAAGTCATGTCCAAAAGCGTAGTCCAGTGACATTAACCAAGTTGCTTATGGCATGCAGGCCCTGGTCGTATCATAATGGTGGTTCTTGGCCGACCTTGTTATGGCAGGTACAATCACGATAGTAGTGTCTGAAACTTCTTATGCCTTGTCATTGATACTTTCACCAATTTTCTTAGATATTAATTATTTTTGTTTCTTCAGTTCACCCTAGCCTGTATGAAGATGGGCAGGCGTGACCTAGCACGGAGGGCTGTTGAAGTTGCAGAAAAGAGACTCTCAAATGACAAGTGGCCAGAATATTATGATACAAAGACTGGAAGGTTTATTGGGAAACAGTCACGGCTATATCAAACTTGGACCATTGCCGGATACCTTAGCTCTAAAATGTTATTGGACTGTCCGGAGATGGCATCAATATTAATATGCGAGGAAGATTTCGAGCTGCTAGAAGGGTGTGTTTGCAGCGTGAACAAGAGTGCCCGTATCAAATGCTCTCGTCGTGCGACCAAGTCGCAGGTCCTTGTGTAGTTTGATACCTGTTCTTGACCGCCAAGAACTGTGCTGTTCCTTCAACTTTCCGGGATTGTCTATCAGAGCATCACAGATGTTTGCAGTACTTACTCCATCAGGACGACCATAGATCACCCATGCTGGTTTTTGGCGAGTTTGCGGTTCATCCATTCGTAGAAGAGTATACATTGGTGTAGTCCATTTTACCTAATCAATTTCAGTGCACCATTACGTATTCTGTCAGTCAACTCAAGTTGATTGGCAGTTTTGTAAACAAACAGCATGTAAATATCACCACTTGTTACAGTCCACCCTGAGAAATACACGGACATTCTTGCAGTGGTGTTGCCTCCAGTATAACTGGTGTCTCGTTTCACGGCAGCTGACTGGAGCGCGGTTCGTGAAGGGTGCATGATATGCTCTGTACAAAGTCCAGCACTAGCAAACTGTCTTGACTCGTCAGTCAAACTTTCCCTGTTCAGTTTTTTCTTCATGGTCAATACCTGAACGGTGAGTAAATTCTTGTGGAACACTGTTCAGCCAAGATCAGGAATTCACTTTTGTAATGGCGCGCCCTCCAACAAAGAACAGGTAAATTTCACATCCAAAGTAATAATAGAACAGGTGGCCAATTTTAATTTTTTATACTGTATTTAAACGTGATCATAGATTCAGTTTTTTTTTGCTCTGCTGCACTTGCATTTAACTTCTGTCAAATGGTGACCACCGAGTCTGTCCATTTTTTAAATGCGCGTCAGTTACGCAGTTTTAGTCATTGTGTAGGTGTTTTGTTACTGTTTGCTGATCGGAAGCTCAGAACACAATCATGCGCTTTGCCAATACTAGCGATAGAGTTTCACTGACTCGTGTTTCAACATGCACTGAGTGACATAGATGCTGTCCTGCTATCTATAGCTTGCTGCTTCGTGTCTTGTAAACATCACTGGTAGGAGCCAGGCCGTCTGCGTGGTTTCCCGCGCATGACGAATAAGATCCGGGGAAGATCTTTGGCTTGGCAATTGGTCATTTTGATTGAATGGTAGCAGGTCAAGGAACTGCGATATTTATGGTGCAATAAGCTACGCATTTAAACTTTCCCTGTAGGAGTGCAGGTAAATACCAGAGTCCAGACTGAGCAGAGCCTTCAAGAAAATATGATGGGCATCAGAGTTGAGTTGTCTTCCAGAACAGACAAGTTGTGCGTTTCAGAACAAATTGACCGTGGAAACTGAGTTGGATTCGGCACTTTGTTGGTAATCAAAAATCTTGCTAGAGAAATGCAGAGCGGCATAACATTGACCTTTTGACTAACTTTATCTGTTCAAACTTCAAAAATGCAGAACCATACAGGAAAACTGCAAGCAGCCGCTGGGCTTGTGAAAGCTGAATCATCTCGTAGTGAAACTTGTTTTAGAGTAAACCCTACTGAAACTTTTGCTTCCAGGTGCTTCAAAGACGCCTGCTTGAAAATGACAGACTTATCAATCAGGTTCATGAATAGTCATTCTTGAATCGACATATACAGTACAGTACATTTCAAATCTTCCAGTACAAGCCTTTCATGCTGTACCTACCTTATTGATTTCTACTGACAAGAGAAAGATTACTGCTCCTACTACATTTCTCCTGAAAGAACAGGCGTGGCAAGAAAAGTTCTCTTTTCAAGGAAGATGCAACAGATATGGAGCCGCTTGCATGCATGCATGCACGCATTAGATCTTGACTAGTCGGGTCGCTGAAGCAGAAATACGTACAGTACGCAGCATGCTTTCAATGCCTGTTCTGTACTGATGCACCCTGTTGGGCAAAGGCAATGTTATTATATCTTTGCTTCTTTGCATGTTGGACTAGATAGCTTGTTGATGCTTCTGTTCTCGCTACTGTTTCTGGACATGGCGTGGATTCCTGCCCATCTTTGCGCACAGTGACCCTTCGCTTCACTATTGGAATTGAATCCGTTTTGTCCACTTACCACTAACTTCTGAGCTGAAAAAAAAAAGTCCGCTCTGTAGATCAAGAGATAGAGAGCGAGCGAGCATAGAGGAAATATATAGGGGAAAAACTATACCCTCCCGTCTCATATAGTTGTCTAATCGTGACATGGTATATAGGGGAAATATGCCTCTCCGGAGGGGATATATCGTGGTGGTGGGCACCTCATGAATGTCTTATCGCAGAGGCATTGTGAATGTCTGAAATACTATAGAGCTTCTAGGTACATCACACGATAGAGGTCCTCTTAATCTGAAGTATGTTGTTTGAGGTTCACCCTTTCTAGCAACTACCTAAATTCACACCGAGAGGAAAAACACGAGGAAATTTGCATATTCCAGATTTATTTTCTAGTTGAAAATCCTCAGACAATCTTTATCTAAACGTTCGTCAAGTCTAGAATCTCAATGTACGCCTGTAATAGTAGTAGCAACTATGATGATGAAGTTGACGAACATTGGAGCATTTTATGACCGTTTTTCTTTCACATGGTGACTATGAAAACGTCTTAAGTTTTTTAGATGATGAGAACGTCTTAAGTAGCGCATTGATAATAGCATGTGTATCTCCACTAATGCTAGCGCCGCTAGTTACGAATCTCGCTCCGTTCTTCAATCAATTTTTGATTGAATTCTGGACAGCGCTTGGTGGCTTCCACAGAGAAAAGAGACGTCAAGGCAATGATACCCCATATAGCCTTTGAGCTCCACTGTCCGCTAGTCTCTTGCAGTGCAAACTCGCCCATGTGAAGAGCACCAACTACGTCACTGCAAACCATAAAGCTTGGTAGTGTGTCTCCAGAATTATGTTACTTCCAGCGATGCATGTATGCTTGCATGGAGGGAAAGGTGGGCATCTCGTGTTGTGCAAGAAGGGTAGGTTGCTTAGTGCCTTTCAATGGCTCATCTACTGTACACACAAAATTGTGTGCAAGTACCTGCAAAATAGACGTACTACGAACAGCTACATGCCTACATCTACCATACATCAGTACATGATTTTCAATGGAGTACGAGGCTTGAATGGACTCGTACTTCGTACAGCTGTTTTTTTCGAAATGCCAGAGCTCAGTTGGTGTTCAATTATAAGAAGATAAGCAATTTTACACTTGGTTACAATCTACTGGAAATTAAGTCGGCTAAAGGCTTAGCGCCTGCCATACACCACATACGAACACTATATTTTAAATTTGAAAAAAATAACCTCTACTTCACACTCTTTGTCCTGAAAATTTCGGTTATTCCTCTCCTTCCAGACTGCCCAAGCACGGCAATGATAAAAGAATTGAGACCATTGGCTCTTCTGAAACTGGATGTCGACAGGGCGCATCAAAGCACACAGACATAGATTGTCTTGAGATAGAACTTGATAGCTGAAATCTTTGGTCACCCGCCCAACTGGATATCCTAGTCCAAACTTGTAGAACGAGAGGGCACTAAAAGAATAAGTGAGTTGCTGTTTCAAAAGAATAAGTGAGTTGCTGTTTCAAGATACCGATAGCACATTAGTCCACCGTACATGACTTCGTACAGCTGTTGCTACTAGAAGATGATTAGTACATTAGTTGCATGATCTGGTAACAGAATTATCACCAGATGAACCAATAATATGCATGTAGTCATGTAGTGGAAGAGATGCTTTTTGGCATTTTGCTGTACGCTCCCATTTCCTATGACGGTCAGTGGTGGCAATGATTCGTGAATTGACTCTGGAGGCTTGTGGAGCAACCTAGCCACGAGCTTTTTGCACCTCCTTTTCCAAAAGTTGCGTCCTCTGGGGTGTGTTTGTCCCCTCTAATTCCTGCCCTTTCTTGCTAGAGTTATCCACAATGGATCACTTGTTTCAAGATTTTAATTTTGATGGAACAGCTTAATTTATAAATTCTCATTCAGATTTAATATAATTACTTTCGAAACGTCAGCTACATTGATAGAACAGCTTAAATACCAACTTCTATCGGAAAATCGAATTTAAATTACTAGGAGATAAGATCAACCAGACATTATCATTGGCTTTTAGTATAATAGCATGCATGTGGCATGGTCATTATTCAGTTAAATCTGTAAACGATTAAACTACCGTGACAGCTCGAGTACTATTCATGCTTTGTAATGATTTCCTTGCTGCGGTCTAACAGAAGTAGGTCTACTAGTATTCTCGTTCTCTCTTTGACTAACGGGAACTATTCTGAATGGTCAGGACTGTAGTGCAGTCCCAGTGCTATCTGTCCCAGTTCATTCTTATCGTGCATGCATATTCATGGACACCAGCTCAAGCATTTTGTAAGCAAATATTTTGCAAACGAAAGTGCAAAATACAGGTTGGTTGATCAACTCGACTTGCGTTGTTGACAGCGAAATAACATGTTCGGAGTACAATGCAACAGTATAAAGCAACCTGGAATACAGCAGCCCTGCAGGAGCGATGAGACAAAACTGGACTGCTTCCGTAGCAGCATAACAAAACGAAATGACAGCACATTATTCTTGTATTGCAGCAGTGCCATAAGAGCAGTTCTCAACAGTAAAGCACATATATCCAAAATGGTTTATGCAGCACACAGGGAACTTATTCCATTGATAGGGTACATATGAAGCTAGCTTACAAGTAGGTTCCTGCTCCACATGCATGAGCATCATGGCTCAACAGAAACAAGTTTTTGTGTCTCATATAATGCATTCTACAATCCATGAGAAATAAACAAAGGACATCCGGACATGACTGTTTTACGCAATGAATGGACAACAGTACGTGTGCGCCACAGATCTCACAGGACATCATCATATACTTTCAAAACTCCAATTCTTACAGCTATTAACTCAGTTTCAATGCAGCTCAGAAGGGATAGACAGGAGAGAAGAGCAAGAGTGAGAAGGAAGGCATGAGGAGAATGAAGAGATGGTCAAGAATTTGATGATGAAAGGAAAGAAGTGGGACATTGTAAAATTGGGTCTTGCAAGATCAAGAAAAGGTCTTGCAAGGTCAAGAAGACCCAATCTTACAGAGATCCAATCAACACAATATAAATAATATGAAAAAAAGATAAAAATGGTAGTAATGATAAAAAGCTCCATCAGGATAGCACCGTGATCCAGCTAGATGAAAGACATATGTGCCGGTGGTTGCAGTGACAGTCTCTGGCCCTCATGGCAGCTGAGAGCTTGCTCACAAAGCTCAGCTGCCACGGAACTTCTCTGCATCTGATGAAAGAAAACAACAGGAGAGCGCTCATGTAAGCGGTTGCAGATTTAAAGACTAATAAAGCACATATTGGTGCAACCCTCTTGCGCTTACCGCAAAGGTGCATAGCTCCATCTTGCCTTCCAGCGGCTTCACTTTTGAAAGAGAACTGAAAGAAAGTGACATCAATCTCAGCAAAAAGTATACACGAACTTGTGGGAAGATGCTTCAAGGAAGAACAGAGGTCGCAGGAGAGTGCAAATACCAGTAGTCAGGTTTCCAGAAGCACGAGATGGTGGTTTGTTCGGGTGTGTGGGGTGTGCAATGCACCGGTGAATAAAAAGGCCGAGAGAGAGAGAGAGAGAGAGAGAGAGAGAGATAGCGCGCGAGCGCGAGCGCTGGCTCATCGGCCGGGCGTGGGCGCATGGATACTTGCTGTGCAGAAGCTGCAGCAGACGGAGATTTGGAGTCAGGAAATCTTCTGGCGATTTGATCTCAGGCTTTCCAAGAGATCGATGTGCTAGGTAATACCTATACGTAGACGTACAGTAGCTGGTTTGCCTGGCTGTGGTCTAGGGCTCTACTCCTACTCTATAGCGTGTGAGCAGAAAGGGAGATGGAAGAAGTACTCATCGTGGAGGCCGGGTAGTGTTTGATTTTGGGCTTCTCGGGTCGTGTTTGGAATTAGTGGAATTAATGGTCACATAGTTCGTTATAAATTAGCAAAGTCTGAAGAAGTGAAAAGCGTCAGTGAATATAAATAATGAAATACGCTTGGACGTCCTCACGAAAAAAAAATCCTAGCCGCCGCGCCATGACGCTTCATCGCTCGAGTCACGTCAGATCCTCCCTGCCAGCCGCCGCGCCATGACGGTCCATCGCTCAAGTCACAAACCTAAAACCCGCAGGCCGGAACGCGAAATATTCTCTCGGATCGATGGCCACGGGGACCGGGGAGTGAACACTCGAGTTATTACCGCCGTAAAAAAATGCCACGACACCACGACGGAAATTAATTAAAGGGCCTCGAGCGCCGTAACCGTAAGCGAGCGGATCCGAGCGCCGTTCCCGCGAAATATTTTTTGCCGGAATCCCCAGGCGCCCCCGGTGCGGTGCGGTGCGGTGCGGTGTGGGCTTTTCAGTTTCACGTGCGGTGTGCGGACCACCGGAGGCACGGGCGGCGGCGCGTAATCTTTGGAGCGGAGGAGAGTGGTGGGAGTCCAGTCCAGCACCCAGCAGCCAGACGGTCCACCACCACCGCCTCCCTCGGCGGCGCCTCGGCCTTCGAGGGGCCAGGACCACGCTGGGTCGGGTCAAGTCTCGAGGCGCGGGCACCGGTTAACCTGACCTGCCGACTCCGGCTTTCCTGCCGTTCATCGTACCACGAGAATTGCACGACGACCGGACCAGTCAATCGGTTTCCTTACCGCTCGTGTTTCACCGTCTGCGGACGGATCAAAGAATGGAAGCGGAGCATCTGCGTGTCGGTGCCCTGGAATGCTTGCTCTGATTCACTTCGACGAAGTAGCCTGGACGGATCGTCAGTCATAATTCGTCGTGGACCAAATGCGGGCTCTCTGAAAGGCCACAAGCATCCGTCCTCGAACTTCCAGCTACGGCCCAACCGAGGTTTCCCTGCGTTCACCGGGCCAGAAAATGCTTTGTGCCTGTTCCTGGGCTAAGCTTGTACTGCTCCCATTTCGAAAGTGGGCAGCTAGGCAGGGCCTGGACGGATATATGACACCAGACACAAAAAATACTTGGATCGGACGGTGTTTGTAAAAGAGATGATGTGGCTGCACATATTTGAGAGAAATAGGAGTTAATGATATTGAATGGGTTGTATTTATAAAAGATGTATCAATTAGTCGACAATCCATTTGACAGTCAGATGTTCTAGTGTTTTTATTGAATTTTTAGGATTTTCTTTTTTTATTAAGTGGAGATCTCGAAAGGGGTCTTCAATTAGTAGAATTGGAGCAATGCTACTTGCCTACTTCACGTTTGCCTAGACATCACTAACTTCATTTTTCTTTCCCTTATGCCAAGGCAACACCATCGCTAACTATTGTCGCTAGTGTCTTCCCTTCCATCTCACCTTTACTAGTCCGCAGGTCAATCCAATACATTCATTCAAATCTTGAATTTTCATTTCATCTCAAACACAAATTTCCAACAACTTGGATCTCAAACAAGTTCCACTTTTAACTATTGAATGCTGAAATTTCAATCTAAATAATCACATTTTGATTTTCACTACAAACGGATACATTTACCATCATTCACTGAATAACGATTTTAACACACACATGAACGAATTTGGCAACGGGCAACGGATTCGCTGAAACGAGTGCTTTATTCATTAACTTGGAGAGATATGACTATCAAGTGCTACTAGTTAGACTATATTCCTCTCCCACCTTTTTTTTTAAGATAATAGAAAACCGATCTACCCATTACTGAGGCTGTGGCCAACAGTTACCGTTACTCTTTACAGCAAATCCAAACAATAGTCCATAAAACTAAAACGCTTAGACCAAACTATCATGAATGAGATACAACAGGCAAATTATAAAATATGAGTCTACGATGATTATTCCACCCATATTTAGCAAATATCTCCATAGCCGTCGCCTCCAGGAGTATACATGTTGTCTTCATGAAGTTCTTGTCGACATCCTTTTGCAGCAACGTCCAAGTGCGACACCAGTGCGTGCCTCTGAAAAGAACTTGCAAATAATTTTTTATTGGACCATTGTGAAAAACACAATTGTTTCTTGATAGCCAAACCGTCCAACAGAGGGCTGTCATGGCTTCCATAATACATTTTCTGTATGATCTTGGGAACGAAAGTAACTAGTCAGTAAACATGTTAGAAACAGATGTAGGTGTATAAATATTGAAAGTAATACTTTCAATCCTCCATAAGAACTTTGCAAAATGACAATCAAAGAAGAGGTGAAGTATAGTTTCATTATCACTACAAAATACACATTTCTTATTCCCTTCCCAATTGCGTTTAATAAGATTATCCTTTGTAAGTATCATTTCACGTCGTAAGTACCACAAAAAGGTTTTGATCTTTACCAATCATCCTGTTCCTACGCATGTTACCATTGGTTATGAGAGCTGTGTACATAGACCTTACAGAGAATACGCCCTGTTGATTTAATTCCCATCTAAAAGTATCTTCATTATTGTTAAGACTTACATGAGTCACTGACGCAACTAGTCTGTACTAATACTCCAAATTCCTCCTCTCTAAACCTCGCCTAAAAGAGATGTTCAATGGAGTAGTGCTAAAGACATTGGCTATAGTGGCTTGTTTTCGTCTAACAATATTTTACAAAGAGAGATATTTATCTTTCAGAGTAAAATTTCCTAACCAGCTATCTTCTCAAAATCTTGTAGCCTTACCGCTATTAACTATGAATATGCCAAATTGTAGAAAATTTTCTTTGACCTTCATCAGCCCACTCCAGAAGTGGGAATCTTCCGATTTGTGCTGGATCTATCCTAAGAAGGCATTAGTTTTGAATGTCTAGATTCTGGATACCCAATCCCCCCTGGTCTTTTGGTTGGCATACTACATCACAACGGGTTAATCGATACTTTTTTTCTTATGACTATCGCCTTGCCAAAAGAATCTCGACCTATAGTAATCCAGTCTTTCTAGAACTCCTCTTGGTACTTCAAAAAAAGATAGCATAAACATAGACAAACTTGTTAAGACCGAATTCACCGGCACTAACCGACCCCAGTGCCGACCCCCCACAGACAACTACTTTTCTTTCCAGCAACTTAATTTTTTTTTAAATCTTTCTTCAATGATCTTCTGGTCACTATTATATACCTTTTGATAATGCATTAGTAAGCCTAGATACTTAAAAGTATATGAGCTGGCTTTGCAACCAAAAAGATTGGCATATTCATCTTGTGCTGACTGAGCGTCTCTGAAACAGAATATTTCACTGTTATGGAAATTGATCTTTAATCCAGATAACTGCTCGAAAGCACATAACAACATATTTAGGTTGCTAGCCTGTTCCAGACTGTGTTTTATAAAGATGATTGTATTGTCTGCATATTGTAATATAGACAAGCCGTCATCTACCAAGTGCGGAACCACCCTAGATATTAACCCATTTACTTTTGCTCTGTTTATCATGATAGCGAGCATGTCTGCCACTATATTAAATAGAATGGACGATAACGAATCACCTTAGTGTAGTCCTTTTTTCGTCCGAAAGTTCTCACTCATCTGATCATTTACTTTGATATTCACATGCCCCCCTTTCATAACATCATCAACCCAGTCACACCATACTGGTGAAAAGCCTTTAATCTGTAACACCTGACGTACGAACCGCCAGTTTATTTAGCCACTTTACCTTACCTAGCCACCTAGGTGATGATTTCTACATGCAGGAGCTGCTTCATTTCCTTTGCCTCCTTTAATTTTGAACCGTGACTTTACCGCCTTTATGATGAAAAATATCTAATTGCTCTCCACCTTTGTTTACTCAGCATTCACAACTCTGGAGCAGTATAATTAGCACCATAGCCTGATAAATCCAATACGATGGCAACCCAAGCCCACATGCCTGAACTTTCGCTTCTGCACTGGCACAATGGAACAACACTCCCCACATGATGAACCACATTGTATACCTTTTCTGATCTCTAGCGAGAATGCCCATACCGGCTTCTCCTGTTCTTCACAAAAGGACCATCAACACTTATATTTAGGTCGAGACTTGAGACAATTTATATGTACGCCTGCTTAGTGATCTGCAGTCTAAATATCCTTCTTTTGGTTCCACACTGATGAGAAGATGATGCCAGGCCCATTAGTCTGTATCAACGTCCAGCAGATTGAATCATCAAAGTCGAGAAGGTTTGACTACTTATAAACAGTGGCAAGCTTGCAAAATTGATATAATTTTTCTATCAGACTTACCAGGATTAATTTTATACCTTAAAGACAACACAAAAATCCTTACTATCTGCCAGCCACACGACTTTGAATTCGTAGGCATTCCAACTTGGAACCATCTTTGAAAATGTTGAGAGCACACCGGACACCCTGAGCACTTGAACGTATCCATGGGGCAAGCACAGCGCATAGAAATGTCTCGGTATATCATCTCCATGCTGCACAACAAACAATATTATCTGTAGCTTCAAAATTATCCCCAGAATGGAACCTATAATGTAAAAAACAAGTAAATAAAGAAAAGGAAACGGATGTACGTAATAGAATAATTACATGTGTGCAGCGGTGAAAAACGAACTAAAGCAGATAAGCAATGATTGTGGTACGAAAAAGTGACACTTCAACTCAAATTTATTCATTCTGCTTCAAGTTTATGTCATTACCTAATAGATTCATGGAAATTGTAATAACTCAACCACTCTATTCATTTTGCTTCAGGTTTCAAATGTCATAACCTGCTAGAAATTCATGAAGTTTGGGACAATTCAATCACACTATGCCCTGCAACCTTTGAGACGTGTTGTTGCTTCATGGAACCTCTTATGTCCTTCACACATTGCCACATCCCCTCTGAAGCATATATGTTAGATAACATAGTCTGGAACCCGTCATGATGAGGATCCAGCTCGACAAGCTTCCTCCCAACCCTTTCCCCTACCTCACTATCACCATGCTTCCAACAGGCATCAAGCAATGCACCCCATGCTGGAACATCAGGCGACATTGGCATGCTTTCAATCAGGTCCTCGGCCTCTTTGACATATCCAGCACGTCCAAGAAGATCAACCATACATCCATAGTGTCTGATGTTTGGTTCAATCTGGTACTTGTTTCGCATCAGCTTGAAGAAGTGACGGCCTTCCTCGACAAGGCCAGCGTGTCTGCAAGCACTCAGCACTCCAGTGAAAGTAATCTCATTCGGGACAGCGGTGCCAGATGCCTCCATCTCTGAAAACATGTCAAGGGATTTCGTCACAAGACCATTCATGGCCAATCCCACAATAAGAGCATTCCAGCAAGGTGTCCCTTTCTCTTCCACAATGTTGAATACTTCCAGTGCAGCATCCAAGCATCCACACTTCATGTACATGTCAATGAGGCTAGTCCCGAGTACAATTGTGATGTTATATTGGTGTTGCCTTATATACTCATGCACCAACTTTCCTTTCTCCAGAGCAGACAGATTAGTACATGCAGATATAACACTGACAAGAGTAACCTCATCAGGTTTTACCCCGTGGACTCTCATATTGTCAAAGACAGCAAGCGCCTCTGATGCCTGGTTATTTTGCACACAACCAGATATCATTGTACTCCAAGAAACGGTGTCTTTGTCGGGCATCGCACTGAACAATACTTTTGCATCTTCGACCCGGCCATTCTTCAGATAGCCAGTAATAATTGAGTTCCAGGAGAACTGGTCCAAGTAGTCACCACTATCAAACAGTCTCCGTGCTGCTACAATATCCAAACAACAGGAGTACATGTGGATCAGTGAATTCTGGACATTCACCCGTGAACTTAGACCAGCTCTGATAATGAGCCCATGGCAGATCTCTCCATTCTGTATCACCTGTGACCGTGTGCATGCAGCGACCACACTGACCATCAACGCCTCGTCCACACACCACCCTTCCTCATGCATGTCCATGAACACTGCCAATGCCTCCACAAACAGGCCCTTCCTCTCAAAGCAAGAAATCATCGCGGTCCAAGTGAAAGCATCCCGATGCTCTGCCCTGTCAAACACTTTCCTCGCCTCCTCCACCATCCCCTTCCTCCCGAACATTGCCACCATCGAGCTCACCGCAGTGGCACTCCTCTCAGGCATCCGCGCAAACACCTCGCCCGCTTGCTCAACATCCCCTTCGCGCACGTACGCTGCCAGGATAGTGTTCCAGGAAACGGCGTCCCACACAGGTCCCGCGTCGAACACCATGCGCGCGTCCTCCACGCACCCGCACGTCGAGTACATGTGCATCAGCGAGTTCACGACGTACAGATCGTCACCAAACCCGTGCCTGACGGCACGGGCGTGTACTTGCCGCCCTTCCGCCGCATCCCCCCTGGCGGCGCAGGAGGCGGCGAGGAGCGGGTGCGTGTACGCGTCGGGCGCGGCCGGCATGGACGCGTAGAGCGGGAGGCAGAGGTGGGGCTGGCCATAGCGTAGCGCCGCCCTGATGAGGGTGTTGCAGGCGAAGGCGTTGGGTTCCCGCACGAGGCGCAGCAGGCGGAGCGAGTGGTGCAGCGGGCGCGGGAGGAGGCGCGCGGCGGCCGCCGAGGTGGTGACGAGGAGGAGGCGGCTGGCGGCGAAGGCGTCCGCGAGAAGGCCCGACGCAATGAACTGCGCGTGGATTTGGAGGAGGTGCCGCGATGAGCGGCAGCGGGAGAGGTGCGCGTCCAGGAGCGACACCGTGAGCATGATGACCCGGCGCCGGCGGTGGCCGAGCGGGCGAGCTGGCGCGCGCGACGAGCTTGACAGTTTCCAAGTGGCGATCTCATGAGGAATTCTGCCGACTTGCTGGACCGGACGGGTAGCTTGTCACGAGCCAAGTACTTGGCCCAGACTGATGGAGAGAGATGGGCGGACGAAAGAAGAAGTGGGCTCTCAACTGGGCCTCCATGTTCTTTCTTTTCAAGGCATGAAGCAACGGAAGATATTCATTTATGAGCACTGATCTCGCAACGAGAAGGCAAGTTTAGCATATTAAATTGAAGTTTTGACGACACTCATTGTTCCAGGATATTTGGAAAGGCAATGGAATCGTTGCTACAACCATCTTTTCTTATGAGTTCGGTCAGGTGATGGCAGTGGCGGACCGAAATTTTAAAGGAGCTGAACCGTTGGTCGCTTCGCATGCTTGGCGCTGGACTCTTCACACTTCTGACACCCGCCGCGTCGTGTCACCTTAGCCAGTCAGACCGTGCCAACCCGACGCTCGCTCTGCCGCAACCACTTTAACCATTCTACTAATATATCAATCTTATATACGCTAGTATATGAACTTTATGTACACAAACAAAATGCACAATAGAGTCGTCGTCCAGTCATATTCAAATCGTCTTAAATTCATATACTTTATATAAATTTAGAATCAAAACATAATTGTATAGTTCCCCTAACCGCCTTGTACGGTGCACCGTGTGTGCCCGTATTCATCTAAAGTCTCAAATCAGTTCACATATTCACGGTAATAGACCTAGAATTTCAACAAAGAGTATGCCACAAAAAATTTATGCATTTCAATAAAGAACATATCTATGTATGAACAAGGTTACAGAGCTATCGCCGCTGTGCCCGTGCTTCCCGTCGGCTTGCCTAGCAGTCCTAATGAAATAGACAACTCATGAGCGATGAGTTGAACGCGTCATCTCGTCATGTTAGCACAGTAAAACTCGCTTGATCACGCACTACTGCATCCATTCATTGTCCAGGCTTGGACCTAAAATCTATGTACCGTCGTATGTGGCCCTAGCCATTTTTTTCGCCAACGGATCGAGATGTCTTCATGCCCAAACACCGATGAATTTCAACTATTTCCCAAACAAGAAAAAAGTACATCAAAATATGAGACTCGACAGTAGGATCCAAAAAAATCGGAGCTAATACTACAAGGGCAAGTACCGAGCAACATGACTCCAGTTTAGACGATTGAAGCTATTATGACTTGCCAACATAGGAAAAAAACGAAAGTTAAAGCTAATCAAGTGGAAGAGGCCGCAACAGTGTCCGCAGCCGCACACTCGCGCACGCAGCCGTGCAGCCGCCAACCCTGCTCGCTGCGCTCCACTCGGCCACCACACGCCGCACTCGTCGCTCGATCAAGAAGGGACTCATGGTATCATGACTTGCCAGCGCAGGAAAAAATGAAGGTTAAAGCTAATCAAGTGGAAGAAGCCGCAGCAGCGTCCGCAGTCGCACACTCGCACGCAGTCGTGCAGCCGCCCACCCTGCTCGTTGTGCTCTGCTCGGCCACCACACGCCGCAGTCGTCGCTCGATCAAGAAGGGACTCATGGGGGGCCCTATTGAACGGGCAGCAGGGGGGCACGAGCCCACCTCCCCCCAGTGGATCCACCCCTAGGCTTGGATTTTTTGATTTTATAAGTGAATTGGAAACGATTCTAGTATCCAAATGGCCCCTAAGACACAAAAAGAGAGATGTGTCCAACAAGGTAGCGAATTAGTCGTCCACACGTTGGCTCCTGAAACAACTTCGTGACCAACACGGTGAATCAGCCTGACTTTAGGAAAAAATACATTTGTTCATAACATATAAACGCTCAAAGTAGGATAGATATCAGACACAATTTACTAACCCAGCAACAATATTAAATATATTGACTCAAGTTGCAAGTATCACCAGTTCGAACAGTAAAATAGCAATTCTAATTATTCAAACACCATACATGCATGTGTACAAATTAATCATTATACATGTTCCATGCTTTCTATATTGCGGCCATCCAAACATTCGGGACACAAGATGGCGCAAGTGCAAACTAACTAATGAAAGCTATTGTGGTAGCAGTCACATAACTCACACAATTGTTCTATGCACATATTTTGAAGTCATTACCAATGATAACAGTAAGACCTATCGATGCCCATGCCACATAAAAGGTTAGTGTTCTTATGATTCATAGAGAAACATAAAAGGCCATTCTAATATTATAAAAATAATAAGGTAATTATGTTATTGCGCCTAAAAAGAAATGACTCACCCCATCTCCAATGGAAAATATACATAAAGTTCGAGCATTCAGTAAAAAAGCGTCTCACAAGACGTGCATAAATATCTAGTATGGCCAGTGAAAGGCTCCATAAGCATTGCACTATAGCTGCTGCAACAACAAGATACCCAGGCAAAATAAAACTATAAGTCCTTGTAGGTGAATTAATACAAAAATACATGCAAACTTATTTAATGAGAAATAAAGAAGCAAGATATTTAAAACTGTTGTTATACTTGTTTGAGAACATGCCAGGGAGTCCCTGTGAGTGCTAGTAAACCAAGGGTGGTTGATTGCAATATATGATAGACAAAGCTAATAAAAAATAAAATTTGAAGAGGGGGGGGTTCTTCCTATAGCAGAGCGTATCGTACTCATTAATGCTAGTTTGTCTAATATGTTAACATATCACATGTCAATGCTCCTATTACCTAAAACAGTGATTAATGCTTAGAGAAAAATAGAATAACTCTTCTATGGCAAGGGGGTGAAAGAAAAAGAAATACCACTTGGTTAAACGGGAAGTGGTTTGTAAAAGTAAAATGAAGTGGGGTTTAGGTATCAAAGACATTAGGAATATAAACTTATGTATTTTATGTTAGTGGTGCTGGATATTTAAAAGTGAGGTGGGTTTATGGCAAGATCTCATGAATGCAAAATACATTAAATTTAGAATAGTATGCTCTGTTAAAAGAAAACTTAAGGACTCTCCTATTTGGGGAGACTTATTAAAAGTGAGAGGCATGTACATAAGAGGAAGAAAATTCTGAAAGATGAAAAAAGGATAAGGTTTTTGTCGAAGTGTAGAAACGACACTTCCCCCGGTACTACTAAAGTGTAGCCCGCGGAGGTTCTTGTTTCGGTTGGGGAGTGCGGAGATCTAGATCAAGATGGTGACACGGGAGATTTATGTGGTTCGGGCCGTCTGAGTGTAATACCCTACTCCACGGGGTGTGTGTTGTTGTATTGAGATTCACTAGGACGCGTAGTGTATGGCTCAGCCTTTTTTCTGCTTCCCTCTGTATCGTGCGGATCAGTCCTTTTATAGTCCAAGGACTGAACGTTACATCCTTTGCAAGGCCCGACATGTGGCTCTGGCGTATTTAATAGCCTAATACACTGTCTGAGCATTAAGCGTGGTTAATAGTGTGATAACGTGCCTTAATGGTTGCATTACCACTATTAACAGTGCTCTGATCGTGTGTTATTAATACAACATTAATGACACGTAATCAGATCTTGTAACTGCCGCTTTAACCGTCCCTTGAATGTCCATGCTGTTGGAGATCCGCCAGTGTACTCGTTGGTGGTGTAGGTCCGGAGGCTCTAGAGGTGGCAGCTTCGAAGCTTCCCCTTGCGGGGAGGTAGCTCCAGAACTGCTTTACGCGTGTCAGCATCGGAGCTTCGCTCTGCTGGAGGTTAGGTCCGGGGTCGTTATACACGTGTTGATTGCGAAGCTTCCCTGTATTGGGAGTTTAGTTCCGGGCTTACATTACACGTGTCACTCCCCGGAGTTACCCATATGAGAGATGCCGGTCCGGTGTAGTATGATGTGTGCGGCCTGAAGAGACCTTCAACTTTGACAGGTAGAACTCTCTTGCACTTCTTGCGGTATCGTGGGGTACCCGGTACGCAGGGTACTGACAGTGGCCCTAGAGGTGGGCCCTCTGGGAGAAATCCTTTGGGTTAAGTTATTCTACCAGAGGTGGGGCCATCCTCGATTCCCGCGCTTCGACTTCAAAAAGTCTTCTAATGTGCCGTTGGGGCGATGGTCCGAGATTAAACCATCGCCGCATGGCTTGTTATGAATGCGGCAGATGAGATCTTTGAGTGCAGATCTCACGCAATTGAAGGTCGCCAGTTCCCAATACGAAAACCGTATCAGTTCTGAGCGCCTTGTCAGGGTGCCGCGTTTGGGTTTCCTGCCGTCCATCATGACAACGGTTCGCCTGAGGTAATAACCTTGATCTCTTCGTCGGGGTGGCCCCGAGCCCATTCATCATTGATGGGGTAGATTTTTGAAATGTGACCCTGCTCTTGTTGCGTTTTCCATCCAAGCATCGCGGAGGCTTACTTAAGAAGGAAAGTACGCACGGTTTGAGGACTCTTTACGCTTTTGATCAAACTTGCGCTCAGAGCCTCCCATACTTTGCCTAGATTTCCCTTCCTTTGCTCTACTTTGCCGCGATGGAGTTGGGTCTTCCCAAGAGCTGCCTCAAGAGCAAGGATGATCTGATGAAGGTTCGAACCTATATGGGTTGGTCCAGTGACTCCTTCAACCACTTGATCCGCGCCGGCAAGCTCCCATTCAAGAAGGAGCGTAATGGCGACATGGTGTACTTCTCAGCGTATGCCATGGTGGGATTGATCCCACCTTTTCTAAGCTTTCTCTTAATGCTGTTGGACTTCTATGGTCTCCAACTGTATCATCTTGGCCCCCATTCTCTTCTGCTAGTGGCAACCTTCGTCCACTTCTGCGAGACGTGGGTTGGTGTCCCCCCTGCATCGAGTTGTTCCGTACCTTCTTCACGGTCCACACAACAGGCAAGGGGACTGAACTTCTTGGCTTCTACTATTTCGTGAAACTCAAGAACTGCCCCTTCAAGTACTTGAAGTCATTCCCTTCCAGCAAATGGGATGACTAGAAGAAGGACTAGGTCATCATTGCAGTGGAGGAGAACGAAAGGTTGGAGCTGCCCCAAGGACTCTCCAGCGTTGATACCGATGTTTGGAGTGTAGTTTCGGAGTTGTCGGATGCATTTAACCCTGTCCTGACTAGGATTCGAGAATGCGTGGAGGGTGGTGTGACCCCTCAGATTGTCTTCGGTAATTTCTTAGACAACAAGTGGGCTCTGCTGAGGAAGAGGGAGAAGCTCGCCTGGGCTCTCAACAACGTGATGGAGGACGACCGAATTGAAACCGGTCTGAAGTCCAACTTGGATGATGAAGCTCTAAAGCTTCATCTCAAGAAACTCCAACATGGGCTAGTCGACTGCGAAGACTTGGCTCCGCTGGCTGCTTTCCTTCCCTTGAACATGATTCCGGAGATCAGCAAGGAGCTCCGGAGGAAGATGCCGGAGCTTGATGACTTGGGTGAAGTGGAGAAGCGCCAGACCTCCAGGGTTGTCATTCCTGGAGCTTTCGAAGGAGGGTCTGCCTTTGCCCCGAGCCAGAGGGTTGTAGACATCAGCAAGGGTAAGGGCAAAGAGCCAGCCGAACCCTACAGCCAGATGAGGAAACTGAAGCACACTGATGGGAGGCCCGCCAGGCCTGCTCCCTCTACAACGGCTCCTTCTCCCCGGCGGGGGAGGTCTTCTGCGGCTACACCTTCTCCAGTACAGGCGTCTTCGAGAGGCACTAGCTCCAGACAGTCAACACCGGCCTCAGTGCCGGCTAAGAGCTCTAGGCCCGGGAGTTCTTCATGACCAAGAGAAGCTCCGACCGAGAGGACTCCGACTGGCGCAAGTGGTCCCCAACTGAGGTCCAAAGTTGTTGTCTCACCAGACATGGTGGGATCTGGCTCCGGGCCTCAGAAGAAGAGGTTCCGCGGCGATTGGGGCGGTAGCATCCCTAGGTAAGCATCGTGTGATCGCCTTAAAATGCTAATCTTGTTTTTGTTATGTCTTTAATCTTCTCATCCCTTTAATTTCAGGGTGTCGAGAAAGGAGTCAGGGTCTTCGGCATCTGTTGCAGCGACTGTGAGTGCGCATGCCGAAGCTCCGGCTTCAACCACCGAGCCTCCTCCTCAAGTGGTGGCAGAAGTCACGACAGCTCCGGCGTCAGCTGTCGTGGATTTGGATTCACAGTCCTCGCCGGAAGCTCCCGTGGCAGCGCCAGACCACGGGGGAGAAGTTGAAGATGTACCTCAGGCAACATTGCTGGAGGCTGATGCTCCAGTGCAGAAGCCGAAGATGTCAGAAGCTCCGACCTTTGAGCCAGAAGTCATTGAAGCCCTGGCCGCTGAGCGAGAGAAAATTAATGCCCCGACCATCGAGCTGAAGATGGTTGAAGCTTCGGCCCTTGGGCCAGAAGTTATTGAAGGTCCGACTGCTGAGCCAGAAATGTTTGAAGCTCTGGTCGCTGAATCGAAAGTGACTGACGCACCGCGTTTGAGCCAGTGGCGGTAGAGGCACGGGATGAAGCCCCAACTGTTGCCCCGGGGGTAGCTGCCCCGGAGGTGCCTGGACCAGAGCTGGAGCAGCATGAAGAGGTGGCGGCAGGTCCTCCACCCTCAGAGCTAGTAACTGAAGACCCGAAAGCAACGCCTTCAACTTCCGCTCCGGAGGTGGGAGTTCCCCCAGTGGGTTCTTCCTCTGCTGCTGCTGAAGGGCTTCCAGAGAGCAGTCCCAGCGCCACAAAAATCAGAGGTCCTCACTTGTTGAGTGTGACCCTATTTTTGTAATGGAGAACCCCCTGGAGCCAGCAGAGTTGACCCCAGCAGGCCTGAAGCCTATTCTCCTGGCATTGTCCATAGACAATGCCTGCTCGAGCCTCCGACAAGTCCAGCTCTGTCGATACCCTAAAAACAGTACACCCCCTGAGGTTACAAAGATTTCAAAGGAAAGCCATCTACTTGGGTTGAAGACCCTTGAAGGCCCACTTGTCAGACATGACCGGACCCGCTTATCCAACATGGTTAATCCCTGGGTCGCCACGTGTACTGCCAAACCGGAGCTACCGCCCACAAGGGGGAAGCTCCGGGCCAGGTACCGAAACGGCACCTCCGGACTTAACCCCAGACCGAGAGAATCTCCGGACTTGACACGTGTCTGGTAGCCCCGGAGCTGCCTGCTTCCCACAGCAAGCTCCGGAGCTGCCACGTGTCAAAACGTCGGACCTGCCAGCCTCTAACCTCCGGAAGACCTTGTAGCGGCTCCGGATCTTCAAAGGAGAGCCAAAGACTTCAAGACCCGATTAAGTGCCATTAATGCCATATTAATGACACTTAATCGGACGTTCTTAACACTAGTAACGGTGCTGTCAAGGCCCGTTACAGAATCATTAGTAGCAATTAATCGTGTATCAATACTAGTAACCGCCGGGGCCACATGTCGGGCCAGGCTAGCTTGTAACGGCCTGTCCTTGTACTATAAAAGGACAGGCCGACGACACACGCGACGTTCACACACACGACGTTCACACACACGACGTTCATAGATGAACTCACGCACCCGATACACTCGTGACAAGCTAATACAACACCAACACACCCGTGGAGTAGGGTATTACGCTCAGGCGGCCCGAACCACGTAAACCCTTGTGTCTCCTGTGTCAAACTCCTATTCACCTTCTTGAATCTCCGCGTGCCCACACCGAACTTCGAACTCCCCAATCTCTTTAGCAGTGTAGGGAGATCTGCCGGCTCCAACAGTCGACAAGCTCGCCTTCGATCGTGAGAACAAAGCCCTGGAGGAGGAGCGCAACACCTTAAGACGTTGGCGTAACAGGCTCCATTTTGCGACCAGGCTTGCTCAGACAAGACTTGCTGACCAGAAGGAGTGGATCAAGAGGGAAAAGGCCCGGATGGAATACTAGGACAAGCTTCTGGAGGAGAAGGAAGCTGCCATAAAGGCGCTCGATGCTAAATCTAGGGAGATCCTTGAGCAAGCCAAGGAGAGGCGTGATGTTGCTGATGAGCATCATGAAAACCTCAATGAATTGAACGAGGTCCTCCTGAAGCGCTGAGCGGACCTTGAGGCGAGGGAAGAGAAGCTCTTGGAGCAGCAGGAGGATATTTTGAAGAGGGAGGCGGAGGTCACCCAGAAATTGACTATGGGTATTGGCAAATCGCGACAAAAAGTTGGATCTATGGAGTAAAGAGGAGAAGGAGAAGTACTTGAAACTTGGGAAGGAGCTCTTGAAAAGATAAGCTGATGTTGCCACCAGGGAAGGGAAAGTGAGAGGCAGGGAGAAAGACTTGGCGAAAAGGCGGAACCGCATCCACCTCCGGGAGACGGAGTTGACCGATCGTGAGAAGCAAGTTGCTGAGAATATGCAGCAGCATGCCAAATTGGTCGAGGCCTCGCTCGGGAAGGTTCGGAGCTTACAGCTGCCCGAAAGTCACTGGAGGAGCTGCGGAGCTTGAGGGAGACGGGGTCCATTCAAGTGTGGGACTTCTTGGGGCGATCCAACAATGCGCTGACACCACTAGGCTTTAGTCCTGTTCGTCCGGACAATCCAGAGATGGACTTGGACCAAGCGCTAGTGGCCCTCAATGTTGCTGGCGGCAAGCTCGACGCGATGGGTAACGTCATTGCAGACCAGCTGGAGACAGAGGGGAAATCTCTGGCTACAAATGTCGCAGAGTATGTGCTGACGTGTTATGTGAGCTGAGATCCCCAATTCTCCCTCAACTCGATGCTCCAAGCTCCCGTTGCTGAAGAGGAGGACACCGCTAGGGCCAACGTCCAGAAAGTTGCCAAGAATGTTGCCTCATTCTTCCGTAGGACTTAGATCCTCCATAAACTAGGACTTTTTCCTTTTGCCTTCTGTTGTAATCCCAATTTTGTAATGCAGTGCTTCAAATTAATGAAATCCACTTTGCCATGAACTTCACTTTATTGTTGTTTTGTCTTCAATATACTGTGCTCTATCTTGTTGGCCCCCTGGTGTATGTGCACAATTCAAGTGTGTACATGTACCAAAAGGATTTGACTGTATGTTGATGACTTGAACGCTTCAAACTTGTAGATTTTAGGTCTGAAGTCTTTATTTTCGACACGTCGGCGGTTGGCCCCATGGGATTGTACCCACCATCAACGTATAAAACATCGATGGTGGCCCCCCTAGGATTTATCGGAGGTTGATAGGTCTGGTAGAGCCCGATATCAATGCGTGAATTGTTGAAGGTAGGCCCCCCAGGGGTTGTCGGAGCTTCGTAGCTCCGACGTCACCCACTGTCGACATATTAAACGTCGACGGCGGGCCCCCTTGGAGGATGTCGGAGCTTAGTAGCTCTGGCGTCGTCCACTATCCCTATGAATTTCTGTTTTTCCTGCACATTAAATACAAGAAAAGAGTAAAATTCGTCCTCTTGTCTATAACGCATTTGTGACTTATCATTCTTATTTGAGTTTTACATCCGAAGAAACTCGATATGGTAACAAGCATATTGATGTAACCTTTTCGGACCCATATGCTTTTTTAGTACTCACCCTAGTGAGGCCTGCTGGGGTGTAGGTAGAGTGGCGTACTTAGGGTGCAGGACCAGACTAAGTCGATAGCACACTCCGGACCTATGTTGGCTTGGCGTTCAGACAAGTAGACTATACAACATGTTAAGATCCAAAGAGATCAACAATATAACTTGTAACACATATGAATAACTTGGACAAAAACTAAAAAAGAATGCACAACTTCATTATAGACCAGAAGGATAAAAACAATAATTTGATATATTGAGCCTTGTACAAAAATAAATGCACGTGGAGTCTGTTTTCACACAACAATGTCTTTCATTATAGGTCCGAATTACAGGGGAGACAAGTACACACTTAGGGCGCGGGACCAAGCTAAGTGCGCTATACATCTTGTACTAACCCCGGGCAGGTAGCTACACTTTTAGTGTTGTGACTGTATGAAGTGTACTTGAACTTTCCGGACCCTCCCAGAGGGGTCCGAATGTTCTCCTGAAGGATCTACCCTTTTCTGTGTAGCAACTCTATAATATACATTGTGTGTAATTATAGACTCACCTCTGTGATTCTAAGCATAAGATTTACGGAGGTGCTCGATGTTCCAAGGATTAGGAAGCGGAGTCCCATCCTTAGTTGCCAAGCGAACGCATCCGGGACGAGATACTTTGATTACTCGGAAGGGACCTTCCCAGCTGGGGGAAAGTTTGTTCATCCCTTCACGAGTTAGTATTTTCCGCAGCACCAGATCGCCTTCCTTGAGTTGTCAGTTGCGCACATGCCTTTGATGATAGCGCCGGAGCGCTTGGCGATAACTTGCATTCCAAACAACTGCTTGGCACCTTCCCTCGTCGACGAGGTCAAGGTCTTCACGCCGGAGCTGGTCCTGCGTGGCTTCGTCAAAGGTATGGACCCGGAGGGACCCCAAGGTGATCTTCAGAGGAAGGATTGCTTCAGCTCCGTACACTAGGAAGAAGGGAGTCTCCCTAGTTGATCGGTTTGGAGTTGTCCTGTTCGCCCACAATGTGGATGGAAGCTTCTCGATCCAGTTGGCTCCATGCTTTTTCAGGCGCTCATACGTGCGCGTCTTGAATCCTTTTAAAATTTCTACATTTGCTCTCTCGGCTTCGCCATTGCTTGCTGGGTGAGCTACTGAGGCGTAGCCGAGTTGAATGCCGAGGTATTCACAATATTCTTGAAATGCATCACTTGTGAATTGGGTTCCATTGTTAGTTATGACTTTATTTGGAACTCCAAATCTGCATATAATGGACTTTAAGAACTTGATTGATGATTGATTGTTGATTATCACAACTGGAGTTGCTTCCGACCACTTGGTGAACTTGTCGACGGCAACATACAGGAACCTGTAACCTCCGACGGCTTTTGGGAATGGTCCCAAGATGTCCATGCCCCGCACAACGAATGGCCATGTAGGAGGTGTCATTTGTAGTGATTGAGCCGATGTATGAATTTATTTTGCGTGGAACTGGAACGCTTAATTTTTTTTTCACCAGCTCAACCGCATCGTGGAGTGCTGTAGGCCACTAAAAGCCATGACGGAAGGCTTTACCAACCAACATGCGAGAGGAAGCATGTTCCCACACTCGCCTACATGGATTTTCGCAAGGAGCTCACAACCTTCTTCCCTTGCAATGCACCACATTAGGATGCCATTGGCACTGCGCCGGTAGAGATCCCCTTCTACCAACGTGTATCTTTTAGCCAATCTGACAATCCGGTCAGCAGATACACTATCTTCAGGAAGGATATTATCTTTCAAGTAGCTCCGGATCTCCAAGATCCATGCATCGGAGCTAACTTGAGCTTCTAAGTCTTGCGTGTTGGGCTGCTCAGAGCTTCCGACAGCACCTATGACCCTTGATGGACACCATGGTAACAGGGCCATCGGGACTGCCAATTTTGATGTGCTGGTCTCGCCCCCTTCACTCAGTTTGACAGGCTGAGCTGCTGGTCTTGACAACCTCCAGATAAAGATTCCATTGGGAGCCAGAGGTCTGGGTGAAGCCTTCGTTGAGAGTTCGTCAGCTTCAGCGTTATGAAGATGCTGGACATGGTGGAGATCCAGGACTTCGAAGTCCTTCTGGAGCCTCTGGACTTCAAGGAGATAAGTAGCTAGTTGGGGATTGTTACACCAGCATTCACCTTTGACTTGTTTGATGATTAGTTGTGAATCACCCTTCACCAACAACTGTTCGACACCATAAGATAGTGCCACCTTGAGTCCGTAGATGAGAGCTTCATACTCTGCCATATTGTTGGTCGCTTTGAATCAAGGTGAACCATGTACTTGACCTTCTCCCCAGTCAGAGCCAGGAGAAGGATTCCAGCTCCGGCCCCCTGCTTCTACAAGGAGACGTCAAAGTAGAGAGTCTAGTGAGGCTCGGTGAATATCGGAACCTTGGGTTCCGGTTTCTGCTCACTAGGGCCCCCAGGGTTTGATGGAGAGGGAGTCCATTCCGCCACAAAGTCAGTCAAAGCTTGACTTTTGATTGCTTGTCGTGACATGAATTCTAGATCAAACTCGGCCAACTCCGCTGCCCACTTTGCAATATTCCCAGTAGAGTTAGGGTAATGCAAAATAGCATGCAGTGGAAAAGTAGTTACCACTGATATTTTGTGGGCTTGGAAGTAGTGATGAAGCTTCCTTGAGGCGATAAGAACTGCATAAAGAAGCTTATGCACCTCAATGTATCTTGTCTTGGCATCATGGATTACTTCGCCGATGATGTACACTGGGCGCTGGATGGTTCGGACCCTCTCGGAAGGGCACAAATCTTCTTCTCCATCGACCCGGACCCTCCCGGAGGGGTCCAGACCTTCTTGCTGAGCTTCTTGGACCCTCCCGGAGGGGTCCAAAACTTCTTCTTGTTCGACCTAGACCTTGTTAGAAGGGTTAGAATCATCTTGGTCAGCCAGGTGAATCCCCTCAGGTGAATGGGGTTGATCTCCTAGCATTTCACCTTGAGGTTCCGTGTTTAGGGGCTGGGACCCAGACACGCCTTCAGGTAACTCCGGACCCTCCCGGAGGGGTCTGGGCTCCTGGACTGGACGTGGCTCTGGTCTTTCTGCAACCAGGACTATGCTGACAACTTCGATGGTTGCAGAAATTAAAGCAGTAAAGGCTCACCAGGATTCGGAGCTACCAAGATCGGTAGTGTGGTGAGGAGCTATTTCAGCTCTCGAAATGCTTTTTCTGATTCTTCAGACCAATGAAATGGTCCGGACTTCCTCAAGGGTTTGAAGAAGGGTAGCGCCTGTTCTGTCAATCTTAAGATGAACCAGCTGAGCGCAGCTAGACATCTAATTAACTTATGGACATCCTTGATGCAGGCTGAGGGCTGCATATCTTCTATAGCCTTGATCTTCGCCGGATTTGCTTCAATTCCTCGGTGAGTCACCAAGAAACCTAGAAGCTTCCCGGAGCTAACCTCGAAGACACATTTGTCTGCGTTCAGCTTGGTGTGCGTGATGTGCAGCTTGTCGAAAACAGCTTGTAAATTATCAAGGAGTGACTCCTTGTTCTTGATCTTCACAACGATGTCATCGACATACACCTCCACCAAGCCTCTAATTAGCTCTCCAAATGTTTTGTACATAGCTCGCACAAATGTTGAAGCAGCATTTTTGAGACCAAAGGGCATGGCAGTATAACAATACAATCCATCTACTGTTATGAAGGCAGTATGCTCTTCATCTTCCTTAGACATTTGGATTTGATGATATCCAGAATATGCATCTAAAAAACACAATAGCTCACACCCGGAGGTGGAGTCCACTATCTGATCTATCCTAGGTAGTGGAAATGGATCCTTTGGACATGCCTTATTTAAGGTGGTGTACTCGATACACATCCGAAGCTTCTCGCCAGCCTTAGGCACCACAACTGGGTTTGCCAGCCATTTTGGGTGAAACACCTCCCGGATGAAACCAGCTTCGAGCAACTTCTTGATCTCCTGTCGGATGAAGTTTTGCCGCTCGATTGATTGCTTCTGAGGCTTCAGGTGTACATGTCGTGCATCGGGATAAATCTTTAGATTGTGCTCAATCACCTCCCTAGGGATCCCAGGCATTTGCAATAGTTGCCAGGCAAACACGTCGACATTAGCCCAGAGGAAAGTGATGAGCGCGAGTTCCTATTTTTTGTTTAGACCTCCCGATATACGGGTAGTCTGAGCAGCGTCGGAACCGATTTGGACGAGTTTGACGAGAACGTCAGTGTCGCCGCTTGGTTGCACACGAGGTGCGGAGGTAGAGCCTCCATGAAGAATGCTCAGAGGGTTCGGAGCTGGCTCCTTACTGGGTGCTTCCTCCTGCGCTGTAGCAAGCGCATAGAGTTCCTCCAATGCAGTGATTCCTACAGTGTGATCTCCGCGGATCTGGAGAACGCCCGCAGGTGTTGGCATCTTCAACACTAAATAACCATAATGTGCGGTGGTCATGAACCTGTACAAGGAAGGCCTGTCCAAAATGGCATTGAACGGCAGATTGATCTGCGCAACATTAAAGACTAACTTCTCGGTTCTGTAGTTCTCCCGCGTCCGGAAGTTTACTGGGAGTGTGATGGAGCCGAGAGGGGTAATGGCCCCCGGACCTACCCTAGAGAAAGGTAGAGATGGGCGAAGGTCGGAGCTGGAGTTTAACCAAGGCTTTGAAGCTTATGAGGTTCAGCCCTGCACCTCCATTCACCATTATATGGTGGAGTTGGATATTGTTAATGGTTGGTGACACCATCAACGGGAGTTGGCCAGCTCCGATCATGTTGCGGGGGCAGTCCGAAGCATCAAAAATGATGGGAGTGTCCATCCACTTCCGATGAGGCTCCGCCCTAGCGGTGGGAGCTGCAACGGCCATGTCCCGCTGCATTGTCTTGAGGATGCGGCGAGAGGTGATGTCCCAAGAACCACCATAAATGGTGTTTAGGGTCTTTCGATGCTCGTTGTTAGAAACATCAGAGTCGTCATCGACGGTGTTGTAGACAGCTTTCAGGACCTTTTTGCGGTCCTGAAAACCTAACTCCTCCTCAGCCGGAGCTTCTTCGACTTTTTGCTTTCCTTCCCGCTGGAAGAAAGGAGCTTCTTCCTGGCGCTTGCTGCAGCGCTTGGCGAGGTTTCGGACGTCTCGGCATTCTTCTGGATTGTGTTTGTCCGTCCTATGGATCGTACATCACACTTTTGCGCCGCCACCATCTTCTGACAATGGTTGAAGTCGTTTCTCGAGGTGTGGACAGCAAAAAAGGTCCAGTTCAGTGCCAGGTCGAGTGTATGAACTTCCGAAATTAGCAGTGAACTGTTGGCATAGCTCCGCCCAACTATTGATGGAGTCAGGCGGGAGTCTCATAAACCAGGACCTTGCGGTTCCAGTTAAGGCCACTGGGAAGTAGTTGACCATCATGACCTCATCACCCCCCGCTGCAAGTATAGCAGTGGAGTAAATTTGAAGAAATTCATCGGGGTTGACAGTCCCATCGAATTTCGCCGGTAAATGAGGTTGGAACTTCTGTGGCCATCTGACCATGCATAAGTGCATGGACAGGGCAGAATAGCCTCCCCCTACTCCTTGAGGAGCAGGGTTGTCTCGGGCCTCTCGCCTCTCGTGAGCACACTTGATATGGATGCAACCGTCCTGCTGCTGGTAACGACGATCAAGTTCCAACCGTAGATCATGGATCGGAATCCTTGTGATGGTGTGGATGTCTCGTGCCCCGGAAGGCAACGAGGTCACCTGCTGAGAAGAAGCACGTCGTCGGTGTTGTGACACGTGAGGACCAAGTCTTCCACACAAGGTCCTACGTTGAGCTGTTGCCTGCCCCGAAGGAGGGGGGACCTTGGTTGCTGATGCCAGTGGCTGATGCTGCAACCAGATGGTCAACATCAGTTCTACATTATTCCATAGCACCCTAGGGTGCCCCTAGAGGCGGTGGGTGTTGTAGAAGAGCTCGCGCAGCAATGAGGGCGTGCTCAGGGTTGTTGTTTGTCGATGCAGTGATCGATGCAGATGCCCCATCTTGTCGCCCAGCATTGTTTGCCGAAACAGATGACGACTGTGGTGCCATAGTGCCCGTCGGAACAATGGCACCCTCTGGTTGTTGCATGTTGGAGGTATTGCCCACAGCAGGTTGTTCAACGTGATTTCCGTTGGAAGATCCTGCGTCAAAATTCACGATCTTATAATCTCAAGCAGGCTCCCTCTACCTGGCACGCCAGATGTCGAAGTTTAGCAATGACACTTCCCCCAGTACTACTAAAGTGTAGCCCGCGGAGGTTCTTGTTTTGGTTGGGGAGCGCAGAGATCTAGATCAAGATGATGACACGAGAGATTTACGTTGGGCCGCCTAGACGTAATACCCTACTCCACGGGGTGTGTGTTGTTGTATTGAGATTCACTAGGATGCGTAGTGTATGGCTCAACCTTTTTTTCCGCTTCCCTCTGTATTGTGTGAATCAGTCCTTTTATAGTCCAAGGACTAACCGTTACATCCTTTGCCTGGCTCGACATGTGGCCACGGCGTATTTAATAGCCTAATACACTGTCTATGAGCATTAAGCGTGGTTAATAGTGCGATAACATGCCTTAATGGCTGCATTACCACTATTAACAGTGCTTTGATCGTGTGTCATTAATACAACATTAATGACACGTAATCAGTTCTTGTAACTGCCGCTTTAACTATCCCTTGAATGTTTGTGCTGCTAGAGATCCGCCAGTGTACTCGTTGGTGGTGTAGGTCCGGAGGCTCCACACGTGGCAGCTTTGGAGCTTCCCCTTGTGGGGAGGTAGCTCCGGAACCGCTATACGCATGTCGACATCGGAGCTTCCCTCTGCTGGGGGTTAGGTCTGGGGTCGTTATACACGTGTTGATTGCGGAGCTTCCCTGTATTGGGAGTTTAGCTTCAGGCTTACATTACACGTGTCACTCCACGGGGCTACCCATATGAGGGATGCAGGTCCAGTGTAGTATGATGTGTGGGGCCTGAGAAGACCTTCAACTTTGACAGGTGGAACTCTCTTGCACTTCTTGAGGTACCGTGGGGTACCCGATACATAGGGTACCGACAGTTTTGGACTAATATTTGGTTGAATGATAAGGATCTATGTGTTGATTACCCATTACAATTTTATTTTGCATTCAATCAGGAAATTTCTGTAATGGATTGCGCTAGAAATAATTGGGTAATTGAATTCAAGATTCATCTTCCTTCTTACCTGCATACTCAATAGTATGAGCTGGCTGGTAAATTGAATGAAGTTGCAATGTCAGATGAAAATGGTAAACTAGTTTGGATATGGGATAAATCTGGAAACTTCACAGCGAGCTTAATATATAAACACCTCGTTAGAAGAGAAGAGGAGAAGAATTATAAAGTGATTTCGAAATCTAAAACACCTCATAAAATCAAGACCTTTATGTGGCTGCTCATGAATACTAAGTACAATTTGCTGAAAAAATAGAAAGATGATGGTATCTATTATTTTTTTTAAATAATGATCATGAAAATGTTGAGCATCTATTATTCAATTGTCCAGTTGCAAAGGTTATTTTGTCTGTCATAGCACGCTGTTTTGGGAGTGATGCAGGCCCTTGTCTGTTCATCAATACATGGTGTGGATCAAACAAGCACTACCAGAGTGGTGATGGAGTATATATGCTTGGATTATCATTAGTGTGCTGGGCTATTTGCAGTGGCGAACCCAAGCATCAACCGTAGGGGGGACTGAATCTTAGTTGACTCTCAAGAAGAAAATAAAGAAAAAAAAGGGAAACATGTAAAACGTCAGCCTAGTGGCTCGAACCAAAGACCTTCAAATTACCCGACATGCTAGCCAACTGAAACACAAGTGTATTGTTCATTACTATTAGTTTTTTTTGACTAATTTCTTTCTTGTTTCATAGGGTGGGCTTAAGGGGGACTTTACTGTTAGATGGGCAGTAGGGGGGCTCGAGCCTCCCTGCCCACTGTTGATACTTCTTAAGATATACTAACAAAATCATCCCGACAATAGTGCTAGAAATGCTTGTTGGTATTTCTTAACGTCTACAGGTCATCCTAGCAGCAAGACTAGTTCTGCAGAGGCACTAGGCTAACCTACGCCAACGAAGGATGAGTTCCGCAAGCGCACGGACAATAACGTTGTAGCATTGCACTCGAGAGTATTCCCTAGGGTATTGTATTTGTTTATCCCAAAGAAAGGCAAGGTGGAAGAGAGACAAGGTCAATGATAGAAGAGAGTGTTCTAGTGAGGGATTCAGTAGGATGGATAAATGAATTGAAGGAGTAGTGTGACTCACACCTAAGCAGACAACTCTAAGGGGTAAGAATGTCCTAGTAGAGGATAAGTTAAGGAGAGAGAGAGCTACTCCTACTGTGCTTCAGATATTCATATACATAGTTAACTAGTGTATATATAGCTATGCTAACTACGAGTACTGGAGCTTAGCGGTCCAACATATCGGGTATGGGTTTACTCCTAAGAATATCAGGACGATTACCGCCAGGAGCTTGCGGTATAGCCGAACGTGGGGGATTACAAAGGACGGACAGAACTGTCACCACCTGCCGCCTACCCCAACAAATTGTGGGACTACGAGACATCCAATGCTACTTAATTATCTAAGCATCATGCTTACATAACAAGTAAATACCTTAAGAGCCTAGGTACAAGCACCATCCCAAGGCAATGACTAACCTGAACATGGTTGAAACCAATATTAGAACCAAGCACTACATTATTCATATTAACATAATCACATTTATACCTAACTATACTATAGTGAAGGTACATGATGTTTATGATAATATAATAAGAGCACTATAACTAGATAATAATGACATCTATATCTAACACATGCATGGAATCCACAACTGTCGAAGTGTTCTTGCGACACTTCCCACGGACTTGCTTAGAGAGCATCCCACAGAGGTTCTTTGATTGGCGGGGGCTTAGTCTCAAGTGAGGTTGCGCAGTTGAGGAAAAATGGTGAGATGGTGGTTTTACGTGGTTCGGCCCGTCGGAGCGTAATACCCTACTCCACGGTGAAGTTTGTATGGCTTGAGAGTGTGTGAGTGTGTGGAGAGTCCAATTGCATGTGCTTGAGCTTTGTCCCTTGTAACAGTGGCTGCCCGATCCTTTTATAGTAAGGTCGGACACCTTACAAGTGGGGTCTCGGGCCCGACAGGTGGCCTGGGGTGATCTTATCCTATACAAGATCTAATACTTCTTGTGTACGCTGCTTTTGACCGCGGCTTGAAGACTCGCCGTCTTTCCGCATCGGATGCCAATGGCTAGGTGTAGTCGTTGATGATGGCAGGAAATGTCTTGTCACCGCAAGCTACCCACTTGGCAGAATGGAGTAGCCCTGCGGCGCTTTCACTACGATACGATTGGACGCAGCGGTACCTGACAGGGGCGTGCGCTGAGTAGTGCGCATGGAGAAGGCGCGTGCCTTCAATGCACGACTCAGACAGGGCATGCCGCCCTTTACTCCCGCAACCTACTGCCCGAGACAAGCTGCAGGACGCGTGGCTATTTCGGAGTCCTCTTCGGTGGGAGCAAAGGTCCAAAGCCGGAGGACATGTGGCAGCTCTGGAGCCTCCTCAATGGGAGCAAGGGCCCAGAGCCGGAGGATGCGTGGCAGCTCCGGAACCCTCCTTGGTGGGAGCAAGGGTCTGAAGCTGGAGGACACGTGACAGCTCTGGAGCCCTCCTCGGTGGGAGCAAGGGCCCAGATTTGGAGGACGCGTGGAAGCTCCGGATCCCTACTAGGTGGGAGCAAAGGTCCGAGGCTGGAGGACGTGTGGCAGCTCCGGAGCCCTCCCCGATGGGAACAAGGGTCCAGAGCCAAAGGACGCGTGGCAGCCCCGGGACCTGCCTCAGTGGGGAGGCCGGGTCTGGAGCTTCTTGTTCCTTGTACGCGGGATTACCCAGTCTGCAAGGTACCGACAACTACCAAACAAGAAACACTTCATCCAAATATATGAATAAATAAAGACTAATAATAATATTATAAAGCGTAATGTCATAAATACAAGAGAAGATACATGATCCATACCTTTTCCAATTTGGACTTGGGACTAGAGGCTCCTCTCTACATCCTAACCTCCACTAAGGGACTAAGAGCACTAGTGTAATACAAGAGAGAAGGCTTGTGTGGTGTCGATGAGAACTGAGGCACCCCCTTATTATACACAGAGTATAGGTAGTTTCCGTCAAAATTAGTGCGCAAATCAGTCTTCACCGCCTTCATGGAGCCATGAGGAGCCAAGACATGGAGGAAGACCGAGTTGGAACCAGTGGCAAGTCGACTGACTAGAGGGGTCGGCCGACCTGGTCCTGGCCCCTCTTCGGGTGTGCTTTCTCGGGGTGACTTCCAGATAGGCACTTATCCCCTTCCCGAGTGATACACTGCTGGATCTCCTTGGATACGCCTAGAAATAAGTCATGGATCCATATGGTGCCACGTGTCTTCGCGTGATTGGCTTGGGTGACACTTTTTATGATTGCTCCCCTCATTCTCCATTATTTCTGCATAAAAACTCCTGCATGCACTATTTCTCCAAGTACAAGTGGAATTATGTTAAATCTAACTATGATATGTATAAGAAATATTTATTCCTTCACATAATTGAGTTATATTAACGGTTGAAATTACTATATAATGACCGTAAACAAACTCCGCAAGCTTACTCTTTGCTCGTCCCAAAGCAAAGATAAATACTTAGGTTGTTGATCAGGAGTTGCTACAATGTTCTATTTTGCAAATGTATCAAGTGCACAACAAAATATACTACCTTGCATTGAATAAATTGGATATGGTACCTCACCCTTTTTATTAGTCAATATGGGGCTTATGCCTCATTCTTTTCTTGGGTGGTTGAAAGATAGAACAGCAAAATGAGCATGCACCACCTAATGTTTAAGTTCCAATCCAATTTTCAGAGAATTTCAAGTGGTGTTTGAATTTAAGTTCCTCAAATGATGCACTCAGTCACTCCTATGTGGAAGTGGTATTTGTATCCCCACCAAGGCAGTGCCTTTCTTGTCCCACATCTGAATAAGGCTTTTATGTGGATCTTGGTAGGGATCAAAGTAGGCATATTTGCAACACATTTATTGCTAAGTCAAAAGAGTAAGCCTTAGGAGAAAACAAATCATACTTTTGATCAAGATTTGTGCAAGTGTGATAGAATATTTGTGGAGTGGAGATATGAAGATAACTCATTTGTATGCACTCTCTTTTTGTGATAATGAAACATGACTACTTATTCTCTGTTTTTTTCTCATGCTCTTGTATATGAGCATGCATTTTTTTGTAGCCATGTCTTCTACTCCTCTTTTCCTTTTTAAAATATTTTGGAGAGAGTATTATGTATGAAAATCATGTAGTACCTTTTGGTGGTGGAATGGTATGATAGATTTTTGCTAACTTCTAGTGTAGAAGTTTAGCATGTGCCTGTGCAATCTTGAACTTAAAAGCATGAAAAGATTCTCACATAGGTCTATACTAGTTTGACTAGGCTCAATGTGCAGGCAAATAGCATATGCATATGGTTTATCTAATTTAACTCATCATATGACTTTGGTAGGAATTAAAATCAAATGAGGAACTCCCATTTTAAAAATTCTTCGAGAAATTAAGTTTCACTCTTAACTAGAATATTAGCAGCTCTTATCACTATATCATATCCCACAATAATCTAGAATTGGATTTAGCTTATGTCGGTACCCTGTAGAACGGATATCCCCGAGTACAAGGAAGAAGAAGCTCCGGACCCGGCCTCCCCGTTGAGGCGGGTCCTGGAGCTGCCACACGTCCTTCGGCTCCAGACCCTTGTTACCCTTGCTCCCACCGAGGAGGGCTCCGGATCTGCAACGCGTCCTCCGGCTCTGGGCACTTGCTCCCACCGAGGGCTTCAGAGCTGCCATGCATCCTTCGGCTCCGGGCCCTTGCTCCCACCGAGGAGGGCTTCGGAACAACCATGCGTGTAATATACCGAATATTTAAGAAAAAAAACCCTCACATTAGAAAAAAATAAACGGTTGACCAAATTTTCACTTCTTGGAGCTTTGATCCGATAGACGATCGGAGACCGTAGATGCGTAGAGCTCGTTGAGATGATTTCATTTCACTATTTATAGTTTTGATTCGGAGAACGGATAAGTTAGATATAAATCAATTTATTTTGGGCCATTGGATGAATATTAGGTTAGGTGGACTAGAAAACTACGGTAGTCTTCTTTGCATAACAGATATCCAGCGCCGCCACCTCCAGCTTTCCTACTCCATGCCAACCCTCATCTCTCGTCCACACCAATCCTCCTTCCAAGTTCCACGCCAATCCTCCTCCTAGACAGTTGCTGCTCTATGCCTTGATGCTCCATGCCTGCTCTGCTCTCAGCGTAGGTCCTCGTGCTGCTGCTGGTTCCTTCAATTTTGGTGAATCTGCGGCTGCTTGGCTCCTTGATCAGTGGATTGGACTGGTGTTGCCGTAGGGAAAGCTGATTCTGCCGCCAGGGAAAGGAAAGAAAAAAACAGCCAGCTGTTGCAGGTCTGCCATTGACTTAAGCTGATGATCTGTATATCCCTTTCATGTTTGCTTAGCTGCTGGTTGCAACTGATTATTCCTGCTCGCTGAGGTTTAGAGAAGAGAGAAGGTGCTGATTCTCACAGATGTTTTATTTTCTTCTTGCCGTGAGATGAGTTGGCCGTCAACTGCTTGATCTACTGCTTCAGTGGTGCAATGCTCCAGTGTTTCTGTTTTACTAGCTGCTGCTACCGCTGCTTAATCTCTCTGTGCTGCCACTGATAAATTTAATTGCTGCTGCTGCCACTTGTTTTATTTGCCTGGCTGTGTGATTTTGCTGTTGGTTGCAGTAATTAGCTATAGTCTGTCCGATTTTAATTGTTCGTTGTCTTGCCGTGTTGCTAATTGTTAGTTGCACATCACCTTGTATACTGAGGCTTGGAGGTTCCAATGTCTAGAGAGTGTCTTCCGATTTTCGTCGAGGTTAAGGCAAGTGCATGACGGGTTCATTCTAATATGTGTGAATTGCTTGTGGTTAAACTTTGTTGTGTTTTAATTCGTTATTTGTAGTTTCAAGATTCAATTGCTTCATCACTCTATTTTATTCACATTCAAGATTCAAGTTATTCACTTAATTGTCACTCAAGTACCGGTTAAGTCCGGAGTCGTTCTTATATTCAAGTTTCTGTGAGTAAGTGTTGGCCCCACTTACTTGGCTTTACCGGTAAATGCTAAGGAGAATTCAAGTGTCGTCCGTTTCAGACGGAAACTACTATTTTATTGTATCTTATTTCAAGTTCAAGTAATGCTGTGTTTCATTCAGTTGATTCTAATGTTCTTCAAGTTCTAAGTGTACTTGTGTAAGGATCGAATGCCCAAGAGGGGGGTGAATTGGGCTTCTTTTCAAAAATTAAAGCAATACCACTTAAGTACCAAAAGCCCAATTCCCTACGCAAACAGCCTATGCATTCAAGTGACTAGTAACTTTGCGGTATATGAAATGCATAAGTGTAAAGTGAGAGTAAGGGAACGCAAACTCCCGAGGAGACACGAAGATTTATCCCGTGGTTCGGCAAGATCGTCAAGATCTTCCTACATCCACGTTGTGGCACCCACCAAAGGGTATAGCCACACCTAAGTCACCGAGACTAGGGATCTTCACTATTCTTCTCCGTTTGCCAACCTCGGCAAGGTGGAGCTCAAGCCTTGTACAACTTGGATCTTCCGGGCTTCCACAACCATCTTGGCAAGCTCCAGAAGGCTCTCTCAAATACAACCACCAAGGGACACTCCCTTACAGCTCTCACTGCGCTAGAGATTCCAATCACCAAGAATGGAAGTACACAAGCACTATCTCTTGGTGTGCAAGTGGTGTAGATGATCTAGAAGTGGTAGCTCAACGTCTTGAATGCTTGAGAATGTGTAGAGTATGTCTGGTAGTCAAGACCCGTCGAATAGACTGGTTGAAGGGGTATATATAGCCAGCCTCCACGAAATAGCCGTTGGAAAAGTAGGCTGACATCACTATTCTGCGAACATCGGATGATCCGATGCTCCCCCTTCAGTTATCATCGGTCAAATTCAAATTAGATGATGTCACTATGTCAGATATGACCGTTGTTAGACCGATGTTACACTTTTCTTCTCATTGGATGATCCGGTGGCACTTCCTCCAGAATTGGTTTAGACTTGATGCTTACTGGAGTGATTGACCGATGTGTTTATAGTTGTACATCGGATGATCCGGTGGTACACTTGGTCCAAAGAGATTGCTTACTGTACTGATGGACCGATGTAACATGCCCTTCATCATCGGATGATCCGGTGAGTACTTAGTTCTGAGGTCTTCTTCTTCTGCTGAACCAACTCGATCGATGTGTTGTTTTCTGGAAACATCGGTTGATCCGGTGAGTTGATTTTGTTTGCTTCCAGTTGTTCTAAGTGAATCTTTTGGAATTTTCTCGAGCGACCTCTTATACATTGGTTTGAAATATTCTTCTGATGATCATCAAGCGTTGATTGCTGTCAATATTGGTTGAATAATTTTGACATGTGAGCCTTTTCTTCTAGTCTTCATAACATTGATTGATCTCATAAAATGATTGTTTAGGGGTCTCCAATTGTATCCAGTGATCAGTAGATGATATTCATATTCATATAGATTTCATTGTAATGAGTGATATGGGAGACCTTGCATCCACAAATTCATTAGTAAAATCCAACGGTTGTCATTAATCACCAAAACCATACCTCATGGGGCCCTAGATGCTTTCAACTTGCTGAGTGTTTTTACTCACTCTTGTTTTATTTGGTTTTTAGGTACCCGTTGACCAAGCATGCATTGGGAAGAGGGTAGCATATGCACTTGAGCACGTGAACTATCTAATAAACTTAGTTTATCAATGTTCTTAGTTAATTGCATAATCTTGTGCCATTGAGATTGTGGTGTGATCATTTGGGTCAATGATTCACTTGTTAGAATGAATTTGAGTTTAGTAGTATTGCTATATAATATTATGCCTATTATTGTGTTTTGTTGCCGCAGATGATAGAGTTTTCAAAGAAGACTGTACCGAAATTTTTAATATTTCCCTTACTAGGAATTGTTTAGATGATTTTAGTAGCGTCCAGGTGTGTTCATACCTGGGGCGTTACAGTTGGTATCAGAGCCTAGGTTTTATAGTTTATTTATAAATTTTAATGACTAGAGAGTAAAAAAAATAAACGGTTGACCAAATTTAAGGAAAAAAACCTTACATTAGAAAAAAATAAACGGTTGACCAAATTTTCACTTCTTGGAGCTTTGATCCGATAGACGATCGGAGACCGTAGATGCGTAGAGCCTGTCGAGATGATTTCGTTTCACTATTTATAGGTTTGATTTGGAGAATGGATAAGTTAGATATGAATCAATTTATTTTGGGCCGTTGGATGAATATTAGGTTAGGTGGACTAGAAAACTACGGTAGTCTTCTTTGCATAACAGATATCCAATTCCGCCACCTCCAGCTTTCCTTCTCCACGCCAATCCTCATCTCTCGTCCACACCAATCCTCCTTCCAAGTTCCATGCCAATCCTCCTCCTAGACAGTTGCTGCTCTATGCCTTGATGCTCCATGCCTGCTCTGCTCTTAGCGTAGGTCCTCGTGCTGCCGCTGGTTCCTTCAATTTTAGTGGATCTGTGGCTGCTTGGCTCCTTGATCGGTGGATTGGACTGGTGTTGCCGTAGGGAAAGCTGATTCTGCCGTCAGGGAAAGGAAAGAAAAAACAGTTAAGTGTTGCAGGTTTGCCATTGAGTTAAGCTGATGATCTGTACAACTCTTTCATGTTTGCTTAGCTGCTGGTTGCAACTGATTATTCCTGCTCGTTGAGGTTTAGAGAAGAGAGAAGGTGCTGATTCTCACAGATGTTTTATTTTCTTCTTGCCGTGAGATGAGTTGGCTATCAACTGCTTGATCTACTACTTGAGTGCTGCAATGCTCGAGTGTTCCTGTTTTACTAGCTGCTTCTACCGCTGCTCAATCTCTTTGTGCTGCCACTGATAAATTTAATTGCTGCTGCTGCCACTTGTTTTATTTGCCTGGCTGTGTGATTTTGCTGTTGGCTGCAGTAATTAGCTCAATCTCTTTGCTGTTGGCTGTAGTAATTGCCTGGCCGGAGCCCTTCTCCTCGCTCCAACCAGGGAGAAGGTAAAATACATGGTCCACCTTGACTTCAAGGCGACCAACAACATGGCGGAGTATGAAGCACTCATTTATGGACTAAAGGTGATACTATCATATGGTGTCAAGCAGCTGTTGGTCAAGGGAGATTCGCAGCTCATCATTAAACAGGTGAAGGGTGAATGCTCGTGTAACAATCCTCAACTAGCTGCTTATCTCCTTGAAGTTCAGAGGCTTCAGAAGGACTTCGAAGTCCTAGATCTCCACCATGTCTAGCGTGTCCATAACGCTGAAGCTGACGAACTCTCGACAAAAGCGTCAACCGGAGCTCCGGCTCCTGACGGAACCTTCATCCGGAGGTTGTCAAAACCCACAACTCAGCTTGTCGAACTGAGCGAAGGGGGCGAGACCAGAATCCCGAAGCTGGCGGTCCCGATGGCCCTGTTACCATGGCAGCCATCAAGGGTCATAGGTGCTGCCGGAAGCTCCGAGCAACCCAGCACGCAAGACTCAAATGCTCAAGCAAGCTCCGATGCATGGATCTCAGAGATCCGGAGCTACTTGAAAGACAATATCCTTCCTGACGATGATGTATCCACTGACCGGATAGTCAGATTGGCTAAAAGATACACGCTAGTAGAAGGGGATCTCTACCGGCGCAGTGCCAACGGCGTCCTAATGCGGTGCATCACAAGGGAAGAAGGCTGCGAGCTCCTCACAGAAATCCATGGAGGCGAGTGTGGAACCATGCGTCTTCCCGCACGTTGGTCGGTAAAGCCTTCCGGCATGGATTCTACTGGCCTACAGCGCTCCAGGATGCAATTGAGCTGGTGAAGAAATGCGAAGCATGCCAGTTCCATGCAAAGCAAATTCACACACCGACTCAGCCTCTACAAATGATACCTCCAACGTGGCCTTTCGCTGTGTGGGGGATGGACATCTTGGGACCTTTCCCAAGAGCCGTCGGAGGTTACAAGTTCCTGTATGTTGCCATTGACAAGTTCACCAATTGGCCGGAAGCAACTCCAGTTGTGACAATAAACAAGCAATCAACCATCAACTTCTTGTAGTCCATCGTATGCAAATTTGGAGTCCCAAACAAAATCATAACAGATAATAGGACCCAATTCACAAGCTCTGCTTTCCAGGGATACTACGAAGATCTCGGCATACAAGTTAGCTACGCCTCTGTAGCTCACCCGGCAAGCAATGGCCAAGCTGAGAGAGCAAATGCAGAAATCCTGAAAGGACTCAAGACGCGCACATATGAGCGTCTAAAAAAACATGGAGCCAACTGGATCGAAGAGCTTCCGCCCACTCTATGGGCCAACATGACAACTCCAAACCAGTCAACTGGAGAGACACCCTTCTTCCTGGTGTACGGAGCTGAAGCAGTCCTTCCTCCGGAAATCACCTTGGGGTCGCTCTGAGTCTGGACCTCCGACGAAGCCACACAGGACCAGCTCCGGCGTGAAGACCTTGACCTTCTTGAAGAGGGAAGGTGTCGAGCAGCTGTTCGGAATGCCCGATACCGCCAAGCTCTTAAGCGCTATCACCAACGACATGTTCATAGTCGACAGCTCGAGGAAGGCGATCTGGTGCTACGGAGAATACAATCCAGAGAAGGGTTAAACAAACTCTCCCCCAGCTGGGAGGGACCCTTCCGAGTGATCAAAGTATCCCATCCCGGATGCGTTCGCTTGGCAACCGAGGATGGGACACCTCTCCCAAATCCTTGGAACATTGAGCACCTCCGTAAGTTCTACGCTTAATATCACGGAGGTGAGTTTGTAATTACATGTGATGTATGTTATAGAGTCATTGTACAGAGTCGGGTAGCTCCTCCGGGAGGGCAGCCGGACCTACCCTGTTAGGTCTGCAACGTCCATGCAACACTTGTCACAGTCTCAGAACTAAAAGTGTAGCTAGCTACCTTGGGTCAAACGAGAAACGAAACACACTTAGACTCATTCCGTACCCTAAGAGTGTACTTGTTTCCCCTGTACCCCGGACCTATAATGAAAGACATCATTGTGTGAAAACAGACTCCACGTGCATTTACTTTGTACAGGCTCAATATTTTTTATTTCTCTTTCTTGTCTATAACAAACTTGTGCAGTTCTTAAGAAACTTTAGCTCGACCAGTTCATGTACAATTCGAGTTGCATTGTCTATCCTTCTGGGTTCAAACATTGTTGATGGTCTACTCGTCTAAATGCCACCAAGCCAATCTAGGGCCGAAGTGTGCTATCGACTTAGCCTGGTCGTGCACCCTAAGTACGCCACTCTACCTACACCCCGGCGGGCCGAAGTAAGGCGAGTCCAGAAACGATCGGACCTGAAGGAAGCAAGACATCGCTCTTGATTGTATTCAGAATTGTGTTCGACGTAAAACTTTCTTAGGAATATTAAGCCGCAGTGAAGTTATAGATAGGAAACAGATTTTACTGTTTTTCTTGACTTTAGTGTGCAGGAAAAATAAATATTTTATGATAATGGTGAATAAAGTCTGAGCTGCCAAAGCTCCGACATCCTCTAGGCGGCTTGTGGTCGATGTTCAAACATTGACATCGAGCATCTTTGGAGCTACTCAGTTTCGGTAAAGCTAGGGGGCAAGCCGTCAACGTGAAGATGGTGGAAAGACTCTAAAGTGGATTCTAACATTGACACAACACGTGTTGACGGAGGTCACCGCCGGAGCTGCCAAGCTCCGACACCCCAGAGGGCTAACCATCGATGCTTTACGCATTGATGGAGACTACTGCCGGAGCTACTAAGCTCCGACGATGGTCAATGCTGGAGCCACTAAGCTCCGACAGCCTCAGGGGGCCTACACTATCGAAGACTTCGGACCTACATTCTACAAGTTCGAAGCAAGCAAGTCTTCAACAACTGTTACATCCTCTTGGTACATGTTCACAATCAAATTGTGTACATCTACCAGGGGACCAAGTGAGAAAAAGGTGGTGTTGAAGATAAAAAATGAAATTCGAATTCACAAAAATTTGGATTTCATTCATCTAGAGACAAGAGATTACAAAATTGGAGAAGAAGAAGAGAGAATACAAGCGGGATCTACAGAGAGATGGTCCTAGACCCTATGGAAGAACTGGGCGACCTTCTGGGCCACCTCCGACATGCTGGCTCGGGCGGCTTCACCCTCTCCTTCGATAGGGCCTTCAAGCACCGGGTCCAGAGGGAATTGAGGGTCCCGGCTGGTGTAGCACGTCAGCACAAACTCTGCGACGTTCTTCGCCAGGTACTGACCCTCTATTTCCAGCTGGTCCGCGATGACATCGCCCATCTTGGTGAGCTTGTTGCCTGCTGAACTCAGCGCCTCCAACGCCTGGTCCAGCTCCAGCTCCGGATCATCCGGACGCACGGGACTGAAGCCCATTGGCGTCAGCGCGTCGTTGGCCTTGCCCAGGAAGTCCCAAACTTGTTTGGACTCCGCAACCCTTGTACTGTGCATCTCCGCCAAGGATCTTTTGGCCGCCGCAAGATCCGAGCTCTCCCGAGCAAGACACTCCACCTCTTTGGCATTCTGCTAAATCTTTTCAGCAACCTGCCTTTCGAGTTTGCTAAACTCTTCCTCCCGGCCCCACACTTTCTTCTCTCTGGCAACGATGGCATTCTCCTGCTTGTAGAGATCTTGCCCTCGCTCCCAGGCTTTCTTCTCCTCCTCCTCGCAATGCTCCTCCAATTTCTTGGTGCATTCTTCGAGGCTCTTGTCACCCAGAGATATATTTTGGACAAGCTTTTCCTCCCTCTTCACGAGGTCATCCCGCAGCTCCATGAATTTCTGCTCTTCATCTTTGAGCCGTCTCTCCCGTGCTTCAAGAGCCACCCGGCGCTTGACGAGACTATCGTGGATGGCAGCGAGCCTTTCCTGGCGATCATCCGCTGCGCTATTTGCAGCCTTGGCCTGCTCTTAGATGGCCCGGGACTGGTTGTCAAGGGATCGCGTCATGCTTTCCCTCTCATCCGACAGCTTACCCCAGTACTCCAGGCGGACCTTTTCCCTCTACACCCACTCCTTGTCGTCAGCCAGCCTCGACTGCGCCAGCTTGGTCTCGAAATGGAGTCGGTTGCGCCACCTCCTAAGGGTTTGGCGCTCCTCCTCGAGGGCCTTGCTGTCGTGGTAGAAAGCCAGCTGGACCTGGCGAAGACTGGAGCAGGCGTTGTCAATAGACAGTGATAGGGGGATCGGGTCCGAACCTACTGGGGTCATCTCCGCTGGCTCCACCAAATCTTCAGTGACAAAAATTGGGTCCCACTCTACAAGAGCGGTCCCCTGAGCTTCCACGACACTAGGGCCGTCCTAAGGGATAGCCTCGACCGCTGCCGAGGAAGTACTTGCAGCAGAAGTTCCGACCTCCGGAATTGACTCCAAAGGCCCAGCCGCCAGGTCATCAACAACTGGCCCCTCAGGCGGGGGACCAACAGCTTCATCTTGGTACCCTGGCTCAGCAGCGGGCACCTCCGGGATCACCGCTTCCGGAGCGGGTGTTGAAGGTTCGATCAGAGCAGAAGCTACTTCTGGCTCCGACGCAGACGCCTCCTCCGCCGATGGCTCAGGTGCTGGCGCTTCGACCATCATGGGCTCGGGCGCTGGTGCTTCGACCATTGTAGGCTCAGGCGCCGACACCTCCGCAGCAACTGGCTCAGACACCAGAACCTCTTCAACGGTCGGCTCCACAGCCGGAACTTCTGCAGTAACCGGCTCTACCGCCGGAGCTTCCTCGACAACCAGCTCAAGTGCTGGAGCTTCGTCAACACCCAACTCCACTGTCGGGACCTCACCAACCACCAGCTCGACCGTCAGGGCTTCAACAACATCCGGATCTATGGCCGGAGCGTCCAACATCTCAGCATCCAAGCCTGGAGCTTCAACCTCCGGGGCTTACGCCACTGGTACATCTTCATTACCGTGGCCCGACGCTACCACAGGAGCTTCTGGAGATGAGTCGAGGTCCAAAACCACGACAGTCAGCGCCGGGGCTGCCACAGCCTCAACCACCTCTTGGGGCGGCGCAGGAATCGAAGCCGGAGCTTTAGCCTGCACAGCCTCAACCGCTGTTGCAGGGACCGTAGCTTCAACCCTCTTCTTAGGCACGCTGTGGATGAAGGACGAAGAAACTCAAAATACAGTTAACAATAAAACAACTGACTGAGGTAAAAAATCAAAAATTACCTCGGAAGGCTTCTGCACCAGTTAGCACGAAACCTCTTCTCCGGACGCTCCGGACTGGCCCCAGCCGCCACCGGCGTGGTAGTCCCGGAGGGTCCCCCGGAGCTTGTTGCTGCTATTGGTGTTGCCCTGGTCGAGGCCCCCCTCGACCTGGAAGGACCTCCGGACCCAGAGCCCTCAGCTGGCCCTGGTACCGGAGTCACATGGTCGGAGCCAGCACCCTGGGAAGATGCCGCTGCTGGAGTAGATGCCGCGGTTGTAGACCTCCCCCTCCGGGGAGAAGGAGCCGCCACAGAAGAAGTAGGCCTGACAGACCTTCTGTCGGTATGCTTCCTCTTACGGCTTGAGGGCTCGACCAATTCCTTGCCCTTGCCGATGACTTCGGGTCTTGGCTTAGGGGCGGGAATGGAGCCGCCTTCAGGAGCTTCGGAGATCGCCAACCCAGTGGTCGAATGCCTCTCAACAACACCAAGATTGTCAAGCACCGGCATCGTCCGTCGGAGCTCCCTGCTGAACTCAGCCTCCATGTTTAGAGGGAGGAAAGCTGCCGGCGGAGCCAAGTCGTCACCCTCGACGTCGATGCCGTGCTGGAACTTCTTGAGGTGGAACTCCAAAGATGCACCCTCCATGCTGGACTTCAAACCGGTCTCGATCTGGTCGTCGTCCAACATACTGTTGAGGGCCCAAGCAAGCTTCTCCCTCCTCTTCAGCAGAGCCCACCTATTGGTCAGGAAGTTGCAAAACACCACCTGAGGAGTCACCCCTCCTTACATGCACAGGCGGATCCTGGTCAGAGCAGGGTTGAAGGTGTCCGACAACACCGGAGCTTCACTCCAAACTACAGTGTCGATGTTGGGGAGGCCTTCCGGCAGCTCCAGCTTCTCGTGCTCCTCCACCCTGATGAAAATCTAATCCTTCTTCCAGTCGTCCCACTTCCCAGAGGGGAACAACCGCAAGTACTTGTACGGGCACTTCTTGCGCTTCACAAAATAGTAGAAGCCAAGGTACTCGTCACTCCTGCCCATAGTTTGGACAGTGAAGAAGGTGCGGAAGAGCTCAATGCATGGGGGGTGGGGGAATGCCCACCCACATCTCGTAGAAGTGGACAAAGATTGACACCAGCAGAATGGAGTGGGGGCCAAGGTGGTACAGCTGCAGACCATAGAAGTCTAGCAGCATCAAGAAGAAAGAGGAGAAAGGTGGGATCAGCCCCACCATGGCGTATGCGGAGAAGTACACCATGTCGCCGGCGTGTTCCTTCTCGAACGGAATCTTGCCGGCGCGGACCAAGTGGTTGAAGAAGTCAGGGGACCATCCCATGAGGGCCCGGACCTTCTTCAAATCATCATCGGACTTCAGTCGGCTCTGGCGGAGACCCAACTCCATCGTGGCACAACGAGGCAAGAGAGGAAAAGCAAGCGAAAGTTTGGAAGGTTTGAGCACAAGTTCGAATGAAAGGCGTAAAGAACCCCAAACGGTGCGTGCTTTCCTTCTTAAGTAAGCCCCCGCAATGCCTGGATGGAAACCGCAGAGGAGTCGACAATACCAGTCAAAAATTTCACCCCACCAATGACAAGGGGGCCCGGGGCCACCCCGAAGATCAAGTCGAGGTTCTTACCCCAGGCGAACAGTTGTCATCATGAAAGGCGTGAAACCCGATGGTGGCGGCCTGACAGGGCGCGCGGAACCGATACGATTTTCGTATCGGGAACCCGCGACCTTCAATTGCGTGAGATCCGCACGCGGAGATGTCACCTGCTGCCTCCTAGATATGCCACGCGGCGGATGTTTAACTACGAACTATCGCCAACGGCACATTCGAGGACCCTTAAAGACACGGCTCAAAAACTGAAGAATGGACCCACCTCCGGCGGAATGACTTCATCCAAAAGGTCTTTCCCGGAGGTGGGCCCAGGGGGCCACTGTCGGTACCCTACGTATCGGATACCCCTTGGGATTGCAAAGATCACAAGTAAACTCCATCTACCAGATTTGAAGACCTCTAAAGGCCCCACATGTCAGGTGTAACTGGACCTGCTTCCCCACCATGGTTAGTCCCAGGGCCGCCACGTGTATCATAAGACTAGAGCTAACACCCACACATGGGAAAGCTCCGGACGGAATACCAGTATGGCACCCCCAGACCTAACCCCAGACAGAGGAAAGCTCCAGTACTGACACATGTCCAACAGCACCGGGCCTACCCGTCCACGAGGGTAAGCTCCGGAGCTTCCACGTGGCGACCGCCGGACCTTCAACTTCAACAATCAGGCTGGTGGACCCCCCAACGACTCCGGACCTTCAAGGAGCAATCAAAGACTTCAAGACCCGATTAAGTGTCATTAATACCATATTAATGACACACGATCGGATGACCCTTAATACTGGTAACGACACTGTTAAGGCCCGTTACCAGGCTATTAAGGGTAATTAACCTCATTAATTGTGTATCAAGCATGTGTAACTGCCGGGGCCACATGTTGGGCGAGGCTAACGGTGTAACGACCAATCCTTGTACTATAAAAGGACTGGTCGACGATACTCAGGGGACGGTTCCAAACCACAACTGAACTCCCTGAGCTAGACGAGCTTCTTCTAGACTCACACACTCAATACAACACCATCACACCCCGTGGAGTAGGGTATTACGCTCAGGCGGCCCGAACCACGTAAATCTCTGTGTTCACGTGTCTTTCACCTTCTTGAATCTCTGCGCGCCCATTACCGAACTACAACTCCTCGATCTACCAAAGGTAGTGTTGGGAGATCTGTCGGATCCAAACACCGACACCAACTTTTGTATAAATGAAAATTCGGGTTAGGTAATGTGACGCCTGGTTCCGGAAAATGATACAAGCTAACGCATATGTGTGCCCAGGATGTTCATCACACATACACGAGTGCAATCACAAACAATATACAGAAAATTACCACAGAACAAGATTAATTATCCAAATTTTATTACACAAACCAGATTATCCTTGAATACAACCTCTAATGAATATTTATGACAAGTTCAACTAATGCAGCGGAAATAAACTAAATAAGCAACTAAGCAAACTAAGCATAAGGGATAGCGCAGCTCCAAAAACACCACAGGCAAAGCTGACGGTAGACACGGCCTAGAACTCCGCATTATCGCCATTAAACTCCCAATCATGACCTGCAACTGTTGGGGGGGATTGCAAGAGTGAGTACATGTCGTACTCAGCAAGTGTGGAAAATATGACATGTGGCTGATTCAAATGACGACAATAATAATGGAAAAGTGCTGAAAAGTACATTAAAACATTTGAAAAGCAATATATTATATATGTGTGAAGTAAACCCATCATAATCATAAGTAATACCATAATACCAGTCCATAATTCACCATCCTCATCAATAATTCCAGATTTCACTATTTGCCAATAACCATATTCAACACCAGAAATAAATTCATAACCAGCCATAACCATTACCAAACCATAACCATCCCAAATACCATCCCAATACCGAGTTCCCTCTAATCATGGAAGTTGTCCAGGTGCTCATAACCGGGAGCACGACTATCATGATAGTTTTAATTAACTCTGCAGAGTTTGTACCTCTTTACCCACGTGTTTGTGATTTCATCACCCGTCGGCGACTAGAGAACCTCCCTTTCGCCAATTACACTTCCTTTGGTGTATGGCCAAGAGATCACAAAATAGGCTTTACAAAGGGATTACTAGTCTATTCAGACCCCACTGAGGTTTCACCGGTGGCGATGCCTCCAACTGAGCACATCTTCAACCAAGGGCCCCCTCTTGAGCCATTCAGATCCCAGGGTAGTCCCACCAATCATCAACAAATCCAATCCAACTACCCCTTCTCCGAGCATCCTTAATGGTCCAAATAGCACTGGCAAAGCCCTAATTAATCAGCTACGCCGCACCCATACTTGGCCTCGTGGTGGCACTGTAGTCCTGGCTTATTCTCGCATGAACCAGTTCTTAGATCTAAAGCAAGCAAACCACCATAACATCCAACCCATCCACATACCAGGCTTGCTTAGATCACCCATTACCATATCATGTTATCCAGTTCATGTTAATTATAATCCCATCCATGCATAATTAAATTGAGTGGTATAGTTATTTCCCATCCCAGTTGATTAAGCGAAGCAAAAGGGTAAAAAGCCCTTCCCGACTCTCTACCATATATTCCAGGTGACAAGGGTGGTTAAACAAAGCTAGTAAACTTCCTATCACAGGATTCCCATCAAAATTGACACAAGCATGCAGTTTTGCAAACAAAACATTTATTTTAAAACAGGATCAATATGCTTTAAGGACACTTGCCTTGCTCTTGCTGTTGATTAGGATCAAAGCCTTCAAACTCTTGGTGCTGAAGATCCTCCGCGGCACTCTCTAGCGCAAATCCTTCTAATCCACACAATAAACATACAAGACAAGAAACACAATCAAAGAGTGCACAAATATTACTCAATATGACATGACATGCATGATTGATGCAAATGCAAGGTAGAACTTGTTACTAGATTGCTTTTAATGATCACTAACTACTTCTAATAGCTTTTAACAAGTTTATACAGGTTTGAATTCGATTAGATCAAATTTTAGAATTAACTCAACACAATTTAACCAGAAAGATCGGACTAGTCCGCTAGAGACCGGACAAATCCGCCCTCTGCGAGAGCAGAAGATTAGGGTTTTCTAGATCGACGTGAATTTGGAGATTAGGGGTTGAATTCTCGTAAGGAAAAGAGAATAGAAGGTATACCAGGTGTTTAGAACCCCAATGAATCAAGAAACTTGGAAGAAGCACTTGGATCTTGGTGATCTAGGGTTGGTGACGAACTTTGAGATGAATTGTTGATGGAGAACGAAAACTTGGTGGAGATCTTGATCCTCCTTCGTTTCCTCCTCTTCTTCTTGCTTGAGATCTTCTCCTCCCTCCTTGATGGTGGCTCCCCACGAACTAGGGTTTGGGTGGGTGGAAAAGTGGTAAATAGATGTCAATCCAAGGGGTGGGGCTGTTTATATAGAGGTGAAAGCTAGGGTTAGATGGATTTCGAGTTTGAGAGGAGTAGAGGCCGGTTTGGAGTCCCACACGGGCTCTAAAAGAGTTAGGCATGACGCCCCTAGGCCCACTTAACGTGAAACCCAAGAAACAAGCCGTAAAACAAAAGATCAACTCGGAGTCGCAAAATATCGGACAAGTCCGGAAAGGACCGGATTAGTCCGAAGTCGTCCAGAGAGAAAATCGGACAAGTCTGGCCAAAAATCGGACTAGTCCGACTTAAAACAGAGAGGAAAATGGACAAGTCCACTGGAACACCGGAAAAGTCCGGAAAAGTCCAAGGACTTAGCAATTTTTCAAGGATTCATGGAATAACGGACTAGTCCGCACAAAATCAGACAAGTCCGAAAGTTTCCAGGGGCCAAAATCGGACTAGTCTGCAGCAAAAATGGACAAGTCCGTTTTTATTCAGGGAGAAATCGGACTAGTCCTCAACAAAATCGGACTAGTCCGCACTTTCCTGCATTTTAAGTGCGGGTTTGTTCCAAATCAATTTTAACCTTGTTCCTCTTGTTGTGGGTTAATGTTAAACATGTATATGAGTGTGTGTAGGGCATGATGCATGAAAATGAGGGTGTTACAAACCTACCCCCGTTAAAATGAATCTCGCCCTCGAGATTTGACGCGGAAGAGAAGAGATAGGGAAAATCCTTCTTGAGATCATCCTCCAATTCCCACGTCGCTTTTTTTTTTCTGTGTGGTGCTTCCATTGAACTTTACACCATCGAATTACCTTGTTCCTTGTGACTCTCTCCTTGGTTTCCAAGATCTTAACCGGTTGCTCGGCATAAGTCAAATCTTCCTCTAAATCCAATTCTTCCATTGGCACTTGTTCTTCCGGTACTCTCAAGCACTTCTTGAGCTGGGAAACATGAAAGACATCATGTACATCTGAAAGATGAGCTGGCATCTCCAACTTATATGCTACTTCTCCTCTTTTGTCCAAAATCTTGAATGGTCCAATATAGCGAGGTGCTAGCTTTTCTCTTATGTTAAACCTCTTATGACCCCTCATTGGTGACACCTTGAGGTAAACAAAATCTCCCACTTCAAAGGCTAGTTTCCTTCTCCTATTGCCCGCATAGCCTTTTTGCCTTGATTGGGCAGCCCTCAAGTTTTCACGAATTATTTGGACTTGCTTTTCGGCTTCTTGCAACACATCCGGACCAAATACTTGAGTTTCTCCTGCCTCATTCCAGAACAAAGGTGTCCTACACTTCCTCCCATAAAGCGCTTCATACGGTGACATCTTCAAACTTGCTTGGTAACCATTGTTGTAAGATAATTCCACGTATGGCAAGCTTTTGTCTCAACTTTTCCCACGCTTTAAAGCACAAGCTCTTAACATGTCCTTTAAAATTTGATTGGTTCTTTCGATTTGTCCATCTGTTTGTGGGTGATATGCTGAACTAAAATTCAACCTTGTTCCCAAAGCTTCATGCAATTTTTGCCAAAACTTGGAAGTAAATTGAGAACCTCTATCCGAGACTATCTTCTTAGGGACTCCATGTTGACACACAATATGCTCCATGTATATTTCGGCCAATCGTGCAGCTGTATATTTGGTCTTCACACGAACAAAATGAGCTGACTTGGTTAAGCGATCCACAATTACCCAAATTGAGTCATACCCGAACTGAGTACGTGGTAACCCAACTATGAAGTCCATTCCAATTTCTTCCCACTTCCATTCCGGAATCTTCAACGGTTGCAATAATCCGGCTGGCCTTTGATGTTCCGCCTTGACTCGTTGGCACATATCACACAATGTTACGTATTCAGCTATGTCCTTCTTCATGCTATCCCACCAATAGCAAGTCTTCAAGTCTTTGTACATCTTTGTACAACCAGGGTGAATCGAGTACGGCGAGTCATGTGCCTCCTTTAATATTGTCTCCCGAATATGCTTCACCTTAGGCACAACGATCCTCTTTCCAAGCCATAAGATACCATGTTCGTCTTCATCAAATCTGAATTCTCTCCCTTTCTCGATCCTTTCCTTGATTTCCTTGATCTCCTCATCTGCGGTTTGTGCCTCTCGAATTTCTTGCTCCAAGGTTGGGTTTAACTCCATCATCTCCATCTCATTTACAAACCCAAGGTTCAACAGTTCAAACTCCTTGCATAACTCGGATGGTAATTCTCGAACTATGAGTTGGTGACTTACTCCTTTTCCACTCAAAGCATTGGCCACTACATTGGCTTTTCCCGGATGATAGTTGATCCCCAAATCATAATCTTTGATGATATCCAACCATCTTCGTTGCCTCAAGTTCAGATCTGTTTGTGTGAAAATATACTTCAAACTCTTATGATCTGTATAAATTTCACACCTATATCCAAGAATATAATGCCTCCAAATGTTCAATGCATGTACCACGGCTGCAAGTTCTAAATCATGTGTTGGGTAATTCTGCTCATGTTTCTTCAATTGTCTTGATGCATAGGCGACCACTTGACCTTCTTGCATGAGCACACATCCAAGTCCTTGCCTTGATGCGTCGCAATAAATATCAAAACTCTTGCTTACATCTGGCAGTACCAAAACTGGGGCTATTGTCAACCTCTTCTTCAACACCTCAAAACTGTTTTAACAAGCTTGAGTCCATTGGAAAGCCTTTCCCTTCATTAGCAAATCCGTCATTGGCTTGGCTATCTTGGAAAAGTCCTTGATGAATCGACGATAATATCCAGCCATCCCAATAAAACTCCTTATTTCCTTGACATTTTGCGATGGTTCCCACTTCAACACGTCTCTCACTTTTTCGGGGTCAACCGATACTCCTCCTCCTGAAATTATATGACCCAAAAACGACAACTCTCTCAACCAAAACTAACACTTGTTGAACTTGGCATACAATTGATGCTCCCTCAATTTCTGTAGCGTAAGCCTCAAGTGTTCCTCATGTTCCTTCTCATCCTTCGAGTAGATCATAATGTCATCAATAAACACCATAACGAATCTATCCAAGTACTCCATGAAGACCTTATTCATGAGATACATAAAGTAGGCAGGCGCATTTGTCAATCCAAATGACATCACGGTGTACTCATAAGATCCATACCGTGTTCTAGAAGCTGTCTTGGGTATGTCTGATGGTCTAATCTTCATTTGAGATTATCCCGACCTCAAATCAATCTTAGAGAAGACACAAGCACCCTTCATCTGATCAAACAAGCCCTCTATACGTGGCAAGATATACTTGTTCTTGATTGCTACCTCATTGAGAGCTCGGTAATCCACACACATCCTTTGGGATCCATCCTTCTTGTCCACAAACACCACGGGCGCTCCCCAAGGTGAAGAGCTAGGGCGAATAAAACCCTTCTCTAATTGCTCTTGAATTTGCTTCTTGAGCTCCGCTAATTCCATAGGAGGCATCCTATACGGCCTCTTAGCTATAGGTGCAGTTCCAGGTATTAAATCAATAACAAACTCAATGTCTCGATTGGATGGCATACCTGGCAACTCATATGGAAAAACATCCAAAAATTCACACACCACCGGAATCTCCTCAATTGCGGCACCGTCCATATGATTCAACTCCAATTGCTTCGGTGCGGTTTGAGATGCTTCAAATTCTACGGTGATCCCTTCTTCGTTGGTCAACTTCACCGTCTTCGTGGCACACTCAATAACTCCATTGTGCTTCCTCAACTAGTCCATACCAAGTATAATATCCAACCCTTGAGAATCCAAAACAATGAGGTTGGCGGAGAAGTCTACCCCCCTTATTCTAAGGCTTACTTTTGGACATACTATATTTGTCCTCATCTCTCCTCCAGGAGACTTAACCAATAGAGTAAACTTCATATGAGAGATAGGCAAACTATACTTGGCAACATACTTTGATGCAATGAATGAATGCGATGCTCTAGAATCAAATAACATAGTCGTAGGGTTGGAGTTGGCGAGAAACATACCAATGACCACGCCATCCGCTTGTTGAGCATCCTCCGTTGAGACATGGTTCATGTTGCCACGAGCAAATTTTGCTGTCCACGGTTCCCTTGTGGTTGTCCTCCATTGGGTCTTGGGTTTTGCCTCGGTGCATTGCTTCCTTGACCAAGGCCTGACTTAGGACATTGATGCGCAAAGTGTCTAGCTTCTCCACAAGTATAACACTTCTTAACTCCACCAGAATTATTGGGACGAGCTTGGTTTTGAACATTTGGAGCAGGAAAATTAGCACGAGGTGCATAAGGCATTGGAGGCCTAGGTGCTTGCATAACAGGGCGCTGCTGCACAAACTGAGTTGGGCGTGGTGCATAACCAGGGCGCTGAGCAGGAATAGAGGAGCTGTAATAGGGCGCATTGGGTGGTGCAAGGCGAGGGCGCACATTACTTCCCTGTTGTTGTCCTTGATATGGCACCTTCCTCTTGATTTCTTGCTCTATCTCACGAATCTTGTTCTCAACCACAATTGCTTTGTCCACAAGCTTCTGAAAATTGGCATAATCGCAGTTGAGTAGTTGCACTTGGATCTCATTGTTCAAGCCCCTCATGAACAACTACTGCTTCCGGCTGTCCCGACTAACATCCTCAGGCGCATACCTTGAGAGTTGAGTGAATTTATTGAGATATTCACTCACGCTTGATCTTCCTTGCCTTAAATTCTCAAATTCTTGCCTCTTCAAGATCATAACACCCTCAGGCACATAATGAGAATGAAAATTCTCCTTGAATTCGGCTCAAGTAATTCTTTCTTGGTTCTCAAGAGCATTGCAATAAGCATCTCACCAATCCACAGCTGCTCCAACTAGTTGATGAGAAGCAAACAAGACCTTCTCCCGGTCACTGCATTGGACAATAGCTAGCTTCTTCTCCACGGACTTGAGCCAATCATCCGCATCCATAGGGTCAACAGCTTGAGCAAAGGTCGGCGGCCTAGTCCTCATAAACTCTCCCAATCGGTTATGAGGAGGCGGGGGTGGCGGTGGAGGCATGTGGGGCTGATTGTTGATGTTGCCAGCCTGCAGCTGTCCTATAGTCTGTATCATGGTCTGCATGAGCTGGTTTTGCATAGCCAAAAGCTGCTCAATGTTGATAGCTCCATGAGCAAGTCCTTGCCCATTGTTGTTCTGAGGTACTACATTGTTCTCCTCCTCATCATTGCCATCAATCTGGTTGCAATTCCTCACCATCTGAAGAAAAGCAATAGGTAAGAATTAGAGAACGTCCCCAACTATATGCATCAAGGGATATGAAACTAAACAGCTAGCTACACTAGCCTAGGTGGACATGGCAATGCTAAAGCACCCCAAAATCCTCTATTAAGCACACAAGCAAACAATATAAATAGCAAACAACACTCCAAGCAAAAACACATCGATTCCTAAGTGCTCCTATGTGCTCTAAAGTGTCCATTCTATCTAGGCTGCATCCTACGGTCAACCTGTGGCTCTAATACCAATCTGTGACGCCCAGTTCCAGAAAATGAACCAAGCTAACGCATATGTGTGCCCAGGATGTTCATCACACATACACGAGTGCAATCACAAACGATATACAGAAAATTACCACAAAACAAGATTAATTATCCAAATTTTATTACACAAACCAGATTATCCTTGAATACAACCTCTAATGAATATTTATGACAAGTTCAACTATTGCAGTGGAAATAAACTAAATAAGCAACTAAGCAAACTAAGCATAAGGAATAGCGCAGCTCCAAAAACACCACAGGCAAAGCTGACGGTAGACACGGCCTAGAACTCCGCATTATCGCCATTAAACTCCCAATCCTGACCTGCAACTGTTGGGGGGGATTGCAAGAGTGAGTACATGTCGTACTCAGCAAGTGTGGAAAATATGACATGTGGCTGATTCAAATGACGACAATAATAATGGCAAAGTGCTGAAAAGTACATTAAAATATTTGAAAAGCAATATATTATATATGTGTGAAGTAAACCCATCATAATCATAAGTAATACCATAATACCAGTCCATAATTCACCATCCTCATCCATAATTCCAGATTTTACTATTTGCCAATAACCATATTCAACACCAGAAATAAATTCATAACCAGCCATAACCATTACCAAACCATAACCATCCCACCATCCCAATACCGAGTTCCCTCTAATCATGGAAGTTGTCCAGGTGCTCATAACCGGGAGCACGGCTATCATGATAGTTTTAATTAACTCTGTAGAGTTTGTACCTCTTTACCCACGTGTTTGTGATTTCATCACCCATTGGCGACTAGAGAACCTCCCTTTCGCCAATTACACTTCCTTTGGTGTATGGCCAAGAGATCACAAAATAGCCTTTACAAAGGGATTACTAGTCTATTCAGACCCCACTGAGGTTTCACTGGTGGCGATGCCTCCAACTGAGCACATCTTCAACCAAGGGCCCCCTCTTGAGCCATTCGGATCACAGGGTAGTCCCACCAATTATCAACAAACCCAATCCGACTACCCCTTCCCCGAGCATCCTTAATGGTCCAAATAGCACTGGCAAAGCCCTAATTAATCAGCTACGCCGCACCCATACTTGGCCTCGTGGTGGCACTGTAGTCCTGGCTTATTCTTGCATGAACCGGTCCTTAGATCTAAAGCAAGCAAACCACCATAACATCCAACCCATCCACATACCAGGCTTGCTTAGATCACCCATTACCATATCATGTTATCCAGTTCATGTTAATTATAATCCCATCCATGCATAATTAAATTGAGTGGTATAGTTATTTCCCATCCCAGTTGATTAAGCAAAGCAAAAGGGTAAAAAGCCCTTCCCGACTCTTTACCATATATTCCAGGTGACAAGGGTGGTTAAACAAAGCTAGTAAACTTCCTATCATAGGATTCCTATCAAAATTGACACAAGCATGCAATTTTGCAAATAAAACATTTATTTTAAAACAGGATCAATATGCTTCAAGGACACTTGCCTTGCTCTTGCTGTTGATTAGGATCAAAGCCTTCAAACTCTTGGTGCTGAAGATCCTCTGCGGCACTCTCTAGCGCAAATCCGTCTAATCCACACAATAAACATACAGGACAAGAAACACAATCAAAGAGTGCACAAGTATTACTCAATATGACATGACATGCATGATTGATGCAAATGCAAGGTAGAACTTGTTACTAGATTGCTTTTAATGATCACTAACTACTTCTAATAGCTTTTAACAAGTTTATACAGGTTTGGATTCAATTAGATCAAATTTTAGAATTAATTCAACACAATTTAACCAGAAAGATTGGACTAGACTGCTAGAGACCGAACAAGTCTGCCCTCTGCGAGAGCAGAAGATTAGGGTTTTCTAGATCGACATGAATTTGGAGATTAGGGGTTGAATTCTCGTAAGGAAAAGAGAATAGAAGGTATACCAAGTGTTTAGAACCCCAATGAATCAAGAAACTTAGAGGTAGCACTTGGATCTTGGTGATCTACGGTTGGTGATGGACTTTGAGATGAATTGGTGATGGAGAACGAAAACTTGGTGGAGATCTTGATCCTCCTTCGTTTCCTCCTCTTCTTCTTGCTTGAGATCTTCTCCTCCCTCCTTGATGGTGGCTCCCCATGAACTAGGGTTTGGGTGGGTGGAAAAGTGGCAAATAGATGTCAATCCAAGGGGCGGGGCTGTTTATATAGAGGTGGAAGCTAGGGTTAGATGAATTTCGAGTTTGAGAGGAGTAGAGGTCGGTTTATAGTCCCACACGGGCTCTAAAAGAGTTAGGCACGAGGTCCCTAGGCCCACTTAACATGAAACCCAAGAAACAAGCGGTAAAACAAAAGATCAACTCGGAGTCGCGAAATATCGGACAAGTCCGGAAAGGACTGGATTAGTCCGAAGTTGTCCAGAGAGAAAATCGAACAAGTCTGGCCAAAAATCGGACAAGTCCAACATAAAATAGAGAGGAAAACGGACAAGTCCGCTGGAACACCGGACTAGTCCGGAAAAGTCCAAGGACTTAGCAATTTTTCAAGGATTCATGGAATAACGGACTAGTCCGCACAAAATCGGACAAGTCCGAAAGTTTCCAGGGGCCAAAATTGGACTAGTCTGCAGCAAAAACGGACAAGTCCGTTTTTAGTCAGAGAGAAATCAGACTTGTCCTCAGCAAAATCGGACTAGTCCACACTTTCCTGCATTTTAAGTGCGGGTTTGTTCCAAATCAATTTTAAACTCGTTCCTCTTGTTGTGGGTTAATGTTAAACATGTATATGAGTGTGTGTAGGGCATTGATGCATGAAAATGAGGGTGTTACAGGTAATCGGATCTCATTTACATGGTCGGGATAGAAAAATACTCAAGATCATGTTTAAGAGTGTGTCCTTGCACTAAATAATCCTCATCTATTAAGTAGCGGACTGTTGGAATATATTCAATTAAAGCATTTTTTAGAGCTCATACTTTCAAAGTAATGCGGGTAATTAGTGAAGTACATTCAATTGAGCATGTCATTTTAGTGCTTTCTAACCATTGTGACATCATAGCCTTAACAAGAGCAATTTTAATCTTTTTAACCATGACATAAAGGGTTCTAAGTTCATCATCATGCACAATCCTAACATCCTCTCTATGAAACATAGTCATAGCCACCCATCTATGCATGAAACGTACAGTGGGGTTTTGAAAGTGGATATTCCTAGGGTTCTTGCAAACCACCTCACTAGTTAAGTCTTGCTAAAAACTTTGTTTGTTAAATTTAGGCAAAACATCTAAATCTATCAAACAATGTCTATGGAAGCCTAGGAGTTCGCTACATTTTTTCTATAGGATAAAGTATTCTTTCAGGAAAAACCTAAAAGAAATACCTTTAAATCCTAATTTAAGGTTGTATATGAAATGAATAGTGAGGAGCCGTGAACATTCCTCGTCTATTTGAGAAAAGTTATCCCATCCTAATTCATGCCAAACGGTAAAGATTTCAGAATATATACCTATTTTGGAGAGTAGTGTCGGATCATAGGCCTTCATGTGGGCGAACTCGCGATCTCAGAGGATGTTGTAGGCTTCTCATTCAACATCACTCCTCAAGTCGATGTCGTCGTCATTGAGGAGGCGGAGTGGAGCATCATCTTCCTCCATCGGGACATCGTCTTGCGCACCTTTCCACCGTGGACTTGGTGTTGGCTCGGGGGAGAGGTGTGAGCTTGAGTTCCTCCCATGGCATGAGCTTGATGAAGGTCCCTATTGACGGCTGTTATATACCAATTTCAACCATCAATATAACTTAATTATGTGAAGGAATTGTCATTTCTTGCACACATCACCTTTCTATTTGACCTATTTCCACTTGTTCTTGGAGAAATAGTGCATGTAGGGAATTATTGCAGGAAATGAGGTAAAAGAGGGGGAGCAATCCTATAAAATATCATCCCAACCAATCAAGCGACAACATGTGGCACCACATGGATCAAATGGCCCACAAAAGAAGTATCTGAGGCCATCCAATGGTGTATCACGCATATCAGTTAATGGGACCCACCTGGAAGTCACCCCGAGGAAGCACACTATAATTGGTTCAAATTTCTGTTCGGCCGACCCCTTCCTGGCGCCAAACTCAGTCAGCTTCCACGTGTCGACTCCTTGTGGTGCCCTAATCACGATGAAGACTGATTTGCACACTTTTGGTGGCGGGAACCGACCCTTCTCCACCCATAAATAGGACCCCCTACCCTCACTTCACACACACACCACTTGAGTATTCATCCATTGTATACACTATTCTCCATAGGTTTAGAGGAGTTTAGGCTGTAGAGAGGAGAGCCTCTAGTCCATAGTCTAAGTAGGAGAGGAGTAGAAGGAGTATCTTCCCAATTCCTAATTGGGAAAGGTATGTCTCTCATATTCCTATTTGTATTTGTGACTTTGCTCTTAATAAAGATGCTATCTTTAGTCTTCTATTGTTCATATACTTGGATGAAGCGTTTCTTGTTTGATTGTAGATTCCATATATGTGGTAGGAGTATATTTATGATTATGCTATATCATTCTCATTATATCATCCTAAACATTACAAACCCCCACTATAGTCTAATTAGTTATGACATGATTATGTTAATGTGAATCACTTATGCTATGTATTAACATTGGTTCAACGATAATTTAGTTCATTGCCTTAGGATGGATTATGCCTAGTCTCTTAAGGTAATTACTTAAAATGCTAGCATGGTGCTAGGATAGATGAGTAGCGTTAAATGTCTCATAGACCCACATATCTAAGAGGTAGGAAGTAGGTGGTGACAGTCCCATCTGTCATTTGTAATCCTCCACGTTCGGCAATGCCACATGCTCTTGGCAGGAGTCGTCCTAGTGTTTCTAGGGGTAAACCCGTGCCCGATGTGTTAATCCACTTAGCATGAGAATTTATAATTGATATGATCATTATTAACTAACTTAGGCTATGTATATGTACATTAGAAGCACAGTAGGAGTATCTACCTAACTCTTAGCTTTTTACCTCATTTACCCCTTTAGGTTAGAATTCTCACGTGTGTGTCACACTACCTCCAATTATCATTTATCCATCCTTGCTAGAACCTAACCTAGACCAACCTAGCCTCTCCATTTGATGATTGTTTTGATTTCACCTAGCCTTCCTTTGGGAGAATATAAATGACACCCTTTGCGAATACTCTAAAAGGGGAAATGCTACATCGATAGATTTCGTGCGCTTGCAGATTTACATATGTGATTTAAGAACTATTAACAAGCATTTCTGGCACCATTGCTAGGAATGAATTGTTAGTAGTGCTATGAAATATCAACAAGCATTTCTGGCACCATTGTTGAGGAAGGCAGCCAAAGTATTGCATGATTGAATGAATAGGATATGACCCTGGGTAGGTTTTAGTAGGATAACTTTCTTTGTTTTCACATTTTATGTGAAAATAGGGTAGTGTATGTCTGGTTTCCGCTTGCTGGAAAACTTTGTTGAAGATCACAAATCCCTTCTGAGAGATTGACATCATGTCGTTACTCCTCAAAAGCTTCGTGCGACAAAGCAAGTCAGCATAACTACACCAACAACCGAAACACTAATGGACCAGAAGACCCTTCATGAGTGTTCAGCCCCCCTGCTAACAATGTGTCTGTTGGGCCCACTATTAACACCGGAGACGTGAACTTCGAAGCAAGACTGGCCTGATCACTATGGTGCAAGCCAACCCATTTTGTGGGAAGGCTAACGAGGATGCAAGAGCTCACCTGCAACAGTTCCTTGAGATCCGTAGCACTTTTAAGATCAAGGACGTGTCTCCTAATGCTGTTTGTATTAGGCGGTTTCCATTCTCTCTTCTTGGGAGAGCGAAGCAGTGGTTCTACATGAACCGAATTCTGTAGACACTTTGGATAAGTGTTCGACGACATTCCTCGCCAAATTCTTTCTGTTGGGCAAGACCAATGCCCTACGTAGAAGAATTTCCAACTTCCAGCAAGACGCCAAGGAGTCTATTCCTGAGGCTTGGGAAAGACTGCAGGAATACATCCTGGACTGTCCCCACCATAGGACGGATGATTGACTAATTATCCAAAACTTTTACAATGGGTTGACCCCTTTCACCCGTGACCATGTTGATGCTGCTGCTGGAGGTGCCTTCTTCTCATTGACGGTGCCCAAAGCCAAAGATTTGATTGAGAAGATAGTGTAAACATGGGTTCGAGCGATGAGCATCTCCATACCTGCCAGCGAGGTATGCACACCTTGAAGGAGGTGGACATGATCGCTGCCGAATTGGACCTCCTTACGAAGAAAATTGATGGACAAGGCAATGTTGAGGTATGTGGCAATGTCTATGCTCTATATTCTCACATCACTTGTGAAGTCTGTGGCAACACGGGCCATTTGGGCAATGACTGCCCAAAAACTCGAGATGATTCCTTATACGTAGCCAACAATAGAAACAACAATGGTTGTCATCTAGGAGGTCAAGGGTGGAGCCAACCACACCCATTCTTTCAAGGAGAGGGTAGAACAATAATGGCAATAATGGAAATCAAACCAACTTGAGAGAACTTGATATTAGCCAGCTGAAAGCATCTAGGCCCCATGAGGTACGGTTTCGGTGATTAATGACAACCATTCGATATTACTAATGAATTTGTGAATGCAAGGTCCCAATAATCACTCAATCAAATGAAATCAAAATGACATTAGAGACCCATGTAAAATCAACTAATGAGATCAAATCGAATCATATGAAGACAAGAAGTGAAAGCTCTAACTTGACATCACTCAATGCTTGAAGACTATCAGAACAACATTTCAAACAAGTGTCAAAGAGGTCACAAGTTCAAAATCCAAAAGAAAAACTCAAAACAACTCGAAGTCAACAAGTTGAACACACCGGATCATCCGATGATTTCTGAGTTGACTACATCGGTCGAGTTGTGCCAACAAAAGAAGAAGACCTCAGAGTAAAGCATTCACCGGATCATCCGATGTGAGTGGCTCAGTGACATCGGTCCATTAGTACAGTTTGCAATACCATTGTACCAAGTGAAGCACCGGATCATCCGATGTATAGAAGTATAAACATCGGTTGATTACTCCAGTAAGCATCAAGATTAAGCAAATTCTGGAGGAAGAGCCACCGGATCATCCGATGAGAAGACAGGGGCAACATCGATCTAACAACGGTCATATCTGACATAGTGACATCAGCTAATTTGGCTTTGACCGATGATAACTGAAGGGGAGACATCGGATCATCCGGTGTTCGCAGAGCAGTGATGTCAGCCTACTTTTCCAACGGCTATTTCGTGGAGGCTGGCTATTTATACCCCTTCAACCTGTCAAATTGACAAGACTTGAAGCCCAGACATACTCTACACATACTAGAGCATTCAAGACATAGAGCTACCACTTCCATAACATTTTTCACCACTTGTACACCAAGAGATAGGCTAGAACTAGCTAGAGATAGTGCTTGTGTGCCTCCATTCTTGGTGATTGGAATCTCTAGTGTAGTGAGAGCCGTAAGGGAGTGTTCCTTGGTGTGTGTAACTAAGAGAGACTTCCGGAGCTTGCCAAGAGGATTGTGGAAGCTTGGAGGATTCAAAGTGTACAAGGCTTGAGCTCCACCTTGCCAAGGTTGGCGAACGGAGAAGAATAGTGAAGAGCCCCTTGTCTCGGTGACTTGGGAGTGGCAAAACCCTTCGGTGGGTGCCACAACGTGGACGTAGGAAGATCCTTGTGATCTTGCCGAACCATGGGATAAACTCCATGTCTTTTGAGCGTTTGCATCCCTCTCCCCTTTACATTTATGCAATCTTCATTCCGCAACTTTAATTTACATTGATTGCATAGATTAATTGCATAGGGAATTGGGCTTTAAGTTGTTAGTTTTTAATTACCTTAAAATTTGAAAGAAAGCCCGATTCACCCCCCCTCTTGGGCGTTTCGATCCTTACAATTGGTATCAAAGCCTTGTTGCTCATTGGATCATTCTAGCTTCACCGCTAGAGATCTTAAATGGCCAAGAATGGGGGTTCGGTTCCTACCTTCGTGGGCAAGAACTTTGCCTATTGGAAAGCACGCATGTGCGCCTACCTAGAGGCTATTGCTCCCGAAGTTTGGGAAGCGACCCATGCAGGGTTTGGAAATCTTGACTATGTTGGTGATCAACTAAAATGGGATGCTAAAGCTAGAAATGCAATCTATGAATGTATAAGTCAAGACGTATTTACTAGAATTGCTAGTAAGGAGAAAGCTTGTGAAATTTGGGCATGTTTAATTGAAATACATGAGGGCCCATCTCGTGTTAAAGAACTCAAGTATCACTTGCTTAAATCCAAGTATGATGAATTTAAAATGCTTCCTCATGAGAATGTTAACCAAATGTTTCCTCGTTTAAATGTGCTCATTGAGGAGATTAACACACTTGACATTGCTTCTCTTGGTAAGGGACTTATCAACCGCAAGATCCTCATGCTTCTACCCAAGCCCAAGTACAACATTATCAACTCAATGCTCCAAAAAGAGTCACTTGACAACATTGAAGTTTCGGAGCTCATTGGAGAAATTCATGCTCATGAGATGAGCGTACTTGGAATGATGGAGGAGTCATCGTCAAAAACCATTGCTCTCAAGGCTTCAACCAAGAAGACAACTCCCAAAAAGAAGAAAGTGGTTGATCCTAGCTCAAGTGAAGAAGAGCAAGCAACAAGCGAAGAAGACGATGATGAGCTTGCGTTGATGATGAGGAAATTCTCACGTCTAAACTCCAAGATCGCAAAGAAGGGATACTCTTTTGATCCCAAGAAGAAAGCCTTCCTCCCAAGAAAAGATGAAAACAAGACATGCTATAATTGTGGTGATCAAGGCCACATATCATATGATTGTCCAAGACCGGACAAGAGGAAGGACAACCACAAGGGAAAGCATCGAAAGCTAGAAGAAAGTGATGAAGATGAAGAAGAGGTCAAGCCCAAGCGCTCCTTTGGAAAGAAGAAATTTGACAAAGGCAAGAAGACCAAGCTCTTTCCAAAGAAGAGAGGAGGGCCTCAAAAAGTCTTCATGTGCGAGGCAAATGAGTGGATCACGGATGAAGAGTCAAGCGACGAAGAGAGTGAAGATGAAGAAAACTTGGCGGGCCTTGCCATCGTCAACAAGGATAACTCACCTCTTCGTCCACCTCCTATGTGCCTCATGGCGAAAGGTAACACTAAGGTACGTGACGATTCTAGCGATGATGATGATGAGCTCTCCCCCAATGAATTAGCATCTATGATTAATGAATACCATGTCATCATAAAAAGGGAGAAGAGCAAGGTTAAGGCACTTGAACAAGCTTGTGCTAAGCTTGAGAGTACAAAGCTCGATTTGCATGACAAGTATGTAACCATACTTAAAGAGCATGACACGCTCAAATCACATGTCAAGAAAATCGAGGAGGAAAATGCTCAAATCAAGCTTGACTATCATGAGCTTGACCTAGCAAACCTAGCACTCTTGGGAAAGCACAATGACTTGGTTCAAGAACATAAAGTGCTTAACCTTGCTTATGAAGCAATTGAACTAAAAATGAAAAACATGAAAAAGGAAACCCTTGATGGCAAAGTATCAACTATTTCACATGCCAATAATATTTTGGATAAGTCTTTGCCTTTGAAATCAAGCCCTAGGGAGAAGGAGTTGATGGACGAGATTGAAAGTCTCCGCACTAGTGTGGCAAGACTCTCTAAGGGGGAGGACAAGCACAAGGAAATCCTCTACCAACAAGCTAAAGGCTTCAACAAGAGAGGACTTGGATCCTTCCCGGTACTCAACAAAGGAAAGGTGCCCTCATCGGAGCTTAGGACAAGCTTCATCAAAGAAGTTGGCTCCTATTGTCAACATGAGGTCACCGGACATCACACGAGGGAGTGTCCTCTTCCCAACCGTCCTTCTCCCAAATTGCCTCCTAACTACAAATCTACTTTCAATGATTACCACTATCTCTTGAGCAAAGTAGGTGGCAAGGTGAAGGCAAGGTTCATCGGCAAAGACATTAAGGGCATGAAGGGGAAGCTTCCCAAGCAACTTTGGGTCCCAAAATCACTTGTATCACACATACAAGGACCTAAGTTGGCTTGGGTGCCTAAACTCAAAAACTAACTTCATGTGTGTAGGTGAACTACAAAGCCGGAGGAAAGCATTGGGTACTCGGTAGCGGGTAGAAACTCAACATATGACCGACAATGATGGTATGTTCACCTCCATAGAGAACCCTGACAATCATGAACAAGTCACCTTTGGTGACAACTCAAAGGGGAAGGTAATTGTTTAGGTAAAATTGCTATTTCGCATGATTTGTCCATTTCTAATGTGCTCTATGTTAAGTCTCTTAGTTTGAATTTGCTTTCCATTGCACAACTATGTGATCTTGGACTAACGTGCACCTTTGACAAGAATGGTGTTGTAGTGACTAGTGAATCAAGCAAAGAACTAATCTTCAAAGGTTTTCGACATGGACATCTGTACTTGGTGGACTTCTCCAACAAGGATGCTAGATTGACCACTTGTCTTTTCACCAAGACGAGTTTGGGTTGGCTATGGCATCGACACATTGCTCACATTGGGATGAGCAAGCTCAAGAAGTCATTCAAGCTTGGGATGGTGACCGGTGTGAAGGATGTTACATTTGAGAAGACCAAGCTTTGTAGCGCTTGTCAAGCCGGGAAGCAAGTTGCTTCACACCACCCAATGAAGACAATGGTGTCAACCTCCAAGCCACTTGAACTACTCCACATGGACCTCTTCGGACCGTCCACATATCAAAGTCTTGGTGGTAACCTCTATTGTCTTGTTATTGTTGATGACTATTCTCGATATGCTTGGACTTTGTTTCTAGGTGACAAGGGTGAAACTCCGGAAGTCTTCAAGACCTTTGCTAAACGTGCTCAAAGGGAATTTCAACTTCCCATCATCAAGGTCCGGAGTGACAACGGCACCGAGTTCAAGAACTACAACATTGGGGAGTGGTGTGAACGTGAAGGCGTGAAGCATGAATTTTTGGCCACATACACCCCTCAACAAAATGGTGTCGTTGAAAGGAAGAACAAGACTCTCATCACCCTTGCTAGAGCAATACTTGATGACTATGGCACGTCGGAGAAGTTTTGGGCCAAAGCAATCAACACGGCGTGCCATGCCGCTAATAGGGTCTATCTTCATCGACTACTTCTAAAGACCCCATATGAGCTCCTCATTGGGAGAAAGCCCAACATCTCCTACTTCCGAGTCTTCGGGTGCAAGTGCTACATCTACCGCAAGAAAAGGCTCGGTAAGTTTGAAAGAAGGTGTGATGTTGGTATCTTTCTTGGTTATGCGTCAAACTCAAAAGCATATCGAGTATTCAACCAAACCTCCGGGTTAGTTGAAGAAAGTTGTGATGTTTAGTTTGATGAGACTAATGGCTCCCAAGAGGAGAGTTTTGGTCATGATGATATAGATGATGAGCCTCTATGAGAAGCCATGAAAAACATGACCATTGGAGACATCAAGCCCGAAGTTGAGGAGAGCCATGATCAAGGGAGAGCATCAAGTTCCAACATCAACACCTCCATGGCGCCTCAAGTTGATGATGAAGAAGAAAAAGATGATCCATTGCCAATGCAAGATTCACAAGCCACACAACATCAACAACAAGAAGAAGAAGTCCAAGATCAAGTCCAACCACAAGACGAGCAAGATACTTCACCACCGCCAAGTGCTTCACAATCACTTATGAGGCATGGACGCATCTCCAAGGCGCATCCGATTGATCAAATCATCGGAAGTCCGTCACGGGGAGTAAGTACTCGTTCTCGCCATGTTGCTTCGTTTTGTGAGCACTACTCGTTTGTTTCATGTGTAGAACCCACTCATATAGAGGAAGCACTCCAAGATCCAAATTGGGTGATGGCCATGCAAGAAGAACTTAACAACTTCACCCGCAATGAAGTTTGGGTGTTGGAGGAGCGACCCAAGGACAAGAACGTCATCGGAATGAAGTGGGTGTACCGCAACAAGCAAGACGAGAATGGCGTTGTGGTCCACAACAAGGCAAGACTTGTGGCCAAGGGTTTCTCACAAGTTGAAGGACTAGACTTTGGAGAAACATTCGCTCCAGTCGCTCGGTTAGAAGCTATTCGTATACTCCTTGCTTTTGCCTCGCATCAAAATATAATGCTTTATCAAATGGATGTTAAAAGTGCCTTTCTTAATGGTTATATTAACGAGCTTGTTTATGTTGAGCAACCTCCCGGGTTTGAAGATCCGAGGAATCCTAATCATGTGTATAGGTTACACAAGGCGCTCTACGGGCTCAAGCAAGCACCTAGGGCGTGGTATGAACGTCTAAGGGATTTCTTGGTCATGCAAGGATTCAAGATCGGGAGGGTGGACACTACACTCTTCACCAAGGACATCGACGGGGATTTATTTATTTGTCAAATTTATGTCGATGATATTATTTTTGGCTCAACTAACAAATCTCTTAGCCATGAGTTTGGCACCATGATGTCTAGGGAATTCGAGATGTCAATGATTGGAGAGCTCAACTTCTTCCTTGGATTTCAAATCAAGCAACTTCAAGAGGGAACCTTCATCTACCAAGAGAAATACACCAAGGACCTCTTGAAGAAATTTGAGATGGGAGATTGTATCTCAATAAGTACTCCAATGGCGACAAATTGTCATCTCGACGCGGACTTGGACGGTAAACCAATTGATCAATCTCACTACCGTTCCATGATTGGTTCATTGTTATATCTTACCACATCTAGGCCCGATATCATGTTTAGTGTGTGCTTGTGTGCTCGCTTTCAAGTGGCACCTAAAGAATCGCATCGTAAGGCGGTCTTTAGGATACTTCGGTATCTCAAGCATACCCCAAGTGTAGGTTTGTGGTACCCCAAGAACGCTAGTTTCCATCTCTTGGGCTACTCGGATTCGGACTTTGCAGGATGCCGTGTGGATCGCAAGAGTACCTCCGGTGGGTGCCACTTACTTGGGCATTCCCTAGTATCTTGGTCGAGCAAAAAGCAAAATTCCGTGGCTTTGTCCACCGCGGAGGCGGAGTATATAGCAGCCGGTGCATGTTGTGCCCAAATTCTATATATGAAGCAAACCCTTTTGGACTTTGGAATTAAATTTGGTTGTGTGCCTCTCCTTTGTGATAATGAAAGTGCGGTTAAGATAGCTAGAAACCCCGTTCAACACTCCCGCACTAAGCACATTGATATTCGCCATCACTTCTTGCGGGATCATGAGGCTAAAGGGGACATCTCTTTGCAAGGTGTTAGGTCCGAAGAACAATTGGCGGATATCTTCACTAAACCACTTGATGAGAAAACTTTTTCTAGACTTAGAAGTGAATTAAATGTGCTAGATGCATCTAATGTCATGTAAGTTGCCATGTTCATGTAAGGATGCAAATCATATAGGTCTTGTCTAACTCCCAAAGGATAGGGGCGAGCTAGAAATAGTTTTTTCCCTGAGGAAGCCTTTGGAAGGTTTAAACTTGGCAAGATAGATTTACTTTATGCCTTGCATGATCCCTGCCATATAGACTTGCACTCATTTAATTTCTTGCACTATAATTTGTTTGGCATTGCATACGGTAGATTGTCATAAAAGGGAACCCACCTCATGAGAAAGAGACTTGTTTGAAATGCAATATCTCAACTCATATAAGGTGGAAAGAACAGAATGTTAGGCGCGTTAATGCCTAGAGGAACATGCTTCAAAGAGATAGAAGTCTTCATACTCTACCTCACAAAGCATGGGCCTTACATTTTTTTGGGAGATTCTCCTCCATTTTTCTCGGTGTTCCATTTGCTTTAAGGATTAGCCAAGCTATTGTCATATTAGCTTTTTTGAGGGGTAAGGGGTTGCCCAAAAAGTCCTAAGACATGTGTTTCTCCTTGCTTGTTTGTTTGGTCAAAGGACATATATGGGATGTTATTGTTCTGTTGTCATCGGATTATCCGATGCCTAAGCCAATCCCTCATCGGACCAATAGGTGTTCAATCTTCAAGGGTCAGTTCAGTCAGAACCTCAAATGATCCGACGCGTTCATTCCGAAAAACATCGGTCCATCCGGCGTTCTCTATTCTGGAGCTGTGGTAAATTCAACCGATGTTTACTTCCTCCCACGTCGAACCATCCGGTGTCAACCTCCCTCTTTTGAACACCCTTACTGTGCCATTCGACCGATGATCCAAACCCTAAACGTCGGTCCATCCGATGTCAACAGCAACTTTTGAATATCCTTACTGTGGCATTCGACCGATGTTCATTTCACCTAACATCGGTTCATCCGGTGTTAAAAATTCGGCTAGGGTTTGGGACCCACTATTTAAACTCATGCGCCGCCGACATTTTTCTCTCTCCCCGAATTCTCTCTCGCCCGCGCACCGCCGCCTCTCCCTTCGGCCGCCGCCGCCGCCCTAAGCGTCGCCGCCGACGTCTCCGGCCGCCGCCCTCACCACAGTGCCGCCGCCACTCGCCTCCACCTCAGCGCCGCCGCCACTCGCCTCCACCGCAGCGCCGCCGCCACTCGCCTCTTCACCGCAGCCACCGCCGCCGCTTCACCTTGCCATCGCAGCGCCTCCACCCAAGCGACGTTGCCATCTCCGGTCACCTCCGAATCGCTAGGGTTTCCCGGCCCATTGATCTCCACGTCCCGTCGTCGACTCTGTGCAATCGCGTGATCACAATGGCTCGCGACAAGAAGAACAAGGGCAAGGCTATCGCAGAGCCCGCCGCGAAGAAGCAAAAGCTGTCCAAAGAGGAGAAGAAGGCGTTGATGGCCGCTCGCGCCGCCGAGGAGCGTGAGCGTGGCCGAGGAGGGTCACTAAGGATCCGCGAGGCTCGTCCGAGGCAGCCTCCAGTGATCGATGACTCCGAGGCCGAAGAGGAGCCGGTCGAGCCCCTCGTCCGCCGGCGCTCAGCCCGGACACGTGGGGGTCACACCGAGGCTGCTCCTCGTCCGAGACCGACGGCTGCCGACCGTCGTGAGGACAGGGAGGCCCAGCGTGCCATCTACGAGACGGACACCACTGTCCATGTCGCTGAAGGAGTTCGGTTGACCGACTACCGGAAGATGAAGGCCAAGCAGCTTCAGAAGCTCAGATGGAGTGTGTTGCTTGAGGAATGGTACCCGCAGCCTCGGGAAGCTTTGGTGGACAGTCGCTTCTGGACGGTCACACAGGCGTCTCTCTATGAGACCTACAGACGCCGAGGCCACAAGCTGTTCCAGCACAACTACATGGATTGGGATCAGCTTGCAGTAGCCGCAGGGACAGAGATCAGGCCATTCTTTGAGAGATACAGGGGCCTGGTACAGTTGCTATCCTATGAGCGGAGTGCCTACATGGAGGATTGGGTCCGCATTTTCTACGCCACCCTCTACGTCTCTGAGGGCAGAAGATCCATTGACTTCATGTTCATGGGTCAGCACTACCACCTGACGAGGCAGACGCTGGGACAGTTGCTTGGAGTAGACTTGCACGACACCTGCATACACGAGAGAGTCTACGGTCAGGCAGACCCGCCGAGGAGGCCGCTCACTGGAGGAGTGGCACCTTCTCTAGAGGAGATCCGATCACTGTTTGGACCCACCTTCTCTTCAGACCAGCCGAGAGTACCGGCCTTGTTGACTCCAGCAGCGCGCACGGTGCACCTCGCCCTGCGTCGCTCTCTCCTGCCGAGGTCCGGCTATCTTGAGGGTTTCACCAGCCTCCAGCAGACGATCCTGTTCTACATCAAGAACGGGATGGACTTTGACATAGTGGATGTCATCATTTGCGAGATGGAGGATGTAATCACAGACGGTGTGGGCATGATGAGGCAGCTAGTATATGGGCATTGGATCAGCTACCTGCTCACTATGATGGTTCTCGAGGGGTCCGCCGTGCACGACCGTCTCTCTGACGAGAGTGTGACACGGTTCGGACACTACCGTGCCCCGGCTTCTGGAGACCGCCGCCTTGGTCGTCCAGTTGAGCGTCAGGTTAGGGCCCGATTGTCTGAGGAGGACTGGTCTGACCTAGAGAAAGAGGATGAGCGACTAGCAGAGGCAGAAGCTCAAGGAGGAGACCTCCAGCACGTCTGGTCCGAGAGCGACACAGACGACAGTGTCGAGGAGTACTTCCCTCCTCCTCCTCCCTCCCCGAGGCAGCACGACGCAGAGGCAGGAGGTTCAGCTGCTCCACCACCGACACCACCTCCTGTGTCCGAGGCGCAGGTGTCACAACCGACAGAGCTGGCGACACTTCTTCAGCAGATGATAGAGCAGCAACACCAGGACAGGCTCGTGGCTGAGCAGGCCAGGGCAGAGCAGGCTGCTCACCTGGCATAGCTTCAGAGGCAGCATCAGGAGCTTCAGCTGGAGATCGCCCGACAGAGGCGAGAGGATATGGACCGGTTCACGAACCTTGTTGATCAGATGCACCGACGTACCCTCGACCAACACCAGCAGACTCAGCAGGCCATGATGGGGATCCTAGGGTTGATCACCAACCTATACACTCAGACTGGGATCGCCCTTCCTCCACAGCAGCCTGGACTGGGACTGGCTCCAGGTGCGGCTCAGGTGCCTGCGACTCCGATTCCTTCTATCAGCATGTCACCTCTGCTGGCACCCAGTGCACCGATCCACTCTCCTCTGCCGGCGACGACTCTGTTCCAGCAGATGCCGGCATCTGTGGTCAGTGCTCCGCTTCCTCCAGCTCCAGCTCCACCGGCGCCTTCTGTACCTGCTACCTCCTCTCCAGCACCAGCAGCGGACCCCCCATCTCCCTCCGCTCCAGCTCCTGTGACTAGCGACTCCAGCTCCGACGACAGCGACAGTGACCAGTTCGTCATCGCGCCTAGTACTCAGGGTCAGTAGGCTCTCTGATCCCTTTTTGGTGTCTTGATGCCAAAGGGGGAGAAGAGGTAGAGGAGTCAGGGGGAGTAGTAGTAGTTGTATCTCAGTCTCAGGGGGAGTTTATTCTTTGTTTTCTTGTGTGCTTGAGTACCTTTTGTATTATTAATTAAGCACCTTTCGACTTGTGTCATTTTCTTATGGTATTAATCGATTGAGTTTTTCGCACCATTAATTTCATTTGTTTTCTACAAGCTCAATGTGTCTTATCTTGTATTCATTGCATATCTATTTGAGTATTGTACCATCAAATTCATTACTATTGCGCTTTAAATTATTGTGTTGTCATCAATCACCAAAAAGGGGGAGATTGAAAGCATCTAGGCCCCATGAGGTACGGTTTCAGTGATTAATGACAACCATTCGATATTACTAATGAATTTGTGAATGCAAGGTCCCAATAATCACTCAATCAAATTAAATCAAAATGACATTGGAGACCCATATAAAATCAACTAATGAGATCAAATCGAATCATATGAAGACAAGAAGTGAAAGCTCTAACTTGACATCACTCAATGCTTGACGACTATCAGAACAACATTTCAAACAAGTGTCAAAGAGGTCACAAGTTCAAAATCCAAAAGAACAACTCAAAACAACTCGAAGTCAACAAGTTGAACACACCGGATCATCCGATGATTTCTGAGTTGACTACATCGGTCGAGTTGTGTCAACAAAAGAAGAAGACCTCAGAGGAAAGCACTCACCGGATCATCCGATGTGAGTGGCTCAGTGACATCGGTCCATTTGTACAGTTTGCAATATCATTGGACCAAGTGAAGCACCGGATCATCCGATATACAGAAGTATAAACATCGGTTGATTACTCCAGTAAGCATCAAGATTAAGCAAATTCTGGAGGAAGAGCCACCGGATCATCCAATGAGAAGACAGGGGCAACATTGGTCTAACAACGGTCATATCTGACACAGTGACATCAGCTAATTTGGCTTTGACCGATGATAACTGAAGGGGAGACATCGGATCATCTGGTGTTCGCAGAGCAGTGATGTCAGCCTACTTTTCCAACGGCTATTTCGTGGAGGCTGGCTATTTATACCCCTTCAACGTGTCAAATCGACAAGACTTGAAGCCCAGACATACTCTACACATCCTAGAGCATTCAAGACATAGAGCTACCACTTCCATAACATTTTTCACCACTTGTACACCAAGAGATAGGCTAGAACTAGCTAGAGATAGTGCTTGTGTGCCTCCATTCTTGGTGATTGGAATCTCTAGTGTAGTGAGAGCCGTAAGGGAGTGTTCCTTGGTGTGTGTAACTAAGAGAGACTTCCGGAGCTTGCCAAGAGGATTGTGGAAGCCCAGAGGATTCAAAGTGTACAAGGCTTGAGCTCCACCTTGCCAAGGTTGGCGAACGGAGAAGAATAGTGAAGATCCCCTTGTCTCGGTGACTTGGGAGTGGCAAAACCCTTCGGTGGGTGCCACAACGTGGACGTAGGAAGATCCTTGTGATCTTGCCGAACCACGGGATAAACTCCGTGTCCTGCGTTTGCATCCCTCTCCCCTTTATATTTATGCAATCTTCATTCCACAACTTTAATTTACATTGATTGCATAGATTAATCGCATAGGGAATTGGGCTTTAAGTTGTTAGTTTTTAATTACCTTAAAATTTGAAAGAAAGCCCAATTCACCCCCCCTCTTGGGCGTTTCGATCCTTACACTAGCTGAAGATCAATGATGCTCTATCCAAGAAGTTCTCAGCTAATGACAAGACCCTAGAGAGCATTAATACCAAGATTGAAGGACTATCCTCGACCTTCAAGAATCAACTGAGCTTCAACAAGATGTTGGAGACCCAGTTGGCTTGACTAGTAGCTGCTGTTCCACCAATGAAGAATGGCAAGATGCCAGGACAACCCGAACCTATCGTGGAAAGTGCTAATACGATTTTTCTACGATAGGCAACTGACAGAAGGACCCTGGATGCCCTACAATTTCATGCTCGATTGGGGCTCACCACTTTGACAAGGACCTTTGTGACCTTGGAGCAAGTGTGAGTGTGATGCCCAAGGTGGTTTTCGACCAACTGAACTTCATGGAGCTTACTCCAACACCAATGCAGCTCCAACTGGCTGATTCTTCAGTCTGTTATCCGGCGGGTATTGCTGAAGATGTTCTGATAAAATTCAAAATTGCTTCATACCCGTGGATTTCGTGGTGCTCGACATGGAGGTCGAGAAGGATACGCTGCTCATCCTTGGGCGACAATTTCTAAGAACCGTGAAGGCTCACATAGATGTTGGAGCTGGAGAAATCTATTTCCATATCAATGGCAAGGAGGAGAAGTTTAGCTTTCACTCAAAGTTGGAGCAATGCTCCATGACCCGTATCAAGTATGGGTCGAATGTTAAGCACATTAAAGAGGTCGAAATCACACCTCCAAAGGAAGACCCGCTCATTGCATTCATGAGGAATTTGATCTATGCAGAGAACCCGTCTTATCGTCCACGCTGACATCCCAAGAAGATGGAGAAGTCTGGTCCTCCTCAAAGACCCAAGTCCACCAAGCCGCCAAAGAAGAAATGGTGGAAGAAGCAAGACAAGCCATCCAAGCCCATCCCTCTGGGCTCAGATGTCAAGAAATGAAGGAGAAATGCCCATCTCATCGGACGGTGGTGAGATCTAGCCAATAGGTTAAATTGGTAGTTATTCTTTCTTTATTTTTTTCTCTTGATTTGGTTTCCCCCATTTAGTTTGATTTTCCCCACTGCATATTTGGTTTTTCTTAGCAAGTTGAGAATCTTCCATTCTCAGATATCATTTTTAATTCTTTATTTTTTGCAAAAAGAAAATTATTGGGTTTTGAAAAAGAGATTTTATTCGGAAAACAACTTTTCTGAGTTGCAAAAGTGGTAATCCACCAACGTGCTAATTTCATAGCCGTTAGGGAGCCACCTGCCAAAAGGGAGAATAGGGGACCACTTGTTAGTGCAGTTGACCCTCCTGTTCGGCCGACATGGGGGAAAGTTCCATTTTGGCTCTCTCTCCTCCAACAACTACATTTGGTTCTCTAGTGACCGTTGGGGAGTGCACACTATAAATAGTGGTCGTGAGGAGCATTCCTCCTCACACTTCACCTCATTTCACACCTCTCCAAAGTCACTCTTGCTCACATCGGTTTTTCTTGCTCTTCATTGAAGTACTCTTGCTCAAAATCAAACTCAAAAAAATTTGCTTTTGTTTGCATTTGCAATTTGCTCTCAAGTTCTTCAAGGGAAAATTCTCGGTTTTTTTTTGCTTTTATTAACATCACCTTTTTCGAGTTTTTGTCTTGTTGTGTTCTTGTTTGTTGTGGCCATGAAAGGAATGAAGAGGTTGTTTGGGAAGAGGAAGGAGGCTTCAAGATCAAGCCATGGTGGAGACTCAAGTGCACGCCTCTCTTCTGTTACTACACCAAGTTCACGGAGGAGTGTAGGTGAGGACAGTCCCATCGGTGAGAGGGGCAACCCGCACCACCTGCTCCCCGACAACGACCTCGACATACAAAGTGAAGTTGAAGATCAAGCACGCAAGCTCCTTCAAGATCGTGAGTTTTCTCATACAAAAGCTTATGATCCAGATTTGATCTCCAAAATAAGTATGGATCCCTAATTCTTTTCCATTTGGTGTGCACTAGGATGGAACACTTTTGCTCACATAGAGGAGAGAAGTTCACACCTTCTCTACATGCAATTCCTTCGCACACTCAAAATAAGAGTTGATGGTATTTCTTTTAGATTATTTCAAAAAGAATACAACATCCTATGGAAAGAATTAAGTGAAATCCTAGGCTTCTATAAATGTTGCTTGCTAGATTTAGATGTTATGCCTAAGTTTAACAAACAAAGCTTTTGGCAAGATTTAACTAGTGAGGTCAGATATAGTGCACTTAGGAATAGCCACTTGCACAACCCTATTTTACGCTTCATGCATATATGAGTGACTATGACTATGTTCCCTAGAGGAGATGTAAGGGTAGTGCGTGATGATGAGCTGAAAATTTTATTTGTCATGATTAAAAAGATAAAAGTTGCTCCAATTACTGCATTGATGACACAATGGTTAGATTACATTCCAAGAGCAGGGCCAACTGAATGCACTTCATTAATTACCCATATTGCTACTAGGGTAGGAGCACTATAATATTCTTCATTTGAATATATTGAAAATAAAAGAGAATTAATTAATGAAGATTATTTAGTGCAAGGACATACCCTTAAACATGATCAAGATGGCTCTTTGATATTTTATTATCCTAGCTTTGTCAATGAAATTCGGTTACCTAACCCGAATTATCATTTGTACAAATGTCGGGGGCTAACCATTGACCTTCTTCCCATCGAGGAAGCCCGAAGAAGTAATGTCTCTGGCTGGGTAACGAGAAGCCGTACAAGGAGAGCGGCCATGCCCCCGACAAACTCCACAGTCCATGAGTACGAAGAAAAAGAGAACCCAACAGGTGATGCACCTGAATGGACTCTGATGAGGACATCACAACAGCGAAGACGCGCATTGAACTGCAAGGACCAATCACAAGAGCACGGGCACGGTTATTAAATCAGCAGGTGAATTCATTCTTAACTTCTTTTGCATGTGAGTTTGAGAATAGATTGCTATGTGATGATTTAATTGTTATTAGGAATAATGGAGAAGATCAACAAGTGAAGGAAGGAGGCCTTGGGAGCGTGGATAACCACCTGGGACGTCCACAAGTAGATGGAAACAGTTTACAACTCGGACTCGAGTTCAACTCGGAGTCCAGGAGCAGTCCACCTTAAAACAGACGCCCAGGAGGCATACGGACTCCGTTTTCGACGTTATACATATGCACGGAAAGAGGAGAAGATAAAATTTCCAATGGTTCTGGTCCCACCTCAAAATTTCTCCGTAGTCATTGGGAATCGTCGAAACAAGTCGAGTCCAGATTTCTGTCCGGTGCTGCGCCACCGAATCGGGCCTTTGGGCCTTGTATCCCGTAAGAGTCCATTAGGGACGCGTCTAATCGTGTTTTGGTCGAACCCTAGTCTATAAATACTGCAGACGCCGGTCATATTCGGTGGGTTTTGCTTAGATCAATAAAATCGCCATTCTACGGTTTGTGAGACCCCAACTTCGCGATTTCCGATCGTGTCTTCTACGTTCTTGCTCGTGTTCTCGGTTGCACTTGCAGGGATTAGCCTTCTTGGCGAGGTCAAGCGTGTGCAGAACGGTTGATAACCAACGGAGCCATGGTGTAGTGATTGCAGGGGTACTCGAACCGCTCGAGTGCCGCGGATCATCAATGTCGAGTTCTCCACCCCAATCGACATACCTTTCGGAAGATCGGGCCTAAACCTACTCATCAATTGGTATCAGATTTCCAGGTTGCCCGTGAGGTATCTTTGTTTTCTTTCCTTCCATTAGATCGATTTTTTTTGTACCTAGAGTCCACAGAAAAGCCACAAAAAAATTAGATCGTTTTTACCGCTTCCCAGACTATAGTGCCTGCAGTTTCGTTTTTCAGTTTGCATTGTTGAGTTTGCATTCGTGTGGTTGAGTCTTGTTGCTGGTTTAGCTTTGTGTTTTTGGGTCCTAGTTATCGTGTTTCGTCCTTGTTTTCTTGCTATTCGACACCTATTCCACAATCCCTAAATAACAAACCGATCCGCCACGTTCATCGGTTTGCCCTAGCTAGCCGCCTTGCGTGAACTCCCGCATCGCCAGCCCTAGATTAGGTGACAAATCTTTGTGTCATTCATCCTTGAATCATCACACACCACCCCATTAGTTGCTGTGCAAATTCCCGACCGTTTTCGTATCCGATTGCGAGTTCTGTTCTCAAACCGAGTTGGAATCAACATCTAAAAAATCGTAACTCGGATAGCCTACCTTAAAACGGCCATAACTTTTGCATACGAACACGAAATCGGGCGATTTTTTTTCAAATTCATCTACGCAAAATTTCGCATCTGATTTTCCGCCGCATAGCCGCGTTCGGAAAAATTAGATTGCCCAAATTCCCCTCGGAAGATAGGCTATCCAGCCTCCGAAGTTTCAACACGAATTTTAAAGAATCTTCTTGATTTTCTATAGGTCGCATATTACATCCAATTGAGCTGCAAATTTGTGTGCTTCCTATATTTGTGCTACTGAGTAAATAAAAAATATCAAAAAAATATTACAAAAAAAGAAAAAAAATAGTGAAGAGCACGCATATTAAAGCAATTGACCTATACCACTTGGTGCTGTTTGTTTGGTTATATCATTCTGTCTTTCTTTTGCCTTGATACTTCCTTGTGTTGTGCTAGGATCTAGGGCACTCAGTTGACCAGCAACAGTTTCTTACATTGAATACTTATTCAACTTTGTTTAGCTGTTAACGATTTTCTGCTTATTAGCCACCATATTGTGTCATCCAAGCTCCACCTTTCTCTTGAGCATAACAGGTACCTTTGCAATCACCCCACACTTTATTGGTTCATCTCACCATCCACACCACCTGCTGTGTCGATAAGAACACTTGTAAGAGTGTGGTAAGACGCTTGAGCGAGAGAGATTGTTTTCTTCCACCTTCCACATTGTCACTGTAGTTGATAGGGATAACATTTTTTTTGTTGTCTTTTGTTTCCTACTAACAATGGCAGGAGAAGAAAATAATGACGAATGTGTTCAACATGCTGAGTTACGTGATATGATGAAGACCATGACAGATATGTTCGCCAAATACAACGCAGCAACAGAGGAGTCATTGGCGAACTTGACTCGCCAACTAGATGACCTTGCTCTTCGGATGAATACTTTTGAGGCTCGGTTGCCTCTCGCTGGAAGACAAGAAGACAATGCTTATGATGAACTGGAAGATCACAATAATCAGCCAAGACTGCCACTTTATCGTTGAGGTATGGGAGGTAATAATCATAACAATTATAATCACCCTCCTGATGATCCTTTTGCTACAGTGAAATTTACTATACCCTCTTTTTCTGGTGCTTATGATGCTGAGGCTTATCTTGATTGGGAGATGACAGTAGAGCAAAAATTTAATTCCCATCTTGTTCCTGAACAACATAGAGTTCGTCAAGCCACTAGTGAGTTTAAGGACTTTGCTATCATATGGTGGAATGAACTTGTTAAAACTAGAACTGATCCTCCAACATGGGATAGATTAAAGGAAGCTATGTGTGTTCGATTTGTTCTTCCATCTTTTCAGCGGGACCTTTGCAAAAAATTGCAGCGTTTAGACCAAGGTAACATGTCCGTAGAGGAGTATTATCAAGAGTTACAAAAGAGTATGTTGCGTTGTGGGGTAGTGGAGGACATGGATGATAAAATAGCTCGTTTTTATGGGGGGTTGAGGCGTGAAATTCAGGACATTGTTGATTACAAAGAATATGATACTGTTAACAGATTGTTTCAGCTTGCTATGTTGGCAGAAAAAGAATTGCAGGGCCGACAACAACAACAACAACGCATGAGGAGCAACTTCACGCTGCGTGCAGCAACTACACCATCCAAAACAGCACCATCTTCGGCCCCCCGTGCAGCGACTACACCACCCAATGGCGGCCAACAAACTATACCTGCTGCTCCACCTTCTCGCGTGCCGGAAGGCAGCAAGGCGACATCATTCAAGCCTTCGTCGTCCACTCCTTCTACGGGTCGTACTTCCGACATTAAGTGTCACCGCTGCCAGGGACTTAGTCATATGATGAGAGATTGCCCGAGCAAACGAGCATACATAGCTGAAAGCATCTAGGCCCCATGAGGTACGGTTTCGGTGATTGATGACAACCATTCGATATTACTAATGAATTTGTGGATGCAAGGTCCCAATAACTCTCAATCAAATGAAATCAAAATTACATTAGAGACCCATATAAAATCAACTAATGAGATCAAATCGAACCATATGAAGACAAGAAGTGAAAGCTCTAACTTGACATCACTCAATGCTTGAAGACTATCAAAACAACATTTCAAACAAGTGTCAAAGAGGTCGCAAGTTCAAATTCCAAAAGAACAAATCAAAACAACTCGAAGTCAACAAGTTGAATACACCGGATCATCCGACGTTTTAAGAGTTGACTACACCGGTCGAGTTGGTTCAACTGAAGAAGAAGACCTCAGACAAATGCACTCACCGGATCATCCGATGTGAGTGGCTCAGTGACATCGGTCCATCAGCACAGATTGCAATACCATTGGACCAAGTGAAGCACTGGATCATCCGATGTGCAGAATTACACACATCGGTCGATCACTCCAGTAAGCCTCAAGATCAAGAAAATTCTGGAGGAAGAGCCACCGAATCATCCGATGAGAAGACAGGTCAACATCGGTCTAACAACGGTCATATCTAACACAATGACATCAGCTAATTTGGCTTTGGCCGATGATAACTGAAGGGGAGACATCGGATCATCCGGTGTTCGCAGAGAAGTGATGTCAGCCTACTTTTCCAACGGCTATTTTGTGGAGGCTGGCTATTTATACCCCTTCAACCTGTCAAATCGAGAAGACTTGATGCCCAGACATACTCTACACATCCTAGAGCATTCAAGCAATAGATCTACCACTTCCACATCATTTGTTCATCATTTGTACACCAAGAGATAGGCTAGAACTAGCTAGAGATAGTGCTTGGGTGCCTCCATTCTTGGTGATTGGAGTCTCTAGTGTAGTGAAAGCCATAAGGGAGTGTCCCTTGGTGTGTGTGACTTCCGGAGCTTGCCAAGAGGATTGTGGAAGCCCGGAGGATTCCAAAGTGTACAAGGCTTGAGCTCCACCTTGCCAAGGTTGGCGAACGGAGAAGAATAGTGAAGACCCCCTTGTCTCGGTGACTTGGGAGTGGCAAAACCCTTCAGTGGGTGCCACAACGTGGATGTAGGAAGATCCTTGTGATCTTACCGAACCACGGGATAAACTCCGTGTCCCTTGAGCGTTTGCATCCCTCTCCCTTTTACACTTATGAAATCTTCATTCCGCAACTTTAATTTACATTGATTGCATAGTTTAATCGCATAGGGAATTGGGCTTTAGGTTGTTAGTTTTTAATTGCCTTAAAATTTGAAAGAAATCCCAATTCACCCCCCCCCCTCTTGGGCGTTTCGATCCTTACAATTGGTATCAGAGCCTTGTTGCTCATTGGATCATTCTAGCTTCACCGCTAGAGAGCTTAAATGGCCAAGAATGGGGGTTCGGTTCCTACCTTCGAGGGCAAGAACTTTGCCTATTGGAAAGCACGCATGCGTGCCTACCTAGAGGCTATTGCTCCCGAAGTTTGGGAAGCGACCCATGCGGGTTTTGGAGATCATAATTATATTGGTGATCAAATTAAATGGGATGCTACAGCTAGAAATGCCATCTATGAATGCATTAGTCAAGATGTATTCGCTAGAATTGCTAGTAAAGAAAAAGCTTGTGAAATTTGGGCATGCTTAATTGAAATTCATGAGGGTTCCTCTCGTGTTAAAGAACTTAAATATCACTTGCTTAAATCTAAATATGATGAATTTAAAATGTTTCCTCATGAAAATGTAAATGAAATGTTTTCTCGCTTAAATGTTCTTATTGAGGAAATAAATGCTCTTGACATTGCTTCTCTTGGCAAGGGACTTATCAACCGAAAGATCCTCATGATCCTTCCCAAGCCCAATGTATAACATCATCAACTCAATGCTCCAAAAAGAATCACTTGATCACATTGAAGTTTCGGAGCTTATTGGGGAGATTCACACTCATGAGATGAGTGTACTTGGGATGATGGAGGATTCATCTTCTACAAGGACAATTGCTCTCAAGGCTTTCAAGAAAACAAATTTCAAGAAAATGATCAAGCCTAGTTCAAGCAAAGAAGAGCAAACATCAAGTGAAGATGATGATGATGAGCTTGCATCAATGATGAGGAAATTCTCTCGCTTGAATTCCAAGATTACCAAGAAGGGATACACTTTTGATCCCAACAAGAGAGCCTTCCTACCAAAGAGAGACGATCACAATACATGCTATAATTGTGGTGATCAAGGCCACATATCATATGATTGTCCAAGACCGGACAAGAGGAAGGACAACCACAAGGGAAAGCATCGGAAGCTAGAACAAAGTGATGAAGATGAAGAAGAGGTCAAGCCCAAGCACTCCTTTGGAAAGAAGAAATTTGACAAAGGCAAGAAGACCAAGCTCTTTCCAAAGAAAAGAAGAGGGCCTCAAAAAGTCTTCATGTGTGAGGCAAATGAGTGGATCACGGATGAAGAGTCAAGCGACGAAGAGAGTGAAGATGAAGAAAACTTGGCGGGGCTTGCCGTCGTCAACAAGGATAACTCACCTCTTCGTCCACCTCCCATGTGCCTCATGGCAAAAGGTAACATTGAGGTATGTGACGACTCTAGTGATGATGAGCTTTCCCCCGGTGAATTAGCTTCATTGATAAATGAATACCACACCATCTTTAAAAGGGAAAAGAGCAAAGTCAAGGCTCTTGAACAAGCTCATGCTAAACTTGAGAATACTAACCTCAATTTGCTTGACAAGTATGAAAGCATACTTAAGGAGCATGACACGCTCAAATCTCACGTCAAGCAAGTTGAGGAAGAAAAGGCTCAAATCAAGCTTGATCATCGTGAGCTTAACTTAGCACACCAAACACTCTTGGAAGAGCACAACAAATTAAAACAAGAACATCAAGTACTTAGCCTTACTCATGAAATTCTTGATCAAGAATTAAAAACTATGAAGAAAGAAACCCTTAATGATGAGATTATGTCTCATGCTACTAACGTTTTGCACAAGTCTCTGCCCATGAAAGAAAATGCTAGGGAGAAGGACTTGATGGAAGAGATTGAGAGTCTCCACACTAGTGTGGCAAGACTATCAAAAGGAGAAGTCAAGCACAAGGAGATCCTCTTCCAACAAGCAAAGGCCTTCAACAAGAGAGGACTTGGATCCTTCCCGGTGCCTAACAAAGGAAAGGTACCCTCGCCGGAGCTCAAAACAAGCTTCATCAAGGAAGTTGGTTCCTATTGCCAACATTGCGAGGTTACCGGTCATCATACAAGGGTGTGTCCTCTTCCTAACCGACCTTCTCCAAAATTGCCTACTAACTAGACATCTACCTTTGATAATCACCACTATCTATTGAGTAAAGTAGGTGGCAAGGTGAAGGCAAGGTTCATCGGCAAAAACATTAAGGGCATGAAGGGGAAGCTCCCCAAGCAACTTTGGGTCCCAAAAGCACTTGTATCACACATACAAGGACCTAAGTTAGCTTGGGTGCCAAAAATCAAGAACACGTGACCGGCCATGATGCAACTTCAAGAGGGGACCTCCACCATCAAGAAAAATCTACCAAGGACCTCTTGAAGAAACTTGAGAATGGGAGATCGACGCGGATATGGATGGTAATCGAATTGTCAAATCAAATTACCATTCCATATTTGGTTCATTTCTATATCTTTCCGCATCTAAGCCCCATATCATGTTAAATGGATGCTTGTATAATTGTGTGCCTCTCCTTTGTGACAATGCAAGTGCGGTTAGATTTGCTAGAAACCCTATTCCCTTCCCGCACTTGATGAGAAAAACTTTTTCTAGACTTAGAAGTGAATTAAATGTGCTAGATGCATCTAACGTCATGTAAGTTGCCATGTTCATGTAAGGATGCATATCATATAGGTCTTGTCTAACTCCCAAAGGATAGGGGCGAGCTAGAAATAGTTTTCCCTGAGGAAGACTTTGGAAGGTTTAAACTTGGTAAGATAGATTTATTTTATGCCTTGCATGATCCCTGCCATATAAACTTGCACTCATTTAATCTCTTGCACTATAATTTGTTTGGCATTGCATACGGTAGATTGTCACAAAGGGGAACCCACCTCATGAGAAAGAGACTTGTTTGAAATACAATATCTCAACTCATATAAGGTGGAAAGCACGAAATGTTAGGTACGTTAATTCCTAGAGGAACATGCTTCAAAGAGATAGATGTCTTCATACTCTACCTCACAAAGCATGAGCCTTACATTTCATTTGGATATATTTTCCTCCATTTTTCTCGGTATTTCATTTGCATTAAGGCCTAGCCAAGCTATTGGCATATTAGTTTTTTGAGGGGTAAGGGGTTGCCCAAAAAGTTCTAAGACATGTGTTTCTCTTTGATTGTGTGATTGGTCAAAGGACATATATGGGATGTTTTTGTTCTGTTGTCATCGGATTATCCGATGCCTAAGCCAATCCCTCATCGGACCAATAGGTGTTCAATCTTCAAGGGCCAGTTCAGTCTGAATTCCAAATGATCCGACGCGTTCATTCCGAAAAACATCGATCCATCCGATGTTCACTCTTCTGGAGCTGTGGTCAATTCAACCAATGTTTACTCCCTTCAACGTCGGACCATCCGGTGTTTACATCACTCTTTTGAACACCCTTACTGTGATATTCGACCGATGATCAAAACCCTAGACGTCGGTCCATCCGGTGTCAACTGCAATTCTTGAATATCCTTTCTGTGGCATTCGACCGATGCTCATTTCTCTTAACATCGGTCCATCCGGTGTTAAAATAACGGCTAGGGTTTGGGTCCCACTATTTAAACCCGCGCGCCGGCCCGTCTTTCTCTCTCCCCGATGCCTTTCTCTCCCGCCGCCGCCGACCACCCTCTCCCTCGCGCCGCCGCCGCCACACCCTCGCGCCGCCTCACCTCCAAGCGCCGCGCCGCCGTCTCCACACCTCACCACCGCGCCCAAGCGCTGCCGTCGCCTCTCTCCACCGCCACAGCCGCCCCACGCAGCAAACCGCCCCTCTACATCGTCTCCGTGGTGCCTCCCGAGCTCCATCACCGCTAGGGTTTCGACCGCGACACTTTAGTCGTCTCCCCGTGGACTCGACCCCGTCAAAGCTCAACTAGGCGATCGCAATGGCTCGCGACAGGAAGAACAAGGGCAAGGCCATCGCGGAGCCCGCCGCGAAGAAGCAGAAGCTATCCAAGGAGGAGAAGAAGGCCTTGATGGCCGCTCGCGCCGCCGAGGAGCGTGAGCGTGGCCGAGGAGGGTACCTAAGGATCCGCGAGGCTCGTCCGAGGCAGCCTTTCGTGATCGACGACTCCGAGGCCGATGAGGAGCCGGTTGAGCCTCTCGTCTGCCGGCGCTTAGCCCGGACACGTGGAGGTCACACCGAGGCTGCTCCTCGTCCGAGACCGACGGCAACCGACCGTCGTGAGGACAGGGAGGCCGAGAGGGCCATCTACGAGATGGACACGGCAGTCCGTGTCGGTGAGGGAGTCCGTCTCACGGACTACCGGAAGATGAAGGCCAAGCAACTCCGGAAGCTCAGATGGAGTGTGTTGCTTGAGGAGTGGTACCCGCAGCCCCGGGAAGCTATGGTTGACAGTCGGTTCTGTATGGTCACGCAGGCGTCTCTCTACGAGACCTACAGACGCCGTGGCCACAAGCTGTTCCAGCATAACTACATGGATTGGGATCAGCTTGCCATAGCCGCAGGGACAGAGATCAGGCCGTTCTTTGAGAGGTACAGGGGCCTGGTGCAGTTGCTGTCCTATGAGTGGAGTGCCTACATAGAGGATTGGGTCCGCGTGTTCTACGCCACCCTCTACATCTCTGAGGGCAGACGATCCATTGACTTCATGTTCATGGGTCAGCATTACCATCTGACGAGGCAGACGCTGGGATAGCGGCTTGGAGTAGACTTGTATGACACCTGCATACATGAGAGAGTCTACGGTCAGGCAGACCCGCCGAGGAGGCCGCTCACTGGAGGAGTGGCTCCTGCTCTGGAGGAGATCAGATCTCTCTTTGGACCTACTTTCTCTCCAGACCAGCCGAGAGTCCCGACCCTGTTGACTCCTGCAGCGCGCACGGTGCACCTTGCCCTGCGTTGCTCTCTCCTACCGAGGTCCGGCTATCTCGAGGGATTCACAAGCCTCCAGCAGACGATCCTGTTCTACATCATGAACAGGATGGACTTTGATATAGTGGATGTCATCATCTGCGAGATGGAGGATGTCATAACAGATGGAGTGGGCATGATGAGGCAGCTAACATATGGGCACTGGATCAGCTACCTCCTCACGATGATGGTTCCAGAGGAGTCCGCCGTGCACGACCGTCTCTCTGACGAGAGTGTGACACGATTCGGACATTACCGTGCCCCAGCTCCTGGAGACCGCTGCCTTGGCCGTCCAGTTGAGCACCAGGTCAGGGCCCGACTGACGGAGGAGGACTGGTCTGACCTTGAGAAGGAGGATGAGCGTCTGGCTGAGGCAGAAGCTCAAGGTGGAGACCTGCAGCACGTCTGGCCCGAGAGTGACACAGACGAGAGTGTCGAGGAGTACTTCCCTCCTCCTCCACCCTCACCGAGGCAGCACGACGCCGAGGCAGGAGGATCAGCTGCTCCGCCACCGACACCACCTCCTGTGTCCGAGGCGCAGGTGTCACAGCCGTCAGAGCTGTCGACACTACTCCAGCAGATGATCGAGCAGCAGCACCAGGACAGGCTCGCCGCCGAGCAGGCCAGGGCAGAGCAGGCTGCTCACCTGGCACAGCTGCAGAGGCAGTAGCAGGAGCTTCAGCTGGAGATCGCCCGACAGAGGCGAGAGGATACGGACCGGTTCACCAACTTGGTCGATCAGATGCACCGCCGTACCCTCGACCACCAGCAGCAGACCCAGCAGGCCATGATGGGGATCCTAGGGTTGATCAGCAACCTTTACACTCAGACCGGGATCACCCTTCCTCCACAGCAGCCTGGACTAGGACTGGCTCCAGGTGTCGCTCAGGTGCCTACTACTCCTATTCCATCGATCAGTATGTCACCACTTCTGGCACCCAGCGCACCGATTCACTCACCTCTGCCGGCGACGACTCTGTTCCAGCAGACGCCGGCATCCGTGGTCAGCGCTCCACTTCCTCCAGCTCCACCGGTGCCTCCCGTACCTGCTACGTCCTCTCCAACACCGGCAGCGGACCCCCCAGCTACCTCCGCTCCGGCAGCTCCTACGACCGGCGACTCCAGCTCCGACGACTGCGACGGTGACCAGTTCGTCATCGCGCCTACCTCTCAGGGTCAGTAGGCTCTCTGATCTCTTTTTGGTGTCTTGATGCCAAAGGGGGAGAAGAGGTAGAGGAGTCAGGGGGAGTAGTAGTAGTCTCAGGGGGAGTTTGAGTTTATCCTTTGTATTCGTGCTTGAGTACTCCTTTGTAATTTTAATTAAGCACTTTTCCGCTTGTCACATTTGCTTATGGTTTTAATCGATTGAGCTTTTCGTGCCATTAATTTCATTTGCTTTTTACAAGCTTAATGTGTCGTATCTTGTATTCATTGCATATCTATTTGAGTATTGTACCATCAAATTCATTAATATTGCGCTTTAAATTATTGTGTTGTCATCAATCACCAAAAAGGGGGAGATTGAAAGCATCTAGGCCCCATGAGGTACGGTTTCGGTGATTAATGACAACCATTCGATATTACTAATGAATTTGTGAATGCAAGGTCCCAATAACTCTCAATCAAATGAAATCAAAATTACATTGGAGACCCATATAAAATCAACTAATGAGATCAAATCGAACCATATGAAGACAAGAAGTGAAAGCTCTAACTTGACATCACTCAATGCTTGAAGACTATCAAAACAACATTTCAAACAAGTGTCAAAGCGGTCGCAACTTCAAATTCCAAAAGAACAACTCAAAACAACTCAAAGTCAACAAGTTGAATACACCGGATCATCCGACGTTTTAAGAGTTGACTACACCGGTCGAGTTGGTTCAACTGAAGAAGAAGACCTCAGACAAATGCACTCACCGGATCATCCGATGTGAGTGGCTCAGTGACATCGGTCCATCAGCACAGATTGCAATACCATTGGACCAAGTGAAGCACCGGATCATCCGATGTGCAGAATTACACACATCGGTCGATCACTCCAGTAAGCCTCAAGATCAAGAAAATTCTGGAGGAAGAGCCACCGGATCATCCGATGAGAAGACAGGTCAACATCGATCTAACAACGGTCATATCTGACATAGTGACATCAGCTAATTTGGCTTTGACCGATGATAACTGAAGGGGAGACATCGGATCATCCGGTATTCGCAGAGAAGTGATGTCAGCCTACTTTTCCAACGGCTATTTCGTGGAGGCTGGCTATTTATACCCCTTCAACCTGTCAAATCGAGAAGACTTGATGCCCAGACATACTCTACACATCCTAGAGCATTCAAGCAATAGAGCTACCACTTCCACATCATTTGTTCATCATTTGTACACCAAGAGATAGGCTAGAACTAGCTAGAGATAGTGCTTGGGTGCCTCCATTCTTGGTGATTGGAGTCTCTAGTGTAGTGAGAGCCATAAGGGAGTGTCCCTTGGTGTGTGTGACTTCCGGAGCTTGCCAAGAGGATTGTGGAAGCCTGGAGGATTCCAAAGTGTACAAGGCTTGAGCTCCACCTTGCCAAGGTTGGCGAACGGAGAAGAATAGTGAAGACCCCCTTGTCTCGGTGACTTGGGAGTGGCAAAACCCTTCGGTGGGTGCCACAACGTGGATGTAGGAAGATCCTTGTGATCTTACCGAACCACGGGATAAACTCCGTGTCCCTTGAGCGTTTGCATCCCTCTCCCTTTTACACTTATGCAATCTTCATTCCGCAACTTTAATTTACATTGATTGCATAGTTTAATCGCATAGGGAATTGGGCTTTAGGTTGTTAGTTTTTAATTGCCTTAAAATTTGAAAGAAAGCCCAATTCACCCCCCCTCTTGGGCGTTTCGATCCTTACAATAGCACGCGATGATGGCGGGTATGATAGTACTTCGGATGTTGAAGATGAATATTCTCTTGCTACTGACTTTACAGATCCAAATGACGAACACATCGAAGAAGAGGTACTTGGTACAGCGGCGACAGAGAACTATAGGAGCATCATTGTGCAGCGTGCCTTGAGCTCCAAAGTGGAGACCGACGACAAGCTACAACAACACAACCTCTTCCACATGTTTCTCGTCGTCAAGGACTGCCGTGTACACACTATAATTGATGGAGGTAGCTGCAATAACTTGGTAAACACGGACGTCGTCAAGAAACTCAGTTTGACAACAAGAGCACACCCTCATCCGTACCACATTCAATGGTTCAACAACAGCGGTAAGGTTCGGGTAACACAAACAGCAAGAATCCATTTTTCAATTGGTTCATACCATGATTTTGCTGATTTTGATGTTGTTCCTATGGATGCTTGTTATCTTTTATTGGGTCGTCCTTGGGAATTTGATACAAATGCTATTCATCATGGTAGAACCAATAAATATACTCTCATGCATAAGGGAAAGAAAATCACTTTGCTCCCCATGACTCCTGCTGAAATTGTGCATTTTGAGAAGAGTAAAATTCGTGAGGGCAAAGCAACTAAATTAGAATCTGAAAAACAGCAAGTTATTAAGTTAAAATCACCATCATTGCTCGCAACTAAATCTGAACTTGCTGATTTATTCAATGCTAAGGGGATGTGCTATGCTTTAGTTTGCAAAGAAGCCATGTTTTCACTTCATGAATTGTCTATTGCATTGCCCCCTGCTGTTGCTAACCTTTTGCAGGAGTTTGAGGATGTGTTTCCCTCCGAGATACCCCCTGGTTTACCACCGATGAGAGGCATTGAACACAAGATCGATTTGATTCCAGGAGCAAGTTTGCCAAATCATGCAGCATACAGGGCGAATCCACAAGAAACTAAGGAAATTCAGCGACAAGTCCAAGATCTTTTGGACCGCGGGTACATTCGTGAAAGCCTTAGCCCTTGTTCCGTTCCTGTTCTTTTGGTTCCTAAGAAAGATGGTAGTTGGCGCATGTGTGTTGATTGTCGAGCGATTAATAACATCACCATTCGATATCGTTATCCTATTCCTCGATTAGATGACATGCTTGATGAATTGAGTGGTGCTATCATCTTCACAAAAATTGACTTGCGTAGTGGTTACCACCAAATTAGAATGGCACTAGGAGATGAATGGAAAACTGCATTTAAAACCAAGTTTGGACTTTATGAGTGGTTAGTCATGCCTTTTGGTTTAACTAATGCACCCAACACCTTTATGCGATTAATGAACGAGGTTTTACGTGCTTTCATTGGACAATTTGTGGTGGTTTACTTCGATGATATCCTCATTTACAGCAAGTCATATGATGAACATCTTGATCATTTATGTGCTGTTTTTACTGTTTTGAGAGATGCACGTTTGTTTGGTAACCTCGAAAAGTGCATTTTTTGCACCAATCGAGTCTCGTTTCTTGGCTATGTTGTTTCCTCGCAGGGAATTGAGATGGATGAGGCAAAAATTGAAGCAATCACCAGCTGGCCAGCCCCAACTACCGTCACACAGGTTCGTAGTTTTCTTGGTCTTGCAGGATTTTATCGGCGCTTTGTGCGGGATTTCAGCACCATTGCAGCACCTCTACATGAGCTAACGAAGAAGGGAGTTCCATTTCGATAGGGTGAACAGCAGCAACAAGCTTTTGATGCTCTCAAATCGAAGCTTACACAAGCACCATTACTACAACTTCCTGATTTTGACAAGACCTTTGAGCTAGAATGCGATGCAAGCGGCATTGGTATTGGAGGCGTTCTCATACAAGGAGGTAAACCCGTTGCTTTCTTTAGTGAAAAACTTCATGGTCCTTCTCTGAATTATTCCACTTATGATAAGGAATTGTATGCCTTAGTACGTCTATTACAAACTTGGCAACATTATCTTTGGTCTAAGGAGTTTGTCATACATTCCGATCATGAATCATTGAAGTATCTTAAGTGTCAAACCAATCTGAATAAACGACATGCTAAATGGATTGAGTTCATAGAGTCGTTTCCATACATCATTAAGCATAAGAAAGGGAAGGAAAATATCATTGCCGGTGCATTATCTAGGCATTATACCATGCTGTCCCAACTTGATCATAAAATCTTTGGTTTGGAAACAATTAAAGCATTATATCCTACTGATTTGGACTTCAAAGATGCTTTTGAAAATTGTAGAGAAGGAAGAACTTGGAATAAATATGTGCTGCGAGAGGGTCTCCTCTATCGTGCTAACAAGCTATGCGTTCCAGCTAGCTCCGTTCGTCTATTGCTTTTGCAGGAAGCACATGGAGGAGGTTTGATGGGACATTTTGGAGTGAAGAAAACTGAAGACATGCTGTCCACACACTTCTTTTGGCCAAAGATGAGGCGTGATGTCGAGCGCTACGTGTCACGATGCACTACTTGCAACAAAGCTAAGTCTCGCCTTAACCCACATGGTCTTTATATGCCTCTTCCTGTTCCTAGTGTACCTTGGGAGGATATTTCTATGGACTTTGTTTTGGGATTGCCTAGGACTAAGAGGGGGAGGGATAGTATTTCTGTAGTTGTTGATCGTTTTTCCAAAATGGCACATTTTATACCTTGTCATAAGAATGATAATGCCTCACACATTGCTGATTTATTTATGACGGAAACTGTTCGTTTACATGGTGTGCCAAATACCATTGTTTCTGATCATGATGCAAAATTTTTAAGTCATTTTTGGAGAACTTTGTGGTATAAATTGGGAACCAAGTTGCTGTTTTCAACTACATGTCACCCACAAACGGATGGACAGACCGAGGTAGTTAATCGTACTTTATCCACTATGTTGCGGGCTGTCTTGAAAACAAATTTGAAGTTGTGGGAGGAGTGTTTACCACATATAGAATTTGCTTACAACAGATCCGTTCACTCCACGACAAAGGTAAGTCCATTCCAGGTAGTGTATGGTTTCAATCCTCGTGCTCCTATTGATTTACTACCTTTGCCTCCTTCTGAAACTATAAATTTGGATGCTACACAACGATCTGAATTCATTCTTAAGATGCATGAAACTACAAAGAAAAATATTGAAATGATGAATGAGAGGTATAGGATTGCAGGTAGTAACGGTAGAAAAGAAGTAAAACTTGAACCAGGCGATTTGGTGTGGTTACATTTGAGAAAAGAGCGATTTCCCGACTTGAGAAAATCTAAACTTATGCCACGAGCTGCTGGTCCTTTTAAGATCATTGAAAAGATTAATGATAATGCATATAAGCTTGAATTGCCTCCTGATTTTGGGGTTAGTCCTACATTTAACATTTCAGATTTGCGACCGTACTTGGGAGAAAAAGATGAACTTGAGTTGAGGACGACTCCAATTCAAGAGGGGGAGGATGATTAGGACATCACAACAGCGGAGACGCGTATTGAACTGCAAGGACCAATCACAAGAGCACGGGCACGGTTATTAAATCAGCAGGTGAATTCGTTCTTAACTTCTTTTGCATGTGAGTTTGAGAATAGATTGCTATGTGATGATTTAATTGTTATTAGGAATAATGGAGAAGATCAACAAGTGAAGTAAGGAGGCCTTGGGAGCGTGGAGAACCACCTGGGACGTCCACAAGTAGATGGAAACAGTTTACAACTCGGACTCGAGTTCAACTCGGAGTCCAGGAGCAGTCCACCTTAAAACAGACTCCCAGGAGGCACACGGACTCCGTTTTTGACGTTCTACATATGCACGGAAAGAGGAGAAGATAAAATTTCCAATGGTTCTGGTCCCACCTCAAAATTCCTCCGGAGTCATTGGGAATAGTCGAAACAAGTCGAGTCTAGATTTCTGTCCGGTGCTGCGCCACCGAATCGGGCCTTTGGGCCTTGTATCCCGTAAGAGTCCATTAGGGACGCGTCTAATCGTGTTTTGGTCGAACCCTAGCCTATAAATACTGCAGACGCCGGTCATATTCGGTGGGTTTTGCTTGTATCAATAAAATCGCCGTTCTACGGTTTGTGAGACCCCAACTTCGCGATTTCCGATCATGTCTTCTACGGTCTTGCTCGTGTTCTCGGTTGCACTTGCAGGGATTAGCCTTCTTGGCGAGGTCAAGCGTGTGCAGCACGGTTGATAACCAACAGAGCCGTGGTGTAGTGATTGCAGGGGTACTCGAACCGCTCGAGTGCCACGGATCATCAACGTCGAGTTCTCCACCCCAATCGACATACCTTTCGGAAGATCGGGCCTAAACCTACTCATCAGACTCAACCTCTATCGTATAAGACCGAAGGTCCGTCTTGGTATGGATGGTCGGGTGACACATGGGAACCACCCCTATCCACTTTAAGCTCTAGCAGCTTGCCTCCAACGTTCATGAGAAGATGTCGTTCCTTTTTGGCTAGAAGTCATCGTGACTATAGCCAAGCAATGACGGATCTAAAAAACTTTCCAAGGGCATGTCCAAGGTACCCAAGACTGGCAACAACACATGGACACTCAATTCATCACCATCAACTCCACGCTACAACAACAACAAGCCGATCTCGCGGCATACTTCCGTCATCAAGGGTTCAACCCTCATCACAGAGGTGAGTGAAGAACAAGCTTGGAGGAGGACCCCCACTTGAGGTAAATTGTATCACACCCCTTGCATATTTATTTTCCCTCCACCAATCATCCACTTTGCATATAAAAAAAGTAAAGTAGTATAGATTTGTTTTGAAATAAAAAAACATGTGCGGTAAGAATGACTTGGAATTCACATAGATGAAATGATGAATAGTTGCTCTGTTTTAATTTTCCCAAGTCCCTAGTTTACAACTTACTACTCTCCAACATATTGCTCTTAATTGCTAAAATTGCTTTTGCCTTGATTTAGAACTTGCGGGTAGCAAAATCTTAATCTATTCTAAGTTGTCATGAGATATGATATAGTGATAGGGCTGCTATTCCTAGTTTGAAGGTGAAGCTTGGATTTCCTGAGAAAATTCTAAAAAGATTTAAGTTACTCTCATTTGATTGGAAATACCTACCAAAGCCATATGATATATTATATTGATAAACCTTGTGCATATGCTATTTGTCTTCACATTGAGCTTTGTCAAACTAGTATAGACCTATGTGAGATTTCATTCATTGCTTTTTGAATTCAAGACTTCACTTACACATGCTATACTTCTACGCTAGAAGTAAGCAAAATCCTATCATACCACCATTCCACAATAAAAAGAGAAATTTCATATCCTTCATACTTAGTACTCTCTCACAATTTATTGCATAAAAGGGAGTAGAAGACATGGCTACAAGAAAAAGAAAAAGAAAGAAAATGCATGCTTACTTCAAAAGCATGAGAAAAAGAAAGAAAAAAAGTAGCCATGTTTCATCCCTACAAAATAAGAGAGTACACTCAAAAGGGAGTCATCTCAATATCCACATCCACCTCCATTTCATCACACATGCACAAGTCTTGAATCAAATTGTTTTCAATTGATTTATCCTAAGGCTTGCTTCTTTGACTTAGCAATATTATGTGTTGCAAATATGCCTACTATATTCCCTACCAAGCTCCACATACAAGCTATATTTAGAGGTAGGATGAATTTAGGGAAAATGCCTTGGTGAGGACATGTTTCCACTACACATAAAGGAGATACCGAGAGAATCAAATTGAGGTACTTAGAATCTAAATTGAACTTTCTGAAATTTGAGTGGAACTTCATTTCTAAAGTATGTGTGCTCCATTTGTTGTTCTATCTTTCAACCACCCATGAATAGGAGATGGATAAGCCCCATGATGACTTGAGATGGGTCAAGTATCATGCCAATTTTTGCAATACTAGGTAGAATATTTTGTTGTTCATATGGTACTTTTGAAAAATAGAACATTGTAGCAACTCCTGATCATCAACTTAAAGTCTTGACTTTGCTCGGGACGAGCAAAGGATAAGCTTGGGGGAGTTTGTTGACGGCTGTTATATACCAATTTCACCTATCAATACAAATCAATTGTGTGAAGGAATTGTTATTTCTTGCACACATCACCTTTCTATTTGACCTATTTCCACTTGTCCTTGTAGAAATAGTGCATGTAGAGAATTATTGCAGGAAATGAGGTAAAAGAGGGAAAACGATCCTATAAAATATCATCTCAGCCAATCAAGAGATGACATGTGGCACCACATGAATCAAATAGCCCACAAACAGAAGTATTTGAGGCCATCCAACGGTGTATCACCCATATCAGTCAATGGGACCCACCTGGAAGTCATCCTGAGGAAGCACACTAGAATTGGTCTAAGTTTTTGTTCGACCGACTAGGGAGTTTGACCGACCCCTTTCTGGCGCCAAACTCGGTCAGATTCCACGTCTCGACTCCCTGTGGTGCCCTGATCACGATGAAGACTGATTCACATGCTTTTAGTGTTTGGAACCGACCCTTCTCCACATATAAATAGGACCCCTACCCTCACTTCACACACACACACCACTTCAATATTCATCTGTTGTATACACTATTCTCCATAGGTTTAGAGGAGTTTAGGCGGTAGAGAGGAGAACCTCTAGTCCATAGTCCAAGTAATAGAGGAGTGGAAGGAGTCTCTTCCCAATTCCTAATTGGAAAAGGTATGACTCTCATATTCCTATTTGTATTTGTGACTTTGCTCTTAATAAAGATGTTATTTTTAGTCTTCTATTGTTCATATACTTAGATGAAGCGTTTCTTGTTTGATTGTGGATTCCATATATGTGGTATGAGTAGTATTTATGATTACATGATTACACTATACCATTCTCATTATATTATCATAAACACTACAAACCCCCACTATAGTCTAATTAGCTATGTTATGATTATGTTAATGTGAATCGCTTATGCTATGTATTAACGACTTGTGCCTAGGCTCTTAAGGTAATTACTTAATATGCTAGCATGGTGCTAGGATAGATGAGTAGCGTTTAATGTCTCGTAGACCCACAAATTGAAGAGGTAGACAATAGGTGGTGATAGTCCTATCTATCATTTGTAATCCTCCATGTTCGGCTATGCCACAAGCTCTTGGCGGGAGTCGTCCTAGTGTTGCTAGGGGTAAACCCGTGCCCGATGTGTCAATCCACTTAGCATGAGAATTCATATTTGATATGATCATTAGTAACTAACTTAGGCTATGTATATGTACATTAGAAGCACAATGGGAGTATCTACCTAACTCTTAGTCTAGTCCCTCTTTACCTCATTTACTTCTTTAGGTTAGAATGCTCACGTGTGTGTCACACTACCTCCAATTATCATTTATCCATCCTTGCTAGAACCTAACCTAGACCAACCTAGCCTCTCCATTTGATGATTGTTTTGCTTCCACCTAGCCTTTCTTTGGGAGAATATAAATGACACCCTTTGAGAATACTCTAAAAGGGGGAATGCTACATCGATAGATTTTGTGCGCTTGCGGATTTACATCTATGATTTAAGAACTATCAACAAGCATTTCTAGCACCATTGCTAGGAATGAATTGTTAGTAGTGCGTAGGAAATATCAACAATCCTTTCCTCTTCCCAAATAACTTCTTCATGCTCTTCATGGCTGCACGACTAGAGAACAAGAACAACACAAAATCGTAATGAGTTACGTTAGTGAAAACCAAACGAAAACTCTCGACGAATTGTTTTGTCAACTTGAGAGCAACTTGCAAATACAAATGCAAAATGCAAATGAGAACCAAAGCAAATCTTTTTGGCTTGAACTTGGGAGAAGTGTTGCAACAAAGAGCACAACAATTATTGAGCAAATGCGAGAGTGAGTTGGGAGGTGAAAATAAGGTGAAGTGTGAAACAAACCACTCACCCGGGCATGTATAAATAGTGTAGCACCCCCCAATGGTTATAAGAGGAAAAATGTAGATGTTGGAGGAGAGAGTTAGAGAGAGAGAGAGAGACAAAATAGCACTCTCCCCAGCTCGGCCGACTACGGGGTCAGCCGACTTGTAGGTGGGGCCCCCCTGTCTCCTCTTTTGGCAAGTGGCTCCCCTACGGCTATATTTCTAGTTGTTGGGTGAATCAACCACAAAATTGTTCCGAGAAATTGTTTTTAAATAAAACTTTCTCAAATTCAATATTTTTATTTTAAATTTTTCTAAACATGAAAAATAAATCTAAGTTGAGACTACAAAATCCCCAACCCTAAAAAAAATCAAAACATGCTATGGGAAAATGCAAAAAAATCCAAATGGGAAAAATCCAAATGATGGTGGAAAAATAAAAAAGGAGATAACTACCAAATTAACCTATTCGCGAGGTCCCATCCAAAATCCTATGAAATGGATTTTTCTCCGTCATCTTGATGCTCATTTTCCACACTCTGGCCCCGGAGAAATGGGCACGGTTGGCTCGCCTTGCTTTTTCCACCATACCTTCTTTGGCGGTCTTGTGGACTTGGGCCGTACAAACGACCCTGACTATTCCATCTTTTTAAATTATCGACGTGGGCAAAAAGATGGAGTCTTCTCATAAATTAATTTTCTCATGAGTGCTATCAGGGAGTCGATATGTTTGATATTCGGGCCATACTTGATTTTCATGATGGAGCATTGCTCCTTCTTCGGCCGAAAGTAAAACTTTTCCTCCTAGCCATTGATATGGAAGCGGATTTCTCCGGCTCCAACATCGATGCGAGCATCTGCGTTGCTAAGGAAAGGGCGCCCAAGAATGAGCGGGGTTTCCTTCTCAACCTCCATGTCGACCACCACGAAATCCACGAGTATGAAGCAGTTCTAGATTTTCACTGGAACGTCTTCGGCTATACCCGTGGGGTAGCAACCGGATGAACCGGCCAGCTAGAGCTGCATTAGTGTTGAAGATAGTGTGGTGAAGTTCAGCTTGTCGAAGACCACCTTTGGCATGACAGTGACACTTGAGCCAAGGTCACAAAGAGCCTTGTCAAAGTGTAGTGTGCCAATGGAGCATGATATGATGGGATATCCAGGGTCTTTCAGCCAGTTACCTTACCGTAGATAGACCATGTTGACATTTTCTACGGGAGGCTCGGGTTGCCCTGACATCTTGCCATTCTATAATGGTGGGACAACGGCTGCCAATTGAGCTAACTGGGTCTCCAACATTCTGTTGAAGCTCAACTAATCCTTGAAGGCAGAGGCTAAGCCTTCAACCTTGGCAATGATGTTCTCCAGGGTCTTGTCATTAGCCGACAACTTCTTAGATAGGGGCATCATTGATCTTGAGCTGGCTAATGGAAAGTTCTCTCAAGTGAGGTTGGTTCCCATTGTCATTGTTGTTGTAGCCTCCTTGAAAGAAAGGGTGTGATTGGCCCCACCCTTGACCCCCTTGGCGGTAGTCATTGTTGTTGTTGTAATTCTCGTTGTTGGCTAAGTATAAGGAATCCTCCTGGGTCTCGGGGCAGTCACTCCCCATATGATTCATGTTTCATGTCATGTGAGAGTCTAAGGTTTGGACGGTGCCAAATGCTTCACCACTGGCTTGACAGTCCAACTTATTCATAAGGAGGTCCAATTTGGTAGCGATCATGTCCACCTCTTTCAAGGTGTCCATGCCTCGCTGTTGGGGCTGGAGACACTCATCGCTCCACCCCATGATGGAAACCATCTTCTCGATCAACTCCTTAGCTTTGGGCACCATAAGCGAGAAGGCTCCTCCAGCAGCAACATCCACATGATCACGGGTCGACAGAGTCAGCCCGTTTTAGAAGTTTTGGATAATGATCCAATCATCCATCCTATGATGGGGACAAGCTAGGACATAATCGTGTAGCCTTTCCCAAGCCTCGGGAATGGATTCCTTGGGCTCTTGCTGGAAGCTTGAAATTCTTCCACATAGGATATTAGTCTTGCCCAACAGAAAGAACTTGGTGAGGAATGCTGAGGAAAATTTCTCCCAAGTATTTATAGCACTTCAGTTCACGTAGAACCACTGCTTTTCTCTCTCATAGAGGGAGAACAGAAACAGTTTAAGAAGGATGACATCAGGAGTGACATCCTTGATCTTAAAAGTGCTACAAATCTCGAGGAATTGTTGCAAGTGAGCATTGACATCCTTGTTAGCTTTCCCATGCAAGGGGCCAGCCTGCACTATAGTGATTAGGTCAGTCTTGATCTCAATGTTCACGTCTCCCGTTTTGACATTGGACCTAGTAGGCACATTATTAGCAAAGGGGGTTGAGAACTCACGAAGGATCTTCTGGGCCATTAGCTTGCAGCGTGATGCTGCAGGGGTGACGGGTTTCCTAGCTGAGAAGATCGTCTAAGGAGGAACGACACGACGTCAAACTATTCTCAACAGTGACTCAGGATCTTCTACGTAGTTTGCCGGCAAACGGAAACCGATCATACACTACCATGTTTTCACATCAAGGAATGCGAAAACAAAGGAGGGATATCCTACTAAAAACCTACTAGAATCCTATCTACCACATGATCATGCAAATCTTTTGTGCCTTCCTCGGCAAGGGCGCTAGAAATGCTTGTTGATACTCCCTATGATATACTAACAAAATCATCCTGACAATGGTGCCAGAAATGCTTGTTGGTATTTCTTAACATCTACAGGTCATCCTAGCAGCAAGGCTAGTTCTGCAGAGGCACTAGGCTAACCTAAGCCAAAGCAAGATGAGTTCCATAAGCGCACGAATAGTACCGTTGTAGCATTTCACCCGAGAGTATTCCCTAAGGTATCGTATTTGTTTATCCCAAAGGAAGGCAAGGTGGAAGAGAGACAAGGTCAAGGATATAAGAAGGGTTCTAGTGAGGGATTCAGTAGGATGGATAAATGAATTGAAGGGTACACACACCTAAACAAACTACTCTAAAGGGGGAAAATGTCCTAGTGGAGGATAAGTTAAGGAGAAAGAGAGAGCTACTCCTATTGTGCTTTAGGTATTCATATACATAATCAACTAAATATACATATATATATATGTATGTATGTATGTATGTATGTATGTATGTATATATATATATATATATATATATATATATATATATATATATATATATATATGGCTATGCTGACTATGAGTACTAGACCTTAGTGGTCCAACATATCGGGCACGGGTTTACCCCTCAGAATATCAGAACGATTCTCGCCATAAGCATGCGACGTAGCCGAACATGGGGGATTACGAAGGACGGGCATAGCTGTCAACACCTACCGCCTACCCCTACAAATCGTGGGTCTATGAGACATCCAACACTACTTAATTATATAAGCACCATGCTTACATAACAAGTAAATACCTTAAGAGCCTATGTACAAGCACCATCCTAAAGCAATGACTAACCTAAACATCGTTGAAACCGAATACTACATTACTCATATTAACATAATCAATTAATACCTAATTAGACTAATAGTGAAGATACATGATGTTTATGATAATATAATAAGAGCATTATAACTAGATTGAGGTATGTGACGACTCTAGTGATGATGAGCTTTCCCCCGATGAATTAGCTTCATTGATAAATGAATACCACACCATCATTAAAAGGGAAAAGAGCAAAGTCAAGGCTCTTGAACAAGCTCATGCTAAACTTGAGAATACTAACCTCAATTTGCTTGACAAGTATGAAAGCATACTTAAGGAGCATGACACGCTCAAATCTCACGTCAAGCAAGTTGAGGAAGAAAAGGCTCAAATCAAGCTTGATCATCGTGAGCTTAACTTAGCACACCAAACACTATTGGAAGAGCAAAACAAATTAAAACAAGAACATCAAGTACTTAGCCTTACTCATGAAATTCTTGATCAAGAATTAAAAACTATGAAGAAAGAAACCCTTAATGATGAGATTACGTCTCATGCTACTAACGTTTTGCACAAGTCTCTGCCCATGAAAGAAAATGCTAGGGAGATGGACTTGATGGAAGAGATTGAGAGTCTCCGCACTAGTGTGGCAAGACTATCAAAAGGAGAAGTCAAGCATAAGGAGATCCTCTTCCAACAAGCAAAGGCCTTCAACAAGAGAGGACTTGGATCCTTCCCGGTGCCTAACAAAGGAAAGCTACCCTCGCCGGAGCTCAAAACAAGCTTCATCAAGGAAGTTGGTTCCTATTGCCAACATTGCGAGGTTACCGGTCATCATACAAGGGAGTGTCCTCTTCCTAACCGACCTTCTCCAAAATTGCCTACTAACTACACATCTACCTTTGATAATCACCACTATCTATTGAGTAAAGTAGGTGGCAAGATGAAGGCAAGGTTCATCGGCAAAAACATTAAGGGCATGAAGGGGAAGCTCCCCAAGCAACTTTGGGTCCCAAAAGCACTTGTATCACACATACAAGGACATAAGTTAGCTTGGGTGCCAAAAATCAAGAACACGTGACCGGCAACGATGCAACTTCAAGAGGGGACCTCCACCATCAAGAAAAATCTACCAAGGACCTCTTGAAGAAACTTGAGAATGGGAGCTCGACGAGGATATGGACGGTAATCGAATTGTCAAATCAAATTACCATTCCATATTTGGTTCATTTCTATATCTTTCCACATCTAGGCCCCATATCATGTTAAATGGATGCTTGTATAATTGTGTGCCTCTCCTTTGTAACAATGCAAGTGCGGTTAGATTTGCTAGAAACCCTATTCCCTTCCCGCACTTGATGAGAAAAACTCTTTCTAGACTTAGAAGTGAATTAAATGTGCTAGATGCATCTAACGTCATGTAAGTTGCCATGTTCATGTAAGGATGCATATCATATAGGTCTTGTCTAACTCCCAAAGGATAGGGGCGAGCTAGAAATAGTTTTCCCTGAGGAAGCCTTTGGAAGGTTTAAACTTGGCAAGATAGATTTATTTTATGCCTTGCATGATCCCTGCCATATAAACTTGCACTCATTTAATCTCTTGCACTATAATTTGTTTGGCATTGCATACGGTAGATTGTCACAAAAGGGAACCCACCTCATGAGAAAGAGACTTGTTTGAAATACAATATCTCAACTCATATAAGGTGGAAAGCACGAAATGTTAGGTACGTTAATGCCTAGAGGAACATGCTTCAAAGAGATAGATGTCTTCATACTCTACCTCACAAAGCATGAGCCTTACATTTCATTTGGATATATTTTCCTCCATTTTTCTCGGTGTTCCATTTGCATTAAGGCCTAGCCAAGCTATTGGCATATTAGTTTTTTGAGGGGTAAGGGGTTGCCCAAAAAGTCCTAAGACATGTGTTTCTCTTTGATTGTGTGATTGGTCAAAGGACATATATGGGATGTTTTTGTTCTGTTGTCATCGGATTATCCGATGCCTAAGCCAATCCCTCATCGGACCAATATGTGTTCAATCTTCAAGGGCCAGTTCAGTCTGAATTCCAAATGATCCGACGCCTTCATTCCGAAAAACATCGATCCATCCGATGTTCACTCTTCTGGAGCCGTGGTCAATTCAACCAATGTTTACTCCCTTCAACGTCGGACCATCCGGTGTTTACATCACTCTTTTGAACACCCTTACTGTGATATTCGACCGATGATCAAAATCCTAGACGTCGGTCCATCCGGTGTCAACTGCAATTCTTGAATATCCTTTCTGTGGCATTCGACCGATGCTCATTTCTCTTAACATCGGTCCATCCGGTGTTAAAATAACGGCTAGGGTTTGGGTCCCACTATTTAAACCCGCGCGCCGGCCCGTCTTTCTCTCTCCCCGACGCCTTCCTCTCCCGCCGCCGCCGACCACCCTCTCCCTCGCGCCGCCGCCGCCACACCCTCGCGCCGCCACCCGCGCCGCCTCACCTCCAAGCGCCGCGCTGCCGTCTCCACACCTCACCACCGCGCCCAAGCGCTGCCGCCGCCTCTCTCCACTGCCACAGCCGCCCCACGCAGCAAACTGCCCCTCTCCATCGTCTCCGTGGTGCCTCCCGAGCTCCATCGCCGCTAGGGTTTCGACCGCGACACTTTAGTCGTCTCCCCGTGCGCTCGACCCCGTCAAAGCTCAACTCGGCGATCGCAATGGCTCGCGACAGGAAGAACAAGGGCAAGGCCATCGCGGAGCCCGCCGCGAAGAAGCAGAAGCTATCCAAGGAGGAGAAGAAGGCCTTGATGGCCGCTCGCGCTGCCGAGGAGCGTGAGCGTGGCCGAGGAGGGTCCCTAAGGATCCGCGAGGCTCGTCCGAGGCAGCCTCCCGTGATCGACGACTCCGAGGCCGAAGAGGAGCCGGTTGAGCCTCTCGTCCGCCGGCACTCAGCCCGAACACGTGGAGGTCACACCGAGGCTGCTCCTCATCCAAGACCGATGGCAGCCGACCATCGTGAGGACAGGGAGGCTGAGAGGGCCATCTACGAGATGGACACGGCAGTCCGTGTCGGTGAGGGAGTCCGTCTCACGAACTACCGGAAGATGAAGGCCAAGCAACTCTGGAAGCTCAGATGGAGTGTGTTGCTTGAGGAGTGGTACCCGCAGCCCCGGGAAGCTATGGTTGACAGTCGGTTCTGGACGGTCACGCAGGCGTCTCTCTACGAGACCTACAGACGCCGTGGCCACAAGTTGTTTCAGCATAACTACATGGATTGGGATCAGCTTTCCATAGCCGCAGGGACAGAGATCAGGCCGTTCTTTGAGAGGTACAGGGGCCTGGTGCAGTTGCTGTCCTATGAGCGGAGTGCCTACGTAGAGGATTGGGTCCGCGTGTTCTACGCCACCCTCTACGTCTCTGAGGGCAGACGATCCATTGACTTCATGTTCATGGGTCAGCATTACCATCTGACAAGGCAGACGCTGGGACAGCTGCTTGGAGTAGACTTGTATGACACATGCATACATGAGAGAGTCTACGGTCAGGCAGACCCGCCGAGGAGGCCGCTCACTAGAGGAGTGGCTCCTGCTCTGGAGGAGATCAGATCTCTCTTTGGACCTACTTTCTCTCCAGACCAGCCGAGAGTCCCGGCCCTGTTGACTCCTGCAGCGCGCACGGTGCACCTTGCCCTGCGTCGCTCTCTCCTGCCGAGGTCCGGCTATCTCGAGGGATTCACAAGCCTCCAGCAGACGATCCTGTTCTACATTATGAACGGGATGGACTTTGATATAGTGTGTAGGATCGAAGAGCACGTGAAAAGCTACCAGAGGGGGGGGGGGTGAATGGTAGATTTAAAAATCTTACGCAGCGGAAACAATAAAACCCTAATCCATTCGGTAGAAAAACGATCTGTTAAAGAAATCGTGTATAAGACTAATCTAAACGTGTTTCACCGTGACACAAGTGATATATATCAGAGAGAATCAAGTCACGAAGACAACACAAAAAGAATTACTCAAATCCGTCGAGAAAAACTCAAGTTATGATCAAAAGATCAAACACTGGTCAATCTGATCTACCCGAGAAAAACAGTTTCTGGAGTGCTGCAAAGAAACTCGTGTAGATCAAAAACCACAAATCCAATGACCATGAAATTTTGACAGACGATAGACAATCAAGTTGTGAAGACAACTAAAAAGGAATCACGTCAATTGGATCAGTAAAACTCGAGTTATGATAAAACCACCGACAAAAGGTAGTGCTGTCCAGAAACTCGACGAGTAAAACTTGTCTGGAACAAGTTGGACGAACAAGGCACAAAAGTTCCTTCAAACTATGAATTTTTATTCAATAGAACACAAGAGGAACAGCCCCAAAGTCGTCTCTCACGATCTTTGGCCTTACCTTGCTTATATAACCAGCCCTTAGGCCAACCCAATACAACTAGGACTCTAATCCTAATCCGATCACAATCAGAACTTACCATAACTGCTCAAGATTCTTCTATACGCAGATAGAAGCAATCTTAAGACTTCCAAACACCTTAGGAACGTATCCCACATTCCTAAACAATTCAATTTCGTGACACACACGAAATCCTAACATAACCAACTCGATACTTCCCATACCGAGCCATAACCGACTCTGCCGCAGCCAAAGTCTTCAACCGATACGATCCGATCCTTCCGATCAGATCTTCCTTCCATAATCCGTCTCTAGAAGCATATTGCCACGTCATGCACCTCATGCATACGTGCGAACACCTTCCTTCGACCTTCATATGCACTGCCCTTGATTCAATCATCCTGCGCGACCTCCTGACCCGCTCAACCACAGTTCCTCCCGAACTTGGTTGTTGGAACCTCATCTCCTCCTGAGACTAGTCCAATGGATCCTGTCACCAGCCATGACTTGAACTCAAGCAACACCTGCACATGAACAAACAACCAATCCATACGAGCCCAAGTCCTCGACTTGACTCACGTTAGTTCCGAACACAACACCTTACGTGAGAACCTCACATAAGCATGTTGCAAAACCACAGTAGAAACGATATCAACCGTATCATCCAAAACGCACCAAAAACTTAGCAAATGAAAACTAATCAAACTTTCCAATCAAGTAAAGCAAGTACGAGACATTGCAAATGAAAAACAGAAGCACTTCGGTCAAGTTCCGGACCTTGCCAGAGCAACCCGGAGCTTGAGCTGGAGCTAAGCAGAAACACTGCAGTCAAGTTCCGGACCTTGCCAGAGCAACCCGGAGCTTGATCCGGAGCTAACAAAAGCTAGTAGAACCTAGCGCCGGAGCTTACCAAAACTAGTAGATCCTGGATCCGGAGCTTACCAAAACTAGTAGATCCTAGATCCGGAGCTTACCAAAACTAGTCGGAACTAGTCAACCCAAAAACCGGAGCTAGACAAAGTACGTCGGAGCTTAGCAAAGGCATGTCGGAGCTAACGAAAATATGTCGGAGCTATCAAATATATGCCGGAGCTATCAGATATATGCCGGAGCTATCAGATATATGCCGAAGCTAAAGATAAAGCTCACCGGAGCTAACCAAAGCTGGTCGGACCTTACCAAGAAGTCGGACCTAGCATCAAACGTAACCGGAGCTACCCAAAGCAAGCCAGACCTATCGTCGGACCTTGCTGTAGCTCGGAGCTAGAGGCGGACCTTGATAAAAAGGTGTTTTGGTGATATTAAAAACTTTTATCATCAAAGCCAAGTGTATTCACTACAAGCCAATGTATTCAGCACACATAGGTCTTACAATCTCCCCCTTGATGAATGCATTGGCAACACCATTTAAAATCCGAACATTGGCTTATTCACATAAAAGTTTTGAAAACAATTTCTCCCCTTTTGTAAAACAAAAGTAAATGAAAATCTCTCCCCCTTTTTAAAATGAAAATGTCTCCCCCTTTATTATCTCTCCTTTTTTTTTTGAATGTGTGATTAATCTCTCCCCCTTTGACAATGTATTCAGCAAGGTAAAAGAGAAATTTTAATTGTTATGAGATATAAACAAATTATCTCTCCCTCTTTAGTTGTTATGAGCATATTATAACATATACATATAAACAAAGCTCATCCAAGTCATACTATCAAATACTTTACATTATCACATCAATGAAATACATAAGGTAGTGTAAGCCATGCTAGAGAGCAAGTGTGATTTTTAATTTTAGCAGGTCATGATCTCACAAACTTAACTATTTCAAAACCTGAAAGCATGACACTAGTTGCTACATTTTATTATTTTTCAAAGCATAAATTTAGATAATATGATATTTGCAAGAGATTATATGCTCATCTGCCTTATTCTAACCAACCAAGCCAAGCCTATGTCATTTGACAATCAGAAGCTTAAGGACATGGTTTTAGTCATACACAACTTCTTCCAAGTTCATATCTAAGTGCAATGACAAGCCATCTCGAAAGAAGAAGTGCGATGCATGCATATTCTCTTGATCTTTTCTCAATTTATATTTGTTCATAAAAACTCAACATGTGAGTTGATTACTTGATAAATTCTTAATGATTAAGAGCATTTGTGAGCATGCAACAAGTTCAAAACAGCAAGAAAGTTCGACCATGACCAGATTTAGTGTAAGTAATTATTCCAATTACTAGTCATGGCAAAAACTACAAAAAGTATAACACGAGTAATGTAGTAAGAACTTTCAGCATGTAAAAGGAATCACAAAGTCATATATGTATGAAATAATATGCTCATATTATTTTAATTTCAGATTCACACATAGACTTCCTAAGTTTCAAAAACTCCCCCTCAATTTAAGCCATGAGGATGCATAACCCCTATTTCACTACGAATGTAACAAAAACGAGTGAAATCCAAAGGTTTTGTAAAAATGTCAGCCAATTATTGTTCGGTATCTACATGGTGAAGCACAATGTTTCCTTTTTCAACATTATCACGGAGAAAGTGATACCTAATGTCAATGTGCTTAGTTCTAGAATGTTGCACGGGGTTTTTAGCAATGCAAATAGCACTAGTGTTATCACAGAACAGTGGAACACTATCTAGATCAACCCCATAGTCCTTAAGTGTTTGAACAATCCAAAGAATTTGTGAACAAGCACTAGCAGCAGCTACATACTCAGATTCGGCTGTGGATTGTGCAACTGAACTTTGTTTTCTAGAGGACCAAGCAACAAGAGAATTACCAAGAAAATGACAAGCACCGGAAGTACTTTTCCTATCAATCCTACAACCCCCAAAATCAGCATCCGAAAAAGCTTTCAAAGAAACGATTGAGGAAGAAGGAAGAAAAATGCCAAATTCTTGAGTTCCATGTAAGTACCTGAGAATCCTTTTGACGGCTTGACGATGTGAAACACGTGGGGAAGCTTGAAACCGTGCACAAAGACATACGCTGAATTGTATGTCCGGTCTTGATGCTGTAAGGTACAAAAGTGATCCGATCATACTTCTATATTCTTTTTGATCCACGGATTCACCATCTTCATCAAGTTCAAGTGTTGTTGCTGTTCCCATTGGTGTCCGAAGAGGTTTGCTTTTGTCCATGTTGAAGCGCCTTAGGAGATCTTTGGTATACTTTGTTTGATGCACAAAGGTACCCTCCTTGGTTTGCTTGATTTGCAGCCCCAAGAAGTAAGTGAGTTCACCCATCATACTCATTTCAAATTCGGAACTCATCATTGCTGAAAACTTGGACACAAGATCATGAGAAGCACAACCAAAGATAATATCATCCACATACACTTGAACGAATAATGAGTCATTGCCATGATTAAGCACAAAAAGAGTTTTATCAACCTTTCCCATTGTAAACCCCTTTTTAAGTAAGAATGTTTTTAACCTATCATACCATGCTCTAGGGGCTTGTTTGAGACCATATAAGGCTTTGGACAGTTTGTAAACATGATTAGGAAAATCTGGATTTTCAAAACCTGGTGGTTGTTTGACATAAACCTCCTCATCTATGTAGCCATTAAGAAAAGCACTTTTAACATCCATTTGATATAGCTTAAAACCTTTAGATGCTGCGAAAGCTAACAAAATTCTTATGGCTTCTAATCTAGCGACAGGAGCAAAAGTTTCATCAAAATCTAGACCTTCAACTTGAGTGAAACCTTGAGCAACCAACCTAGCCTTATTCCTAATCACAACCCCATCCTCACTTTGTTTATTTTTATATACCCATTTAGTTCCAATTAAAGTGTGGCCTTGAGGTGGAGGTACAAGTTTCCAAACCTATTTCTTTCAAAATTTTCTAACTCTTCTTGCATGGCAATAATCCAAGATTCATTAGTGAGTGCGTGTGATATATCTTTGGGTTCAAAAGAAGCAACAAAAGCAGAATGAGCATGAGAGTTTGGATCGCAAAACCTGGACCGTGTGACTCGTTCATGCAAGCTTCCAATCATCTGTTGTGGGGGATGATCTTTGTAAAAACGTAGGGGAACAGATGTCTCACAAGCTTCTTTTTCATTAGGTTCATTGTAGATTGATGAGCTTGTGATTTGTGGATGATCAGGACCAGCAGAGGTGACAGCCAGAGCTTGTTCAATGTCCGGAGCTGGACACGTGTCAACTTCGGAACTACCAGGCAGTATCACCGGCTCTTCTTCATCTTCGAAAATACCCTCCCCCTGAGAATATGAATCTGGTCCTGCAACACCGGAGCTAGTACCTGGGCTAGCTTCATCAAAAGACACTTCACAAGTCTCCACAATTTTGTTAGTGTCGAGTAAAAGCACACGGTAGCCTCTAGTATGAGATGGATAACCAAGAAACATGCCATCATTGGATCTAGGTTCAAATTTATCAAGGTTACCATGTTTATTAACAAAGCATTTGCAACCAAAGACCCGAAAGTGTGTAACACTAGGCCTATGTACAAACCGGAGCTCATATGGTGTTTTACCTAGCTTAGCACGCAAGAAAACACGATTTGAGACATAACAAGCGGTTGCTAACGCATCAGCCCAAAATTTCCTAGGGGTTTGATATTCATCAAGCATAGTCCTAGCCATCTCAACTAGGGTTTTGTTCTTTCTTTCTACAACACCGTTTTGTTGAGGTACATAAGGTGAAGAAAATTGATGATCTATTCTATTTTCAGCACAAAAGTGATCAAAGAATTGATTTTTAAATTCAGTTCCATTATCACTTCTAATTGCTTTTAATGATCCTGGGTGATCAATTGATAATCTAGGAAATAAAGTTCTAAAGTGACTAAAGACTTCATTCTTAGACGCCATAAAATACACCCAAGAATATCTAGAATAATCATCAACAATAACAAGAGCATACCATTTACCTCCGAAGGATTGAACACGTGAAGGTCCTACGGTGTCAAGATGCAAAAGTTGACATGGTTCAGTTGTCATGATCATTGTGAGAGGAGTATGTGAACCTGCAACCATCTTAGCATGTCTACAAGAAGAGCACACAATTTCTTTGTCCCCTTTAAGCTTAGGCAGCCCACGTATGCGATCAAGAGCACTAACACGCGTTAGGTGATCAAAGCCTACGTGACCAAGTCTACGATGCCAAAAATATAAGTCCTTTGAATCATTAGCAACTAGACACCTATGCTTAGAAGAAGACATATCAAAATCAGCTTTAAAAACTCTTCCAAACCGAGACATGTTAAAAATAAGCTCACTATTTGAATCTACAACTTTGCAGCAGTTTTTATTGAAAGTAATTTCTAGATTTTCATCTAGCAATTGTGAAACAGAAAGCAAGTTATATTTCAAATTTTTGACAAGTGCCACATCCTTCAAAGTGTAGTGATCATTTACTCTAACCGAACCCTTAGCAATTATAGGAGTTGAAGAATTATCGGCAAAAGTAACATTCTCTACACGTGACACAAAGGTGAGGGAGGAGAACCAATCTTTGTTACCGGTCATGTGGCGTGAGCAACCTGAATCCACAATCCAAATATTCTCCTTCCTCAAGCGTGTAACCTACATAGAAGTACAATACACCGATGACTCAATACTGGGGTTAGTCAAAAGGCATTTAGGAATCTAGTACTGAGTCACGCGACGTGCACCAGGAAAAACACGCGAATGCTGAGATAAAACAGCAGGTTTATGAGTCAAAGATTGAGGTTTTCTTTTCTTAACAGTTGATTTAGCAGTTGTTACTTGTTTAGAGTGAAAACCGGTAGCTCCGGAGGTAAAAGCAGAAGGTCCGGAGGCAAAAACTGAAGCTCCAGAGGGAACAACAGAAGATCCGGTAGCTCTCGGAGCTATCGAAACTATCGGAGCTGCTTTTGCGGATTTCTTACCAGAAGGTCTGGAAGCTACCTTCTCAAATTTCTGACTCACTAGAGCAGGTTGTGTTTTTCTAATTGCATGAAAGTTATAAGATCTAGCAATTTTTCTTTCCTTTTTCTGTTGTTTAGCTAGTCTATAACAAAAATCTATGACATGACCATCTCTACCACAGAAAGTACAATGAAATTTAACTTTGTGTTCATGTCTAGATGAGCAAGCAATATTTTTATTTGAAACCGAATGAAGCAACACTCCTGCAGATTTGAAAACCACTTCTTTTTGTTTAGGAACTGTTTGAATCAAACCACTTCCTAATGACCTTACAATTTTAGGTGGATGTGCCTTAGCATGAACATGAGAATCAAAACCTAAACCAGTTTTATCTTTGCTAGACTTGGAAGAATTCAGCAGCAAGTTTAGATTCTTATCCCCATTACAAAACCGACCTAGTGTCCTATTCATGTCATCAAGTTTCTTGGACAAGTCTAGGCAGTTTTCACATGAAGTTTTTCCTTTTAGTTTGCAATTGGAACAAAATTTAACTTCATGAGAACGTAAAGCATTGTTCAACATAGAAATTTCATTCTTAGCATCTTGCAGTTTCTTATCAAGATTTTCACATGCAGAACAATGCAAGTCAATTGTAGAACAGCTAGCATCTTTCAAGTTTTCATCATTAAGTGCAGCAAGCTCTTTGTTCTTTTTAATTTCTTCATCAAGTTTATCTAGAGTGGAGGAGTGTGCACTTCTTAATGTGGACAATTGTTCATAGATTAAGTCACATGAGGGACATGCATCATCACTAGGAATCAAAGTTTTTAAACGGTTAATTTCAGATTCTAGTGATTCAATTTTAGCAGCACTATCCCTAAGCTTTTTGTCCTTTTTCTTGACAATAATAGTTGCACGAGAAATAGCATCACACATTTCATTGCAGGTAGAACATACCTCATCATCGTCACTGTTGTGTTCTGCTTCCTCCTGACTTGATCTTGATCTTGCTTTGCCCGCCATGAAGCATAAGTTGGCCAGATCATCATTATCTTCATCACTTTCAAAATCTACATCACTTGAACTGAGCTCTTGAAGCGCGGTGATGAAGCTGTTGATCATCTTGCGTCCTATGGTACCTTTCTTCTTCTTGTTGGAATTTCCAGAGGAGGTCCGGATCTTGCTTTGTTTTTCTTCCCGGGTGGTCGGACCTGAAAGGTTAGGGCATTCTGTACGAAAGTGTCCTGTTTTACCACATTCAAAACAGCGTTGAGGTCCGGAGCTTCCTCTCCTTCTAGTTCTCACATTTTGCAATGCTTTTGAGAATCTAGTAGAGATGAGTGCTAACTCCTCTTCTGGAATTTCTTCGATCTGCTCCAGGGTTAGTGAGGACAACAAAACAAGAGTATTGCAGGATGATGATTGGCCGGAGCTAGATATATCACGTTGTGAGACAAATGCAATAGACTTGTTTGGGTTCTTACGTGCTAGGATGTCAATTTCATGAGTTTTTAGTTTAGAATAAAGTACATCTAATGTAAGAGAACTCATGACAGTTGATTCACGAATAGATGTTACTTTCATCTCCCAAATTGTTATGTCTAATGCACTAAGAAGTTGTCTAGCATTCTCAGCATCAGAAAAATTTACATTGACACTACGTAAGTTGCTGAGAATTTTATTGAAACGAGCAAAGAGGTCATCGATCGACTCACCTGGTTGCATCTCAAAACGCATATATTCTTTCTTGAACATATCTTGTTTTACCTCCTTGATTGTGTTGGAGCCTTCATGATAATCACAGAGAGCTCTCCAAACGTCGTATGCTGATCGGAGGTGCGCGACACGATCAAAGTCGCTTTGAGTGAGTCCTTGGATGATCAAGTTTCGGGCTTTGTTGTTGTTGTCGACGTCCCGGAGGTTCGTGGCCGTGACTTGATCATTGGGTGGCACTTCATAAGGCTTATACACCTTCTCCCATATTGCAAAGCCTTGTGCCTGGATAAAAGCCTCCATGCGTGCCTTCCAAACCTGAAAATCAATACCAGCAAACACACAAGGTTTGACGGAGTACTTCTCCATGATGGTTAGTCAAAAACACGTGCAAATCACAAAGATTAGAGCACCGTGGCTCTGATACCAATTGTAGGATCGAAGAGCACGTGAAAAGCTACCAGAGGGGGGGTGAATGGTAGATTTAAAAATCTTACGCAGCGGAAACAATAAAACCCTAATCCCTTCGGTAGAAAAACGATCTGTTAAAGAAATCGTGTATAAGACTAATCTAAACGTGTTTCACCGTGACACAAGTGATATATATCAGAGAGAATCAAGTCACGAAGACAACACAAAAAGAATTACTCAAATCCGTCGAGAAAAACTCAAGTTATGATCAAAAGATCAAACACTGGTCAACCTGATCTACCCGAGAAAAACAGTTTCTGGAGTGCTGCAAAGAAACTCGTGTAGATCAAAAACCACAAATCCAATGACTGTGAAATTTTGACAGATGATAGACAATCAAGTTGTGAAGACAACTAAAAAGGAATCACGTCAATTGGATCAGTAAAACTCGAGTTATGATAAAACCACCGACAAAAGGTAGTGCTGTCCAGAAACTCGACGAGTAAAACTTGTCTGGAACAAGTTGGACGAACAAGGCACAAAAGTTCCTTCAAACTATGAATTTTTATTCAATAGAACACAAGAGGAACAGCCCCAAAGTCGTCTCTCACGAGCTTTGGCCTTCCCTTGCTTATATAACCAGCCCTTAGGCCAACCCAATACAACTAGGACTCTAATCCTAATCCGATCACAATCGGAACTTACCATAACTGCTCAAGATTCTTCTATACGCAGATAGAAGCAATCTTAAGACTTCCAAACACCTTAGGAACGTATCCCACATTCCTAAACAATTCAATTTCGTGACACACACGAAATCCTAACATAACCAACTCGATACTTCCCATACCGAGCCATAACCGACTCTGCCGCAGCCAAAGTCTTCAACCGATACGATCCGATCCTTCCGATCAGATCTTCCTTCCATAATCCGTCTCTAGAAGCATATTGCCACGTCATGCACCTCATGCATACGTGCGAACACATTCCTTCGACCTTCATATGCACTGCCCTTGATTCAATCATCCTGCGCGACCTCCTGACCCGCTCAACCACAGTTCCTCCCGAACTTGGTTGTTGGAACCTCATCTCCTCCTGAGACTAGTCCAATGGATCCTGTCACCAGCCATGACTTGAACTCAAGCAACACCTGCACATGAACAAACAACCAATCCATACGAGCCCAAGTCCTCGACTTGACTCACGTTAGTTCCGAACACAACACCTTACGTGAGAACCTCACATAAGCATGTTGCAAAACCACAGTAGAAACGATATCAACCGTATCATCCAAAACGCACCAAAAACTTAGCAAATGAAAACTAATCAAACTTTCCAATCAAGTAAAGCAAGTACGAGACATTGCAAATGAAAAACAGAAGCACTTCGGTCAAGTTCCGGACCTTGCCAGAGCAACCCGGAGCTTGAGCTGGAGCTAAGCAGAAACACTGCAGTCAAGTTCCGGACCTTGCCAGAGCAACCCGGAGCTTGATCCGGAGCTAACAAAAGCTAGTAGAACCTAGCGCCGGAGCTTACCAAAACTAGTAGATCCTGGATCCGGAGCTTACCAAAACTAGTAGATCCTAGATCCGGAGCTTACCAAAACTAGTCGGAACTAGTCAACCCAAAAACCGGAGCTAGACAAAGTACGTCGGAGCTTAGCAAAGGCATGTCGGAGCTAACGAAAATATGTCGGAGCTATCAAATATATGCCGGAGCTATCAGATATATGTTGGAGCTATCAGATATATGCCGGAGTTAAAGATAAAGCTCACCGGAGCTAACCAAAGCTGGTCGGACCTTACCAAGAAGTCGGACCTAGCATCAAACGTAACCGGAGCTACCCAAAGCAAGCCGGACCTATCGTCGGACCTTGCTGTGGCTCGGAGCTAGAGTCGGACCTTGATAAAAAGGTGTTTTGGTGATATTAAAAACTTTTATCATCAAAGCCAAGTGTATTCACTACAAGCCAATGTATTCAGCACACATAGGTCTTACATAGTGGATGTCATCATCTGCGAGATGGAGGATGTCATAACAGATGGAGTGGGCATGATGAGGCAGCTAGCATATGGGCACTGGATCAGCTACCTCCTCACGATGATGGTTCCAGAGGAGTCCGCCGTGCACGACCGTCTCTCTGACGAGAGTGTGACACGGTTCGGACATTACCGTGCCCCCGCTCCTGGAGACCGCCGCCTTGGCCGTCCAGTTGAGCGCCAGGTCAGGGCCCGACTGACGGAGGAGGACTGGTGTGACCTTGAGAAGGAGGATGAGCGTCTGGCTGAGGCAGAAGCTCAAGGTGGAGACCTGCAGCACGTCTGGTCCAAGAGTGACATAGACGAGAGTGTCGAGGAGTACTTCCCTCCTCCTCCACCCTCACCAAGGCAGCACGACGCAGAGGCAGGAGGATCAGCTGCTCCGCCACCGACACCACCTCCTGTGTCCGAGGTGCAGGTGTCACACCCGTCAGAGCTATCGACACTACTCCAGCAGATGATCGAGCAGCAGCGCCAGGACAGGCTCGCTGCCGAGCAGGCCAGGGCATAGCAGGATGCTCACATGGCACAGCTGCAGAGGCAGCAGCAGGAGCTTCAGCTGAAGATCGCCCGACAGAGGCGAGAGGATACGGACCGGTTCACCAACTTGGTCGATCAGATGCACCGCCGTACCCTCGACCAGTAGTAGCAGACCCAGCAGGCCATGATGGGGATCCTAGGGTTGATCACCAACCTTTACACTCAGACCGGGATCGCCCTTCCTCCACAGCAACCTGGACTGGGACTGGCTCCAGGTGTCGCTCAGGTGCCTACTACTCCTATTCCATCGATCAGTATGTCACCACTTCTGGCACCCAGCGCACCGATTCACTCACCTCTGCCGGCGACGACTCTGTTCCAGCAGACGCCGGCATCCGTGGTCAGCGCTCCACTTCCTCCAGCTCCACCGGTGCCTCCCGTACCTGCTACGTCCTCTCCAGCACCGGCAGCGGACCCCCCAGCTACCTCCGCTCCGGCAGCTCCTACGACCGGCGACTCCAGCTCCGACGACTGCGACAGTGACCAGTTCGTCATCGCGCCTAGGTCTTAGGGTCAGTTGAAAACAACTCGAAGTCAACAAGTTGAATACACCGGATCATCCGACGTTTTAAGAGTTGACTACACCGGTCGAGTTGGTTCAACTGAAGAAGAAGACCTCAAACAAATGCACTCACCGGATCATCCGATGTGAGTGGCTCAGTGACATCGATCCATCAGCACAGATTGCAATACCATTGGACCAAGTGAAGCATCGGATCATCCGATGTGCAGAATTACACACATCGGTCGATCACTCCAGTAAGCCTCAAGATCAAGAAAATTCTGGAGGAAGAGCCACCAGATCATCCGATGAGAAGACAGGTCAATATCGGTCTAACAATGGTCATATCTGACACAGTGACATTAGCTAATTTGGCTTTGACCGATGATAACTGAAGGGGAGACATCGGATCATCCGGTGTTCGCAGAGAAGTGATGTCAGCCTACTTTTCCAACGGCTATTTCGTGGAGGCTGGCTATTTATACCCCTTCAACCTGTCAAATCGAGAAGACTTGATGCCCAGACATACTCTACACATCCTAGAGCATTCAAGCAATAGAGCTACCACTTCCACATCATTTGTTCATCATTTGTACACCAATAGATAGGCTAGAACTAGCTAGAGATAGTGCTTGGGTGCCTCCATTCTTGGTGATTGGAGTCTCTAGTGTAGTGAGAGCCATAAGGGAGTGTCCCTTGGTGTGTGTGACTTCCGGATCTTGCCAAGAGGATTGTGGAAGCCTGGAGGATTCCAAAGTGTACAAGGCTTGAGCTCCACCTTGCCAAGGTTGGCGAACGGAGAAGAATAGTGAAGACCCCCTTGTCTCGGTGACTTGGGAGTGGCAAAACCCTTCGGTGGGTGCCACAACGTGGATGTAGGAAGATCCTTGTGATCTTACCGAACCACGGGATAAACTCCGTGTCCCTTGAGCGTTTGCATCCCTCTCCCTTTTACACTTATGCAATCTTCATTCCGCAACTTTAATTTACATTGATTGCATAGTTTAATCGCATAGGGAATTGGGCTTTAGGTTGTTAGTTTTTAATTGCCTTAAAATTTGAAAGAAAGCCCAATTCACCCCCCCCCCCTCTTGGGCGTTTCGATCCTTACAATAGCACGCGACGATGGCGGGTATGATAGTACTTCGGATGTTGAAGATGAATATTCTCTTGCTACTGACTTTACAGATCCAAATGATGAACACATCGAAGAAGAGGTACTTGGTACAACGGCGACAGAGAACTATAGGAGCATCATTGTGCAGCGTGCCTTGAGCTCCAAAGTGGAGACCGATGACAAGCTACAACGACACAACCTCTTCCACATGTTTCTCGTCGTCAAGGACTGCCGTGTACACACTATAATTGATGGAGGTAGCTGCAATAACTTGGTAAACACGGACGTCATCAAGAAACTCGGTTTGACAACAAGAGCACACCCTCATCCGTACCACATTCAATGGTTCAACAACAGCAGTAAGGTTCGGGTAACACAAACAGCGAGAATCCATTTTTCAATTGGTTCATACCATGATTTTGCTGATTTTGATGTTGTTCCTATGGATGCTTGTTCTCTTTTATTGGGCCGTCTTTGGGAATTTGATACAGATGCTATTCATCATGGTAGAACCAATAAATATACTCTCATGCATAAGGGAAAGAAAATCACTTTGCTCCCCATGACTCCTGCTAAAATTGTGCATTTTGAGAAGAGTAAAATTTGTGAGGGCAAAGCAACTAAATTAGAATCTGAAAAACAGCAAGTTATTAAGTTAAAATCACCATCATTGCTTGCAACTAAATCTGAACTTGCTGATTTATTCAATGCTAAGGGGATGTGCTATGCTTTAGTTTGCAAAGAAGCCATGTTTTCACTTCATGAATTGTCTATTGCATTGCCCCCTGCTGTTGCTAACCTTTTGCAGGAGTTTGAGGATGTGTTTCCCTCCGAGATACCCCCTGGTTTACCACCGATGAGAGGCATTGAACACAAGATCGATTTGATTCCAGGAGCAAGTTTGCCAAATCGTGCAGCATACAGGGCGAATCCACAAGAAACTAAGGAAATTCAGCGACAAGTCCAAGATCTTTTGGACCGCGGGGACATTCGTGAAAGCCTTAGCCCTTGTTCCGTTCCTGTTCTTTTGGTTCCTAAGAAAGATGGTAGTTGGCGCATGTGTGTTGATTGTCGAGCGATTAATAACATCACCATTCGATATCGTTATCCTATTCCTCGATTAGATGACATGCTTGATGAATTGAGTGGTGCTATCATCTTCACAAAAATTGACTTGCGTAGTGGTTACCACCAAATTAGAATGGCACTAGGAGATGAATGGAAAACTGCATTTAAAACCAAGTTTGGACTTTATGAGTGGTTAGTCATGCCTTTTGGTTTAACTAATGCACCCAACACCTTTATGCGATTAATGAACGAGGTTTTACGTGCTTTCATTGGACAATTTGTGGTGGTTTACTTCGATGATATCCTCATTTACAGCAAGTCATATGATGAACATCTTGATCATTTATGTGCTGTTTTTACTGTTTTGAGAGATGCACGTTTGTTTGGTAACCTCGAAAAGTGCGTTTTTTGCACCAATCGAGTCTCGTTTCTTGGCTATGTCGTTTCCTCGCAGGGAATTGAGATGGATGAGGCAAAAATTGAAGCAATCACCAGCTGGCCAGCCCCAACTACCGTCACACAGGTTCGTAGTTTTCTTGGTCTTGCAGGATTTTATCGGCGCTTTGTGCGGGATTTCAGCACCATTGCAGCACCTCTACATGAGCTAACGAAGAAGGGAGTTCCATTTCGATAGGGTGAACAGCAGCAACAAGCTTTTGATGCTCTCAAATCGAAGCTTACACAAGCACCATTACTACAACTTCCTGATTTTGACAAGACCTTTGAGCTAGAATGCGATGCAAGCGGCATTGGTATTGGAGGCGTTCTCATACAAGGAGGTAAACCCGTTGCTTTCTTTAGTGAAAAACTTCATGGTCCTTCTCTGAATTATTCCACTTATGATAAGGAATTGTATGCCTTAGTACGTGTATTACAAACTTGGCAACATTATCTTTGGTCTAAGGAGTTTGTCATACATTCCGATCATGAATCATTGAAGTATCTTAAGTGTCAAACCAATCTGAATAAACGATATGCTAAATGGATTGAGTTCATAGAGTCGTTTCCATACATCATTAAGCATAAGAAAGGGAAGGAAAATATCATTGCCGATGCATTATCTAGGCGTTATACCATGCTGTCCCAACTTGATCATAAAATCTTTGGTTTGGAAACAATTAAAGCATTATATCCTACTGATTTGGACTTCAAAGATGCTTTTGAAAATTGTAGAGAAGGAAGAACTTGGAATAAATATGTGCTGCGAGAGGGTCTCCTCTATCATGCTAACAAGCTATGCGTTCCAGCTAGCTCCGTTCGTCTATTGCTTTTGCAGGAAGCACATGGAGGAGGTTTGATGGGACATTTTGGAGTGAAGAAAACTGAAGACATGCTGTCCACACACTTCTTTTGGCCAAATATGAGGCGTGATGTCGAGCGCTACGTGTCACGATGCACTACTTGCAACAAAGCTAAGTCTCGCCTTAACCCACATGGTCTTTATATGCCTCTTCCTGTTCCTAGTGTACCTTTGGAGGATATTTCTATGGACTTTGTTTTGGGATTGCCTAGGACTAAGAGGGGGAGGGATAGTATTTCTGTAGTTGTTGATCGTTTTTTCCAAAATGGCACACTTTATACCTTGTCATAAGAATGATAATGCCTCACACATTGCTGATTTATTTATGACGGAAATTGTTCGTTTACATGGTGTGCCAAATACCATTGTTTCTGATCATGATGCAAAATTTTAAGTCATTTTTAGAGAACTTTGTGGTATAAATTGGGAACCAAGTTGCTGTTTTCAACTACATGTCACCCACAAACGGATAGACAGACCGAGGTAGTTAATCGTACTTTATCCACTATGTTGCGGGCTGTCTTGAAAACAAATTTGAAGTTGTGGGAGGAGTGTTTACCACATATAGAATTTGCTTACAACAGATCCATTCACTCCACGACAAAGGTAAGTCCATTCCAGGTAGTGTATGGTTTCAATCCCCGTGCTCCTATTGATTTACTACCTTTGCCTCCTTCTGAAACTATAAATTTGGATGCTACACAACGATCTGAATTCATTCTTAAGATGCATGAAACTACAAAGAAAAATATTGAAATGATGAATGAGAGGTATAGGATTGCAGGTAGTAACGGTAGAAAATAAGTAAAACTTGAACCGGGCGATTTGGTGTGGTTACATTTGAGAAAAGAGCGATTTCCCGACTTGAGAAAATCTAAACTTATGCCACGAGCTGCTGGTCCTTTTAAGATCGTTGAAAAGATTAATGATAATGCATATAAGCTTGAATTGCCTCCCAATTTTGGGGTTAGTCCTACATTTAACATTTCAGATTTGCGATCGTACTTGGGAGAAAAAGATGAACTTGAGTCGAGGACGACTCCAATTCAAGAGGGGGAGGATGATGAGGACATCACAACAGCGGAGACGCGCATTGAACTGCAAGGACCAATCACAAGAGCACGGGCACGGTTATTAAATCAGCAGGTGAATTCGTTCTTAACTTCTTTTGCATGTGAGTTTGAGAATAGATTGCTATGTGATGATTTAATTGTTATTAGGAATAATGGAGAAGATCAAAAAGTGAAGTAAGGAGGCCTTGGGAGCGTGGAGAACCACCTGGGACGTCCACAAGTAGATGGAAACAGTTTACAACTCGGACTCGAGTTCAACTCGGAGTACAGGAGCAGTCCACCTTAAAACAGACGCCCAGGAGGCATACGGACTCCGTTTTCGACGTTCTACATATGCACGGAAAGAGGAGAAGATAAACTTTCCAATGGTTCTGGTCCCACCTAATAATTCCTCCGGAGTCATTGGGAATAGTTGAAACAAGTCGAGTCTAGATTTCTGTCCGGTGCTGCGCCACCAAATCGGGCCTTTGGGCCTTGTATCCCGTAAGAGTCCATTAGGGACGCGTCTAATCGTGTTTTGGTCGAACCCTAGCCTATAAATACTGCAGCCGCCGGTCATATTCGGTGGGTTTTGCTTATATCAATAAAATCGCCGTTCTACGGTTTGTGAGACCCCAACTTCGCGATTTCCGATCATGTCTTCTACGGTCTTGCTCGTGTTCTCGGTTGCACTTGCAGGGATTAGCCTTCCTGGCGAGGTCAAGCGTGTGCAGCACGGTTGATAACCAACGGAGCCGTGGTGTAGTGATTGCAGGGGTACTCGAACCGCTCGAGTGCCGCGGATCATCAACGTCGAGTTCTCCACCCCAATCGACATACCTTTCGGAAGATCGGGCCTAAACCTACTCATCAGACTCAACCTCTATCGTATAAGACTGAAGGTCCGTCTTGGTATGGATGGTCGGGTGACACATGGGAACCACCCCTATCCACTTTAAGCTCTAGCAGCTTGCCTCCAACGTTCATGAGAAGATGTCGTTCCTTTTTGGCTAGAAGTCATCGTGACTATAGCCAAGCAATGACGGATCTAAAACACTTTCCAAGGGCATGTCCAAGGTACCCAAGACTGGCAACAACACATGGACACTCAATTCATCACCATCAACTCCACGCTACAACAACAACAAGCCGATCTCGCGGCATACTTCCGTCATCAAGGGTTCAACCCTCATCACAGAGGTGAGTGAATAACAAGCTTGGAGGAGGACCCCCCTTGAGGTAAATTGTATCACACCCCTTGCATATTTATTTTCCCTCCACCCATCATCCACTTTGCATATAAAAAAAGTAAAGTAGTATAGATTTGTTTTGAAATAAAAAAACATGTGCGGTAAGAATGACTTGGAATTCACATAGATGAAATAATGAATAGTTGCTCTGTTTTAATTTTCCCAAGTCCCTAGTTTACAACTTACTACTCTCCAACATATTGCTCTTAATTGCTAAAATTGCTTTTGCCTTGATTTAGAAATTGCGGGTAGCAAAATCTTAATCTATTCTAAGTTGTCATGAGATATGATATAGAGATAGGGCTGCTATTCCTAGTTTGAAGGTGAAGCTTGGATTTCCTGAGAAAATTCTAAAAAGATTTAAGTTACTCTCATTTGATTAGAAATACCTACCAAAGCCATATGATATATTATATTGATAAACCTTGTGCATATGCTATTTGTCTTCACATTGAGCTTTGTCAAACTAGTATAGACCTATGTGAGATTTCATTCATTGCTTTTTGAATTCAAGACTTCACTTACACATGCTATACTTCTATGCTAGAAATAAGCAAAATCCTATCATACCACCATTCCACAATAAAAAGAGAAATTTCATATCCTTCATACTTAGTACTCTCTCACAATTTATTGCATAAAAGGGAGTAGAAGACATGGCTACAAGAAAAAGAAAAAGAAAGAAAATGCATGCTTACTTCAAAAGCATGAGAAAAAGAAAGAAAAAAAGTAGCCATGTTTCATCCCTACAAAATAAGAGAGTACATTCAAAAGGGAGTCATCTCAATATCCACATCCACCTCCATTTCATCACACATGCACAAGTCTTGAATCAAATTGTTTTCAATTGATTTATCCTAAGGCTTGCTTCTTTGACTTAGCAATATTATGTGTTGCAAATATGCCTACTATATTCCCTACCAAGCTCCACATATGTCGGTACCCTAAAAACCATACACCCCCTGAGGTTACAAAGATCTCAAGGGAAGGACGTCTACTCAAATTGAAGAAGGGGTCTGGATTCCTGAGTGCGGGTCTGGGTCCCAGCTCCCAGACTTGAACCCACAAGAAGCCACTTCAGAGGACCCGGATCCCTCCGAGAGGGTCCAGGTCATTTCTGAAGAAGCTCCGGGTTCCTCCACCCAGAACCCGGAGGTCCCCGAAGAGAGTCTGGACCCCTCCGAGAGGGTCCGGATCAATGAAGAGGAAGCTTCGGACCCCTCCGGGAGGGTCCGGACCATTCAACGCCCGATATACTTCATCAGTGAAGTGTTACATGATGCCAAGACTCGATACCTAGAGGTGCATAAACTGCTTTATGCAGTTCTTATTGCCTCAAGGAAGCTTCGACACTATTTCCAAGCTCACAAAGTCTCGGTGGTGACCTCATATCCACTTCGAGCGATCCTGCATAATCCCAATTCAACTGGGAATATTGCAAAGTGGGCAGCGGAATTGGCTGAATTCGATCTTGAATTCATTCTGAGACAAGCAATCAAGAGTCAAGCGTTGGCAGATTTCGTGGCAGAATGGACTCCCTCTCCATTAAACCCTGGGGGCCCCAGCGAGCAGAAGACGGAACCTCAAGTTCCAACCTTCACTAAGCCTCATTGGACCCTTTACTTCGACGGCTCCATGCAGAAGCAAGGAGCCGGAGCTGGAATCCTTCTCCTCGCACCAACCGGGGAGAAGGTGAAATACATGGTACACCTTGACTTCAAGGCAACCAATAACATGGCGGAGTACGAAGCACTCATCTATGGATTAAAGGTGGCACTTTCATATGGTGTCAAGCAGTTGCTGGTCAAAGGAGATTCACAACTTGTCATCAAGCAGGTGAAGGGTGAATGCTCCTGCAATAATCTCCAGCTGGCTGCTTACCTCCTTGAAGTCCAGAGGCTTCAGAAGGACTTCGGAGTCCTAGACCTTCATCATGTTCAGCGTGCTCACAACGCTGAAGCTGACGAACTCTCGACCAAGGCGTCAACTGGAGCTCCGGCTCCTGACGGAACCTTTGTCCGGAGGTTGTCAAAACCCACAGTTCAGCCTGCCGAACTGAACGAAGGGGGCGAGATCAGCATCCCGAAGCTGACGGTCCCAATGGCCCTGTTACCATGGCAGCCATCAAGGGTCGTAGGTGCTGCCGGAAGCTCCGAGCAACCCAGCACGCAAGACTCAAATGCTCAAGTAAGTTCCGATGCATGGATCTCGGAGATCCGGAGCTACTTGAAAGACAACATCCTTCCTGACGATGATGTATCCGCTGACCAGGTAGTCAGATTGGCTAAAAGATACACGTTGGTAGAAGGGGATCTCTACCGGCGCGGTGCCAACGGCATCCTAATGCGGTGCATCACAAGGGAAGAAGGCTGCGAGCTCCTCGCAGAAATCCATGGAGGCGAGTGTGGGAACCACGCATCTTCCCGCACGCTGGTCGGAAAAGCCTTTCGGCACGGCTTCAACTGGCCTACAGCGCTCCAGGATGCCACTGAGCTAGTGAAGAAATGCAAAGCATGCCAATTTCATGCAAAGCAAATTCATACACCTGCTCAGTCCTTACAAATGATACCTCCTACATGGCCTTTCGCTGTGTGGGGGATGGACATCTTGGGACCCTTCCCAAGAGCCGTCGGAGGTTACAAGTTCCTGTACGTCGCCATCGACAAGTTCACCAAGTGGCCGGAAGCTACTCCCGTTGTGACGATCAACAAACAATCTGCAATCAATTTTCTACAATCCATCGTGAGCAGATTCGGAGTCCCAAATAAGATCATCACTGATAATGGGACTCAATTCACAAGCTCCGCATTTCAAGGATATTGCGAAGACCTCGGCATACAAGTTTGCTACGCTTCCGTAGCTCATCCTGCCAGCAACGGGCAAGCCGAGAGAGCAAACGCAGAGATCCTTAAAGGACTCAAAACACGCACTTATGAGCGCTTGAAAAAGCACGGAGCCAATTGGATCGAAGAGCTTCCGCCCACTCTATGGGCCAACAGGACTTCTCCAAGTCGGGCAACCGGAGAAACACCCTTCTTTTTGGTGTACGGAGCTGAAGTGATCCTTCCTCCGGAAATCACCTTGGGTTCCCTCCGAGTCCGGACCTTCGACGAAGCCACGCAGGACCAGCTCCGGCGTGAAGACCTAGACCTCCTCGAGGAGGGAAGGTGCCAAGCAGCTGTTCGGAATGCCCGATACCGCCAAGCTCTACGGCACTATCACCAGCGGCATGTACACAACCGACAGCTCGAGGAAGGCGATATGGTGCTACGGAGAATACTATCCAGAGAAGGGCAAAACAAACTCTCCCCCGGCTGGGAAGGGCCCTTTCGAGTGATCAAAGTATCCCGTCCCGGAAGCGTTCGCTTGGCTACCGAGGATGGGACACCTCTCCCAAATCCTTGGAACATCGAGCACCTCCGTAAGTTCTACACTTAATTCCACGGAGGTGAGTCTTAAGTAACTTGAAATGTATGTTATAGAGTCATTGTACAGAGTCGGGTAGTTCCTCCGGGAGAGCAGCCGGACCTTTCCCGAAAGGTTTGAAAAGCTCATGCAACACTTGATACAGTCTCCGGACTAGAAGTGTCGCTAACTACCCTGGGTCAAACGAGAAACCAAACACACTTAGCCTGGTTCCGTACCCTAAGAGTGTACTTGTTTCCCCTGTACCCCGGACCTATAATGAAAGACATCTTCATGTGAAATAGACTCCATGTGCATTCCTTTTTGCATAGGCTCGACATTTTTATTTTTCTCTTTCTTGTCTATAACAGAAACGTGCAATTCTTAAGAAATTCTAGTTTGACCGGTTTACGTACGATTCGAGTTGAATTGTCGGATTTTTTAGATTTAAATATCGTCTGTGGCCAACTCGCCTGAAAGCCGCCAAGCCATTCTAGGGCCGGAGTGCGCTATCGACTTAGCCTGGTCAAGCACCCTAAGTACGCCACTCTACCTACACCCCGGCAGGCCGAAGTAAGGTGGGTCCATGGATAATTGGATCTAAAAGAAAAGACAATTCATCCAGTCGTATTAAAAATCGTGTTCAACTTAAAATTTTCTTAAGAACCATAAGCCGCGACGAAGTTATAGACAAGGAACGAATTTTACTATTTTTCTTGGCTTAAGTGTGCAGGAAAAATGAACCCTACGTTGATGGAAAAAACCGGAGCTAACCAAGCTCCGACTCCCACCAGGGCGTCAACCGTCAGCGTAGACTAAAAGATGGTGAGAAGACCCAGTCACTGGAGTCTGTTGCCAACAAACAAGTGTGGTAAAGGTCATTGCCGGAGCTGCTAAGCTCCGACACCTTGGAGTATTAACTATCGACGCTCAACGTGATGATAGAGGCTATTGCCGGAGCTACTAAGCTCCAGCGATGGAGAGTGCCGGAGCTTCTAAGCTCCGACAACTTCAGGGGACCTTCACTATCAAAAACTTCGGACCTAAATTCCACAAGTTCGAAGCAAATTCGTCTTCAACAAAACTCAACATCCTTTTGGTACATGTCCACAATCAAATTGTGCACATCTACCAGGGGGCCAAGTGAAGATAAAGATGTTGAAGACAAAAGAATGAAATTCGCAAAAAAAAGTGGGGATTTCATTTCATCTGAAGGCCGGAGATTACATCTGAAGACAAGGGATTACAAAATTGAGGAAGAAGAGAAGATACAAGTAAAGGCTAAAAGAGACGGTCCTAGACCCTATGGAAGAACTCGGCGACCTTCTGGGCGACCTCCGACACGCTGGCTCGGGTAGCTTCGCCTTCTCCTTCGACGGGGCCTTCAAGCACCGGGTCCAGAGGAAATCGAGGGTTCCAGCTGGTGTAGCACGTCAACACATATTCTGTGACGTTCCTAGCCAGGTATTGCCCCTCGACCTCCAGTTGGTCCGCGATGACGTCGCCCACCTTGGATAGCTTGCTACCCGCGGCGCTCAACGCTTGCAACGCAAGGTCCGGCTCCGGCTCCGGATCATCCGGGAGCACGGGGCTGAAACCCATCGGCGCCAGCGCATCGTCGGCCTTGCTCAGGAACTCCCAAATTTGCAGGGAGTCCGTCTTCCTCAGGTTCTTCATCTCTTCCAGGGATCTCTGGGCCGCCGTCAGCTCCGAATTCTCGCGGGACAGGCGCTCAACTTCTTTGGCGTTTTGCTGAATCTTCGCAGCAACCCGCTTCTCAAGTCTTCCGAGCTCCTCCTCCCGGAGGTGGATTTTGTTCCGGCGGTCGACCAGGTCCTTCTCCCTAGCCTCTACTTTCTTCTCCCGGGCGATAAGGGCACAATCGTATTCGTAGAGTTCCTGCCCCCGCACCCAGGTCTTCTCCTCTTCCTCGAGGCAACGCTCTTCCAATTTCTTAGTGCGCTCCTCGAGGCCCTTGTCCGCCAGAGTTGTTTTCTCGGCGAGCTCTTCTTCCCGTCGCAAGACGTCATCCCGTAGCTCCAGGAGTTTTTGCTCCTCATCCTCGAGCCGTCTTTCCCTTCCTTCAAGTGCCTCTCGGCGCTTGATGAGTGCGGTGCTGATGGCCTCGAGCTGATCAAACCGAGCATTGGCCGCGTCGTTAGCAGCCTTAGCTTGGTCGTGGAACTCCCGGGATTGAGCATCAAGGGCGTGAGTCATGCTCTCCCTCTCATCCAGCAGTTCACCCCAGAGCTCCAGGCGGATCTTCTTCCGCCTAATCCATTCCTTGTCATCCGCAAGCCTCGACTGCGCCAGCTTAGTCTCGAATTGGAGCCGATTACACCACCGCCTAAGGGTTTAGCGCTCCTCTTCAAGAGCCTTGCTGTCGTGGAAGAAGGCCAGTTGGACCTGACGTAGACTGGAGCAGGCGTTGTCGATAGACATCGACAGAGAGATGGGCTCCGGACCAGCTGGGATCTCTTCCGCCGGTTCCAGTGGGTCTTCACTTACAAAAATTGGTTCCCACTCTACGAGAGTGGAACCCCGAGCTTCCAAAGTGCTAGGGCCCTCCTCCGGGATGGCCTCAGTCGCCATCGAAGGAGGTCCCGCCACCAAGTCTTCATTTGCCCCCTCAGGCTGGGGGCCGGCGACTTCGTTCAGGCACTCTGGCTCTGCCACAGGTACCATCGACGTCGTCGCCTCCACTATCTCTGGCTGGGACACTTCTTCTGAGGGAGGCTCAAGCTCCCTCGCCTCTTCAGCCGCCGGCTCTGCGGCCGGCGCTCCAACAATCACCGGCTCTGCGACCGGAGCTACGGAAGAAACCGGCTCAACTGCCGGAACTACTTCAACTTCCGGCTCGCATGCCGGGGCTTCAGCTACCTCCGGCTCAACCGCCGGGGCTTCAGCACTTTCCGGCTCCGAAGCCGGGACTGCTACTTCCTCCGACTCAAAAGTCGGAGCTTCTACTTCTGCAGCACCAGGACCCGGAGCTTCCACCTCCGGAACGGGTGCCGCTGGCGCATCTTCAATCCCGTGGTCCGGCGCTACCACAAGAACTTCTGGAGACGAGTCGAGGTCCATGACCACGACAGCCGGCGCCGGAGCTGTCGCAGCCTCCGCTTGGGGCGGCACCGGAACTGGAGCAGAAGCCCTCGCAGCCTCAGACACTGTGGCTGAGGGCGGAGCTTCACTCCCCTTCTTGGGAACGCTGCAGATAAAGAATGAAGAAATTGAGCAAACAGATGCTACAATTAAAAGTTAATCAAGGTAAGAAAGAAAAATTACCTTGGGAGGCTCACGCACCAGATTGCGCGGAACCTCTTTCCCGGACGATCCGGGCTGGCCACGGTCGGCATAGGAGCTCCGGGAGGACTTCCAGGACTTGCCGTAGCCGCGGGCGTTTCCCGGGTCGGAGCTCTCCTTGATCGAGAGGAACTCCTGGACCTGGAGGCCCTCACCGCTTCTGGTGCCGGAGTCGCGTGCCCGGAGCTCGCACCTCCGGAGGGATCCACCACGGGGACAGTCGCACTCCGGGAGGATCCCACCGCCGGAACAGTAGCGCTCCGGAAAGACCCCACCACGGGGACAGCCGCCACGGCGGCGGAGGATCTTCCTTCCTGAGGACGGGGAATTGGAGGGGAAGTGGCAGGCCCGACGGACCTTCCGTCAGCATGTCGCAGCTTCCTCTTCCGGCTCTCCGGCTCCTCCGCCAACTCTTTGCCTTTGCCGACGACCTCAGCTCTTGGCTGTGGGGCAGGGGCGGAGCCGCCTTTAGACAACCCGGGGATCGCCAACCGGGTAGTTGATCTTCTCTCGACGACACCAAGGTCGTCAAGCGCGGGCATCTTTCGCCGGAGCTCCCTGCTGAACTCAACCTCCACGTTCAGAGGGAGGAAAGCCGGCGGAGGAGTCAAGTAATCTCCGTCAACGTCGATGCCGTGCTGGAATTTCTTGAGGTGAAACTCCAAGGACTTCCCCACCATGCTGGACTTCAACCCGGTCTCAACCCGGTCCTCGTCCATCACGCTGTTGAGGGCCCAGGCGAGCTTCTCCCTCCTCTTCAGCGGCGCCCACCTGTTGGACAGGAGTTGCAGAACACCACCTGGGGAGTCAATCCTCCCTCCACACATTGGCGGATTCTGGTCAAGACAGGGTCGAAAGCTCCCGCCAGCACCGGAACTTCGCTCCATACCGACGTGTCAATGCCGGGCAGACCGTCTGGCAACTCCAACCGCTCATGCTCCTCCACCCGGACGACTACCCAATCTTTCTTCCAGTCATCCCACTTCCCGGAAGGGAATGACCGGAGGTACTTGAACGGGCACTTCTTGCGCTTCACGAAGTAGTAGAAGCCAAGATACTCGTCGCTTCGGCCGGTGGTTTGGACGGTGAAGAAGGTTCGGAAGAGCTCGATGCAGGGAGGGATGCCCACCCACATCTCGCAGAAATGGACAAAGATGGACACAAGGAGAATGGAGTGAGGGCCAAGGTGGTACAGCTGCAGACCATAGAAGTCCAGCAGCATCAAGAAGAAAGAAGAAAACGGTGGGATCAGCCCCACCATGGCGTACGAGGAAAAGTACACCATCTCGCCAGCGTGCTCCTTTTTAAAGGGAAGCTCTCCGCCGGCGCGGACCGAGCGGTTGAAGAAGTCCGAAGACCACCCCATGAGGGCCCGGACCTTCTTCAGATCGCCGTCTGTCTTCAAGCGACTCTCACGCAGACCCAACTCCATCGCAGCAAAGCTAGGCAAGAGAAGAGGAGCAAAGCACAGGTTGGGAGTTTGAGCGCAAGAACAGATGGGAAGCGTAAAGAACTCCCGACGGTGCGCTTTCCTTCTTAAGTAAGCCCTCGCAACGCATGGATGGAAACTGCAGGGGAGTCAAGGATACTACTCGAGAATTCAACCCTGCCGATGACTAGGGGGCCCGGGACCACCCTGACGATCAAGTCGAGGCTCTTACCCAGGCGAACAGTTGTCATCACGAGGCGGGAAACCCAAAGGCGGCGAACTGACAAGGCGCGCGGAACCGATACAGTTTTCGTATCGGGAACCGGCGACCTTCAATTGCGAGAGATCCGCACGTCAAAGATCTTATCTGCCGCCTGAGGTGCGCCACGCGTCGGGATTTAACCGTAAAGCCCCGCCAACGGCACCTCCGAAGACCCTTGAAGACCCAGTTCAAGAGTCGCGAGTATGGACCCACCTCCGACGGAATGACTTCACCCCGGTGACTTTCCCCGGAGGTAGGTCCAGGGGGCCACTGTCGGTACCCTAAAAACCATACACCCCCTGAGGTTACAAAGATCTCAAGGGAAGGACGTCTACTCAAATTGAAGACCCTCAGAGGCCCACTTGTCAGACATAACCGGACCTGCTTCTCCAACATGGTTAACCCCTAGGTTGCCACGTGTACTGTCAGACCGGAGCTACTACCCGCAAGGGTGAAGCTCCGGGCTAGGTACTGAAATGGCACCTCCGGACTTAACCCCTGACCGAGAGAAGCTCCGGACCTGACACGTGCCAGGCCACCCCGGAGCTTCCCGCTTCCCACAAGCAAGCTCCGAAGCTGCCACGTGTCCATACGTCAGAGCTGGCCGCTACAAACCTCCGGGAGACATTGTAACGGCTCCGGATCTTCAAAGGACAGCTGCGGACTTCAAGACCCGATTAATTGTCATTAATTCCACGTTAATGACACTTAATCGGACGATCTTAACACCTGTAATGGCACTGTCGGAGCCGTTACAGGGTTATTAACAACAATTAATCTCGTGTATCAATACTAGTAGCCGCCAGGGCCACATGTCGGGCCAGGCTAACTTGTAACGGTTTGTCCTTGTACTATAAAAGGACAAACCGACGATACACGAGGGGAGGACTCTCGAACGCGCTCAAGCTCACAAGTTAATACAACACACACACACCCGTGGAGTAGGGTATTACGCTCAGGCGGCCCGAACCACGTAAACCACTGTGTCACTCGTGTCCAATCGTGATTCACCTTCTTGGGTCTCCGCGCGCCCAAACCGAACTACAAACTCCTTCAACACTCTAGTAGTGTCAGGGGATCTGCCAACTCCAACAGTCGACAACATACAAGCTATATTTAGAGGTAGGATGAATTTAGGGAAAATGCCTTGGTGAGGACATGTTTCCACTACACATAAAGGAGATACCGAGAGAATCAAATTGAGGTACTTAGAATCTAAATTGAACTTTCTGAAATTTGAGTGGAACTTCATTTCTAAAGTATGTGTGCTCCATTTGTTGTTCTATCTTTCAACCACCCATGAATAGGAGATGGATAAGCCCCATGATGACTTGAGATGGGTCAAGTATCATGCCAATTTTTGCAATAATAGGTAGAATATTTTGTTGTGCATATGGTACTTTTGAAAAATAGAACATTGTAGCAACTCCTGATCATCAACTTAAAGTCTTGACTTTGCTCGGGACGAGCAAAGGATAAGCTTGGGGGAGTTTGTTGACGGCTGTTATATACCAATTTCACCTATCAATATAAATCAATTGTGTGAAGGAATTGTTATTTCTTGCACACATCACCTTTCTATTTGACCTATTTCCACTTGTCCTTGTAGAAATAGTGCATGTAGAGAATTATTGCAGGAAATGAGGTAAAAGAGGGAAAACGATCCTATAAAATATCATCTCAGCCAATCAAGAGATGACATGTGGCACCACATGAATCAAATAGCCCACAAACAGAAGTATTTGAGGCCATCCAACGGTGTATCACCCATATCAGTCAATGGGACCCACTTGGAAGTAACCCTGAGGAAGCACACTAGAATTGGTCTAAGTTTTTGTTCGGCCGACTAGGGATTTTGACTGACCCCTTTCTGGCGCCAAACTCGGTCAGATTCCACGTCTCGACTCCCTGTGGTGCCCTGATCACGATGAAGACTGATTCACATGCTTTTAGTGTTTGGAACCGACCCTTCTCCACATATAAATAGGACCCCTACCCTCACTTCACACACACACCGCTTCAATATTCATCTGTTGTATACACTATTCTCCAAAGGTTTAGAGGAGTTTAGGCAGTAGAGAGGAGAACCTCTAGTCCATAGTCCAAGTAATAGAGGAGTGGAAGGAGTCTCTTCCCAATTCCTAATTGGAAAAGGTATGACTCTCATATTCCTATTTGTATTTGTGACTTTGCTCTTAATAAAGATGTTATTTTTAGTCTTCTATTGTTCATATACTTAGATGAAGCGTTTCTTGTTTGATTGTGGATTCCATATATGTGCTATGAGTAGTATTTATGATTACATGATTACACTATACCATTCTCATTATATTATCATAAACACTACAAACCCCCACTATAGTCTAATTAGCTATGTTATGATTATGTTAATGTGAATCGCTTATGCTATGTATTAACGACTTGTGCCTAGGATCTTAAGGTAATTACTTAATATGCTAGCATGGTGCTAGGATAGATGAGTAGCGTTTAATGTCTCGTAGACCCACAAATTGAAGAGGTAGACAATAGGTGGTGATAGTCCTATCTATCATTTGTAATCCTCCATGTTCGGCTATGCCACAAGCTCTTGGCGGGAGTCGTCCTAGTGTTGCTAGGGGTAAACCCGTGCCCGATGTGTCAATCCACTTAGCATGAGAATTCATATTTGATATGATCATTAGTAACTAACTTAGGCTATGTATATGTACATTAGAAGCACAATGGGAGTATCTACCTAACTCTTAGTCTAGTCCCTCTTTACCTCATTTACTTCTTTAGGTTAGAATGCTCACGTGTGTGTCACACTACCTCCAATTATCATTTATCCATCCTTGCTAGAACCTAACCTAGACCAACCTAGCCTCTCCATTTGATGATTGTTTTGCTTCCACCTAGCCGTTCTTTGGGAGAATATAAGTGACACACTTTGAGAATACTCTAAAAGGGGGAATGCTACATCGATAGATTTTGTGCGCTTGCGGATTTACATCTGTGATTTAAGAACTATAAACAAGCATTTCTAGCACCATTGCTAGGAATGAATTGTTAGTAGTGCGTAGGAAATATCAACAATCCTTTCCTCTTCCCAAATAACTTCTTCATGCTCTTCATGGCTGCACGACTAGAGAACAAGAACAACGCAAACTCGTAATGGGTTACGTTAGTGAAAACCAAACGAAAACTCTCGACGAATTGTTTTGTCAACTTGAGAGCAACTTGCAAATACAAATGCAAAATGCAAATGAGAACTAAAGCAAATCTTTTTGGCTTGAACTTGGGAGAAGTGTTGCAACAAAGAGCACAACAATTATTGAGCAAATACGAGAGTGAGTTGGGAGGTGAAAATAAGGTGAAGTGTGAAACAAACCACTCACCCGGGCATGTATAAATAGTGTAGCACCCCCCAATGGTTATAAGAGGAAAAATGTAGATGTTGGAGGAGAGAGAGAGAGAGAGAGAGAGAGACAAAATAGCACTCTCTCCAGCTCGGCCGACTACGGGGTCGCCTACGGCTATATTTCTAGTTGTTGGGTGAATCAACCACAAAATTGTTCCGGGAAATTGTTTTTAAATAAAACTTTCTCAAAATCAATATTTTTATTTTTAATTTTTCTAAACATGAAAAATAAATCTAAGTTGAGACTACAAAATCCCCAACCCTAAAAAAAAATCAAAACATGCTATGGGAAAATGCAAAAAATCCAAATGGGAAAAATCCAAATGATGGTGGAAAAATAAAAAAGGAGATAACTACCAAATTAACCTATTCGTGAGGTCCCATCCAAAATCCTATGAGATGGATTTTTCTCCGTCATCTTGATGCTCATTTTCCACACTCTGGCCCCGGAGAAATGGGCACGGTTGGCTCGCCTTGCTTTTTCCACCATACCTTCTTTGGCGGTCTTGTGGACTTGGGCCGTACAAACGACCCTGACTATTCCATCTTTTTAAATTATCGACGTGGGCAAAAGGATGGAGTCTTCTCATAAATTAATTTTCTCATGAATGCTATGAGGGAGTCGATATGTTTGATATTCGGGCCATACTTGATTTTCATGATGGAGCATTGCTCCTTCTTCGGCCGAAAGTAAAACTTTTCCTCCTAGCCATTGATATGGAAGCGGATTTCTCCGGCTCCAACATCGATGCGAGCATCTGCGCTGCTAAGGAAAGGGCGCCCAAGAATGAGCGGGGTTTCCTTCTCAACCTCCATGTCGACCACCACGAAATCCACGAGTATGAAGCAGTTCCAGATTTTCACTGGAACGTCTTCGGCTATACCCGTGGGGTAGCAACCGGATGAACCGGCCAGCTAGAGCTGCATTAGTGTTGAAGATAGTGTGGTGAAGTTCAGCTTGTCGAAGACCACCTTTGGCATGACAGTGACACTTGAGCCAAGGTCACAAAGAGCCTTGTCAAAGTGTAGTGTGCCAATGGAGCATGATATGATGGGATATCCAGGGTCTTTCAGCCAGTTACCTTACCGTAGATAAACCATGTTGACATTTTCTACGGGAGGCTCGGGTTGCCCTGACATCTTGCCATTCTATAATGGTGGGACAACGGCTGCCAATTGAGCTAACTGGGTCTCCAACATTCTATTGAACCTCAACTAATCCTTGAAGGCAGAGGCTAAGCCTTCAACCTTGGCAATGATGTTCTCCAGGGTCTTGTCATTAGCCGACAACTTCTTAGATAGGGGCATCGTTGATCTTGAGCTGGCTAATGGAAAGTTCTCTCAAGTGAGGTTGGTTCCCATTGTCGTTGTTGTTGTAGCCTCCTTGAAAGAAAGGGTGTGATTGGCCCCACCCTTGACCCCCTTGGCGGTAGTCATTGTTGTTGTTGTAATTCTCGTTGTTGGCTAAGTATAAGGCATCCTCCTGGGTCTCGGGGCAGTCACTCCCCATATGATTCATGTTTCATGTCATGTGAGAGTCTAAGGCTTGGACGGTGCCAAATGCTTCACCACTGGCTTGACAGTCCAACTTATTCATAAGGAGGTCCAATTTGGTAGCGATCATGTCCACCTCTTTCAAGGTGTCCATGCCTCGCTGTTGGGGCTGGAGACACTCATCGCTCCACCCCATGATGGAAACCATCTTCTCGATCAACTCCTTAGCTTTGGGCACCATAAGCGAGAAGGCTCCTCCAGCAGCAACATCCACATGATCACAGGTCGACGGAGTCAGCCCGTTTTAGAAGTTTTGGATAATGATCCAATCATCCATCCTATGATGGGGACAATCTAGGACATAATCGTGCAGCCTTTCCCAAGCCTCGAGAATGGATTCCTTGGGCTCTTGCTGGAAGCTTGAAATTCTTCCACATAGGATATTAGTCTTGCCCAACAGAAAGAACTTGGTGAGGAATGCTGAGGAAAATTTCTCCCAAGTATTTATAGCACTTCAGTTCACGTAGAACCACTGCTTTGCTCTCCCATAGAGGTAGAACAGAAACAGTTTAAGAAGGATGACATCAGGAGTGACATCCTTGATCTTAAAAGTGCTACAAATCTCGGGGAATTGTTGCAAGTGAGCATTGACATCCTTGTTAGCTTTCCCATGCAAGGGGCCAGCCTGCACCATAGTGATTAGATCAGTCTTGATCTCAATGTTCACGTCTCCCGTGTTGACATTGGACCTAGTAGGCACATTATTAGCAAAGGGGGTTGAGAACTCACGAAGGATCTTCTGGGCCATTGGCTTGCAGCGTGATGCTGCAGGGGTGACGGGTTTCCTAGCTGAGAAGATCGTCTAAGGAGGAACGACACGACGTCGAACTATTCTCAACAGTGACTCAGGATCTTCTACGTAGTTTGCCGGCAAACGGAAACCGATCATACACTACCATGTTTTCACATCAAGGAATGCGAAAACAAAGGAGGGATATCCTACTAAAAACCTACTAGAATCCTATCTACCACATGATCATGCAAATCTTTTGTGTCTTCCTCGGCAAGGGCGCTAGAAATGCTTGTTGATACTCCCTATGATATACTAACAAAATCATCCCGACAATGGTGCCAGAAATGCTTGTTGGTATTTCTTAACATCTACAGGTCATCCTAGCAGCAAGGCTAGTTCTGCAGAGGCACTAGGCTAACCTAAGCCAAAGCAAGATGAGTTCCATAAGCGCACGAATAGTACCGTTGTAGCATTTCACCCGAGAGTATTCCCTAAGGTATCGTATTTGTTTATCCCAAAGGAAGGCAAGGTGGAAGAGAGACAAGGTCAAGGATATAAGAAGGGTTCTAGTGAGGGATTCAGTAGGATGGATAAATGAATTGAAGGGTACACACACCTAAACAAACTACTCTAAAGGGGGAAAATGTCCTAGTGGAGGATAAGTTAAGGAGAAAGAGAGAGCTACTCCTATTGTGCTTTAGGTATTCATATACATAATCAACTAAATATACATACATATATATATGTATATGTATATATATGTATATATATATATATATATATATATATATATATATATATATATATATATATATATATATATATATATGGCTATGCTGACTATGAGTACTAGACCTTAGTGGTCCAACATATCGGGCACGGGTTTACCCCTCAGAATATCAGAACGATTCTCGCCATAAGCATGCGACGTAGCCGAACATGGGGGATTACGAAGGACGGACATAGCTGTCAACACCTACCGCCTACCCCTACAAATCGTGGGTCTACGAGACATCCAACACTACTTAATTATATAAGCACCATGCTTACATAACAAGTAAATACCTTAAGAGCCTAGGTACAAGCACCATCCTAAAGCAATGACTAACCTAAACATCGTTGAAACCGAATACTACATTACTCATATTAACATAATCAATTAATACCTAATTAGACTAATAGTGAAGATACATGATGTTTATGATAATATAATAAGAGCATTATAACTAGATTGAGGTATGTGACGACTCTAGTGATGATGAGCTTTCCCCCGATGAATTAGCTTCATTGATAAATGAATACCACACCATCATTAAAAGGGAAAAGAGCAAAGTCAAGGCTCTTGAACAAGCTCATGCTAAACTTGAGAATACTAACCTCAATTTGCTTGACAAGTATGAAAGCATACTTAAGGAGCATGACACGCTCAAATCTCACGTCAAGCAAGTTGAGGAAGAAAAGGCTCAAATCAAGCTTCATCATCGTGAGCTTAACTTAGCACACCAAACACTATTGGAAGAGCACAACAAATTAAAACAAGAACATCAAGTACTTAGCCTTACTCATGAAATTCTTGATCAAGAATTAAAAACTATGAAGAAATAAACCCTTAATGATGAGATTACGTCGCATGCTACTAACGTTTTGCACAAGTCACTGCCCATGAAAGAAAATGCTAGGGAGAAGGACTTGATGGAAGAGATTGAGAGTCTCCGCACTAGTGTGGCAAGACTATCAAAAGGAGAAGTCAAGCACAAGGAGATCCTCTTCCAACAAGCAAAGGCCTTCAACAAGAGAGGACTTGGATCCTTCCCGGTGCCTAACAAAGGAAAGGTACCCTCGCCGGAGCTCAAAACAAGCTTCATCAAGGAAGTTGGTTCCTATTGCAAACATTGCGAGGTTACCGGTCATCATACAAGGGAGTGTCCTCTTCCTAACCGACCTTCTCCAAAATTGCCTACTAACTACACATCTACCTTTGATAATCACCACTATCTATTGAGTAAAGTAGGTGGCAAGGTGAAGGCAAGGTTCATCGGCCAAAACATTAAGGGCATGAAGGGGAAGCTCCCCAAGCAACTTTGGGTCCCAAAAGCACTTGTATCACACATACAAGGACATAAGTTAGCTTGGGTGCCAAAAATCAAGAACACGTGACCGGCCACAATGCAACTTCAAGAAGGGACCTCCACCATCAAGAAAAATCTACCAAGGACCTCTTGAAGAAACTTGAGAATGGGAGCTCGACGCAGATATGGACGGTAATCGAATTGTCAAATCAAATTACCATTCCATATTTGGTTCATTTCTATATCTTTCTGCATCTAGGCCCCATATCATGTTAAATGGATGCTTGTATAATTGTGTGCCTCTCTTTTGTGACAATGCAAGTGCGGTTAGATTTGCTAGAAACCCTATTCCCTTCCCGCACTTGATGAGAAAAACTTTTTCTAGACTTAGAAGTGAATTAAATGTGCTAGATGCATCTAACGTCATGTAAGTTGCCATGTTCATGTAAGGATGCATATCATATAGGTCTTGTCTAACTCCCAAAGGATAGGGGCGAGCTAGAAATAGTTTTCCCTGAGGAAGCCTTTGGAAGGTTTAAACTTGGCAAGATAGATTTATTTTATGCCTTGCATGATCCCTGCCATATAAACTTGCACTCATTTAATCTCTTGCACTATAATTTGTTTGGCATTGTATACGATAGATTGTCACAAAGGGGAACCCACCTCATGAGAAAGAGACTTGTTTGAAATACAATATCTCAACTCATATAAGGTGGAAAGCACGAAATGTTAGGTACGTTAATGCCTAGAGGAACATGCTTCAAAGAGATAGATGTCTTCATACTCTACCTCACAAAGCATGAGCCTTACATTTCATTTGGATATATTTTCCTCCATTTTTCTCGGTGTTCCATTTGCATTAAGGCCTAGCCAAGCTATTGGCATATTAGTTTTTTGAGGGGTAAGGGGTTGCCCAAAAAGTCCTAAGACATGTGTTTCTCTTTGATTGTGTGATTGGTCAAAGGACATATATGGGATGTTTTTGTTCTGTTGTCATCGGATTATCCGATGCCTAAGCCAATCCCTCATCAGAACAATAGGTGTTCAATCTTCAAGGGCCAGTTCAGTCTGAATTCCAAATGATCCGGCGCGTTCATTCCGAAAAACATCGATCCATCCGATGTTCACTCTTCTGGAGCTGTGGTCAATTCAACCAATGTTTACTCCCTTCAACGTCGGACCATCCGGTGTTTACATCACTCTTTTGAACACCCTTACTGTGATATTCGACCGATGATCAAAACCCTAGACGTCGGTCCATCCGGTGTCAACTGCAATTCTTGAATATCCTTTCTGTGGCATTCGACCGATGCTCATTTCTCTTAACATCGGTCCATCCGGTGTTAAAATAACGGCTAGGGTTTGGGACCCACTATTTAAACCCGCGCGCCGGCCTGTCTTTCTCTCTCCCTGACGCCTTTCTCTCCCGCCGCCGCCGACCACCCTCTCCCTCGCGCCGCTGCCGCCACACCCTCGCGCCGCCTCGCGCCGCCACCCGCGCCGCCTCACCTCCTAGCGCCGCGCCGTCTTCTCCACACCTCACCACCGCGCCCAAGCGCTGCCGCCGCCTCTCTCCACCGCCACAACCGCCCCACACAGCAAACCGCCCCTCTCCATCGTCTCCGTGGTGCCTCCCGAGCTCCATCGCCGCTAGGATTTTGACCGCGACACTTTAGTCGTCTCCCCGTGCGCTCGACCCCGTCGAAGCTCAACTCAGCAATCGCAATGGCTCGCGACAGGAAGAACAAGGGCAAGGCCATCGCGGAGCCCGCCGCAAAGAAGCAGAAGCTATCCAAGGAGGAGAAGAAGGCCTTGATGGCCGCTCGCGCCGCCGAGGAGCGTGAGCATGGCCGAGGAGGGTCCCTAAGGATCCGCGAGGCTCGTCCGAGGCAGCCTCCCGTGATCGACGACTCCGAGGCCGAAGAGGAGCCGGTTGAGCCTCTCGTCCGCTGGCGCTCAGCCCGGACATGTGGAGGTCACACCGAGGCTGCTCCTCGTCTGAGACCGACGGCAGCCGACCGTCGTGAGGACAGGGAGGCCGAGAGGGCCATCTACAAGATGGACATGGCAGTCCGTGTCGGTGAGGGAGTCCGTCTCACGGACTGCCGGAAGATGAAGGCCAAGCAACTCCGGAAGCTCAGATGGAGTGTGTTGCTTGAGGAGTGGTACCCGCAGGCCCGAGAAGCTATGGTTGACAGTCGGTTCTGGACGGTCACGTAGGCGTCTCTCTACGAGACCTACAGACGCCGTGGCCACAAGTTGTTTCAGCATAACTACATGGATTGGGATCACCTTGCCATAGCCGCAGGGACAGAGATCAGGCCGTTCTTTGAGAGGTACAGGGGCCTGGTGCAGTTGTTGTCCTATGAGCGGAGTGCCTACGTAGAGGATTGGGTCCGCGTGTTCTACGCCACCCTCTACGTCTCTGAGGGCAGACGATCCATTGACTTCATGTTCATGGGTCAGCATTACCATCTGACGAGGCAGACGCTGGGACAGCTGCTTGGAGTAGACTTGTATGACACCTGCATACATGAGAGAGTCTACAGTCAGGCAGACCCGCCGAGGAGGCCGCTCACTGGAGGAGTGGCTCCTGCTCTGGAGGAGATCAGATCTCTCTTTGGACCTACTTTCTCTCCAGACCAGTCGAGAGTCCCGGCCCTGTTGACTCCTGCAGCGCGCACGGTGCACCTTGCCCTGCGTCGCTCTCTCCTGCCGAGGTCCGGCTATCTCGAGGGATTCACAAGCCTCCAGCAGACGATCCTGTTCTACATCATGAACGGGATGGACTTTGATATAGTGGATGTCATCATCTGCGAGATGGAGGATGTCATAACAGATGGAGTGGGCATGATGAGGCAGCTAGCATATGGGCACTGGATCAGCTACCTCCTCACGATGATGGTTCCAGAGGAGTCTGCCGTGCACGACCGTCTCTCTGACGAGAGTGTGACACGGTTCGGACATTACCGTGCCCCCGCTCCTGGAGACCGCCGCCTTGGCCGTCCAGTTGAGCGCCAGGTCAGGGCCCGACTGACGGAGGAGGACTGGTCTGACCTTGAGAAGGAGGATGAGCGTCTGGCTGAGGTAGAAGCTCAAGGTGGAGACCTGCAGCACGTCTGGTCCGAGAGTGACACAGACGAGAGTGTCGAGGAGTACTTCCCTCCTCCTCCACCCTCACCGAGGCAGCACGACGCCGAGGTAGGAGGATCAGCTGCTCCGCCACCGACACCACCTCCTGTGTCTGAGGCGCAGGTGTCACAGCCGTCAGAGCTGTCGACACTACTCCAGCAGATGATCGAGCAGCAGCGCCAGGACAGGCTCGCTGCTGAGCAGGCCAGGGCAGAGCAGGCTGCTCACCTGGCACAGCTGCAGAGGCAGTAGCAGGAGCTTCAGCTGGAGAACGCCCGTCAGAGGCGAGAGGATACAGACCGGTTCACCAACTTGGTCGATCAGATGCACCACCGTACCCTCGACCAGCAGCAGCAGACCCAGCAGGCCATGATGGGGATCCTAGGGTTGATCACCAACCTTTACACTCAGACCGGGATCGCCCTTCCTCCACAGCAGCCTGGACTGGGACTGGCTCTAGGTGTCGCTCAGGTGCCTACTACTCCTATTCCATCGATCATTATGTCACCACTTCTGGCACCCAGCGCACCGATTCACTCACCTCTGCCGGTGACGACTCTGTTCCAGCAGACGCCGGCATCCGTGGTCAGCGCTCCACTTCCTCCAGCTCCACCGGTGCCTCCCGTACCTGCTACGTCCTCTCCAGCACCGGCAGCGGACCCCCCAGCTACCTCCGCTCCGGCAGCTCCTACGATCGGCGACTCCAGCTCCGACGACTGCGACGGTGACCAGTTCGTCATCGCGCCTAGCTCTCAGGGACAGTAGGCTCTCTGATCCCTTTTTGGTGTCTTGATGTCAAAGGGGGAGAAGAGGTAGAGGAGTCAGGGGGAGTAGTAGTAGTCTCAGGGGGAATTTGAGTTTATCCTTTGTATTCGTGCTTGAGTACTCCTTTGTAATTTTAATTAAGCACTTTTCCGCTTGTCACATTTGCTTATGGTTTTAATCGATTGAGCTTTTCGTGCCATTAATTTCATTTGCTTTTTACAAGCTTAATGTGTCATATCTTTTATTCATTGCATATCTATTTGAGTATTGTACCATCAAATTCATTAATATTGCGCTTTAAATTATTGTGTTGTCATCAATCACCAAAAAGGGAGAGATTGAAAGCATCTAGGCCCCATGAGGTACGGTTTCGGTGATTAATGACAACCATTCGATATTACTAATGAATTTGTGAATGCAAGGTCCCAATGACTCTCAATCAAATGAAATCAAAATTACATTGGAGACCCATATAAAATCAACTAATGAGATCAAATCGAACCATATGAAGACAAGAAGTGAAAGCTCTAACTTGACATCACTCAATGCTTGAAGACTATCAAAACAACATTTCAAACAAGTGTCAAAGAGGTCGCAAGTTCAAATTCCAAAAGAACAACTCAAAACAACTCGAAGTCAACAAGTTGAATACACCGGATCATCCGACGTTTTAAGAGTTGACTACACCGGTCGAGTTGGTTCAACTGAAGAAGAAGACCTCAGACAAATGCACTCACCGGATCATCTGATGTGAGTGGCTCAGTGACATCGGTCCATCAGCACAGATTGCAATACCATTGGACTAAGTGAAGCACCGGATCATCCGATGTGCAGAATTACACACATCGGTCGATCACTCCAGTAAGCCTCAAGATCAAGAAAATTCTGGAGGAAGAGCCACCGGATCATCCGATGAGAAGACAGGTCAACATCGGTCTAACAACGGTCATATCTGACACAGTGACATCAGCTAATTTGGCTTTGACCGATGATAACTGAAGGGGAGACATCGGATCATTCGGTGTTTGCAGAGAAGTGATGTCAGCCTACTTTTCCAACGGCTATTTCGTGGAGGCTGGCTATTTATACCCCTTCAACCTGTCAAATCGAGAAGACTTGATGCCCAGACATACTCTACACATCCTAGAGCATTCAAGCAATAGAGCTACCACTTCCACATCATTTGTTCATCATTTGTACACCAAGAGATAGGCTAGAACTAGCTAGAGATAGTGCTTGGGTGCCTCAATTCTTGGTGATTGGAGTCTCTAGTGTAGTGAGAGCCATAAGGGAGTGTCCCTTGGTGTGTGTGACTTCCGAAGCTTGCCAAGAGGATTGTGGAAGCCCGGAGGATTCCAAAGTGTACAAGGCTTGAGCTCCACCTTGCCAAGGTTGGCGAACGGAGAAGAATAGTGAAGACCCCCTTGTCTCGGTGACTTGGGAGTGGCAAAACCCTTCGGTGGGTGCCACAACGTGGATGTAGGAAGATCCTTGTGATCTTACCGAACCACGGGATAAACTCCGTGTCCCTTGAGCGTTTGCATCCCTCTCCCTTTTACACTTATGCAATCTTCATTCTGCAACTTTAATTTACATTGATTGCATAGTTTAATCGCATAGGGAATTGGGCTTTAGGTTGTTAGTTTTTAATTGCCTTAAAATTTGAAAGAAAGCCCAATTCACCCCCCCCCCCTCTTGGGCGTTTCGATCCTTACAATAGCATGCGATGATGGCGGGTATGATAGTACTTCGGATGTTGAAGATGAATATTCTCTTGCTACTGACTTTACAGATCCAAATGATGAACACATCGAAGAAGAGGTACTTGGTACAGTGGCGACGGAGAACTATAGGAGCATCATTGTGCAGCGTGCCTTGAGATCCAAAGTGGAGACCGACGACAAGCTACAACGGCACAACCTCTTCCACATGTTTCTCGTCGTCAAGGACTGCCGTGTACACACTATAATTGATGGAGGTAGCTGCAATAACTTGGTAAACACGGACGTCGTCAAGAAACTCGGTTTGACAAAAAGAGCACACCCTCATCCGTACCACATTCAATGGTTCAACAATAGCGGTAAGGTTCGGGTAACACAAACAGCGAGAATCCATTTTTCAATTGGTTCATACCATGATTTTGCTGATTTTGATGTTGTTCCTATGGATGCTTGTTCTCTTTTATTAGGTCGTCCTTGGGAATTTGATACAGATGCTATTCATCATGTTAGAACCAATAAATATACTCTCATGCATAAGGGAAAGAAAATCACTTTGCTCCCCATGACTCCTGCTGAAATTGTGCATTTTGAGAAGAGTAAAATTCGTGAGGGCAAAGCAACTAAATTAGAACCTGAAAAACAGCAAGTTATTAAGTTAAAATCACCATCATTGCTCGCAACTAAATCTGAACTTGCTGATTTATTTAATGCTAAGGGGATGTGCTGTGCTTTAGTTTGCAAAGAAGCCATGTTTTCACTTCATGAATTGTCTATTGCATTGCCCCCTGCTGTTGCTAACCTTTTGCAGGAGTTTGAGGATGTGTTTCCCTCCGAGATACCCCCTGGTTTACCACCGATGAGAGGCATTGAACACAAGATCGATTTGATTCCAGGAGCAAGTTTGCCAAATCGTGCAGCATACAGGGCGAATCCACAAGAAACTAAGGAAATTCAGCGACAAGTCCAAGATCTTTTGGACCGCGGGTACATTCGTGAAAGCCTTAGCCCTTGTTCCGTTCCTGTTCTTTTGGTTCCTAAGAAAGATGGTAGTTGGCGCATGTGTGTTGATCGTCGAGCGATTAATAACATCACCATTCGATATCGTTATCCTATTCCTCGATTATATGACATGCTTGATGAATTGAGTGGTGCTATCATCTTCACAAAAATTGACTTGCGTAGTGGTTACCACCAAATTAGAATGGCACTAGGAGATGAATGGAAAACTGCATTTAAAACCAAGTTTGGACTTTATGAGTGGTTAGTCATGCCTTTTGGTTTAACTAATGCACCCAACACCTTTATGCGATTAATGAACGAGGTTTTACGTGCTTTCATTGGACAATTTGTGGTGGTTTACTTCGATGATATCCTCATTTACAGCAAGTCATATGATGAACATCTTGATCATTTATGTGCTGTTTTTACTGTTTTGAGAGATGCACGTTTGTTTGGTAACCTCGAAAAGTGCGTTTTTTGCACCAATCGAGTCTCGTTTATTGGCTATGTCGTTTCCTCGTAGGGAATTGAGATGGATGAGGCAAAAATTGAAGCAATCACCAGCTGGCCAGCCCCAACTACCGTCACACAGGTTCGTAGTTTTCTTGGTCTTGCAGGATTTTATCGGCACTTTGTGCGGGATTTCAGCACCATTGCAGCACCTCTACATGAGCTAACGAAGAAGGGAGTTCCATTTCGATAGGGTGAACAGCAGCAACAAGCTTTTGATGCTCTCAAATCGAAGCTTACACAAGCACCATTACTACAACTTCCTGATTTTGACAAGACCTTTGAGCTAGAATGCGATGCAAGCGGCATTGGTATTGGAGGCGTTCTCATACAAGGAGGTAAACCCGTTGCTTTCTTTAGTGAAAAACTTCATGGTCCTTCTCTGAATTATTCCACTTATGATAAGGAATTGTATGCCTTAGTACGTGTATTACAAACTTGGCAACATTATCTTTGGTCTAAGGAGTTTGTCATACATTCCGATCATGAATCATTGAAGTATCTTAAGTGTCAAACCAATCTGAATAAACGACATGCTAAATGGATTGAGTTCATAGAGTCGTTTCCATACATCATTAAGCATAAGAAAGGGAAGGAAAATATCATTGTCGATGCATTATCTAGGCGTTATACCATGCTGTCCCAACTTGATCATAAAATCTTTGGTTTGGAAACAATTAAAGCATTATATCCTACTGATTTGGACTTCAAAGATGCTTTTGAAAATTGTAGAGAAGGAAGAACTTGGAATAGATATGTGCTGCGAGAGGGTCTCCTCTATCGTGCTAACAAGCTATGCGTTCCAGCTAGCTCCGTTCGTCTATTGCTTTTGCAGGAAGCACATGGAGGAGGTTTGATGGGACATTTTGGAGTGAAGAAAACTGAAGACATGCTGTCCACACACTTCTTTTGGCCAAAGATGAGGCGTGATGTCGAGCGCTACGTGTCATGATGCACTACTTGCAATAAAGCTAAGTCTCGCCTTAACCCACATGGTCTTTATATGCCTCTTCCTATTCCTAGTGTACCTTGGGAGGATATTTCTATGGACTTTGTTTTGGGATTGCCTAGGACTAAGAGGGGGAGGGATAGTATTTTTGTAGTTGTTGATCATTTTTCCAAAATGGCACACTTTATACCTTGTCATAAGAATGATAATGCCTCACACATTGTTGATTTATTTATGACGGAAATTGTTCGTTTACATGGTGTGCCAAATACCATTGTTTCTGATCGTGATGCAAAATTTTTAAGTCATTTTTGGAGAACTTTGTGGTATAAATTGGGAACCAAGTTGCTGTTTTCAACTACATGTCACCCACAAACGGATGGACAGACCGAGGTAGTTAATCGTACTTTATCCACTATGTTGTGGGCTGTCTTGAAAACAAATTTGAAGTTGTGGGAGGAGTGTTTACCACATATAGAATTTGCTTACAACAGATCCGTTCACTCCACGACAAAGGTAAGTCCATTCCAGGTAGTGTATGGTTTCAATCCCCGTGCTCCTATTGATTTACTACCTTTGCCTCCTTCTGAAACTATAAATTTGGATGCTACACAAGGATCTGAATTCATTCTTAGGATGCATGAAACTACAAAGAAAAATATTGAAATGATGAATGAGAAGTATAGGATTGCAGGTAGTAATGGTAGAAAAGAAGTAAAACTTGAACCGGGCGATTTGGTGTGGTTACATTTGAGAAAAGAGCGATTTCCCGACTTGAGAAAATCTAAACTTATGCCACGAGCTGCTGGTCCTTTTAAGATCGTTGAAAAGATTAATGATAATGCATATAAGCTTGAATTGCCTCCCGATTTTGAGGTTAGTCCTACATTTAACATTTCAGATTTGCGACCGTACTTGGGAGAAGAAGATGAACTTGAGTCGAGGACGACTCCAATTCAAGAGGGAGAGGATGATGAGGACATCACAACGGTTCTACATATGCACGGAAAGAGGAGAAGATAAACTTTCCAATGGTTCTGGTCCCACCTCAAAATTCCTCCAGAGTCATTGGGAATATTCGAAACAAGTCGAGTCCAGATTTCTGTCCGGTGCTGCGCCACCGAATCGGGCCTTTGGGCCTTGTATCCCGTAAGAGTCCATTAGGGACGCGTCTAATCGTGTTTTGGTCGAACCCTAGCCTATAAATACTGCAGCCGCCGGTCATATTCGGTGGGTTTTGCTTAGATCAATAAAATCGCCGTTCTACAGTTTGTGAGACCCCAACTTCGCGATTTCCGATCATGTCTTCTACGGTCTTGCTCGTGTTCTCGGTTGCACTTGCAGGGATTAGCCTTCTTGGCGAGGTCAAGCGTGTGCAGCACGGTTGATAACCAACGGAGCCGTGGTGTAGTGATTGCAGGGGTACTCGAATCGCTCGAGTGCCGCGGATCATCAACGTCGAGTTCTCCACCCCAATCGACATACCTTTCGGAAGATCGGGCCTAAACCTACTCATCAGACTCAACCTCTATCGTATAAGACTGAAGGTCCGTCTTGGTATGGATGGTCGGGTGACACATGGGAACCACCCCTATCCACTTTAAGCTCTAGCAGCTTGCCTCCAACGTTCATGAGAAGATGTCGTTCCTTTTTGGCTAGAAGTCATCGTGACTATAGCCAAGCAATGACGGATCTAAAACACTTTCCAAGGGCATGTCCAAGGTACCCAAGACTGGCAACAACACATGGACACTCAATTCATCACCATCAACTCCACGCTACAACAACAACAAGCCGATCTCGCGGCATACTTCCGTCATCAAGGGTTCAACCCTCATCACAGAGGTGAGTGAAGAACAAGCTTGGAGGAGGACCCCCACTTGAGGTAAATTGTATCACACCCCTTGCATATTTATTTTCCCTCCACCCATCATCCACTTTGCATATAAAAAAAGTAAAGTAGTATAGATTTGTTTTGAAATAAAAAACATGTGCGGTAAGAATGACTTGGAATTCACATAGATGAAATGATGAATAGTTGCTCTGTTTTAATTTTCCCAAGTCCCTAGTTTACAACTTACTACTCTCCAACATATTGCTCTTAATTGCTAAAATTGCTTTTGCCTTGATTTAGAAATTGTGGGTAGCAAAATCTTAATCTATTCTAAGTTGTCATGAGATATGATATAGTGATAGGGCTGCTATTCCTAGTTTGAAGGTGAAGCTTGGATTTCCTGAGAAAATTCTAAAAAGATTTAAGTTACTCTCATTTGATTGGAAATACCTACCAAAGCCATATGATATATTATATTGATAAACCTTGTGCATATGCTATTTGTCTTCACATTGAGCTTTGTCAAACTAGTATAGACCTATGTGAGATTTCATTCATTGCTTTTTGAATTCAAGACTTCACTTACACATGCTATACTACTACGCTAGAAGTAAGCAAAATCCTATCATACCACCATTCCACAATAAAAAAAGAGAAATTTCATATCCTTCATACTTAGTACTCTCTCACAATTTATTGCATAAAAGGGAGTAGAAGACATGGCTACAAGAAAAAGAAAAAGAAAGAAAATGCATGCTTACTTCAAAAGCATGAGAAAAAGAAAGAAAAAAAAGTAGCCATGTTTCATCCCTACAAAATAAGAGAGTACACTCAAAAGGGAGTCATCTCAATATCCACATCCACCTCCATTTCATCACACATGCACAAGTCTTGAATCAAATTGTTTTCAATTGATTTATCCTGAGGCTTGCTTCTTTGACTTAGCAATATTATGTGTTGCAAATATGCCTACTATATTCCCTACCAAGCTCCACATACAAGCTATATTTAGAGGTAGGATGAATTTAGGGAAAATGCCTTGGTGAGGACATGTTTCCACTACACATAAAGGAGATACCGAGAGAATCAAATTGAGGTACTTAGAATCTAAATTGAACTTTCTGAAATTTGAGTGGAACTTCATTTCTAAAGTATGTGTGCTCCATTTGTTGTTCTATCTTTCAACCACCCATGAATAGGAGATGGATAAGCCCCATGATGACTTGAGATGGGTCAAGTATCATGCCAATTTTTGCAATACTAGGTAGAATATTTTGTTGTGCATATGGTACTTTGGAAAAATAGAACATTGTAGCAACTCCTGATCATCAACTTAAAGTCTTGACTTTGCTCGGGACGAGCAAAGGATAAGCTTGGGGGAGTTTGTTGACGGCTGTTATATACCAATTTCACCTATCAATACAAATCAATTGTGTGAAGGAATTGTTATTTCTTGCACACATCACCTTTCTATTTGACCTATTTCCACTTGTCCTTGTAGAAATAGTGCATGTAGAGAATTATTGCAGGAAATGAGGTAAAAGAGGGAAAATGATCCTATAAAATATCATCTCAGCCAATCAAGAGATGACATGTGGCACCACATGAATCAAATAGCCCACAAACAGAAGTATTTGAGGCCATCCAACGGTGTATCACCCATATCAGTCAATGGGACCCACCTGGAAGTCATCCTGAGGAAGCACACTAGAATTGGTCTATGTTTTTGTTCGACCGACTAGGGAGTTTGACCGACCCCTTTCTGGCGCCAAACTCGGTCAGATTCCACATCTCGACTCCCTGTGGTGCCCTGATCACGATGAAGACTGATTCACATGCTTTTAGTGTTTGGAACCGACCCTTCTCCACATATAAATAGGACCCCTACCCTCACTTCACACACACACCACTTCAATATTCATCTGTTGTATACACTATTCTCCATAGGTTTAGAGGAGTTTAGGCGGTAGAGAGGAGAACCTCTAGTCCATAGTCCAAGTAATAGAGGAGTGGAAGGAGTCTCTTCCCAATTCCTAATTGGAAAAGGTATGACTCTCATATTCCTATTTGTATTTGTGACTTTGCTCTTAATAAATATGTTATTTTTAGTCTTCTATTGTTCATATACTTAGATGAAGCGTTTCTTGTTTGATTGTGGATTCCAAATATGTGGTATGAGTAGTATTTATGATTACATGATTACACTATACCATTCTCATTATATTATCATAAACACTACAAACCCCCACTATAGTCTAATTAGCTATGTTATGATTATGTTAATGTGAATCGCTTATGCTATGTATTAACGACTTGTGCCTAGGCTCTTAAGGTAATTACTTAATATGCTAGCATGGTGCTAGGATAGATGAGTAGCGTTTAATGTCTCGTAGACCCACAAATTGAAGAGGTAGATAATAGGTGGTGATAGTACTATCTATCATTTGTAATCCTCCATGTTCGGCTATGCCACAAGCTCTTGGCAGGAGTCGTTCTAGTGTTGCTAGGGGTAAACCCGTGCCCGATGTGTCAATCCACTTAGCATGAGAATTCATATTTGATATGATCATTAGTAACTAACTTAGGCTATGTATATGTACATTAGAAGCACAATGGGAGTATCTACCTAACTCTTAGTCTAGTCCCTCTTTACCTCATTTACTTCTTTAGGTTAGAATGCTCACGTGTGTGTCACACTACCTCCAATTATCATTTATCCATCCTTGCTAGAACCTAACCTAGACCAACCTAGGCTCTCCATTTGATGATTGTTTTGCTTCCACCTAGCCTTTCTTTGGGAGAATATAAATGACACCCTTTGAGAATACTCTAAAAGGGGGAATGCTACATCGATAGATTTTGTGCGCTTGCGGATTTACATCTGTGATTTAAGAACTATCAACAAGCATTTCTAGCACCATTACTAGGAATGAATTTTTAGTAGTGCGTAGGAAATATCAACAATCCTTTCCTCTTCCCAAATAACTTCTTCATGCTCTTCATGGCTGCACGACTAGAGAACAAGAACAACGCAAACTCGTAATGGGTTACGTTAGTGAAAACCAAACGAAAGCTCTCGACGAATTGTTTTGTCAACTTGAGAGCAACTTGCAAATACAAATGCAAAATGCAAATGAGAACCAAAGCAAATATTTTTGGCTTGAACTTGGGAGAAGTGTTGCAACAAAGAGCACAACAATTATTGAGCAAATGCGAGAGTGAGTTGGGAGGTGAAAATAAGGTGAAGTGTGAAACAAACCACTCACCCGGGCATGTATAAATAGTGTAGCACCCCCCAATGGTTATAAGAGGAAAAATGTAGCTGTTGGAGGAGAGAGAGAGAGAGAGACAAAATAGCACTCTCCCCAGCTCGGCCGACTACGGGGTCGGCCGACTTGTAGGTGGGGCCCCCCTGTCTCCTCTTTTGGCAAGTGGCTCCCCTACGGCTATATTTCTAGTTGTTGGGTGAATCAACCACAAAATTGTTCCGGGAAATTGTTTTTAAATAAAACTTTCTCAAATTCAATATTTTTATTTTTAAATTTTTTAAACATGAAAAATAAATCTAAGTTGAGACTACAAAATCCCCAACCCTAAAAAAAATCAAAACATGCTATGGGAAAATGCAAAAAATCCAAATGGGAAAAATCCAAATGATGGTGGAAAAATAAAAAAGGAGATAACTGCCAAATTAACCTATTTGCGAGGTCCCATCCAAAATCCTATGAGATGGATTTTTCTCCGTCATCTTGATGCTCATTTTCCACACTCTGGCCCCGGAGAAATGGGCACGGTTGGCTCGCCTTGCTTTTTCCACCATACCTTCTTTGGCGGTCTTGTGGACTTGGGCCGTACAAACGACCCTGACTATTCCATCTTTTTAAATTATCGACGTGGGCAAAAAGATGGAGTCTTCTCATAAATTAATTTTCTCATGAATGCTATGAGGGAGTCGATATGTTTGATATTCGGGCCATACTTGATTTTCATGATGGAGCATTGCTCCTTCTTCGGCCGAAAGTAAAACTTTTCCTCCAAGCCATTCATATGGAAGCGGATTTCTCCGGCTCCAACATCGATGCGAGCATCTGCGCTGCTAAGGAAAGGGCGCCCAGGAATGAGCGGGGTTTCCTTCTCAACCTCCATGTTGACCACCACGAAATCCACGAGTGTGAAGCAGTTCCAGATTTTCACTGGAACGTCTTCGGCTATACCCGTGGGGTAGCAACCGGATGAACCGGCCAGCTAGAGCTGCATTAGTGTTGAAGATAGTGTGGTGAAGTTCAGCTTGTCGAAGACCACCTTTGGCATGACAGTGACACTTGAGCCAAGGTCACAAAGAGCCTTGTCAAAGTGTAGTGTGCCAATGGAGCATGATATGATGGGATATCCAGGGTCTTTCAGCCAGTTACCTTACCGTAGATAGACCATGTTGACATTTCTACGGGAGGCTCGGGTTGCCCTGACATCTTGCCATTCTATAATGGTGGGACAACGGCTGCCAATTGAGCTAACTGGGTCTCCAACATTCTGTTGAAGCTCAACTAATCCTTGAAGGCAGAGGCTAAGCCTTCAACCTTGGCAATGATGTTCTCCAGGGTCTTGTAATTAGCCGACAACTTCTTAGATAGGGGCATCGTTGATCTTGAGCTGGCTAATGGAAAGTTCTCTCAAGTGAGGTTGGTTCCCATTGTCATTGTTGTTGTAGCCTCCTTGAAAGAAAGGGTGTGATTGGCCCCACCCTTGACCCCCTTGGCAGTAGTCATTGTTGTTGTTGTAATTCTCGTTGTTGGCTAAGTATAAGGCATCCTCCTGGGTCTCGGGGCAGTCACTCCCCATATGATTCATGTTTCATGTCATGTGAGAGTCTAAGGCTTGGACGGTGCCAAATGCTTCACCACTGGCTTGACAGTCCAACTTATTCATAAGGAGGTCCAATTTGGTAGCGATCATGTCCACCTCTTTCAAGGTGTCCATGCCTCGCTGTTGGGGCTGGAGACACTCATCGCTCCACCCCATGATGGAAACCATCTTCTCGATCAACTCCTTAGCTTTGGGCACCATAAGCGAGAAGGCTCCTCCAGCAGCAACATCCACATGATCACGGGTCGACGGAGTCAGCCCGTTTTAGAAGTTTTGGATAATGATCCAATCATCCATCCTATGATGGGGACAAGCTAGGACATAATCGTGCAACCTTTCCCAAGCCTCGGGAACTTGGGCTCTTGCTGGAAGCTTGAAATTATTCCACATAGGATATTAGTCTTGCCCAACAGAAAGGACTTGGTGAGGAATGCTGAGGAACATTTCTCCCAAGTATTTATAGCACTTCAGTTCACGTAGAACCACTGCTTTGCTCTCCCATAGAGGGAGAACAGAAACAGTTTAAGAAGGATGACATCAGGAGTGACATCCTTGATCTTAAAAGTGCTACAAATCTCGAGGAATTGTTGCAAGTGAGCATTGACATCCTTGTTAGCTTTCCCATGCAAGGGGCCAGCCTGCACCACAGTGATTAGGTCAGTCTTGATCTCAATGTTCACGTCTCCCGTGTTGACATTGGACCTAGTAGGCACATTATTAGCAAAGGGGGTTGAGAACTCACGAAGGATCTTCTGGGCCATTGGCTTGCAGCGTGATGCTGCAGGGGTGACGGGTTTCCTAGCTGAGAAGATCGTCTAAGGAGGAACGACACGACGTCGAACTCTTCTCAATAGTGACTCAGGATCTTCTACGTAGTTTGCCGGCAAACGGAAACCGATCATACACTACCATGTTTTCACATCAAGGAATGCGAAAACAAAGGAGGGATATCCTACTAAAAACCTACTAGAATCCTATCTACCACATGATCATGCAAATCTTCTGTGCCTTCCTCGGCAAGGGCGCTAGAAATGCTTGTTAATACTCCCTATGATATACTAACAAAATCATCCCGACAATGGTGCCAGAAATGCTTGTTGGTATTTCTTAACATCTACAGGTCATCCTAGCAGCAAGGCTAGTTCTGCAGAGGCACTAGGCTAACCTAAGCCAAAGCAAGATGAGTTCCATAAGCGCACGAATAGTACCGTTGTAGCATTTCACCCGAGAGTATTCCCTAAGGTATCGTATTTGTTTATCCCAAAGGAAGGCAAGGTGGAAGAGAGACAAGGTCAAGGATATAAGAAGGGTTCTAGTGAGGGATTCAGTAGGATGGATAAATGAATTGAAGGGTACACACACCTAAACAAACTACTCTAAAGGGGGAAAATGTCCTAGTGGAGGATAAGTTAAGGAGAAAGAGAGAGCTACTCCTATTGTGCTTTAGGTATTCATATACATAATCAACTAAATATACATATATATATATATATGTATATATATATATATATATATATATATATATATATATATATATATGGCTATGCTGACTATGAGTACTAGACCTTAGTGGTCCAACATATCGGGCACGGGTTTACCCCTCAGAATATCAGAACGATTCTCGCCATAAGCATGCGACGTAGCCGAACATGGGGGATTACAAAGGACGGACATAGCTGTCAACACCTACCGCTTACCCCTACAAATCGTGGGTCTACGAGACATCCAACACTACTTAATTATATAAGCACCATGCTTACATAACAAGTAAATACCTTAAGAGCCTAGGTACAAGCACCATCCTAAAGCAATGACTAACCTAAACATCGTTGAAACCGAATACTACATTACTCATATTAACATAATCAATTAATACCTAATTAGACTAATAGTGAAGATACATGATGTTTATGATAATATAATAAGAGCATTATAACTAGATAGAGATATGTGACGACTCTAGTGATGATGAGCTTTCCCCCGATGAATTAGCTTCATTGATAAATGAATACCACACCATCATTAAAAGGGAAAAGAGCAAAGTCAAGGCTCTTGAACAAGCTCATGCTAAACTTGAGAATACTAACCTCAATTTGCTTGACAAGTATGAAAGCATACTTAAGGAGCATGACACGCTCAAATCTCACGTCAAGCAAGTTGGGGAAGAAAAGGCTCAAATCAAGCTTGATCATCGTGAGCTTAACTTAGCACACCAAACACTATTGGAAGAGCACAACAAATTAAAACAAGAACATCAAGTACTTAGCCTTACTCATGAAATTCTTGATCAAGAATTAAAAACTATGAAGAAAGAAACCCTTAATGATGAGATTACGTCTCATGCTACTAACGTTTTGCACAAGTCTCTGTCCATGAAAGAAAATGCTAGGGAGAAGGACTTGATGGAAGAGATTGAGAGTCTCCGCACTAGTGCACTTGCGATCTGATTTACTATACGAAGAGAGAAGGTGCTTTTCGATTCGCGTGGTGTTTTCTAGGCTAGCCTGCTCCCGAGATTTGTGGCCAGCACTCTGTTTCTTCCGTCACTAGTGTAGATTTGAGATTTTTTGCTAGGTGTACACGAGGAAGAGTACCCGTACCTCTCCTGATTCCTAGATTTTTGCTACGTATACACCATAAGGCTACCAGATTGCCTGCTGTTTACTGGTTTTTTGCTACGCACTCTCAGGAATTTTACAGAATATTTTATTTTCTGTGATTATATTTGTTGCACGCCATGTCTACTAAATTGGATATTCCGAAATTTGATGGAAAAATCAGCTTTTCCATATGGCAAGTTCAGATGAAAGCTGTTCTTACTCAGTTGGGCATGCGAAAGGCTTTAAATGGTAAGCCTAATGATATGTCAGCTGATAAATGGGAGGAACTTGATGAAAAAGCTTTGTCCGCCTTGCAGCTCAGTTTGTCTACAGATGTTTTGCGTGAAGTTATGATCGCAAAATCAGCCGCAGAATTGTGGAAGAAATTGGAGGAGCTTTATATGACTAAGAGTCTTGCAAACAAGCTCCGTCTTAAGGAACGTATGTACACTATTCGCATGGCGGAAGGTACCTCTATTCAATCACATCTCGCTGAATTTAATTCGATTTGCGTTGATCTTACAAGTTTGGATGTGAAAATTGATGATGAAGATAAGACAATTTTGTTGGTTATTTCTTTGCCCGCTTCGTTTAAGCATTTTAAGGAAATTATGCTTTATGGAAATAATACCTCACTCAGTTTTGAGAATGTTAAATCAAATTTGTTGTCTAAGGAGAAATTTGATACTGATTCTCGTTCTGAGTCAAAAGGTGAGGGTTTAATTATTCGTGATCGAACTCAACAAGCGGATGATTCTAAGTCTAAGAATCATAAATTCAACGTTTTTTGCCGATATTGTAAAGCTGACAATCATGAGATCTCCCAATGTCTTAAGCTAAAAAATAAGGAAGAATGAAAGAAAAAGAAAGAGTTGGATAAATCTTCTGCTGAAGCTAGTATTGCTGAGATTTTTGATAGTGGAGAGTCACTTATGGTCACCTCTAATGTTGAAAAGCGTATGTCTTGGGTTCTTGATTCGACATGCTCTTTTCACATTTGCTCGCATAGAGAGTGGTTTTCTGATTATTCTGACATTCACGATGGTGATGTTATTATTGATGATGAATCTTCACTTGAAATTGTTAGAATTGGTTCTATTCAAATTAAAGTTCATGATGGCACTTTCAAGACACTTACCAATGTGTATTATGTTCCAAAATTGAAGAGGAATCTTATTTCTTTGAGCACTTTAGAAGCAAAAGGATTCAAATTTTCTGCTGATAAAGGTGTTCTTAAGGTCTCTCAAGGTAACCGTGTGGTTTTGAAGGCAAATCGTATAAATAATCTTTATTATTTGCAAGGTTCCACGGTTACAGGTACTTCAGCTGTTTCCATTACATCCAACACATCAAACACAAAGCCATTATCTACCGACACTTTTGGGTTATCTACCGCGGGCGGTGTTATTCTGCTATATGATGGCGTTTCGTGCCGCACACTTCATCTGTTGAGATCCGGTTGCTGCGGGCGACCATCTACCCAGTTTTCGTCCGGTGTTAGGCGTCCCTCGGGGCGGGGCGGCGTGTGCAGATCTCCTTTCGGAGCTTAGCATCCTAGTGGTGTTTGGGAAACAATTTTCTATAGATTTAGAGTCAGGGGGAGATTTGTTGGAATATGACTCTATCTCTTTTGCATTCTGTTGGGATATAACTGTATCTCTATCTGTTGTATGCCTATAAATATAGGCCACCCCTGTACTTGTACCTCAACTCATCATAATAGATCTGTTTTTCTCGTGGTTGTTTTCTCCTCTATCTTGGAGGAGTTTTTTCCACATTAAATCTCATGTGCCTCTTTCCCTAACAGTTTTCCCTTTCCTATAAAAAGTTTCTTCTTTCTTCCTGCATTTCAAACGTACAATGACATCAGCAAAGTAGAGGGATCATATTTCTTTAAAAATCCTTTGAAAACCCCACGTTCCAAACGGGGCCCTAAAGCTATCCACTCTACATGTTTCCTCAGGATCTGTGCTGCCGAATGGACTACCGAATCAATCAGTAGTCCTTAGGATCAGGAGTTGTCTCACATTGCTAATATTACCTAGTTACTCTCTGTAAATGGATGCGGTCTTTTACCTGATCTGGTCTGGCACCGGGAAGATTCAATCTTGACACGAGGATGGTCTACTACTACGTATTTACTGAATCTGATGCCCTCAAGGACCGATTCAAACACGTTACTTAAATCTACGAATGGAGTACAGGTTAAATGATACTCTTCGTTCTGAAATTAATATCGTTAAGATACAAAATTTAATTTAAATTGTTGTTTTGACCATAATAATTTAAAACACAAAGTGACTAGTACGCAACCGCACGAATAAACGAGACATAAATTATAAGAAAGTCCGGAAGCACAACTGCAGCACGACGCGACCAGATAAAACCATCCAGGCGACCGACAAAAGCATGCGCGTAAATTCTGAAATCACATTTCATTTGTTTATGAACTTTGGAAGTACATTTTCATTTTCTTTTGTGGTGAAAAGGACATTTTCAATGGGACGAGTGTGGGTCCCACAACGCTCATGGCATTCAAAGTTCCACTGTCAGTGAAGAAGAATGAGGAAGCTTCTCGTCCTCGGGCCGACATGTCAGACTAGGAAGCGCTCGTCCTCGGGCCGACATGTCAGATTGTGTTTGGAAACACGGTATGTCAATATCAAAATTTTGGTAAACTACAATTTTAAAATGGCATGACAATATCCAAGTATTTCAATATCACAGTTTTGCAATACATAGAACTGTTTGGGAGCAAAGTAGCAAGTATTAAGAGAAGAGAAAAATTTTGGTTCAGACCAAAAGTTTTTATACACTAAAAATACTGTAGTATAGATAAAATTGTAGTTTTAAATGCATAATTTTTGAGTTGGTTGTCAAACACTATTTTATAAAAAATACCATAATAATTTCAAATATCATAATATTGCTCTAAAACTTAAAAAATATTGTGTTTCAAAGGTAGACTCAGTCTGCCACTTCGCTTGTACCACGCGCACTCAAGTCGTCCACCTCGCCCGCCGCTTTAAACCAGGGAACAGCGAAGGCCTTCGTTTCGCGTAAATTACACCCGCGCTTGAATTCGTTTCTCTCTCGCCAACTAAAATTTCCCGTCCTCCGGCGTCGCTCGCTCGGATCCGAGCCGAGCGGAAGCTGGCGCGGCGGATGCAGTAGACAGCGGACGCCGTCGCGTCCACGGGTGGGCTCGCCATGACGTCCTCGACCTCCGTCACGCCCGGCCAGGTGAGACCTAGACCGCGCCCGGACCCGTTCCTGCGTGCACTGGCTGGCGTGGGCATTGCTGCTCAGTTCCGCGCGGCTCTGTTTGGGGATTCGCGTAGTTTCGAGGCGATTGGTGCCGGTTCGGAGAAGGTGGTTCGGTGGATTTGTGGGAGGGAGCAGGGGTGATGCGGGTTCATGAGCAACCGCGCCGCTGAACCCCGGGCTGGGTGTTGGGCTCTCCTGATCGCGGAGAAACACTGATAATACGGTGCCTCTAAAGTTTCTGGTAAGGGAATCGGCATCGTACGATGCTGTTTTGGCGCAGTTGTTCTCTTATTTGAGGAATGGTCAGGTAATCAGCGAAATGTTGTTGGCTGCGCGTGCTCCGTTGGTACGTGCTACTGTTCATGCACGCGGTAGGTTTTAGGGTATGATTGCAATCTGATACGAGCGAGTTAAGATGATGTGATGTTTGGATGTATGTCTAGCTGTTTCTGTTGTGGATCATATGCGGTGTCAGCGGTTGGTTACCTTATTGTTGTCTTCGAATAAGTGGCACAAATTAAATATCGGGTTATGTTTTGGTGATTACTCTCTGCACAGCTTCTGGAAATGGATAAGTTAAGGGTTTGAGGTTTAAGGGTTGGAGAATATAAAATATTGCTTCAATTTGTAGTTTGTGGATCTGTAAATATTGGACCATTAGGCACCGTAGTTTTTGCAGTATGAATGTATGATACATAGTTTATTTAGCACCTCCATATCTCGCGCTAAGTGAACTTGCTTTGCACTCCGTATTTCAGGTTTCAGCTATTCTTGGCTTTCTTTGGGTTTTCGCAGCATGGGCGTATGCTGAGGTTCTCTTTTATAGAAAGGATGATGCTTCTCATAAAGCGTAAGTTGATGCCACTTTGCTCTTCAGAATCAGCTATTTATGTGTTCGAATACGCTAGATGCTATATGGTATCTTTCTAATTTTGTCTTTAAAACAAAAAAGGATAAGAATCATAGCTCAAGCTGTCCTACTCATGTGCTGCTTGCATTCTTTTCTTTGTCTTGAACTGTCTCCTGCATTTGTTTCTTTAAATGAGACTACAGTATAATAATACTCACATAGCCTTCTAGAAAAAGGGTGTACCCAGTGCCGAAGGCTCCCACCCATTTTGGGGTCTGTGGAAGGATTTGAAGGATTCTTAATTTCTTATTGAAATTTCTATCTGTCATCTTTGTCAGAAGGTACTCAGATATCAATTTAGTGGCAATGGGTGACAGCTCAATCAAAGGAGAAGATCAAACAATGTTATTGGAGGAGGGTGGCCAAACAGGAGTTACAAAACCAGACTATGCTTCCTTCACGTCACAAATGTTCAGGTTGTTGTTTGTTTTTGACTTTTATAAATAAATATACTAAGATTCAAGGTTTTGAATGCAATGAGCTCCAGCCACTGAAAAATAAATTCTGTTGGATTTGACAGACTTTTCTTCATGGACCATACACTTCTTCTGGAGAATCGTTTGACACTGAGAGCTATGTAAGCTGTAGTTGCATCCTTAAATCATCCACTTCTGCAGTCGCACTTTTCTATTAACTGAGTTGCTACAATTTTTTCCAGATCTGAGTTCGGGGGATATCTAGTTTACTTTCACATTTGCGATCGTACAAACTTACTTGGAGAGTCTGTTAAGGTACTATTTTGCTTATATTCAATACTTACTAGAAGCTTGTGCCTGCCGTCGAAGCGTACGAATGACACTTCTCCCGGTACTACTGAATTGTAGCCCGCGGAGGTTCTTGTATCGGTTTGGGCGCGCGAAGATGTTAGGCAAGATGATGACAAAGACGATTTACGTGGTTCGGGCCGCCTGAGCGTAATATCCTACTCTACGGGGTGTGTGTTGTTGTATTGGAGATTTGCTGATGCTTGCGTGCGTATGAGTTTGCTTGTCTAGTATCGTGCAGCACTTCCCTTTTATAGACCAAAGGATGACTGTTACATGAGTTGCCTGGCCCGACATGTGGCCCCGACAGTTATTATTGTCTAATACACAATTAAGTGTGTTTAAGCACCTTAATAACGTGATAACGCGCCTTAATGGTAGCGTTACCAGTATTAAGGGTCTTTTGACCGTGCGCTATTAATGTTGTATTAATGGCACATAATCAGACCTTATAACTATAGCAATCATTGTCTCTTGAATGTTCATGCTGTTGGAGATCCGTTAGTCTTCCCGCTGGTGTCGTAGGTCCGGAGGCTCGACAAGTGGCAGATCCGGAGTTTCCCCTCGCGAGGAGGTAGGTCCGGAGCCGCTACACACATGGTGGCATTGGAGATTCCTTCTACTGGGGGTTAGGTCCGGGTTCACTGTACACGTGTCAAGCACGGAGCTCCTCTATGTAAGGGATTTAGCTCCGGTCTTGTATTACACGTGGTAGTGCTGGAGCTACCCGAGGCGGGTCCAGTGCCGGGTGATATGTGGGGCCTACGGAGGTCTACAAGTTTGACAGGTGGAACTCCCTTGCACTTCTTGCGGTATCAATGGGGTACCCGAGACGCAGGGTACCGACACCTGCATTTGAAAGTACTGGTTGCCACATTATATTATTTGTATTCCAATAACATATTATATCATTTATATGGTGCTGATTTCTAGTTTTATGATTTTCTAGATTTTAGTCTTAACAGATGCATTAACTTTGTGTCTAAAGATTATTTTTTATTTATTTCTTCTTTTTGTATCCAGGACATTAATTAGTGGCATATTGATATAATTACCCTTTTGTTAGAAATTCCAACTCTCCTTTCTTATTCAGATTGAAGATGATTATTTTCTTTTAGTGTTCAGGACATTAATAAGTGGCATATTGATATAGTTACACTTTTATTAAGACATTCCAACTTTCCTTAGTTATTCAGGTTCAAGCAAAATAGTTTAAGCTGCAGTGAAGATGCATGCATCATGCTCCATTTTTCGTTATTTGATTTTAACAATTTTTTTGCTATATTACTGCAGAATTACAGCCGCGATCTGTTCCTTTTCCTCTACTTTCTTCTTATTATAGTATCAGCCATGACTTCCTTCAAGGTCCACCAAGACAAGTCCTCATTTACTGGAAAATCTATACTGTATCTGAATAGGCATCAGACCGAAGAATGGAAGGGTTGGATGCAGGTATTTTTCATGCTGTCTTCTTTTGGTATCATTCCCATTTTCCCAGAAGCATAGTAGGGTGAGTAGGCTCATTGCTGGTTGTACTAGCTACTATTTCATGCATGAGCATGTTATTAGAAGACAATGCTACATGTATGCAATCATATATACTTATCATCATCTTGTTTAGTTAATCTGTATACTCTCATCTTGTTCATGATGGTCCATTTGTGGTTTGTGACCTTTATGGGATGCCAATTAGTTAATCTCATTGTGAGCATCCTTTTGTTTTCTTCTTTATATAATGAAGCACAGCTCTCCTGCGTTTTCGAGAAAAAAAACACCCTTTTGTGGTCAATGGGATATGGGGTTTCAATCTCTGTCCCAACACCAGCACCACTTGCCGTCTGGCATGTCTGACTAACCATACACAACCTTTGGGTTGTAGATAAGTTAATTTGGTGATTTTCAGAGTTTCAACCTCCACCCTACGCTAGCAGCAGTTTTCAGCATTATTTCATCTAATTTCAGGTGTTATTCTTGATGTACCACTACTTCAACGCTAAAGAGATCTACAATGCTATTCGTGTATTCATTGCTGCATATGTCTGGATGACTGGATTTGGTAACTTCTCTTATTATTATGTGCGGAAGGATTTCAGTCTTGCACGATTTGCTCAGGTGTGTTTTTAGGTTTCACTGTTATTGATTTTCTTTCTTGAATTTTACTGACATGGTTGGATCTTCAACAGATGATGTGGCGCCTCAATTTCTTTGTGATATTCTGTTGCATTGTACTAAATAATGACTACACACTCTATTATATTTGTCCAATGCACACCCTTTTCACCCTCATGGTTTATGGTGCTCTTGGAGTTCTGAATAAATATAATGAGGTTAGATCAGTGATGGCTATGAAATTTGTTGCTTGCTTCTTGGTGGTTATCCTGGTATGGGAAGTCCCAGGTGTCTTTGACATGGTCTGGAGCCCATTCAAATTTCTTTTAGGTATGAGTTCGTCCAAATTATTTTCTGTTATTGATGCTCTTATGTTTTTTGTCCCAGAGATGACAAGTGCTATTTGTACTGCATGCAGGCTATACAAATCCTTCTAAACCAGATATCCCTCAGTTGCATGAGTGGCAATTCCGATCTGGGCTGGATCGTTACATATGGATTGTGGGGATGATATATGCTTATTACCATCCAACTGTATGTCTCATATCGCCTGCTTTTATTATAGCATTACATTCCATTTCTTGCAGATTTTGATATTACCGAGTCATTCTCAAGAATGGCTAAAAAGAGAAAAGGAAACTTATTCTGATGTCAATGAAATTATCGCTGTCTCAGGTTGAGAAGTGGATGGAGAAGCTTGAAGAAACTGAAACACGAACTAGACTATATATTAAGGCGTCAATAGTTACAATTTCCTTAGTGGTAATCCCCAGGCAACTGCACCAAATCGTTTAAGAAATATATAACTTCCGATCAGTCATGATGTGTGTTCTTCACAGGCTGGTTATTTGTGGTATGAATACATTTATAAGCTGGATAAGATTACTTACAACAAGTACCATCCCTATACATCCTGGATTCCGATTACGTATGTACCTTCCTTTTCAAAAAAAAAAAAAATTAATCTGTCGCACCGCGAAATCTAATTTTCCCCATGCTTGTTTTATCCATAGCGTATACATCTGCCTGCGCAACTTCACTCAAGAGTTCAGGGGCTGCTCTCTCACGCTCTTTGCGTAAGTTTTCTTTTGTCGTTATGCATGGTACTTTTGTTAGACATCTCACTATTCTTGTGTAATGTGACTAAGTATTTTGTTCATTTACTGTTCTAGCTGGCTTGGAAAGATTACATTGGAAACCTACATATCTCAGTTCCATATCTGGCTTAGGTAACCATCTTCTGTTTCTCTTATTTGTATTTTGTCCCACTATAAAATTTCCACCTTGTTTTCATTGACAACCGCAGGTCAAGGGTGCCCAATGGCCAGCCCAAATGGTTATTGTCAATAATCCCAAACTACCCAATGCTTAACTTCATGCTCACTACTGCTATATATGTTGCGGTATGTAGATCTTTCCCTATGCAAGACATTGAATATGTTAACACAGAGCAACTTGCTTATGTTAAATCATGTATTCCTGCAGGTCTCCTACAGACTCTTCGAGTTGACTAATACGTTGAAGATTGCATTTGTACCTAGTCGTGATAACAAGCGTCTTGCATACAATTTTATAGCAGGAATTGCTATTTCCATGACGCTGTACTTTTTATCATATGTTCTAGTTGGCATCGCAGGATACTAGGAAATCTAGATTTTGTAGTTAGTTACTGTTGGCATTCTAGTATAGTGGCAAAGGCGGTTCAACTGTGCGCGATTAAACGGGCGACACATCATGCAGAGCCCAGAGAGATGCTCTCTTTCGTGCAGAGTAAGGTTGTTACCTGGGTTCCGTGGTCAAAGGTAATTGGGCTGCGCAAGAACGACTTTGAAGAGTGTAACATATGGTGAACAGCAGTCGTCATTCAGCAGAACGAAAAGGACGGTGGCGCTCCCGCTCCCCACCCCTCACCCACCATCAGCCTCCCCGCCGCCGAGTACTCTCCCGCTTTGCCGGCGGCATGACTCCTCGTCTGACCCTCCCCCGCTACAGACGACCCGGCGCCTTTGCGGCGCCATGGACGGAGACGGCGACCGACCGGTGGTCGACACCAGCAACTGGAGCCTCGCCAAGGGGAAAATATTCCAACAAAAGACGTCCCGGCGCCTCCGCGACGCCATGGACGGAGACGGCGACCACTCGGTGGTCGACACCAGCAACTGGAGCTTCGCAAAGGGGAAAATATTCCAACAAAAGGTGCTCTACATGCTCTCCTCTTCGGTCCACCATCCCTCCTCTTCCATAGAAGGTGCTTTCTTCCTCCTAGCCGTCTTTCGGCGCTTCACCTTTCGGCTTACGGAGGAGTCCGTTGGTTGGGCCCTCCACGCCGCCCTTGGCGGCACTCCGGGGGGCTTCCATGTCACCATGGCTCGGGACCGCCACTTTCGATTTGCAGTGGCATCGCGCCATGTAGGAAAGCTGGTACGCTCTCTTACTAGGGTTACCACACCGCACTTCGACGTTTACTTCTTCCCTTGGTACGACGGTGGCCCAAACTGGATAAGAGACCTGCGGACCTGGCATCTTGAAGAAGAAAGATCCTGGTCGACTGTCCCCAGCAAAAAAAAAAACCGCAAAGGGAAGCAAGTATCGTTTGCCAACCCTATCAAACAAACACGGCCCCCATCCTCGAACAAAGCCCCGCCCAAGATTAACCCCCCCATTCTCAAACACCCGCCGCTCCGACAATCCGTCAGAGTCGGCCGGATAGATTGTCCGTTCAGGCCTAAGGCCAATCATAACGACATCCCGATCACCAAGGTCTTCCACAAGATCACCCGAAAGCTCTACTCAACCCCACTAGGGAGGACTTCCTCGCCGACGTCGTCTGCCCGACGTACGGCGACTAGCCGCGCTGCACCGTCCATCCTGGGAAAGGGCCCACAAGTTCAAATTCCAGACAGACAAAGAGCCCACCAACCAGCCACCATGGCCACCACTTCATCAACGAGGGCGGCGAGGAGAGAATCTCACGCACCAACGTACACTTCAGCAACACCGCGGTCCGAAACCATGAGGGTTTCGTCATTGCGGAAGATCGAGAAGGCCTCATCCCCCACGACCAGTACAACTGGTTTCGAGTCCGCATTGCCCAAACCCTCGAAGAAGATTTCGGCCTGAGGGTAATCTCATCCTGCATCACCCCTCTGGGGATTGGCCTATACAGGCTTGAATCCGACTACCACCGAGATATAGTGCTCCGTGACGAGCCTTTCTTCGTGGAGAACCACCTCATCGCCTTCTCCCGCCACGACCACGGCATTAACAAGCGCCAAGCCAACTACTCACACAACGCCTGGATCATGATTCTAGGGTTCCCCCTAGATTATCAAGACGTTCAGCACATCGACGCCGCGGTGGCCACCTTTGGCTACCTCGTCTCCTGGCACAACGTGCCTGATCAGCACGGCTACGTGCTTTGCCGGTGCCTCTACAATGGCGCCAACAACGTTCCCCGCAACATCGTCATCCGGCACTGCGATGCGAACGGCCAAGGTTTCTCTTGGTCCTGCCCGGTAGTCGTCCCCAATGGGGCTTTCATACTCCCCAACATCCCTCCGGACGAAGATGATATACCTCCGGGGGGAAACCCCCATCCATTCCCCCAGCCGCCGCCAAACAACGACAACACCGACGGTTTCAACCTTCCCATCCTCCCCCCTTCCCCGAACCCTGACCCGGTTTGGGACGCGGCGGCGGCGGAGATGTAGGGCAACCAGGAGAACCACGTTGCCTGGGGCGCCTGGCCAGTCCCGTCGCAGGACCATCTTGACCTGAATGCTGTCTCCAACCCTAACGGAGATGCAAGCTCCGCCTCCTCCAACGCCAACATCATCCAGCAGCACACCCACTACCACAACACCAATGACCAACCGCTACAATTCGTGGAGGGAGATCCCTCAATACAGCCGGACTGGCTGAGACCCCTAGACTCGGCCTCTTTTCGTTGACTACTTGCTGTAGCCTTCCCTGCAGCACAAAACCCCTGGTGGGTGTCCCACATCCAGGGACCTACATGAGGCCTGCCTGCCCAGGACCAAGCGGAATCCTCCGCCATGGGTGCGCGCCGAGGCCAAACGCCCACAGCAAGGTTCAGAGCGCAGGCTCCAACCCAAGCCCCGCCGGTGACTGCCTCCCCGAGGCGCCCAACAAACTGCTTTGGGAGGGTCTATCGGCACCGCACTCACTCCGAACCAAGCGCCCCCGCCGTCGAGGAGCCCGTACTCAGCAACCCTCAGCAGCAGATCAACCAGCCCACACAAGTACCTGCCGCCATCAACACCTCATTCCACAATATAGTCTGCATTCCCTCCAAAAAAACAGTGCGCAGACAGACACCGGTCTCGCAGGACCAAGTTAGACGCAACCCACGCATCTCCGCAGCGCGGTAAGGAAGACGTATGCCAACCAGACTCACCAGGGAGGTGATCGGTGCATCGCATTCTGCCCCAGCATCCACGCCAACTACAAATCGCAGTGGTAAAACAAAGCGCAAACTGTTCCAAGGCCCAATTAAATTCCCAACCGATCATGACATTGCAACTTCTATAGAACCCATCCCTCACATTCCTCTTTCGGAACTACAGGCACAAGCGCTCCGCTGCGGCGTCCACGCGACGATGGTGATCGCCGCCTTTAGGACGCCAGAGGGACCAGCGGGCGAGACGTCGACATTTGATCAATGAGTCCTCGAAGCTTTTGCTTCCTGTGGCATACGTCAGCGGATGCCACCTTCAAAAAATCCCTTAGACCACCTAACTCATGTAGTAGAAAGAACAACCCTCCGGCCAAGAGCCGTAAACACTGCAGCGCGACTGCCTTTTGTACTATCGTTATTACTATGCATTTCTACCCTTTCTACTTTGCGCCTGGACATGGTTTGTCTCCTCCTCAGATTACGTCTGAGGCAACGTCTAAACCATTCAAGACACCCCAATGCATAATACAACATCACAGACATGGTCGTTCCTAAACTGGAACATAAGGGGTCTTAACGACCCAACCAAACAGCAAGCAGTTAGAGCCAAAATAGAGGAAACAAACTGCATCATCTACTGCCTCCAAGAGACAAAATTAGACTCAATACCCCGCTCACTAATCAAACAAATAGCACCTAAGCGCTTTGACCAATACACCTTCACGCCCTCACAAGGAGCCTCGGGTGGAATCCTAGTGGGATGGAACGACAACCTACTACAAGGGACTGTTGAGCAAACACGGCCATTTGCAATCACCATCAATTTCACATCAAACACAAATGGCAAACAATGGACGTTCTCTACAGTATACGGCCCGTGCACAGGCCAACCAAGACTAGACTTCATGGATTGGTTTACCTCACTAAATATCACCGATGATCATGACTGGCTCATTATCGGGGATTTCAATCATTACCGATCAGTGGATAACAGAAATAGACCAGGGGGAAACCACACGGACATGCAAACATTCAACGCAGCCATAAACCAGCTAGGGCTTGTAGAAATCCCCCTAAAAGATAGGAAATACACCTGGAGCAATATGCAGGCCTCCCCACTGCTACAACAACTGGACTGGTGCTTCACCTCGCCTCATTGGACACTGTCTTTCCTGCCACACTACTGATACCACTAGCCAAAACAACATCAGACCACATCCCCTGCATGGTACAACTGAGTACTGCTATCCCGAAGTCCCAACAATTCATAATTGAGAACTACTAGTTCGACATGCCAGGGTTCAGAGACCTAGTAATCAATATATGGAATGGGGCACCAACACAAGGGCTAGATGCTGCGAGATCCCTCTCAACAAAATTCAAAATACTCAGAGCTGCAATCAGAAGATGGAGCAAAACGGTGGGTTCACTCCCCAAGAAACTGAAGATATCAAACGCTTCCATCCTCATCATAGACCATCTGGAAGAAAAGAGCCCCCTTAGCCACCTAGAAGACACTTTCAGAACCCTCATCAAGAAACACACCGAAACCCTACTGCAACACCGACAAGAATATTGGAAGCAGAGATACACGGAGAGGTGGACAAAATTGGGGGATGAACCAACTAAATTCTTCATCTCAGCAGCTACTACCAGATATAGAAGAAACTTGATCACAAGCATCACAGATGCATCGAGAAGGACAGTAACGGATCACGTAGCCAAGGCCGCGATACTATGGAATGATTTCAAAACCAGAATAGGATGCACAAATGCTACAACACTTTGGGAAGGTCTGCAAAACATAATCACACCCCACCCAAATCTACAATCCCTCATAGAGCCAATATCGACTGAGGAGATCGACAAAATAGTTAAACTTATGCCACCAGACAAAGCCCCGGGACCAGATGGGTTCAACAACAGATTCTATATAAAATTCTGGGACATCATAAAAAACGATGTATACAACCTCTGCAACGCATTCTTCAACAATGGATGTAGCCTAAAACCAATCAACAGCTCCATTATCACACTCATCCCAAAGAAACCGACCCCGGAAACCTCGGCCGACTACAGACCAATTTCCCTACTTAACTCAAGCATCAAAATCATAAGAAAACTCATGAGAGAAAGAATACAGACCATCCTCAAAGACATCCTACACGCCAATCAATACGGCTTCATCAGAACGAGAATAATCCAAGACTGCATTGCATGGAATTATGAGTTTATACATCAATGCAAGAGATCAAGGAGACCTATAGTGATGCTGAAACTAGACTTCGAAAAAGCCTTTGACATAATGGAACATGATGCCATCCTCAGGGCGTTAACCAACAAAGGGTTCCCACAGCAATGGGTCAACTGGACAAGCAACATACTATCCACAAACACCTCAGCGATCTTACTCAATGGAGTACCAGGTAAATTCTTCCACTGCAGAAGGGGGGTCAGACAAGGTTGCCCACTCTCGCCGGCTCTCTTCGCAATCGCAGCAGACCTACTACAACACCTCACAAACCACGCCAAGCAAAGAGGCTTATTGATACCCCCACTACCGCATCTTTCCAATCACGACTTCCCGATAGTCCAGTATGCCGATGACACAATCATCACAATACAAGCATCCCAGCAACAAATATTCTTCCTAAAAACCTTACTCCCAACCTTCACTGCCGCAACAGGCCTCAAGATTAATCTAGGGAAAACATTCCTAATCCCAATCAACCTTACCTCAGATCAAGCAACCACCATGTCAGCCACCTTTGGGTGCTAGCTAGGCACACTACCCTTCACCTATCTTGGCATACCCCTAGGAAACACCAAACCAAAAAGCACGGACTTCCTACCACTGACCAATAAAATTGAGCGCACACTCAACACCACATCCGCTTTTCTGTCCATGGCTGGAAGGTGCACAATTGTAGACACCCTACTATCATCAATGCCAATATACACAATGTGCACCATCAAACTACATACCAAAACACTCCAACAAATAGACAAGTACAAAAAAACCTGCCTATGGAGAGGTTCGGACATCATGGCCAAGGGGAAACCCTTGGTGAAATGGGAAGACATCACAACACCAAAGAAAAAAGGAGGAATTGGGCTAAAAAACCTACAACTCATGAACCAGGCCTTCATACAGAAATTCCTCTACAAACTATACAACAAAAAGGACACGCCTTGGGTGCACCTCATCCTCGACTCATATTGCGCAGATGGCACCCCACCCCATCAACTAACAAATAGGGGTTCTTTCTGGTTCAAGGACATCATGAGCCAGTGGGAAAGTTTCAAACAACAAACCAAGGTAAACATCAGAAAGGGTGACATGGTATCCATGTGGCACAACAAGTGGCATACAACGGTTCTATTTTCGACCTTCCCCAACCTGTATACACACGCAAGACACCAAAATACGTCCATAGCCCAATATATCACAACAACAGACATACACACCAACTTCCACACCCCAATATCGATACAGGCCCTACAGGAACTAAACCTACTCACCAACATCATCCAAGGCTTACAAGACACCAATGACACATGGTCATACAAGAATAACAACAAAGGCTTCTCATCCAGCTACATCTACAACAACAACTTCAGATTTAACACAACACCGCCTCCGCCATTGAACTGGATTTGGAAGACGAAGCTAACAAAGAAGCTGAAAATATTCTGCTGGCTCATGTTTTTGGACCACCTGAACTCCAGAAATCTACTCAAAAGAAAGAACTTCAGCATCGAAAATGACGACTACTCATGTGTTCTATGCACAGCGGCACCAGAGGAACTGACATATCACCTATTCTTCCAATGTGAATTCAGCACCGCATGCTGGGCAGCCATACAAATCAACTGGAACCACAACGTACCGTTCTTCACAATGATTCAAGAAGCAAAAAGAAACTGGACCGGTCCACTGTTTATGGAAATATTCATCACGACAAGCTGGGAAATTTGGAAGCAACGAAACGAGCTCATCTTCAGAAGCAACGCACCATCACTCTCATCCTGGAAGCATAACTTCCATACAACTATGTCACTTCAATGTAATAGATTCCCAACCCCCATCAAAACTTGTACTCAGCTGTGGCTATCAGCCATAAACTTCATCATTCCCACCTCGAGAATATGATTTAGTTTATGCTGATACCCTCACCTAGTTGTCTTGCAACCCTCGGATTGCAACCTATATATACTAATATAACACAGTCGGGGCTTCCCCTACTGTTTACCTTCAAAAAAAAACATATGGTGAACAAACCCCCACGAGGGAATAGATAAAAAGAAAAAGATATTCCTTTATAGCCTCTAAATCAGGATTTTGTTTCTTAAAAAAAAGTCGAGAGACGGGAAGATGACAAAGAGAATGTGTCGTTAGCTGATTCCATATCGATGTTGTTAAGAATCAACAGTTACAAGTGTGAACAGTAGATGCTTGCGGTTACTTCTTTGCCAACGGGTGCATCCCGAACGGGCACATCGACACCGGCGGTTCCATCAGCGAACAGACGCCATTGTCCATTGAACATGTATATAAGAAACACAATGATTAATGAGAATATAACTAAATTCATTCTATCTAAACATTTGTCTACTTTTCTATTCTACTCAATTCATAATACGTCATCAGCACGTAGATCAACCGTGAGTGACTAGGCTTCAAGAATTGAAGGTAAAAATGGTGAAGAATGATCTTACCGAGTTTTTGATCAATAATCTTCGTCAACTTTTGGACCATATCGGTTCATCAAGTGGCAATCATCGAAACCGTTGTCGGCAACACCCTGCAACAAGTAACAGTACAGGCAATCGACAAAATCAAGTACAGAGAAGTCGACGGCGGCGCCATAGGCGACGACAAAGATCTGGACTTCGCCAAAATGGAGGGAATCCAGGGGCCGGTTCATCAAGCCAAGCAATGGACCAAATCCCGAACCCTAGGGTTAGGGTTGACAAACGACCAAGGTCCCCATCCCCAAATCCTCCATCGTATTGTACGATGGAGCCCTCAGACCCTGCATACTCTCTATGGAGTCGCCGGGAGGAACCTTGCGCCATCCACGGTATGGGCTATTGCCCATACCCGGTTGCACAAGGACCGATCTTATCATCACCGGGTAGGGGAGAGGGAGAATAACTTACCGAAGGCGTCGGTAATGACGAGGTCACCGCCGTCGAACAAGAGGGTGACATGCTCGTGGTGGCCGTCGCCGCCGAAGACGACCGTCCGGTCGACTTCATCCCGCTACTGGACTCACCAACCCCTAGTCCAGTATACAAGAGAACTGCAAGGATCCGAATCGGGCCACTAGGACGCCCTAACGGACCCCTAGCACCAAGAACAAGTGCAAAAGAAGATGAACAAAGTGCGACGTACCGGATCCGGCGACCAACCGACAAACCAACCATCAAATCCTTCGGATTCAACCGCAACAAGCGAAGAGCCGCTGCTCCGGAGCCCCAACGGGGGCCGAATCCTTCAACGTTTCGCCCACCTTGCGAAACCAAGCAACTCGGGCCGACGCCCGGGGGCTTGGTCCTTCCCTAATCGGTCATGAGGACCAAGAGAGGGGTAGGCGGGGTGGGGGAAGGAGGAGGACCAGAGAAAGGTACGGCGCCGCCGGCATCGCACGGGACCGAGGCGGAAGGAACGAGGCGGAAGGACCGAGGAGGAAGAAGGACCGAGGCAGAAGACTCGGGAAGCTGTGGCGCGTGGGGGGGGGGGGGCGGACTGGGGTGTCGGCAACCCTAGCCCCCCCCCCCCCCCATTTCTATACCGCATGGGCTGGCTGGGCCGAATGGCCGGAAAAAGCCAAGTGGGCCAGGCCGAAAGGCCAAATGGGCCAAAGAAAAAGAAAAAAAAAGAAAACAGCCCAGTGCGGCTAATGTTTATATGTACAATTTTATTTGCTTTAAGTGTGTACTTAGCATTTAAATTTCTGTAAATTTCAGTTTAGTGTTCTTAAGATTGTATAATTATGGTATTGTATAAATATTTAGTCATTTTCCATTTTATGGAATTTGAAATTATGGTTAATAAAGATATTTTAACCATAATTTTATGTGAGGCATGGAGATTTATTATTTCTTGCAAAATTCATCAAACTCATGGAATTTACAAAGATGAATTACACATAAAATTATAAACTCATGGGGTTTATTTTATATAACCATAATTATAAAACTAAACATAAAATTTTAGATTTCATTTGATGTGAAATCAAAAGATATCAGCATATGATGTTGGATGAGTGTTGATCACTTAAATATCACAACATCATTAATATACTTGTGTATGTCACAATATAACCTGGATCCTGACAAAATCTTGGTTAAACATTGTAGGATAAATGGCTCGTGAATTTGAGGAGCTTGCTCTAGAGGGGCATAATTATCCTACATGGACGATGGACATCAAGATAAGCTTAAATCTTAGAGGGATCTCTAAGGCAATACTTCCACCAGAAAGTAGGCAACAACAATTGCCTAACACATTTATATACAATGCCTTGTATATATTAAGGAATCATATACATCCTGATTTGAAATCAGAGTATGTACTAGAAGAAGAACCAAGTGTCCTTTGGACTGCTTTACAAAAAATATATGAACAACAAAAGGCAGTAATCCTACCTAAGGCAAATCATGATTGGGTACAACTACGCCTACAGGATTTCAAATCTATTGGGGATTACAATCATTCTGTTCATAAGATTTGTGCTAAACTACGGTTTTGTGAGAAGGAACCATCTGATGAGGAGAAAATTGAGAAAACTCTCACTACTATGCTTCTATCAAATAGGATCTTAAAGCATCAATACCGTGCTAGAAATTATCAACATTACTCAGAACTCATACAAGACCTTCTTCAAGCAGAGAAGCATGATGAATTAACTATGAGAAATCATCACCAACGTCCCGTTGGTACTGCTCCACTGTCCGAGGTTAATTATGGTTCAAAGGGTAAAGAAAAGAATGATGATTCTAAATAATCTAAAAATGTTGGTAAATTCAAGAAAGGCAAGAATAATAAGCACAAGAAGAATAAACCCAAACGACAGAAAAAGGGGAAAGGAAAGAAACCTTACAAGTGCTACCGATGTGGTGGTCCTAATCATATTGCAAAGAATTGTAAGAATCCCCAACACTTGGTTGATTTGTATCAGAAATACATCAAAGAAGAAGGAAAAGCTAAAGGATCATATGAAGCACACTTTAATGCTGCATCTGATGAGGCTACAACTTCGGGAAAAGTCCCCAATGAGGAAATAAAGCCAAGTCCATCAAATGATGATGACTACATTGACGATGAGAACATGATCGTTGAATATAACAACGATGTGTTTGGAGATCAAGAATAGGCTCCATTAATCTTACTAGATTTTATCAATCTAGCGTCTATGTAAATATTAGTGACATTGTGGATTGTGATATGTATTATACATATGATATGTAAATATTATGTAAATAGATATATCTATATATATATGCTTCTATACTGAATAAAGTTGTTATTCTTTATAGATACTTGAAGTCAATCAAATGGAACAAGAAATGTGCCTTGTGGATAGTGGCACAACGAACACTATACTTAGAGAGACAAAATATTTCCAAACCCTTACAAAGAGAACTGGGAATATTTTGACCATTGCAGGACATGATACAAATATAGTAGGTTCTGGACGTGCTACTATAGTCCTTCCAATGGGTATGCAAGTAACAATCGAGAATGCACTTTTGTATCCCGATTCTACTCCTACATTACTAAGTTATAGAGATATCCGTATGAATGGGTTACATGTAAATACCCATGAAGAAAATAATGAGGAGTTTCTTCACATTATTAAGAAAAACGGTGATAGCTATGATATTCTAGAGAGAATGCTATGCTTACCGTCTGGATTGTATTATACATACATACAACCTGTACCACATATTTCATACAAGGTAGTCTTCCAAGATGTAGATGCATTCAAAACATGGCATGAAAGACTTGGACATCCAGGAGTTGGAATGATGAGGAAGATTATAGGTAATACTTATGGTCACAATTTAAATTCAGCCAAATTTCCGAAATCTTCAGATTTTATGTGCACAACATGTGCAACTGGAAAATTAATTTTGAGACCTTCACCGCTCAAAATTAAGGTAGAACCACTTAAGTTTCTTGAAAGAATTCAAGAAGATATTTGTGGACCTATTAGACCCTTATCGGGACCATTCAGGTACTTTATGGTTTTAATAGATGCATCAACGAGATGGTCACATGCGTGTCTTTTGTCGACACGAAACCATGCATTTGCTAAATTTATGACTCAAGTCATAAGATTAAAAGCAAATTATCCTGAACATAGACTGAAATCTGTAAGATTAGATAATGCTACAGAATTTACTTCAAAGGCTTTCAATGATTATTGTATGGCTCAAGGCATTGAAGTACAACATTCAGTACCATATGTACATACTCAAAATGGTTTGGCTGAATCACTTATTAAGAGAATTAAGTTGATTGCAAGACCATTATTACATAATTGTAATTTACCAATTACATGTTGGGGTCATGTAGTTTTACACGCTACAGACTTAATACAATTGCGACCAACTGCATATCATACTGTTTCCCCACTACAGTTAGTACGTGGTAATGCTCCAAGCATTTCACATATGCGGAAATTTGGGTGCGCAGTATATGCACCAATTTCACCACCGCAGCGTACACAAATGAGTCCTCATAGAAAGATGGGTATTTATGTGGGATATCACTCTCCCTCGATCATAAAATACCTGGAACCCATGACTGGTGATTTATTCACAACAAGGTACGCTGACTGTATATTTAATGAGGATCATTTCCCGGCATTAGGGGGAGAATTTCAGAATAGTTCAGAATGCCAGAAAATAAATTGGGATGATAAATCCATCATATCCTCAGATCCACATACACAAGAGACTGAACTTCAAGTTCAGAGAATAATAAATTTGCAGAATGCTACAAATAATTTGCCAGATGCATTCACAGATTATAATGGAGTTATGAAATCTTGGAATCCCGCAGTAAATGCACCCGAACGAGTGGAGGTACCAAAGAAAACCACTCTAACTCCTTCTATGCGGAAGAGGGGAGGGTAGAACCTAAAAGAAAGAATATTGCTTCAGAAAAGCAACCAAGAAAAGAGAAAACAAAAGCTCCAAGAAAACCTAGGACCGTGAGAAAAACTAAAGGGGTACAACCTCAAGTGAATGTGAATGATCCACAATCTAGTTCTCAAGCGCGCAATATAAATGAGACTAGAAGATCGGAAAATCCCGACAATCCCGTATTGGGAAATCATGAGATGTCAAATGGAATAGAAGAGATTTTCATTAATTATACTAGTTCGGGGAAAGTTTATAATCGTAGTACTACAATTGCAGACCTATGCTTCTCAACTGTCATTGCTGAAAATTTCCAAGATGATCCAGAACCTAAGTCCATGGCAGAGTGTAAGACACGCTCAGACTGGAACAAATGGAAAGAGGCAATTGAAGTTGAGCTTAAATCGCTTAAGAAGAGAAGGGTATTTACCGAAGTAATTCCTACACCTCCAAGAACCTTTCCAGTAGGGTTCAAGTGGGTTTTCGTTCGGAAAAGAAACAAAAATAATGAGGTGGTAAGATATAAAGCGAGGCTGGTTGCACAGGGTTTTACGCAAAGACCTGGAGTTGATTTTAATGAAACTTACTCTCCAGTAATGAATGGAATAACATTCCGATATTTAATATCTTTGGCAATGCAAAAGCATCTATCTATGCAATTGATGGATGTCGTGGCCGCGTATTTATACGGGACATTAGATTCGGATATATACATGAAAGTTTCTGATGGAATTTCTGTACCGAATAAGAATGTAAATCGCAATATGTATTGTGTAAAACTTATTAAATCCTTGTATGGATTAAAACAATCAGGAAGAATGTGATATAACAGACTAAAGGAATTCCTCCTACAAAGAGGATATTCAAATAATGATGATTGTCCATGCGTGTTCATAAGAAAATCAAATACTGGTTTTTGTATAATATCAGTATATGTTGATTACCTAAATATTATTGGTCATGAAAAAGATATAAATGAAGCACGCAATCATCTTAAGAAAGAGTTTGAAATGAAAGATTTGGGTAAAACCAAATTCTGTTTAGGACTACAAATAGAACATCTACAGAAGGGTATCCTTCTACATCAGTCTGCTTATGTCAAGAAAGTATTGGAAAAATTCAATATGGACAAAGCATACCCCCAAAGGACTCCAATGATAGTTCGTGCCTTGGAAAAGGATAAAGATCTATTCAGGCCGAAACAAGAAGAAGAAGTATTAGGAGCAGAATACCCATACCTTAGTGCCATTGGTGCATTGATGTATCTAGCAAACAATACAAGACCAGATATTGCATTCGCAGTAAATTGTCTTGCTAGACACAGTGCAACACCAACTATGCGTCATTGGAAAGGTATTAAAAATATCATGAGATATTTAAATGGCACAATAGATCTTGGTTTATTCTTTCAAAGAAAACAAGAATCTGATTTAGTCAGATATACCGATGCTGGCTATTTATCTGATCCACATAATGGTAGATCACAATCTGGATTTGTGTTTTTACATAATGGGACTGTTATCTCATGGAAGTCTTCAAAACAGACTTTAATAGCTACGTCCACAAATCACTCAGAAATTATCGCAATATACGAGACATCAAGAGAGTGTGTCTGGTTAAGAAGAGTGATTAAACACATAGAAACCTCATGTGGTATAGGTGAAATAAAGTCACCTACAATTATCTATGAGGATAATGCGGCTTGTGTTGTTCAGATGCAAACAGGATACATAAAGACTAATTATACGAAACATATTTCTCCAAAACTATTTTATCCGTATGAACTACAACAACATGGAGAAATAAGTGTTATACAAACAAAGTCTTGTAATAATCTTGCATATTTATTCACAAAATCATTACCACTACCCATATTTGACAAATGTGTCAAAGGCATTAGAATGAAAAGACTTAAAGACTTGCAAGGTTCAGGGGGAGAACCTCTATGAAGTATCCTAATTAAAGCATCACATTGTACTCTTTTTCCCTTTATGAGTTTTAAAAAATTTCTCATTGAAAGGTTTTTAACGAGGCAATGTGCACACAAGATTATGTCTGTCTCTCGATTTTTTCCCAAAGGGTTTTTGAAGGAGACATATAGACATGTTAATTATATACCATGTAACATATGAGCATCAACTGTCCAAGGGGGAGTGTTAAGAATAAACAGTTACAAGTGTGAACACTAGATACTTGCGGTTGCTCCTTTGCCAACGGGTGCATCCCGAACGGGCAAATCGACACTGGCGGTTCCATCAGTGAACATGCGCCATTGTCTGTTGAACATGTATATAAGAAACACAATGATTAATGAGAATACAACAAAATTCATTCTGTCTAAACATTTGTCTACTTTTCTATTCTACTCAATTCATAATAGATGTGTTCGATTTCTTGTCTGCGATGTCTCTCATAGATAGCTTTGTAATTCTAGCAACTACGTGGCATTTTGTGCTTCTCATTCCGTATAATCACATGCGCTGATACAGATAATATAAAAAGGAAGCTATATTTAAACTTCTCAGCACAAAAGGGTGGCATAACCATACCTAACGGACAAATAGAATCATGACACCTAGAGGATTACAATCAAGCGACAATTATATCATTTCCCAAAACAGCACTTCCAATTCTACAAAGTGGAACCGTGCAACATATTTCATATTTCTCCGCCTCAGCACGCATACCATCGTGCCATCATAATAAAGAGTTCCATTGTATTCATATGCGTTCATGCCCAGACAGCATGGTGCACATAAGATAAACGCAAGTTCTATGCAAGTTCACCACTACGCTACTTCAGCCATAGCAGTCAGAGTTTTTTGCTATTATAAAACTCATATAATTGGGCTTCTCTCAAATAGAACTCTTAAGACTTACAACAATGACGCACCGTTAGAATAGGATTTCCACCTTTTTTTTCACTTTTTAATGTATTCTCCTTTTTTCTATATTCTCAGAAATATTAAAGCCTAAGGGCTACGGGAAACTAACCTCTGTATCCATACAGAGACCTCTTCTCGGCTCCAGCTGGCTTCCTGCCGCCACCGCAGGATCGTCGAGTTTCCGTCACAGACTCGTAGGAGGCAAGTACTCATCCATGTATGATGAACCTGCTGTCCATCGATCTCTCTCCTTCTCCTTATCACCCGTGCATAGATGCGAGGACTCATGTGGCGCCATTGGCAAGTACTGTTACGTGAGATCGCGAGCTAGCTAGTGCAACCCAAGCAGTGTCCACTACGCGCTCACCGGCTGGCACTGTCGTTGTTGTCAGTTGCAGCCGATCAGACGTTGAATGTGCGGCATCGCGCGTCGTAATGGTTCAGCTTTGTGAAGGTAGTCGCTGGTTCAACTGTTGTACGTGCGTTTGATTAGCAGCTGCCGGCTATTGATTAGCCGACGCGTGTCGCCATTCGTCTGCCATGCGTGTCGTCGATTCCACCACAGAAAATAAATCCACCAGCCTCTACGGTACCTGTCGTTAGTGCTGTTAGCTGTAACTTAAATCCCAGTAACAGTAATGCATGTTTGACATGCATGAACCTGCATCTCACATGCAGCGTGAAGGAAAAAAAATCATCTAGCATATGTAGGGTGCAGTACATCTCACATGTAGTACATGCAGTGCACCTCCAGTGAAAAAATAACTTTTTTTGCTGTTAGACATAGAAAGTTGCATCTTATAATTTTTTGTATTGGCAGGATCTTAGTATGACAATGGAAGAGGCGACAACTACTCTGGTGGTAGAGTCATCAATTCCATTAGAAGATATGTCTCTACTGGTAGAATGTGATTCAATACAAATTCAAGATGCGATAGACTAGGAGGAAGGAATGACAGACCTCTGCAGTGAAGAAGAAGTTTACACACTTTTGGGTTTGAGGCATGAGGATGAGATGGTGCAAGAAATGGCTAGAGCTGTTGTCTTGAGTGCAACAGCCGATGAACAAAGTGCTTCTAGAATTCCTAACATAGAGGGTGTTGAAGGTGTATCCATTTTAGTGGATGATTATATTCCGGAGGAGACGGTGATGGTTTATGATAAAGATAATCCCACTCTGGCTTTAGGCACTATATACCCTTCTATAGCAGAATTTCGATTGGCTGTCAGACAATATAAAGAATTTGAGTTGGGTATTGAAGCAACAAGCAAGAAAAAGTATAGAGGGTACTGCAAGGGTGGTGATTGCCTTGGTCTGTTGTTGGATTCAAGAAACAATGCAACGTGGCTGTTATGGTAATAAATATTAAACTAAAATTCTTATTATTTTGAATTCTCTTTCATTTTTTACAAATATTTGATTTATCTTGTAATTTTTGTAGGTCACAATGTTAAATAATGTACACACATGTACATCTAGCAGTAGAAGAAAAACAACTACTCCTTCTTGCAAGTGGATTGCTTCCAAGGTTGTTCTTATCCTTCGAGAAAATCCTCAAACGGGTGCTAAGGACCTGCAGACTAAGCTACAAAATGATCACCATTGCACTATTGGTTATGACACCATTTGGAGAGGAAAAGAGAAAGCATTAGAACAATTGTATGGTACATGGGAGGAGAGTTTTCAGCTGCTTTTTAATTGGAAGGCATAAGTCATGAAAAGGTCACCCGACAGTGTTATTGAGATTGATTGCAAGGTGGTTAAAGGCAAGGTATATTTTCACAGGTTTTTCTGTGCGCTTGGTCCTTGTATCGAGGGCTTTCGATCAGGTTGTTGTTCATGGCTTGGTATTGATGCTACTACACTCAATGGTAGGTGGAACGGTCATTTAGCTGCCGCAACTGGGGTGGATGGTCATAACTGGATGTATCCTGTTACATTTGGATTTATAGACTCAGTAACAGAAGACAATTTGACATGGTTTACTACTCAAGTGCACAAAATTGTAGGAGATCTTCCTACAATTGCTATTTGCTCTATGCTTGCAAAGGGTTATTAAATGCAGTACACAATGTGTTTCCTCATGCTGATCAAAGAGAATGATTTAGACATGTGACACCCGGTTCTAAAAGTGAACCAAGTGAACACATATGTGCGCCCAGGACGTTCAACACACATACATGAGTGCATTCACAAAAGGATATACAGAAAATTACCACAAAACAAGATTAATGAACCAAATTTTTTTACACAAACCATATTATCCTCGAATACAAGCTCTAACGAATATTAATAACAAGTTCAACTAATGCAGCGGAAGTAAACCAAATAAGCAAACTAAACAGCTAAGTAGCATAAGCAATAGGGTAGCGCAGCTCCAATCAACACCACAGGCAAAGCTGACGGTAGACACGACCTAGAAATCCGCATTATCGCCATTAAACTCCCAATCCTGATCTGCAACTGTTGGGGGGGGGATTGCAAGGGTGAGTACATGTCGTACTCAACAAGTGTGGAAAGTATGACATGTGGCTAATTCAAATGATGAATATAATAATGGCTAAATGCTGAAAAGTACATTAAAACATTTGGAAAGCAATATATTATATGTATGTGAATAAACTCATCATAAACCATAATTAAAAATCATAGTACCAGTCCATATTCCATGTCCATCATCCATAATTCAAGATTTCACCATTGCCAATAATAATATCCAATACCAGAAATTAATCCATAATGAGTCGTAACCATTACCAAACCATAACCATCCCAATACCAAGTTTCCTCTAATCATGTGAGGGTCCAGGTTGCTCATAACCGGGACCATGACTATCATGATAGTTTTAGACACACTCTGTAGAGGTTGTACCGCTTTACCCACGTGTTTGTGAGTCCATCACCTTTCAATGACTAGAGGGTCTCAATTATGCCGTCTCACACTTCCTTAGGCGTGTGGCCAAGAGATCACAAAGTAGCCTTTACAAAGGGATTACTAGCCTATTTAGACCCCACTGAGATTTCACCGGTGGCAATGTCTCCAACTGAGCACATCTTCAACCAAGGGCCCCCTCTTGAGCCATTCGGATCCCAGGGTAGTCCCACCAATCAGCAACAAACCCAATCCGACTACCCCTTCCCCGAGCATCCTTAATGGTCCAAATAGAACTGGCAAAACCCTAATTAATCAGCTACGCCGCACCTGTACTTGGCCTCGTGGTGGCACTATAATTCCTGGATGGTCGCTCCACGAACCGGTCCTTAGATCTAAAGCAAGTAAACCACCATACTTCCAACCCATTCACATACCAGGCTTGCTTAGATCACCCATTACCATATCATATTAACCAGTTCATGTCAACCACAATACCATTAATGCATAATTAAATTAAGTAGTGTAGATGTTCTTCCATCCCAATTAATAAAGCGAAGTAAAAAGGTAAAAATCCCATCCCGACTCTCTACCATATATTCCAGGTGACAAGGGTGGTTAAACAAAGCTAGTAAACTCCCTATCATAGGATCCCCATCAAATTGACACAAGCATGCAGTTTTGCAAACAAAACATTTATTTCAAAATAGGATCAATATGCTTCAAGGACACTTGCCTTGCTCTTGTGGTTGATTAGGATCAAAGTCTTCAAACTCTTGGTGATAAAGATCCTCCGCGGCACTCTCTAGCACAAATACGTCAGGTGTTTAGGACTCCAATGAATCGAGAAACTTAGAGGTAACACTTGGATCTTAATGATCTAGGGTTGGTGATGAACTTGGAGATGAATTGGTGATGAAGAACAAAACTTGATGGAGATCTTGATCCTCTTTCGTTTCCTCCTCTTCTTCTTCTTGCGTGGGATCTCCTCCTCCCTCTTTGATGGTGGCTCTCCACGAACTAGGGTTTTGGTGGGGTGGAAAAGTGGCAAATAGATGTCAAGCCAAGGGGTGGGGTTGTTTATATAGAGGTGGAGGCTAGGGTTAGATGGATTTCGAGTTTGAGATGAATAGAGGCCGGTTTAGAGTCCCACATGGGCTCTAAAAGAGTTAGGCACGACGTCCCTAGGCCCACTTAACATGAAACCCAAGAAACAAGTCGTAAAACAAAGGATTATTTCGGAGTCGCGAAATATCGGACAAGTCCGAAAAGGACCAGACTATTCCGAAGTTAGTCAGAGAGAAATCAGACAAGTCTGACCAAAAATGGGACAAGTCCGACTTTAGTCAGGGAGGAAAACGGACAAGTCCGCTGGAACACCAGACTAGCCTGGACAAGTCTAGGGACTTAGCAATTTTTCAAGGATTCTTGGAACACCGGACTAGTCCGCATAAGACCGGACAAGTCCGAAAGTGTCCAGGGGAAAAAACGGACTAGTCTACAGCAAAATCGGACAAGTCCGATCGAGGTCAGAGAGAAATCGGACTAGTCCGCACCAAAATCGGACTAGTCCGCACTTTCCAGAATTTTAAGTGCGGTTTTGTTCCAAATCAATTTTAAAATCATTCCTCTTTATGTGGATTAATGTTAAACATGTATATGAATGTATGTAGGGCATGATGCATGAAAATGAGGGTGTTACAAACCTACCCCCTTAAAATGAATCTCGCCCTCGAGATTCGACGCGGAAGAGAAGAGATAGGGAAATTCCTTCTTGAGATCATCCTTTAGCTCCCAAGTTGCTTCTTTTTTGTGTGATGCTTCCATTGAACTTTACACCATCGAATCACCTTGTTCCTTGTGACCCTCTCCTTGCTTTCCAAGATTTTGATCGGTTGTTCGGCATAAGTAAAATCTTACTCTAGTTCCAATTCTTCCATTGGCACTTGTTCTTTCGGTACCCTTAAACACTTCTTGAGCTGGGAAAAATAAAACACATCATGGAAATCCGAAAGATGAGTTGGCATCTCCAACTTATAGGATACCTCCCCTCTTTTGTCCAAATCTTGAATGGCCCAATGTATTGATGTGCTAGCTTGCCTCTTATGTTAAACCTCTTATGACCCCTCATCGGTGACACCTTGAGGTAAACAAAATCTCCCACTTCAAAGGTTATTTTCCTTCTCCTATTGTCCGCATAGCCTTTTTGCCTTGATTGAGCGGCCCTCAAGTTTTCACGAATTATTTGGACTTGCTTTTTAGCTTCTTGCAATACATCCAGACCAAATACTTGAGTTTCTCCTATCTCATTCCAGAATAAAGGTGTCCTACACTTCCTTCCATAAAGCGCTTCATAAGGTGACATCTTCAAACTTGATTGGTAACTATTATTGTATGATAATTCTGCATAGAACAAGCTCTTGTCCCAACTTTTCCCATGCTTTAAAGCACAAGCTCTTAACATGTCCTCTAAAATATGATTGGTCCTCTCGGTTTGTACATCCGTTTGAGGGTGATATGTTGAACCAAAATTCAACCTCGTTCCCAAAGCTTCATGCAGTTTTTGCCAAAACCTGGAAGTGAATTGTGAACCTCTATCTGAGACTATCTTCTTCGGCTTTCCATGCAAGCATACTATTCTTCCCATATAAAATTCCGCCAATTTCTCTCCATTATAGGTGGTATTGGTGGGAATAAAGTGAGCTAACTTAGTTAACCGATCCACAATTACCCAAATTGAGTCATAACCGTTCTGAGTACGCGGTAAACCAACTGTGAAGTCCATATCGATCTCTTCCCACTTCCATTCCAGGATCTTCAATGGTTGCAATAATCCAGCTGGCCTTTGATGTTCCGCCTTCACCCGTTGGCACACATCACACAATGCTACGTATTCAGCTATGTCCTTCTTCATGCTAGCCCACCAATAGTAAGTCTTCAAGTCTTTGTACATCTTTGTACAACCGGGGTGAATCGAGTATGGCGAGTCATGTGCCTCCTTTAGTATTGTCTCCCGAATATGCTTCATATTGGGTACGACAATCCTCTTACCAAGCCATAGAGTACCATGTTCATCCTCATCAAACCTGAAATCTCTTCCCTCTTGGGTCCTTTCCTCGATTTCCTGGATTTCCTCATCCTTTGTTTGACCTTCCTGAATCTCTTGCTCCAAAGTTGGGCTTAACTCCATCATCCCCATCTCATTCGCAAATTCGAGGTTCAACCATTCAAACTCCTTACATAACTTGGATGGTAATTCTCGAACTGTGAATTGATTACTTACTCCTTTCCTACTTAAAGCATCAACCACTACATTGGCTTTTCCCGGATGATAGTTGATCCCCAAATCATAATCTTTTATGAGCTCCAACCATCTCTGTTGCCTCAAATTCAGATTCGTTTGTGTGAAAATATACTTAAGAATCTTGTGATCCGTGTAAATTTCACACCTATGTCCAAGGATGTAATGTCTCCAAATTTTTAGTGCATGAACCACGACTGCAAGTTCCAAATCATGCGTTGGATAATTCTGTTCATGTTTCTTCAATTGTGTCGAAGTGTGATTCCGACAATTCTCCTAGTACTACCATTGGCAGCCCGTGGAGTTTGTAGTTCGGTTGTGGGCGCGCAGAGATTCAGAACAAGATGATGAATAGACACGAGAATTTACATGGTTCGGACCGCCTAAGCGTAATACCCTACTCCACGAATGTGTGTTGTTGTTGTATTGAGCGTCTGAGCGCTTGTGGGCGTGTGTTAGAGTAGACTCTGGGAGTCTGGAAGAAGTCCCCCCTGTGTATCGCTCGACCAGTCCTTTTATAGTTCAAGGACTGGTCGTTACATTATTAGCCTGGCCTGACATGTGGCCCTGACGGTTACTGATGCTTAATACACAATTAATGAGCTTAATTGCCTTTAATAGTGTGGTAACGCGCCTTGACAATGGCGTTACTGGTATTAAGGGCCCTCCGATCGTGTGTCATTAAGATAACATTAATGACACTTAATCGGGTCTTGAAGTCTTTAATGGTCCTTGAAGGTCCGAGCCGTTAGAAGTCCACCACACTGCTTGTTGAGGTTGAAGGTCCGACGGTTGGACGCGTGGAAACTCCGAAGCTTACTGTCTTGGACGAGTAGGTCCGATGCTGTTGTACACGTGTCAGTACCGGAGCTTCCCTCTGTCGGAGGTTAGGTCCGGGGGTGCCACACGGGTATCTAGTCCGGAGCTTTACCGTGTAGGGAATGTAGCTCCGGTTTAATGATACACGTGGAGGCATTAGGACTAACCATAGAAGGGAGGCAGGTCCGGTTCCGTATGACACGTGGGGCCTTCGGAGGTCTTTAACTCAGGTATGTGGAGTTCCTTAGCTCTTTTTGCAGTCCCAAGGGGTATTCGGTATGTAGGGTACCGACAGTGGCCCCCTGGGCCCATCTCTGGGAGAGACCTTTTGGATAAAGTTGTTCTACCGTAGGTGGGTCCATCCTTCGATTTTTGAGTCGTGTCTTCAAGGGTCTTTGGATGTGCTGTTGAGGTGGTGGTTCGCAGTTAAACCACCGCCGCGTGGCGCCTTAAGGATGCGGCAGGTGAGATCTGCGCGTGCGGATCTCACGCAATTGAAGGTCGCCGATTCCCAATACAAAAACTGTATCGGTTCTGCGCGCCCTGTCAGGTCGCCGCCTTCCGGTTTCCTGCCTCCCATGATGACAATTGTCCGCATGGAGTAAGGACCTCGACTTGATCATCAAGGTGGCCCCGGGCCCCTTGTCATTGGCAGGGTGAAGTTTTCGAACTGTATCGTCAGCCCCTTTGCAGTTTCCATCCAAGCGTTGCGGGGGCATACTTAAGAAGGAAAGCGCGCACCGTTTGGGGATTCTTTACGCCTTCATTTGAACTTGCGTTCGAATCATCCAAACTTTTGCTTGCTTTTCATCTCTCGCCCCGCTGTGTTGCGATGGAGTTGGGTCTTCGCAAGAGCCGCCTGACGACCGATGGTGATTTGAAGAAGGTCTGGACCTACATGGGGTGGTCCAGCGACTCCTTCAACCACCTGGTCCACGCCGGCAAGCTCCCATTCAAGAAGGAGCACACTGGCGACATGGTGTACTTCTCCGCGTACGTCATGGTGGGACGAATCCCACCTTTTTCCACCTTTCTCTTGATGATGTTAGACTTCTATGGTCTGCACCTATACCACCTTGACCCCCACTCCATTCTTCTGGTGCCAACCTTTGTCCACTTCTACGAGATGTGGGTGGGTATTCCCCCCTGCGTCGAGCTCTTCCGCACCTTCTTCACCATCCATACCACTGGCAAGAGTGACGAGTACCTTGGCTTCTATTATTTTGTGGAGCACAAGAAGTGCTCGTACAAGTACTTGAGGTCGTTCCCTTCTGGCAAGTGGGACGACTGGAAGAAGGATTGGATTGTCGTCACAGCAGAGGAGCACGAGAAGCTGGAACTGCCCGAAGGCCTTCCCAACATCGACACTGAAGTCTGGAGTGAAGTTCCGGTGCTATCGGACGCCTTCAACCCTGCCCTGACCAGGATTCGCCAATGTGTGGAAGGAGGAGTAACCCCCCAGATGGTCTTCTGCAACTTCCTAGTCAACAGATGGGCTCCGCTGAAGAAGAGGGAGAAGCTCGCATGGGCCCTTAATAGCGTGATGGACGACGACCGAATCGAGACCGGTTTGAAGTCCAACCTGGAAGGCGCAACTTTGGAGCTTCACCTCAAGAAGTTCCAGCACGACATCGACGTCGGGGGCGACGACTTGACTCTACCGGCAACTTTCCTCCCTCTGAACATGGAGGCAGAGTTCAGCAGAGAGCTCCGATGGAAAATGCCGGTGCTTGACGACCTTGGTGAAGTTGAGAGGCGTTCGATCACCGGGTTGGCGATCTCCGGAGCTTCCGAGGGTGGTCCCCCTTCCGCCCCAAGACAGAGAGCTGAAGTTGTAGGCAAGGGCAAAGAGTTGGACGAGCCCTCCAGCCGCAAGAGGAAGTTGAAGCACTCTGACGGGAGGTCCGTCAGACCTTCTCCTTCCGCAGCAGCTCCTTCTCCCCGGAGGGGGAGGTCTTCAACGGCGACACCTACTCCAGCATTGGCATCTCCCCGGGGTGCCAGCTCCAGCCATGTGACTCCGGTACCAGTGCCCGCTAAGGGCTCTAGGTCCGAGGGTCCTTCTCAGCCGAGGGGGGGCCTCAACCAAGACGTCGCTGACGGCAGCAGCAGGCTCTGGGGAGCCTTCCGGAGCTACTACGCCAGTGGTGACCCTGTTTGGTCCTGAGCGTCCGGTGAAGAGGTTCTGCGCTAGCTGGAGCGGAAGCCTTCCAAGGTAAATTTGATTTTTTACCTCAGTTGGTTATTTTTTGTTGTGATCATACTTTGAGTTTCTTCGTCCTTCATCCACAGGGTTCCCAAGAAAGGGGCTGAAGCTCTGTTTCCTGCAACAGCAACCGATGCTGCGCAAGCGGAGGCTCCGGCTCCAGTTCCAGTGCCGCCCCAAGAGGTCGCTGAGGCCGCGGCAGCTCCGGCGCCAGCTGTCGTGGTCCTTGACCTCGAGTCATCTCCTGAAGCTCCCGTGGTAGCGTCGGACCACAGGATTGAAGATGTACCAGCATCACCAGCTCTAGAGGTTGAAGCTCCGGTTCTGGATGCTGTGATGACGGATGCTCCAGCCTCAGAGACGGAGGTAGCTGCAGTTCCGGCCCTAGAGCCGGACGTTGTTGAAGCCCTGGCAGTGGAGCCGGTGGTTGATGAAGTTCTGGCGCCCGAGCCGGTCGTCGCGGAGGTGCCGGCCCTCGAGCCGGTGGAGGTCGAAGCGCCAGCGTCTGAACCGGCATCGGAGGAGGCGCCAACACCGGAGCCAGAAGTGGCCTCAGCTCCGGCCGACTCTTCAATGCCTGCCCCGCAGGTGGTGGTTCCGGAGGTACTCGCGCCTGAGTCAGGGTGCCAAGACGAAGTTGTTGGTCCTCCGCCTGAGGGACCAGTTGCTGATGACCTGGCGGCGGGACCTTCGGAGCCGACTCTAGGGGTAGAAACTTCTGTTGCAGGACCTTCCTCGGCGGCGACCGAAGCTATCCCGGAGGGCGGCCCTAGTGTCGTGGAAGCTCTGAGGACCGCTCTTGTAGAATGGGACTCGATTTTTGTTACGGGGAACTGAAAGTGCATCTAGTTATCTCTTGTGGGTTTTGGATGATTTATGACAAGCAAATGATATCCTAACCACTTTGTTGAGATGAGCACAAGTTTTTATGAGAAAATAAGCAAAGTGCCAAAAATAAGGGAGAATGAGGAGCAAACTGGAAATGAGCTTGAGGAAGAAGAATAGTAGATCATTGTGTATGGAGTGTGTTAAGGAAACACACCCCAAGAGCTCAATCACAATTAAACACACACATTGCACAAATTTATACAGGACCGGACTAGTCGGACTACCACCGGACTAGTCCAATATCCTCTCTGCACAAGATCGGACAAGTCCGATATCTCTCTGACTAGAATCAGACTAGTCCTCCCCAGTGCAGACTAGTCCTCAAAACACTTCACAAGTCACACAAAATCGGACAAGTCCGATCACACACCGGACTACTCCGATATCTTTATGATGTCGATCGGACAAGTCCGATATTAGCACAGACTATTCCGAATAACTCTCTGACCTAAATCGGACAAGTCCTCCAAGTGCGAACTTATCCTCATAAACACTTAGGGTTTCACTGACCGGACAAGTCCGATGACTATTGGACTAGTCCGAAGATTTCCAGAAGCGAAATCGAACAAGTCTGCTCCTGGCCGGACTAGTCCGATATTTCGGGACACTTAGGGTTTGCTACACACAGCACACCGGACTAGTCCGGTGACCACCACGGACTAGTCCGATATTCCTAAACCCTAACAGTCACTTTTAGAAACCCCTATAAATAGAGGTACACGACCCAACTTTAATCAACTCTCAAACCCTAGCGCTGTCACACCTCCCAAGAGCCTCAAAAACACATCTCTTCACGAAATTAAGTGCAACAAAGATCAATCCTTTGAGGATACACTCTAGATCATTAGAGAGACACGTTCAACACTCATTGAGCTCTTGGTTTGATTCTCTAATACACTCCTGTGATTTTCATTGTAATCTTTTGAGTGTGTTCTTGGTGGTGTTTCTTGTTGTAATCTAGGGAGCCCTCAACGTGTGAGAAGGCCCCTTGAATTTGGTTATTCGCCCCTTTGTGATAAGTGGAAGAGGATTGGCCTTCGTGGCGATCCGACGAGGGTAGGATTGGAGAAGACCCGGTCATTTTATGGACTCCTCAACGTGGATGTAGGTTGGCTCTGTGGGAGCCGAACCACGGGATAAATCACTTGTGTCTTTCTTTGTGTTCATCGTTCTTATTCATCACAGCAATATAGGGTTTGAATCAATATTGTTACTTTATGTTGAATCAATAAGTATAAGATTGAATTGTGATATATCCTAGTCCATAATCTTGCAACACTTCAATTAACTGTATATTTCCGCTGCATACATCGTAGAATCAAATTAATCGATCAAACTTAATCAACCTAGTCGGTACACACCGGACTAGTCCGCACTTTACCGGACTAGTCCGATATCTCAAGTTTTGATCTGGTGATTAAGTGTTGCAGGTTAAGACAAATTTCAAAAAGGCCTATTCACCCTCCCATCTAGGCCACATTCAATTGGTATCAGAGCCAGGTTCTTCAAGAAAGAGACTAACCGCTCGAAGAGATCATGTCGGACATGAAGGACATCCACAAGAGCAACAACCAAGAAAAGGTTGATGATTACAAGAACCAAAAGGTGGAGAAGCTCCTCGAAGCCATTCAAGACTTTGAGGACGACGATGAGGAGATGCTAGAACTAAAGGCGCTCCTAAGAAAGAAGACACTTTCCAAAGGGAAAGTAAAGATTGAAGAGAAGAAGAAGGGGAGTAGTCACACCGACTACTACCGATATCCTTTCAACTATGATCGTCTCAATTCCAACAATAATCATTATTTGTCTATCCCACTTGAAAAAGCCCCACATTTTGATGGAAGTGATTACTCAATGTGGAGGCAAAATATGAAAATGCATCTAATCTCTCTCAATCCAAGTCTATGGCATATTGTGTGCATAGGAATAGATATCCCGGACGACGACGAAGAACTCACACCAAGCCAAGAGCAGGAAATTCACCGAAATGCTCAAGCCGCGGCAGTAATTACCTCTTCGCTCAGTCGGGATGAGTTCACCAAGGTGGATGGACTCGAGATTGCTAAGGAGATATGGGACACACTGCAAACTGCACATGAAGGTGACCAACATGTGCGTGAAGCAAAGATCGAAATGATCGAAGGCGAATTAGGAAGATTCGGAATCGAAGAAGACGAGTCACCTCAAGATATGTACAACCGATTAAAGACACTCATCAACAAGGTTCAATCATACGGAAGCAAGAAGTGGAATAACCACGAGATGGTGAAGCTCATCCTTAGAGCTTTCATGCCTCACAACATCACCCTATGCTCAATGATTAGAGAAAGCCCTGGATACAAGAAAATGACTCCGGATGAATTACTTGGAAAAATCATCAATTTCGAGATAATGGAAAAACAAGCAAAGCATGTCAAGGAAATTGCCGACCTCACCTCAACAAAGAAGAAGGGGTTGCTTTGAAGTCCACCCTCAAGCCCCTATCTAAAGAGGCCCGAGAGGCTCAGCTAGAAGAAGATGGTGATGATGAGAGCAGTGAATTAGATGAAGAAGACATGATACTGTTCATGAAGAAATTCAAAAGAATAATGAAGAAGATACAAGGTACTAAATCAAGCGAAGGAAAGTACAAGGAGAGAACAAAGGCAAAGTTGAGGCGGGCATGCTATAATTATGGTGAGTATAGCCACTTTATAGTTGATTGCCCATATGAAGAAAACAAGAAGAAGACCAAAGAAGCCAAGCCTCAACCCAAGAAATTCTTCAAGAAGAAGAAACAAGTCGAACAAGCGCACATAGGGAAAGAGTGGGACTCAAATGATGAGTCCTCATCATCCGAAGAAGAAGAGATGGCTAGCATATCCATCGAGAAGACATCCAAGAAGTCTATTCTCTTCCCTACACTCGGCGCATAGAAGGGACATGGCACTTGCCTCATGGATAAGGAAGGTAAACGCAAGGTAAACACCAAACCCCCTTCCGTGCATTCCTATTCTAGCGATGATAAAATCAATAGTGATAATGAGGATATTCTTATTGGATTAGATAGGAAAACTGCCACAAAAATGAATTTTTTACTTGGTAAACTTGTTGAGAAGGAGAGGTTGATACATCATCAAGAGGACATGATTATCTCTCAAAAGGAGGCATATGTCGAACTTGACAAACTTCTAGAATTTGAAAAGGAGCGAAGCAAATCACTAGAGCTTGAGTTAGCTTCAAGCAAGGAAGCTTGCTTGGAGTTAACCGACTCAAATGCTGCAACCAAGGACCAACTTGCTAACCTGATCAAGGTTAACAAGATCCTTGAAGTGCAAGTTGAGTCACTCAAGCAAGGTGAACCTTCATCCTCTTCAAGTTCACCTTCTCAACCCATTAAAACTGAAGTAGCTTCTACTTTCACATGTAATAAAGTTGACGCCAGTTTGAAAGACAAGCCAACCTCTACAAAGGATAAGCATCCTGCCCAAAGTGGCATATTTGACAAGGAGAAGATCAAATATGCACGTAGTGCATACTTGGTCAAAAGACCTCCAAATGTCAAATATGGCATTGGTTACTCTTATGGTGAAAAGCAACATGCTAGAAGCCATAAGAATAACAAGGAGAGGATTACCTTTGTAAAGGGGAGACCCTCTCAAACCAGAAAGTCCAAGATTAAAACATTAAACACACATGAACACCGGACTAGTCCGGTCGGGGTCCGGACAAGTCTGGTCCTCCGGACAAGTCCGGCCTCCCAGATTAGTCCTGTATAAAACAACAACAGTTACTATTTAGAACTTTTGATGCATTGTATGTCCTAATGAGAAATAATTTTGGCAAAGTTTATGCTCATTATGTTGGGACACGCCATGGGAACACCAAGTCTCATGTGTGGGTGCCCAAAACTCTTGTAACTAACCTCCAAGGACCCAAGCAAGCTCGGGTACCTAAAACCAAAGCATAATTTTTTTTGCAGGCTTATTCCTCCGGTGGATCTAAATGGGTGCTAGACAGTGGCTGCACCAACCATATGACCGGAGAAAGAAGAATGTTCGTTGAATATGAAGAAAATGAGGATCCAAACGAGGGCATCTATTTTGGAGATAATAGTCAAGGGAAGGTGCTCGGTATTGGTAAAATTGCCATATCATCTAAACACACACTTTCTCATGTATTACATGTTGACTCCTTAGATTATAACCTGTTGTGCATATCTCAATTATGTGACAAAGGTTATAATTGCTTGTTCACTAACGAGGGTGTGACCGTCTCTAGGAGAAGTGATGGTTCCATTGCATTCAAGGGTATGTTAAAGGGAAAGCTTTATCTTGTTGACTTCAACAAGGATAAAGCTAAACTTGACACATGATTGATTGCAAAGACCAACATGGGTTGGCTGTGGCATATACGGCTAGTGCATGTTGGTATGAGGAACCTTCAAAAACTCCTCAAGGGCGATCACATCCGAGGATTAAAGGATGTTGTGTTTGAGAAAGACAGGCCTTGTAGCGCGTGCCAAGCCGGGAAGAAATTTGGAGCACCTCACCCGGCCAAGAACGTCATGACTACAACAAGACCGCTCGAGCTACTTCACATGGACTTGTTTGGGCCAATTGCCTACATAAGCATCGGCGATAACAAATATGGATTAGTAGTTGTTGATGATTTTTCTCACTTCACTTGGGTTTTCTTTTTGCATGACAAGTCAGAAACACAAGGAATACTCAAGAAGTTCTTCAAGCGAGCTCAAAACGAATTCTCATTGACAATCAAGAACATTCGAAGCGACAACGGCATGGAGTTCAAGAACACACAAGTGGAGGAGTACCTAGATGAAGAAGACATAAAGCACGAGTTTTCAGCACTGTACTCCCCTCAACAAAACGGAGGTGCCGAAAGAAAGAACCGAACCCTCATAGAGATGGAAAGAACAATGCTCGATGAGTATAAGACCTCAGATCGATTTTGGGCAGAAGCGATTAACACCGCTTGCCACGCCACAAATCGACTTTATCTTCATCGACTACTCAAGAAGACATCCTATGAGCTACTCACCGGTAACAAACCCAATATTTCAAATTTTTGAGTTTTCAGTTCTCCATGCTATATTTTTAAACAAGAAGCCTAGGACTTCCAAGTTCGCTTCGAAGTCCGATGAAGGTTTCTTGCTTGGTTATGATTCGAACACTTACGCCTATCGTGTTTTCAACAAGACCTCTGGACTTGTTGAAGTAGCACATGATGTAGTGTTCAATGAAACTAATGGCTCCCAAAAGGAGCAAGTTGATCCATGTGTACTAGGTAAAGAAGAAGCTCCTTGTCAAGCATTGAAAAGAATGGCCTTAGGTGAAGTTCGACCACAAGAGTCACCTCTACACGTGCATGAGGAAGATGAACCACAAGAGGAGGTCAACGATCAAGGGGGAGCTTCAACACAAGATCAACCACAAGAATACGAAGATGATCAACAAATCAATGAGGACAACCATTTATGGGGAGAAGAAGATGATGATGAAGGTACAACGCCTCAAGTGCCACACCCAAGAGTACACCAATGCGTCCAAAGGGATCACCCAATCGACAATATCATCGGTGACATCCAAAAGGGAGTAACCACTAGATCTCGCATAGCTGACTTTTGTGAGCACTATTCGTTTGTATCCTTTTTGGAACCACGCAGGGTTGAGGATGCATTGAATGATCCGGACTGGGTGGTGGCAATGCAAGAAGAATTGAACAACTTCAAGCGGAATGAGGTGTGGGAACTCGTGGCAAGACCCAATGCAAACATTGTCAGCACCAAGTGGGTATTCCGCAACAAACAAGATGAACATGGGGTGGTGACAAGGAAAAAGGCACGACTTGTGGCCAAAGGGTATTCACAAGTCGAAGGTTTGGATTTCGATGAGACCTTTGCTCCCGTAGCTAGACTTGAATCTATTAGAATATTACTTGCATATGCTACTCACCATGATTTCAAGCTCTATCAAATGGATGTGAAAAGCGCTTTCCTCAATGGACCAATCAAGGAGGAGGTGTATGTGGAGCAACCCCCCGGGTTTGAAGACGAAGAGTTCCCCGACCACGTATTTAAATTGCGTAAGGCTCTCTACAGCCTCAAACAAGCTCCTAGAGCATGGTATGAGTGTCTTAGAGATTTATTAATTGAAAAGGCTTTAGGATTGGCAAAGTAGATTATACACTGTTTACAAAGAGTTTTGACAATGATATTTTTGTTTGTCAAATCTATGTTGATGATATAATCTTTGGTTCAACTAACCCATCTTTTTGTGAGGAATTTAGTAAAATCGTGACAGGTAGGTTTGAGATGTCCATGATGGGAGAGCTAAAGTACTTCTTGGGATTCCAAGCGCGGCGACAAAAGGAAGGGACGTTCATAATCCAAATCAACTACACACAAGACATACTCAAGAAGTTTGCAATGGACAAGGAGAAGCCTATAAAGACTCCCATGGAAACAAATGGCCACTTGGATCTCAATAAAGACGGACCTAGCATCGACCAAAAGGTATATCGCTCCATGATTGGATCTCTACTCTATTTATGTGCATCTAGGCCAGACATTATGTTGAGTGTATGTTTGTGTGCAAGATTTCAAGCCGATCCTAAGGAGTGTCACATGACGGCCGTAAAAAGGATCTTGAGATATTTAGTTCATACACCCAACCTTGGTCTTTGGTATCCAAAAGGCTCCAAATTCAACCTCATTGGCTACTCAGATGCAGATTATGCCGGATGCAAGGTAGATAGAAAGAGTACCTCTGGTACATGCCAATTCCTTGGTAGATCCCTAGTTTCTTGGCCCTCCAAGAAACAAAATTCCATTGCCTTATCTACAGCTGAAGCAGAGTATGTTGCAGTCGGGAGTTGTTGTGCACAACTCCTTTGGATGCGGCAAACTCTAAGGGATTACAGTTACAATATGAACCGCATTCCACTCCTTTGTGACAATGAGAGTGCCATTAAAATTGCACACAATCCAATTGAGCACTCTAGAGCAAAACAAATAGACGTAAGGCATCACTTCTTGAGAGACCACTCCATGAAAGGAGATATAGCCATCTCCCATGTCAACACCGAAAAGCAATTGGCCAACATATTCACCAAGCCACTTGATGAAAAGCACTTTCGTGAACTCCGAAATGAACTAAATATCCTTGATGCTTGGAGTGTGGCTTGAAAATTTTGGCATACCTGTATGATTTCTTCAAAATATGTTGATTGAATTGTGAAAATAATCTCTCTCAATTTTCTCCCGAAAACTATGTCAATTACTAGATCTTGGTGAATTATGGTCATTGCTTGATTGTTGTATGCTTACTGATCATATTCATCAGGATTATTTGATTTGATTTGCCTCCCTATTTTCTAAATATGTACCTTCAAATATATATGAATGGGCTAAATTTTCTTCCTTGGTGACCACGAACTAGTCTGTGGTTACCCGGACTAGTCCGCCCATGCAGACTAGTCCGCAGAGTGCCAGTTAGGCCGGACTAGTCTTGTAGACCACAGACTAGTTCGATATAGCCTCTGGAAAAGTTCGGACTAGTACGGTCACCTCCAGACATGTCCAATTTTTCGTGTCCATAACCCTAGCCGCCGCCGAACCCTAATTCCTTCACCTCCACTCTTGCCTCACGCGTTCTCTCTCTTCGCGCTCGAGCTCCCAAGGCGATTTCTTGCTTTCTCCACCAAAAAGCTTCGCATTTGGACGGAAATCAAGCTTCCTTGCTCGGAGATTGAAGTTCACGGACTTGTCCGGACTTCAACACCCTCATCTCCAAGTTTCAAGCGATTTCTTCGGTAATTTTTGCCCAAACCCTAGAAATCCCTATTTTCTTCATTGTTGATCGAATATCCTAGCTTCTTTCACCTAATACTAGTGTCCTTGATATATTACATTGCTGTTAGGCTAATTTTGCATTGAGATGGTCCATTTGTCTCTTAAGTTAGGTTTTTGAGGATGAATACCGGACTAGTCCGTGCCTATACACCGGACAAGTCCGATTTTTCTGAACTCAAAACCTAGCCTGTCAATTCCTTAATGCAATGCCTTGTTACTCTTTCTCACCCATGCCTTGAATCATCAATTCTCATTCATGCCTTGCACAATTGATTCTCAGGACATGTCGAGCTCAAACAACGAGATTTCCGATTTCGAGGCCGAGATGGACCATGAGGTGGCGCCTCGGCCCCCGACAAGCCTTGGCAAGAAATGCCAAGAGTGTCATTCCGAGCTGGCTCCATCTCCTCCACAGGCTCGGAGGAAGGTGCTGGCAAAGAAGCCGGCATCCAAGGCAACTGCAGCTAGTGGCCCTCACCAAGCCAAGGGCAAGGGCAAGGGAATAGCAACTGGCCCGGTTGGCCCCTTGAGGCTGCATGCTCCAAGGGAAGGGGTCAGGGACCCCACTAAAGAGAAGTTCAATGGGAAGGGCAGTGACTCGGTGGCGAAGTTCAGAAGCATTGTTTGGTATGGTCGTCCGAAGCAAGCTGCCGATGGTAGATTTTGGAGCAATTTCCATGCTGATTTCTACAAATTTGTGTACCTCCCAATGAAGACACCGGTAGTGCGCAGTCAATGGATTGATTGGGCACATTTTGAGAAAAAGGGATACTCCCCGTTCATTGAAGTGGTGGAAGCAATTGAGAGGCATGGACTAAAGGACCTTTTGCCTTCAGAAACAATTGGAATGACGAGGTCATAGCTCAATTCTTTGCAACTTGCCATTTCTCAAGTGAAGATGAAGAAAGTGTTACTTGGATGACTCACGGATCCAAGTACAGTATAACTCAAGAATATTTTGCAAGCCTGCTTCACCTTGACACCTCAAGACATGACAGCTTGATCATCCACAACATAGGTGTCATTGAAAAGGACAGGATGAAATTCCTTTATGAGCCAAACTCAAAGTTCAACCCTCCCTCCACAAAGAACATGAAGCCTTCCTTTGTGGTTCTGAACAGAGTCTTGAGGAAGACGATTGCTCCCAAGGATGGAGATGCTGGGAGTGTGCAGGGTTATCTCCGGACCCTGATGAGGGTCATAAGCAAGGACCGTCAGTTTGATGTGGCTGATTACATTTGGAATGACATGGTCAACATTTCTTGCACACCCAACAGGTCTTGTGTCTATGCTCCATATCTGATTTTTGTGATTGAGAAAGTCACTGGGATTAAATTTGTCAAAGATGTGGAACACCTCCCCTTGAGGCCTCAGATGCCTCAGAAGCCAAGCATTCAGGCTGCTCCTTCTCCGGCCTCCAGTCCTGAGGCTCTAGCAAGAAGAAGTGAAGATGCAAGGGCTACCCCTGCCACTAGGGCAGCCCCTCAAAAAGGATCAGCAAGTGGCATATTCAAATATTTGGCTGCCATCTTTGCTTCCTGCAAAAAGGTCGAAGTGAGAGCCCACAAGCTGAACAAGAAGAGAAAGGAAGACATGAAGTATGTCAAGGCCAATGTGAAGCAGATATGCCAGAAACTGGAGATTGAGCCCATTGGATCTCCAGTAATCTCCGATGATTCCGATTAAGACTTCATTGAGCTCGGGCCCTTGACCCCCTCCGAGCTTGCCTACTTTGGCATTGGGGGCTCGAGTGGCTCCGCACCACCTCCTCCTCCTCATCAGCCCGAAGACGACGATGAATACGATGAGAGGACCGACAGCAAGGAGTGAAGACTTTAGGTCCCTCCTCTCCTTCTTTTTGGTGTCTTGATGCCAAAGGGGGAGAGATTGAGGGGGAGTCTTAGTCTTAGCTGTAGGATGCGAGGAGAGAGCTCTCTTTTATGCTTTTTGACTATTTTGTGGGTTGTAATGCTTTTACTATGTTCTTATGATGATTATGGTCCTGTTATGCATTGTTTTGATATACTTGAGAAGTAATTGTTGAAAACTGTGTTATTGCTCCTAGAATGACATATATGGTTGTTATTGATAGATTAATGTCAATTATGTCATTCTCATTGTTTCAATGTACTTAGTCATGCATCCCACCATAAAGAATGCACATATGGATTATGTTTTCATTGCTTGATGTATTTTAGACTCATATGTGCATACTTTATGAAAATCTCAATTTTTATCATATTTTGTGAAATCTCAATTGGTTGTCATCAATCACCGAAAAGGGGGAGGTTGAAAGTGCATCTAGGAATCCCTTGTGGGTTTAGGATGATTTATGACAAGCAAATGAGATCCTAACCACTTTGTTGAGATGAGCACAGGTTTTTATGAGAAAATAAGCAAAGTGCCAAAAAGAAGAGAGAATGAGGAGCAAAGTGGAAATGAGCTTGAGGAAGAAGAATAGTAGATCATTGTGTATGGAGTGTGTTAAGGAAACACACCCCAAGAGATCAATCACAATTAAACACACACAGTGCACAAATTTATACAGGATCGGGCTAGTCCGACTGCCACCAGACTAGTCCGATATCCTCTCTGCACAAGATCGGACAAGTCCGATATCCATCGGACTAGTCCGATATCTCTCTGACTAGAATCGGACTAGTCCTCCCCAGTGCAGACTACTCCTCAAAACACTTCACAAGTCATACAAAATCGGACAAGTCCGATCACACACCGGACTAGTCCGATATCTTTCTGATGTCAATCGGACAAGTCCGATATTAGCACGGACTATTCCAAATAACTCTCTGACCTAAATCGGACAAGTCCTCCAAGTGCGAACTTGTCCTCATAAACACTTAGGGTTTCACTGACCGGACCCTAACGGTCACTTTTAGAAACCCCTATAAATAGAGGTGCACGACCAAACTTTAATCAACTCTCGAACCCTAGCGCCGTCACACCTCCCAAGAGCCTCAAAAACACATCTCTCCATGAAATTAAGGGCAACAAAGATCAATCCTTTGAGTATACACTCTAGATCATTGGAGAGACACGTTCAACACTCATTGAGCTCTTGGTTTGATTCTCTAACACACTTCTGTGATTTTCATTATAATCTTTTGAGTGTGTTCTTGGTGGTGTTTTTTGTTGTAATCTAGGGAGTCCTCAACGTGTGAGAAGGCCCCTTGAATTTGGTTATTCACCCCTTTGTGATAAGTGGAAGAGGATTGGCCTTCGCGGCGATCCGACGAGGGTAGGATTGGAGAAGACCCGGTCCTTTTGTGGACTCCTCAACATGGATGTAGGTTGACTCTGTGGGAGCCGAACCACGGGATAAATCACTTGTGTCTTGCTTTGTGTTCATCGTTCTTATTCATCACAACAATCTAGGGTTTGAATCAATATTGTTACTTTACGTTGAATCATTAAGTATAAGATTGAATTGTGATATATCCTAGTCCATAATCTTGCAACACTTCAATTAACTATATATTTCCACTGCATACATCGTAGAATCAAATTAATTGATCAAACTTAATCAACCTAGTCGGTACACACCGGACTAGTCCGCACTTTACCGGACTAGTCCGATATCTCAAGTTTTGATTTGGTGATTAAGTGTTGTAGGTTCCGACAAATTTCAAAAAGGCCTATTCATCCCCCCCCCCCTCTAGGCCACATTCAAGAACCCGCTGGAGCCAGCGGAGAAGACCCCGGCAGGTCCGGAGCCAATCCCTTTGTCACTGTATATCGACAACGCTTGCTCCAACCTTCGTCAGGTCCAGCTGGCCTTTTAACACGACAGTAAGGCCCTCGAGGAGGAGCGACAGACCCTTAGGAGGTGGCGCAACTGGCTCCAATTCGAGACCAAGCTGGCACAGACAAGGCTGGCTGACGACAAGGAGTGGGTGAAAAGGGAGAAGGCCCGGCTGGAGTACTGGGGTCAGCTGCTGGATGAGAGGGAAAGCATGACGCGATCCCTTAACAACTAGTCCCGGGCTATCCACGAACAGGTCGCGGCTGCTAATGAAACAGCGAATGACCGCCAAGAGAAGCTCAGCGCCATCCACGACAGCCTCGTCAAGCACCGGGAGGCTCTTGAGGAGCAGGAGAAAAAGCTCGAAGATGAAGAGCAAAAACTCCTGGAGCTGTGTGATGACCTCGTGAAGAGGGAGGAGGAGCTTACTCAGAGGCTGACTCTGGGTGACAAGAGCCTTGCGGAGCGCACCAAGAAGCTGGAGGAGCGCTGCGAGAAAGAAGGCCTGGCAGCGGGGACAAGACCTCACCAAGAGGGAGAATGAAATTGCTGCCAGGGTCAAGAAAGTGCGGGGCTGGGAGAAAGACCTGGTCGACCGCTAGAACAAGATTCACCTCCTGGAAGAGGAGCTTGGTAAACTTGAAAGGCAGGTTGCTGAAAAGATTCAGCAAAACACCAAAGAGGTCGAGCGCCTTGCCCGGGAGGATTCAGAGCTTGCGACGACCAAGAGATTCTTGGAAGAGGTGCGAGGCTCAAGGGCTGTGGAGTCCCAACAAGTTTGAGACTTCTTGGGCAAAGCCAATGACACGTTGACGCCATTGGGTTTTAGTCTGGTGCGCCCGGATGATCTGGAGCCGGAGCTGGACCAGGCGTTGCAGGCGTTGAGCTCAGCGGGCAACAAGCTCAACAAGATGGGCGATGTCATCATGGACCAGTTGGAAACCGAAGGGCAATCCCTGGCGAAGAACATCACGGAGTACATGATGACGTGCTACACAAGCTGGGATCCTCATTTCCCACTAGACCCGGTGCTCGAAGGTCCCATCGACGAAGAGGGAGATGCTGCCAAAGCCAGCGTGTCAGAGGTTGCCCAGAAGGTTGCCTCATTCTTCCGTAGGACCTAGGATTTTCTCTTTGTAGCTCCTGCTTGTATCTTCTCTTCTTTTCTCGAATTTTGTAATCTCTTGTCTCCAGATTAATGAAATCCAAGAATTTTTATGAATTTCATTTTTTTTGTCTTTAACACAACACCTTTGTCCCACTTGGCCCCCTGGTAGATGTACACAACTTGATTGTGAACATGTACCAAGAGGATGTAGCAGTTGTTGAAGACTTGCATGCTTTGAACTTGTAGTTTGTAGGTCCGAAGTCGTCGATAGTAGGGGCCCCCTGAGGTTGTCGGAGCTTAGTAGCTCCGGCAGTGACCCTTGTCAACACGTAGAGCATCGACAGTTAGTACTCTGGGGTTGTCGGAGTTTGGTAGCTCCGACAGCGACCGCTGTCAACACGCGGTGCGTTGACAGTAGACCCCACTAGGGAGTCTTCCCACCATCTTTTCTTCACGTTGATGGATGGCCCCCTAGATTTGCCAGAACTTGGTAGCTCCGGCGACGCCTACTATCAATGTTTGAAACATCGACAGCGGGCCACCTTAGGGTTGTCGGAGCTTTGATAGCTCCGGCTTCATCCACCATCATCATGAGATCTTTATTTTTCCTGCACACTGAAGTCAAGAAAAATAGTAAAATCCATTTCTTATCTATAACTCGTTTGCGACTTACTATTCCCGAAAGAAATTTTTAGGTCGAATGCAGTTCTATATACAATCAAGTGCATTTGCTTATGTTCTTCAGGTCCAATCGTATCCTGCCTCACCTTACTTTGGCCTATCGGGGTGTAGGTAGAGTGGCGTACTTAGGGTGCAGGACCAGGCTAAGTCGATAGCACACTCTGGACCTAGATTGGCTTGGCGGCATTCAGGCGAGTAGGCCATTCAACAATGTTAAGACCTGAAAGAATTAACAAAGCAACTAGAATTATATATGAATTGGTCGAGCTAAAGATTCTTGAGAATTGCAAAACTTTGTTATAGACAAGAAAGAGAAAAATAAAAAATATTGAGCCTGTACAAAATAAATGCACATGGAGTCTGTTTTCACATAATGATGTCTTTCATTATAGGTCTGGGGTACAGGGGAAACAAGTACACTCTTAGGGTACGGAACCAGGCTAAGTGTGTTGCGTTTCTCGTTTGACCCAAGGTAGCTAGCTACACTTTTAGCTCTGAGGCTGTGACAAGTGTTGCCTGAACTTTGCGGACCTTCCGGGAAAGGTCCGGCTGTTCTCCTGGAGGAGCTACCCGACTCTGTACAATGACGCTATAACATACATCACATGTAATTACAGACTCACCTTCGTGATATTAAGCGTAGAACTTACATAGGTGCTTAATGTTCCAAGGATTAGGGAGCGGTGTCCCATCCTCGGTTGCCAAGCGAATGCATCCGGGACGGGATACTTTGATCACTCGAATGGGTCCTTCCCAGCTAGGGGAAAGTTTGTTTAACCCTTCTCGAGTTTGAATTCTCCGTAGCACCAGATTGCCTTCCTCGAGCTGTCGGCTGTGAACATGCCTTTAGTGATAGCACCGAAGAGCTTGGCGGTATCGGGCATTCCGAACAGCTGCTCGGCACCTTCCCTCTTCAACGAGGTCAAGGTCTTCACACCGGAGCTGGTCCTGCGTGGCATAGTCGAAGGTCCGGACCCGGAGTGACCCCAAGGTGATTTCCGAAGGAAGGACTGCTTCAGCTTCGTACACCAGGAAGAAGGGTGTCTCTCCAGTTGACCGATTTGCAGATGTCCTGTTGGCCCACAAGGTGGGCGGAAGCTCTTCAATCCAGTTGGCTCCATGTTTTTTCAGACGCTCATATGTGCGCGTCTTGAGTCCTTTTAGGATTTCTGCATTTGCTCTCTCAGCTTGGCCATTGCTTGCTGGGTGAACTACAAAAGCGTAGCTGACCTGAATGCCGAGGTGAAAGCATCTAGGTCCCCGTGAGGTATGGTTTTGGTGATTAATGACAACCATTCGTAATTACTAATGAGTTTGTGGATGCAAGGTTTCACATATATCACATCAAGCGTTAACGACTATCTATTCAAATTATCTACCACTCATTGGATACGAATGGAGACCCCTCAAACGACCTATTCTAAGGGGGTTATTAAATTCTCATGAAGGCCAAATGAAGAACTCACACAACAACTCTATTCTATCAAAATTGGCAACACAAGAAGATCAATATTCATCAGAACATTATTTGCAACAAGTGTCAAAGAGATCACTCGAGAAGCTTCTAAAAGTTCAACTCGAAGCAAACAAATTACACTCACCGGATCGTCCGATGGTCTGGAAAATGCACACATCGGTCGATTGGGGCTCAACAGAAGAAGAAGAACTCAGAATGAAGTGCACACCGGATCATCCGATGCTAGAGACAAGTGGACATCGGTGAAGTTCAACAGAAAGATTAATTTGTCTCAACAATTCTGGAGAAACACTCACCGGATCATTCGATGCAGAAGCAAAGTGTACATCGGTCTAATTCAACAGAAACATTATTTCTGGACCAAATCTGAAGACAAAGCTCACCGGATCATCCGATGCTTGAGAAGGGGTAGCATCGGTCGAATAACGGTCACTTCTGACACAGTGACGTCAGCTAATCTAATTTCACCGATGCTCAGAAAAGGTGGTCATCGGATCATCCGATGTACACAGAAAAAGTAATCAGCCAACTTTTTCAACGGCTAATTCAGTTGGGCTGGCTATTTAACCCCCTTCCACCAGTCATTTCGACAACACTTGACAACCAGAGCATGCCCACACATCCTCAAGTGTCCAAGACCAAGAACAATCATTTACACACCCTTTTCGTCCATCTACACCTCAAGATATAGGCTAGACCTAGCTAGAGAGAAGCTTGTGTGCGTCCTCTCTGGGTGAGTGGAGTCTCTAGACCAGTGAGAGCTGTGAGGGAGTGCATTCTTGGTGATTGCATTCACCTTGTATCAAGAGGAGAGTAGAGAGATTGCTCCGGAGCTTGCCGAGACAATTGTGGAAGCCCGGAGGATCGAAGTTGTACAAGGCTTGAGCTCCACCTTGCCGGAGATGGCGAACGGAGAAAGTTAGTGGATTCCCTCATCTTGGTGACTTGGGAGTGGCAATACCCTTTAGTGGGTGCCACAACGTGGATGTAGGAAGATCCTAGTGATCTTACCGAACCACGGGAAAAATCGCCGTGTCTCGGCATCTTCGAGCGTTTGCATTCCTCTCCCTACCCCTTTACGATTACGTTTTACTATTCCGCACTTAACTCTCTTGATTACGTAGTTGACTTGCATAGGGAATTGGGCTTAACAATTAAAGTTTTTAAATTGCCTTAAAATCTGAAAAAGCCCAATTCACCCCCCCCCTCTTGGGCATTTCGATCCTTACAATTGGTATCAGAGCAAGGTTGCTCATAGGATCATTCTAGCTTCACCGCTAGAGAGCTTAAATGGCCAAGAATGGGGGTTCGGTTCCCACCTTCGAGGGCAAGAACTTTGCCTATTGGAAAGCACGCATGCGTGCCTACCTAGAGGCTATTGCTCCCGAAGTTTGGGAAGCGACCCATGCGGGATTTGGAGATCTCAATTATGTTGGTGATCAACTAAAATGGGATGCTAAGGCTAGAAATGCTATCTACGAATGCATAAGTCAAGACGTATTTGCTAGAATTGCTAGTAAAGAGAAAGCATGTGAAATTTGGGCATGTTTAATTGAAATACATGAGGGCTCATCTCGTGTTAAAGAACTCAAATATCACTTGCTTAAATCCAAGTATGATGAATTCAAAATGCTTCCTCATGAGAATGTTAACCAAATGTTTTCCCGTTTAAATGTACTCATTGAGGAGATTAACGCACTTGACATTGCCTCTCTTGGTAAGGGACTTATTAACCGCAAGATCCTCATGCTTCTACCCAAGCCCAAGTACAACATTATCAATTCAATGCTCCAAAAGGAATCGCTTGACAACATTGAAGTCTCGGAGCTTATTGGAGAAATTCATGCTCATGAGATGAGCGTTCTTGGAATGATGGAGGAGTCATCGTCAAAGACCATTGCTCTCAAGGCCTCAACCAAGAAGACAACTTCCAAGAAGAAGAAAGTAGTTGAGCCTAGCTCAAGTGAAGAAGAGCAAGCAACAAGCGAAGAGGACGATGACGAGCTTGCATTGATGATGAGGAAATTCTCACGGTTAAACTCCAAGATTGCAAAGAAGGGTTACTCTTTTGACCCCAAGAAGAAAGCCTTCCTTCCAAGAAAAGATGAAAACAAGATATGCTATAATTGTGGTGATCAAGGCCACATATCGTATGATTGTCCAAAACCGGACAAGAGGAAGGACAACCACAAGGGAAAGCATCGAAAGCTAGAAGAAAGTGATGAAGATGAAGAAGAGGTCAAGCCCAAGCGCTGCTTTGGAAAGAAGAAATTTGACAAAGGCAAGAAGACCAAGCTCTTTCCAAAGAAGAGAAGAGGGCCTCAAAAGGTCTTCATGTGCGAAGCCAATGAGTGGGTCACCGATGAGGAAACAAGTGACGATGATAGTGAAGATGAGGAAGAAAACTTGGCAAGCCTCGCTATCGTCAACAAGGATGACTCACCTCTTCCCCCACCACCCATGTGTCTCATGGCGAAAGGTAACACCAAGGTATGTGATGACTCTAGTGATGATGATGAACTTTCTCCCGATGAATTAGCATCTATGATTAATGAATATCATGTCATCATAAAAAGGGAAAAGGGCAAGGTTAAGGCACTTGAACAAGCTCGTGCTAAGCTTGAGAGTGCTAACCTCAATTTGCATGACAAGTATGAAAGCATACTTAAGGAGCATGACATGCTCAAGTCTCATGTCAAGCAAATTGAGGAAGAGAAGGCTCAAATCAAGCTTGATCACCATGAGCTTGACTTAGCTCATCAAGCACTCTTGGGCAAGCACAATGAGTTGGTTCAAGAGCATCAAGTACTTAACCTTGCTTATGAAGCTATTGAACTAAAATTTAAAAACTTGAAGAAAGAAACCCTTGATGGCAAAATATCCGCTAGTTCACATGCCACTAACAATTTGCATGAGTCTTTGCCATTGAAAGCAAATGCTAGGGAGAAGGAACTAATGGACGAGATTGAAAGTCTCCATGCTAGCGTGGCAAGACTAACCAAGGGAGAGGACAAGCATAAGGAAATCCTCCTCCAACAAGCCAAAGGCTTCAACAAGAGAGGACTTGGATCCTTCCCCGTGCCAAACAAAGGGAAGGTGCCCTCACCGGAGCTTAGGACAAGCTTCATCAAGGAGGTTGGTTCCTATTGCCAACACTGTGAGGTCACCGGACATCACACAAGGGAGTGTCCTCTTCCTAATCGTCCTTCTCCCAAATTGCCTCCTAACTATACATATACCTTTGATAATCACTATTATCTATTGAGCAAAGTAGGTGGGAAGGTGAAGGCAAAGTTCATCGGCAAAGACATCAAGGGCATGAAGGGGAAGCTCCCCAAGCAACTTTGGGTCCCAAAATCACTTGTATCACACATACAAGGACCTAAGTTGGCTTGGGTTCCTAAACTCAAAAACTAACTTCATGTGTGTAGGTGAACTACAAAGCCGGAGGAAAACATTGGGTACTCGATAGTGGGTGCACTCAACACATGACCGGCAATGATGGTATGTTCACCTCCATAGAGGACCCCGGAAATCACGAACAAGTCACCTTTGGTGATAACTCAAAGGGGAAGGTAATTGGTTTAGGTAAAATTGCTATTTCTAATGATTTGTCTATCTCTAACGTGCTTTATGTTAAGTCTCTTAGTTTCAATTTACTCTCTATTGCTCAATTGTGTGATCTTGGACTAACGTGCACATTTGACAAGAATGGTGTTGTGGTGTCTAGTGAGTCTAGCAAAGAACTAATCTTCAAGGGGTTTAGGCATGGACATCTTTACTTGGTGGACTTCTCCAACAAGAACGCTAGCTTGACCACTTGTCTTTTCACCAAGACAAGTTTGGGTTGGCTATGGCATCGACACATTGCTCACATAGGGATGAGCAAGCTCAAGAAGTCATTCAAGCTTGGGATGGTGACCGGCGTGAAGGACGTCACATTTGAGAAGAACAAGCTTTGTAGCGCATGTCAAGCCGGGAAGCAAGTTGCCTCGCACCATCCGATGAAGACAATGGTGTCAACCTCCAAGCCACTTGAACTGCTTCACATGGACCTCTTCGGACCGTCCACATACCAAAGTCTTGGCGGTAACCTCTATTGTCTCGTTATTGTTGATGATTATTCTTGATATGCTTGGACTTTGTTTCTAGGTGACAAGGGTGAAACTCCGGAAGTCTTCAAGACCTTTGCAAAACGAGCTCAAAGGGAATTTCAACTTCCCATCATCAAGGTCCGGAGTGACAACGGCACCGAGTTCAAGAACTACAACATTGGGGAGTGGTGTGACCGTGAAGGCGTGAAGCACGAGTTTTCGGCCACATACACCCCTCAACAAAATGGAGTCGTTGAGAGGAAGAACAAGACTCTCATCACCCTTGCAAGAGCAATGCTTGATGACTATGGCACGTCAGAGAAGTTTTGGGCCGAAGCAATCAACACGGCGTGCCATGCCGCTAATAGGATCTATCTTCATCGACTACTTCAAAAGACCCCCTATGAGCTCCTCATTGGGAGAAAGCCCAACATCTCTTACTTCCGAGTCTTCGGATGCAAGTGCTACATCTACCGCAAGAAGAGGCTCGGTAAGTTTGAAAGAAGGTGTGATGTTGGTATTTTTCTTGGTTATGCATCAAACTCAAAAGCATATCGAGTATTCAACCAAACCTCCGGGTTAGTTGAAGAGAGTTGTGATGTTGAGTTTGATGAGACTAATGGCTCCCAAGAGGAGAGTTTTGGTCATGATGATATAGATGATGAGCCTCTACGAGAAGCTATGAAGAACATGACCATTGGAGACATCAAGCCTGAAGTTGAGGAGAGCCATGATCAAGGGGGAGCCTCAAATGCTAACATCGACACCTCCATGGTGCCTCAAGTTGACGAAGAAGAAGAAAAAGATGATCCATTGCCTACGCAAGATTCACAAGTCCTACAACATCAAGATGAAGAAGAAGAAGTCCAAGATCAAGTCCATCCACAAGACGAGCAAAACGCATCACTACCGCCAAGTGCTTCACAACCACTCATGAGGCATGGGCGCATCTCCAAGGCGCATCCGATGGATCAAATCATCGGAAGTCCGTCACGGGGAGTAAGTACTTGTTCTCGCCATGTCGCTTCGTTTTATGAGCACTACTCGTTTGTTTCGTGTGTAGAACCCACTCGCATCGAGGAAGCACTTCAAGATCCAAATTGGGTGATGGCAATGCAAGAAGAACTCAACAACTTCACCCGCAACGAAGTTTGGGTGTTGGAGGAGCGACCCAAGGACAAGAATGTCATCGGAACTAAGTGGGTGTACCGCAACAAGCAAGATGAGAATGGCGTTGTGGTCCGCAACAAGGCAAGACTTGTGGCCAAGGGCTTTGCGCAAGTTGAAGGACTAGACTTTGGAGAGACATTCGCTCCGGTCGCTCGGTTAGAAGCTATTCGTATACTCCTTGCTTTTGCTTCACATCATAACATAATGCTTTATCAAATGGATGTGAAAAGTGCCTTTCTTAATGGCTATATTAACGAGCTTGTTTATGTTGAGCAACCTCCCGGGTTTGAAGATCCGAGGAATCCTAATCATGTGTATAGGCTACACAAGGCGCTCTACGGACTCAAGCAAGCACCTAGGGCGTGGTATGAACGACTAAGGGATTTCCTAGTCATGCAAGGATTCAAGATCGGGAGGGTGGATACTACACTCTTCACCAAGGACATCGACGGAGATTTATTTCTTTGTCAAATTTACGTTGATGACATTATTTTTGGCTCAACTAACAAAGCTCTTAGCCATGAGTTTGGCAAAATGATGTCTAGGGAATTCGAGATGTCAATGATTGGAGAGCTCAACTTCTTCCTAGGATTTCAAATCAAGCAACTTCAAGAAGGGACCTTCATCCATCAAGAGAAGTACACAAAGGACCTCTTGAAGAAATTTGAGATGGGAGATTGTAGCTCAAGAAGCACTCCAATGGCGACAAATCGTCATCTCGACGCGGACATGGACGGTAAACCTATTGATCAATCTCATTACCGTTCCATGATTGGCTCATTGTTATATCTTACCGCATCTAGGCCCGATATTATGTTTAGTGTGTGCTTGTGTGCTCGCTTTCAAGCGGCACCTAAAGAATCGCACAAGAAGGCGGTCTTTAGGATACTCCGGTATCTCAAGCATACCCCAAGTGTAGGTTTGTGGTACCCCAAGAACGCTAGTTTTAATCTCTTAGGCTACTCGGATTCGGACTTTGCCGGATGTCGTGTGGACCGCAAGAGTACCTCCGGAGGGTGCCACCTACTTGGGCGTTCCCTAGTATCTTGGTCTAGCAAAAAGCAAAATTCCGTGGCTTTGTCCACCGCGGAGGCGGAGTATATAGCGGCCGGTGCATGTTGTGCCCAAATTCTATATATGAAGCAAACCCTTTTGGACTTTGGAATTAAGTTTGGTTGTGTGCCTCTCCTTTGTGACAATGAAAGTACGGTTAAGATAGCTAGAAACCCCGTTCAACACTCCCGCACCAAGCACATTGATATTCGCCATCACTTCTTGCGGGACCATGAGGCTAAGGGAGACATCTCATTGCAAGGTGTTAGGTCCGAAGAACAATTGGCGGATATCTTCACCAAACCACTTGATGAGAAAACTTTTTCTAGGCTTAGAAGTGAATTAAATGTGCTAGATGCATCTAACGTCATGTAAGTTGCCATGTTCATGTAAGGTTGCATATCATATAGGTCTTGCCTAACTCCCAAAGGATAGGGGCGAGCTAGAAATAGTTTTCCCTGAGGAAGCCTTTGGAAGGTTTAAACTTGGCAAGATAGATTTATCTTATGCCTTGCATGATTCCTGCCATATAAACTTGCACTCATTTAATATCTTGCATTAACTTGTTTGGCATTGCATACGGTAGATTGTCACAAAGGGGAACCCACATCATGAGAAGAAGACTTGTTTGAAATGCAATATCTTAACTCATATGATGTGGAAAGAGCAAAACTCTAAAGGAGCATGCTTTAAAGAGATAGAAGTCTCCATACTCTAGCTCACAAAGCATGGACCTTACATTTTCTTGGTTTTTTTCCCTCCTAATTTTCCTTGTGTGCTCTATTTGTTTAAGGGCTTAGCCAATTTGTGGCACTATATTGAAAAGCCTATTTTTAGGGGTTAGGAGGTGCCCAAAAGGTCCTAAGACTTGTTTTCTCTTTGTGTGTTTTAAGTCAACAGACATTTATGGGTATTCTTAGGTTTTCTGTAGTCATCGGACTATCCGATGCTAGGGTCAGCAGCTCATCGGATCAATTGATGCTTCAGTTCATCGAACAGATCAGTCAGAACCAAGACATCGACCGATGGGTTCATTTCAGGAAACATCGGAGCATCCGATGTTCAATCCTCTGTTACCCTGCAGAATTCGACCGATGATCGACGTAGCAACGCCGGATCATCCGGTGTGCAAAGAGAGTTTTTGGACCAACTCTCTATTGAACTCGACCGATGACCCCACCCGATGCGCATCGGTCGATCCGGTGTTCGCGTAACCGTTAGGTCATTGAGTTCCCATTTAAAGTCGTACGGGCGCTTCGTCTTCGCCATCTCCTCGCGCCGCCACCTCCTCGCGCCGCCGCGCCTCCCGCCGCCGCCGCATCTCCTCGCGCCGCCATCTCCTCGCACCGCCATCTCCACGCGCCGCCACCTCCTCGCGCCGCCGCGCCTCCCGCCGCCGCCGCGTCTCCTCGCGCCGTCGCGTCTCCTCGCGCCGCCACCTTCCCGCGCCGCCACCTCAAGCCTAGCCGCAGCCGCGCCTCCATCGCCGCCACAGGCCGAGCCGCTGCCGCGCCTCCACCGCCGCCGCGCATCCATCGCCGCCGGCAGCCCTCCGTTCGACGACTTTCGTCGCTAGGGTTCCCACGAACCGCGCGACATCATCCCGATCGTTGCGTCGCCGTTCATCGTTCGCGTGATCCTCTTCGTCGCTAAGGTCTGTACCGTACCGTGAGACATCCATCCTTGTTTCTCGTCGATCATGTTTCCACTAACCCTAGGCCTCTCTTTTGCATCAAGATGGGCCGTGATCGCAAGGGAAAAGGCAAGGCCATCGAGGAGCCCGCAGCGAAGAAACAAAAGCTCTCGAAGGAAGCTCGCCGGGCAGAGTTGGCCGCTCGCGCCGCCGAGGAGCGTGAGCGCGGCCATCGCGGTTCCTTGAGGCTCCGCGAGTCTCGGCAGAGGCAGCAGCGGCCCACAGTGCAGCCCGTGCCGCCCGACGACTCTGAGGATGAGGAGGAGACTGAGGTGGCGCCACTGGTTCGCCGGCGCACCGTCAGGACCCGAGGGGGAGGTCAGACCCCCACCGCGAGTCAGCGCCCCACTGCTGCCGACCGCGCAGAGGACAGAGAGGCCCAGAGGGCCATCTACGAGATGGATACCGCTGCCAGAGTTGCCGAGGATGTCAGGCTTACAGACTATCGCAAGTTCAAGGCAAAACAACTGAAGAAGCTCAGATGGACAGCGTTGCCAGAGGAGTGGTTCCCGCAGCCCAGGGACACTAGGGTTGATCCCCGCTTTTGGACCCTGACACAGGCATCCCTGTACGAGACGTACAGGCGTCGGGGCCATAAGCTGTTCCAGCACACTTACATCGACTGGAATTAGCTTGCAACAGCAGTTGGACACGGGATCAGGCCATTCTTCGAGAGGTACAGAGGCCTTGTGGAGCTGCTCCCACGCCAGAGGAGCGCTTACGTGGAGGAGTGGGTTCGAGTCTTCTACGCCACTCTCTATATCTCAGAGGGTCGGCGCTCGATCCACTTCATGTTTCTGGGGCAGCAGCACACCGTGTCTCGAGAGCGACTGGCACAGCTGCTTGGAGTGGACACACACCTCACTTGTCTGCACGAGGTGGTCTACGGAGGAGCCGACCCGCCGAGGAGGCCGCTGACAGGGGGAGTGTCACCGCCATTTGAGGAGATCAGAGGTCTGTTCACCCCTCCTTTTACGCCAGACAAGCCGAGGGTGCCAGCTCTACTCACTCCAGCTGCTCGGACAGTTCACCACATCCTCAGGCGTACCCTTCTACCGAGGTCCGGCTACCTAGAGGGCTTCACGAGCCTCCAGCAGACCATCCTGTTCTATGTGATGAACGGGATGGAATTTGATATCGTGGACATCTTGATCTGCGAGATGGAGGACGTGATCACTGATGGAGTCGGGATGTTGAGGCAGTTGGTCTACGGGCATTGGATCTGCCGTCTGTTGTTCCTGCTAGCACCTGAGGACTCGCCAGCCACTGCTCCTTTGACAGAGCTCCACGCCACTCGGTTCGGCCACTACCGAGTGCCTACTCCTGGAGACCGCCGCCTTGGTCGTCCAGTCGAGCGACAGGTCAGAGCCTGACTCTCCGAGGAGGACTGGACCGAGCTAGCCCAGGAGGACGAGGCGCTCGCCCAGGCAGAGGCACAGGGTGAAGGACTGGAGCACGTCTGGTCGGACAGCGACACCAGCGACAGCGTCGAGGAGTACTTCCCTCCTCCGCCTCCTTCTCCGAGGCAGCACGACATGGAGGCGGGAGGTTCGACTGCTCCACCACCTCCAGTGTCCGAGGCTCAGGTGTCACAGCCGTCAGAGCTCACCTCGCTGCTCCAGCAGATGGTCGAGCAGCAGCGCCAGGACAGGCTTGCAGCTGAGCAGGCCCGAGCGGAGCAGGCTGCACGGCTCGCGGAGCTACAGAGACAGCAGCAGGAGATGCAGTTGGAGATCGCCCGCCAGAGGCGAGAGGACACTGACCGCTTCACGAGCCTGGTGGATCAGATGCACCGGAGGACCCTGGACCAGCAGCAGCAGACTCAGCAGGCGATGATGGGCATCCTGGGGTTGATCACCAACCTCTACCAGCAGACCGGGATAGCTCTTCCGCCTCAGCAGCTGGGTCTTGGTAAGACTCCAGCAGCTTCTCCACTGGCACCTACTGCAGCTCTAGCACCGGCGTCGCCTATACCAAGCTTCAGCATGTCACCTCTACTAGCCACGACAGTGCCATTCCAATTCTCACCTCCACCGGCAGTACCTTCTCCGCTGGCACCAGCAGTCCCAGCAGATCCCCCAGTAGCGCCAGCAGTCCCAGCAGATCCCCAGCAGCGCCAGCAGTCCCAGCAGATCCCCCAGCAGCGTCAGCAGCTCCAGTTCCTCCCGCTACAGCGCCAGCACCTGCGAACTCCACCTCGAGCAGCTCCGACGACAGCACCGCCGACGTCGACCGCTTCACCGTCGCCCCGAGTGCTCCGGAGTCCTAGGTACTCATCTTCCCTTTTTGGTGTCTTGATGCCAAAGGGGGAGAAGAGTTAGAGTCAGGGGGAGTTTAGCTCTAGGGGGAGTCAGTCTTGGTCGAGTCAGTCTTGGTCTTAGGGGGAGTTTGGGGAGTTTTACCTTTATCTATTTGGACTTATTGTCATTTGCTTCTATTGTCATTTGCTTCTATTGTAATTCAGTGTGCTATTTCATGACTTATTTGATCACTGTTTGAGCCTTCGAGCTCCTTGTGTTGCATTTTGTTCCAGTTACAATCTTTATGAGCATTGTGTTATTAAATTCATTTACTTCTATGCTCTACTCGTTGTGTTGTCATCAATCACCAAAAAGGGGGAGATTGAAAGCATCTACGCCCCCGTGAGGTATGGTTTTGGTGATTAATGACAACCATTCGTAATTACTAATGAGTTTGTGGATGCAAGGTTTCACATATATCACATCAAGCGTTAACGACTATCTATTCAAATTATCTACTACTCATTGGATACGAATGGAGACCCCTCAAACGACCTATTCTAAGGGGGTTATTAAATTCTCATGAAGGCCAAATGAAGAACTCACACAACAACTCTATTCTATCAAAATTGGCAACACAAGAAGATCAATATTCATCAGAACATTATTTGCAACAAGTGTCAAAGAGATCACTCGAGAAGCTTCTAAAAGTTCAACTCGAAGCAAACAAATTACACTCACCGGATCGTCCGATGGTCTGGAAAATGCACACATCGGTCGATTGGGGCTCAACAGAAGAAGAAGACCTCAGAATGAAGTGCACACCGGATCATCCGATGCTAGAGACAAGTGGACATCGGTGAAGTTCAACAGAAAGATTAATTTGTCTCAACAATTCTGGAGAAACACTCACCGGATCATCCGATGCAGAAGCAAAGTGTACATCGGTCTAATTCAACAGAAACATTATTTCTGGACCAAATCTGAAGACAAAGCTCACCGGATCATCCGATGCTTGAGAAGGGGTAGCATCGGTCGAATAACGGTCACTTCTGACACAGTGACGTCAGCTAATCTAATTTCACCGATGCTCAGAAAAGGTGGTCATCGGATCATCCGATGTACACAGAAAAAGTAATCAGCCAACTTTTTCAACGGCTAATTCAGTTGGGCTGGCTATTTAACCCCCTTCCACCAGTCATTTCGACAACACTTGACAACCAGAGCATGCCCACACATCCTCAAGTGTCCAAGACCAAGAACAATCATTTACACACCCTTTTCGTCCATCTACACCTCAAGATATAGGCTAGACCTAGCTAGAGAGAAGCTTGTGTGCGTCCTCTCTGGGTGAGTGGAGTCTCTAGACCAGTGAGAGCCGTGAGGGAGTGCATTCTTGGTGATTGCATTCACCTTGTATCAAGAGGAGAGTAGAGAGATTGCTCCGGAGCTTGCCGAGACAATTGTGGAAGCCCGGAGGATCGAAGTTGTACAAGGCTTGAGCTCCACCTTGCCGGAGATGGCGAACGGAGAAAGTTAGTGGATTCCCTCTTCTTGGTGACTTGGGAGTGGCAATACCCTTTAGTGGGTGCCACAACATGGATGTAGGAAGATCCTAGTGATCTTACCGAACCACGGGAAAAATCGCCGTGTCTCCGCGTCTTCGAGCGTTTGCATTCCTCTCCCTACCCCTTTACGATTACGTTTTACTATTCCGCACTTAACTCTCTTGATTGCGTAGTTGACTTGCATAGGGAATTGGGCTTAACAATTAAAGTTTTTAAATTGCCTTAAAATCTGAAAAAGCCCAATTCACCCCCCCCCCTCTTGGGCATTTCGATCCTTACACGAGGTCTTCACAATATCCTTGAAAAGCAGAGCTTGTGAATTGGGTCCCGTTGTCAGTTATGATCTTGTTTGGGACTCCAAATATGCATACTATGGACTGCAAGAAGTTGATAGCTGATTGCTTGTTTATTGTCACAACTGGAGTTGCTTCCGGCCACTTGGTGAACTTGTTGATGGCAACGTACAGGAACTTGTAACCTCCGACGACTCTTGGGAAAGGTCCCAAGATATCCATCCCCCACACAGCGAATGGCCATGTAGGAGGTATCATTTGTAAGGGTTGAGCTGGTGTGTGAATTTGCTTTGCATGGAACTGGCATGCTTCGCATTTCTTCACTAGCTCGGTTGCATCCTGGAGTGCTGTAGGCCTGTAAAAACCATGCCGGAAGGCTTTACTGACCAACGTGCCGGAAGATGCGTGGTTCCCACACTCGCCTCCATGGATTTCTGCGAGGAGCTCGCAGCCTTCTTCCCTTGTAATGCACCGTATTAGGACGCCGTTGGCACCACGCCGATAGAGATCCCCTTCTACCAGTGTGTATCTTTTAGCCAATTTGACTATCCGGTCAGCAGATACATTATCTTTAGGAAGGAAGTTGTCATTCAAGTAGCTCCAGATCTCTGAGATCCATGCATTGGAGCTAACTTGAGAATTTGAGTCTTGCGTGTTGGGTTGCTCGGAGCTTCCTGCAGCACCTACGACCCTTGATGGACGCCATGGTAAGAGGGCCATCGGGACCGCCAGCTTCGAGGTGTTGGTCTCGCCCCCTTCGCTCAGTTCGGCAGGCTGAGCTGTTGGTCTTGACAATCTCCCGACGAAGGTTCCGTCGGGAAACGGAGCTCCGGTTGAAGCTTTTGTCGAGAGTTCGTCAGTTTCAGCGTTGTTGAGACGCTGGACATGGCAAAGATCTAGGACTTCGAAGTCCTTCTGAAGCTTCTGGACTTCAAGTAAATATGCAACTAGTTGTGGGTTGTTGCAGCAGCATTCACCTTTGACTTGTTTTATTATGAGCTGCGAGTCACCCTTTACCAACAGTTGCTTGACACCGTATGATAGTGCCACCTTGAGACCATAGATTAATGCTTCATACTACGCCATGTTGTTGGTCGCCTTGAAGTCAAGGTGAACCATGTATTTGACTTTCTCCCCGGTCGGAGCGAGGAGAAGGACTCCAGCTCCGGCCCTCAGATTCTGTACGGAGCCGTCGAAGTAGAGAGTCCAGTGAGGTTCGGTGAAGACCGGAACCTTAGGTTCCGGCTTCTGTTCACCGGGGCCCCAAGGATTTTATGGAGAAGGGGTCCATTCCGCCATGAAGTCTGCCAGTGCTTGACTCTTGATTGCTTGTCTTGGGACGAATTCAAGATCGAACTCGGCCAATTCTGCTGCCCACTTTGCAATGTTCCCAGTAGAGTTGGGGTTATGCAAGATTGCACGTAGTGGATAAGAGGTTACCACTGAAATCTTGTGAGCTTGGAAGTAGTGTCGAAGCTTCCTAGAGGCAATGAGAATTGCATAGAGCAGTTTATGCACCTCTAGGTAAGTATTGGCATCATGTAGTACTTCACTAATGAAGTACACTGGGCACTGGACTGTCCGGACCCCCCGGAGGGGTCCGGAGCTTCCTCCTCATCAACCCGGACCCTCCCGGAGGGGTCCGGACCTTCTTCGGGGACCTCCGGGTTCCTCCTAGAGGAACCCAGAGCTTCTTCTGGAGTGACCCGGACCTCCCCAGAGGGGTCTGAATCTTCTTGTTCAACAACAATAACTACTTGTGGATCCAAGTCTGAGGGCTGGGACCCAAACTCGCCTTTAGGTAGCTCTAGACCCTCCCAGAGGGGTCTGGATTCCTGAACTGGAGATGGTTCTGGTCTCTCCGCAACCAGGACCATGCTGACAACTTCGTCAGTTGTTGAAATGTAAAGCAGAAGTGGCTCACCAGGATTCGGAGCTACCAAGGTTGGTAGAGTGGTGAGGAGCTGCTTCAGCTCCTGGAATACCTTTTCTGCTTCTTTAGACCATTGGTATGGTCCGGACTTCCTCAATAGTTTGAAGAAGGGTAGCGCCCGTTCTTCTAGTCTCGAGATGAACCGGCTGAGGGCATCTAGACATCCAGTTAGCTTCTGGATGTCATTGATGCGGGCTGGTGGCCGCATGTCTTCAATAGCTTTAATCTTTGCCGGATTTGCTTCTATTCCTCGGTGGTTCACCAAGAATCCAAGAAGCTTTTCAGAGCTAACCCCGAAGACACACTTGTTCGGGTTCAGCTTCGTGCGTGTGATTCGCAACTTGTCGAAGACAGCTTGCAAGGTGTCAAGGAATGACTCCTTGTTCTTGATCTTGATGATGATGTCATCGATGTACACTTCCACTACATCTCTGATGAGCTCTCCAAAAGTTTTGTACATAGCTCGTACAAATGTTGAAGCAGCGTTTTTGAGATCGAATGGCATGGCAGTGTAACAGTATAATCCATCTAATGTGATGAAGGAAGTATGCTCTTCATCTTCCCTAGACATTCTGATTTGATGATACCCAGAATATGCATCTAGGAAACACAGTAATTCACACCCGGATGTGGAATCCACTATCTGATCTATTCTATGTAGTGGGAATGGATCCTTAGGACATGCCTTATTCAGTGTAGTGTAGTCGATACACATCCGAAGCTTCCCGCCGGCCTTGGGTACAACGACTAGGTTTGCTAGCCATTTCGGGTGGAAGACTTCTCGGATGAATCCAGCTTCGAGCAACTTCTTTACTTCTTGACGTATGAAGTTTTGTTGCTCTACTGATTGCTTCCGAGGCTTCTGATGTATAGGCCGAGCATCGAGATAAATCTTCAGATTGTGCTCAATCACTTCCCTAGGGATCCCAGGCATTTGTGATGGTTGCTAGGCAAACACATCGACATTAGCCTGGAGGAAAGTGATGAGCGCGAGTTCCTATTTGTCGTTCAGACCTCCCGATATATGAGTGGTCTGGGCGGTGCCAAAACCGATTTGGACGACCTTGACGGGAATGTCGGTGTCGCCGCTTGGTTGCACACGAGGTGCGGAGGTTGAGCCTCGATGACGAATGCTCGGAGGTTTCACAGCTTGCTCCTTTCCAGATTCTTCCTCCTACGCTGTAGCAAGCGCATGGAGTTCTTCCAGAGCAGTAACCCTGGTGGTGCGATCTCTGCGGATCTGGAGAACACCTGCTGGTGTTGGCATCTTCAACACCAAGTAGCCATAATGAGCAGCAGCCATGAATTTATACAAGGCTGGCATGCCCAAGATGGCGTTGAATGGCAAGTTGATCTGTGCTACGTCGAAGACCAACTTCTCAGTGCGGTAATTCTCCCGAGTCCCGAAGGTCACCGGGAGAGTAATGGCACCGAGTGGAGTTATGGCCCCCAGACCTACTCCGGAGAAAGGCCGGGAGGGGCGAAGATCCGAAGGTCAGAGCTGAAGCTTGACGAAGTCTTCAAAGCTTATGAGGTTCAGCCCCGAACCTCCGTCCACCATTACATGGTAGAGCTGGATGTTGTTGATGGTCGGAGATACCATCAATGGGAGTTGGCTAGCTCCAATCATGTTTTAAGGGCAGTCTGAAGCATCAAAAGTGATGGTAGTGTCCATCCACTTCCGATGAGGCTCCGCCCTGGCGGTGGGAGCTACTGAGGCCATGTCCCGCCGCATTGTCTTGAGGACACGGTGGGAGGTGATGTCCCACGAACCACCAAAGATGGTGTTCATGGTCTTTCGACGCTCGTTGTCGGAGATGTCGGAGTCATCGTTGACGGAGGTGTAAACAGCCTTCAAGACCTTTTTGGGGTCCTGAAAGCCTAACTCCTCTTTAGTCGGAGCTTCGTTGACTTTTTGTTTTCCTTCCCTTTGACGGAAAGGAACTTCTTCCCGGCGCTTGTTGTAGCGCTCGGCAAGGTTCTGGACCTCTCGGCAGCCTTCTAGGTTGTGGTTGTTCATCTTGTGTATAGGACACCACATATTGGAGCTTCCACCGTCTTCAGATGACGGACGAGGTCGCTTCTTGGGCCGTGGCCCCCGGCCAGCAGGAGGTGCGGCAGCAGCGGCTGTAGGTGTGCCGGTCGACGGCTTTTTCTTGCCGTTGGACTTTTTCTTCTTCTTGCCACTCCCAGAGGTAGTGGCTTAACCCTTGGAGGACTTTTTGTTTTCCTCCGGAGGTGGTTGGGAGTGCATTTCACGTCCCTCTGCACCTTTGGCACACTTGTCTGCCAAGCTGAAGAGTTCCGTAACGCTGGTGACTTCCTTGGTTGCAGCTTCTCCAGCATCTTCTTGTCTCGCACGCCCTGTCTGAATGCCACAATCACAGAAGCGCTTGAGATAGAAGGAATGGTATTTCACACCTAGGAGAACCTCTAGATGAAGGATCGCAGAGACTCTCCCCCCTTTTGCTTAATAGCAAAAAGGTCCAGTTTCGTGCCTAGCCGGGTGTATGAGCTCCCAAGTTGGCAGTGGACTGTTGGCACCGTTCCGCCCAACTGTTGATGGAGTCGGGCGGAAGGCTCATGAACCAAGACCTGGCAGCCCCAGTTAAAGCCACAAGAAAATAGTTGGCCATCTGTGACACCCGGTTCCGAATATGAACCAAGCATAACGCATATGTGTGCCCAGGATGTTCAACACACATACACGAATGATTCACAAATGATAAACAGAATTTAACCACGTCTTAGCTAATAAATAAGTACTTTATTACAATAATCCAATAGTTCACGAATAATATAACTCTAAATAATTGCAGCGGAAAATAAACTAAACAGCACGACTCCAATCCACAGGCAATTGACGGCGGTACGCAACCTAGTACTCCTCGTGATCCTCAGGGTACTCCCAATTGTCTCCAGTAGCTGTTGGGGGGGGAATTGCAAGGGTGAGTACATGTCGTACTCAGCAAGTGTGGAAAGTATGACATGTGGCTAATTCAAATGACGACAATAATAATGGCTAAGTGCTGAAAAGTACAGTAAAACATTTGAAAAGCATTATACTATGTCTATGTGAAATAAATCCCATCATATTAACAAAGTGTAAACAATATCCAATTATTACCAACATTACCATTATCCATGTCCAATTACCATAACTCAATTCCATAACCATGACCATAATCCATAAACCAACCATAACCATTACCGAACCATAACCATCCCAAATCCCAATTTCCAACTCTAATCATGTAGGTCATCCAGGCGCTCATAACCGGGAGCACGGCTATCATGATAGTTTTTAACACTCTGCAGAGGTTGTACCACTTTACCCACATGTTTGTGATTTTGTCACCTTTCGATGACTAAGAAACCTCCATTGTGCCATCTCACACTTCCGTAGGTGTGTGGCCAAGAGATCACAAAATAGCCTTTCAAAAGGGACTACTAGTATGTACGGCCCCACTAAGGTTTCACCGGCAGGCTTGAACCTCTATTCTCCCACCCACGGGTCCCCTCGTGTGCCATGCGGATCCCAGGGCAGTCCTCCTCGACTCCCATTCCCCGCGCCATCCAATGGTCCATACAATACTAGCAGCGCTCCTAATTATTCAGCTACGCCGCACCCATACTTGGCCTTGTGGTGGCACTGTTGACCTGGCATATTCTCGCATGAACCGGTCCTTAGATCTAAGGCAAGCAAACCACCATAACGACCAACCCATCCACATAACCATGCTTGCTTAGATCACCCATCGTATTGACCAGTTCACATTAACCAGAATATCATTGATGCATAATTATATGTGTAGTGTTGTTTACCATCCCAATTAATTGAGCGAAGCAAAAAACCCTTCCCGACATTCTACCATAATTCCAGGTGACAAGGGTGGTCAAACAAAACTAGTAAACTTCCTACCATAGGGTTTCCATCAATTTGACACAAGCATGCAAGTTCGCAAACAAAATATTTAATTTAAAATAGGATCAATATGCTTCAAGGACACTTGCCTTGCTCCGGCGGATGGGGTTGCTCAAGCGCTTCGAAGTCTTGGTTTTGGAAATCCTCGTATGCGGCCTCTTGAGCACGTTCCTCTACGCGTGATCATACATACAAGAAAACATATACAATTCAACATAATGCACACAAAATAATCAACATGCAATGACATGTATGCATGCACAATTTAATAATTAATTTACTACGGTCATTTATTAATTAGATGCGACTAGTCCATACGTGTTCATAAGGGTTTACGGGGATTTTAGGGTGGATTAATGCTGCTGAAATAAAATTTATGGTGCAACTAAAATTAATTTACGCCTACTAGATTTAATATGATCGCAAAAATTCGCATCGGGAACGAACTCTACCGTAGATCTGACGGCGTGACGATCGCGGAATAAATGCGAGGCGTAGACGAAATAGATGGTGCAGCAGTCCTTCGGCGGTACGACGGCGGCGGCGCGATGTCGGCGACGATCTCCGGCGAACGGCGGTGTCCTCCTCTTTTTCTCCCTCTTCTTCCCCTTCTTTTTCTCTTTTTTTTTCTTCCCTGGGCGCCTCTGTTTTCTCTGTTCCCGTCGCCTTTCTTCCCTGGAAACGGCGGCTGGGTCTGGCGACTTTTCCTCCTTGCTGGCGGCTGCTGGTTCGTGGGGAAAAAGGGCCTAGGCCTGGGTCCTATTTATAGGGGCGTAGCTAGGGTATGTCACCGGTAAAATCGGAAGCGGTTAAGGGATAGACTCGTATCCGGGAAAAACGGGGCGTTACGGCGCGGGAGAGGGCGGGAGACCGCGCGCGTAGGGAAAAATCGCGTCGGGGGGAGAAACCGAGGCGGCTGCGGCCTCGGGCGGTGCGCGCCGCGCGACAGGGGGGGCGGACCCGGCTGCGGAGCGCAGGGGCAGGCGGGGCCCGGCGCTGGCAGCGCGTGTCGCACGCAGCGCGGTCAGGCGGCGCGGGTCAGGGGGCGGCAGCGGCGTGGGGCCCCCGGTCGGGCGCGCTCGCTCGCGCGTGCGGGCGTGGCCTCGGGGCGCGGTGCCGGCTCGGCCGGCTGGGCGCTGGCCTGGCCGCCGAGCGGCTCCCTTCTTTTTTTTTTCTTTTTTTTTCTTTTATATATATATATATTATAATATATTTTATTACTTATATTTTATTTATATTTTATTTTTTTTATTATTATTTTTATAATATATATTATTAATGTTATATATTTTTTTCTATTATACTTTTTTTTATATATTTTGTTATATATACATTATTTATATATATTTATATTATTCTTCTTTTTTTTTATTCTTATTCCCTATTACAAGTTTTAGCCTATAATTATTGTTTCCTTTTCTTCTTTTGCTACACACATTTGTATATGCATATGTTTTATTATTATTTTTTTTTTACTAGTGTTTAATGCATGACCACGTATGCAATGCATGATGCGAAAAATTTAGGGTGTTACAAACCTACCCCCCTTAAAGTGAATCTCGCCCTCGACATTCGATAGCGTGGAGAAAAGATGAGGGAATTCTGCCTTCAGGTCTTCTTCACGTTCCCATGTAGCTTCGGCTTCTGTATGGTGTTTCCATTGCACTTTGCACCAACGGATCCTCTTATTTCTCGTGACCCTTTCCTTCATATCCAAAATTTTGATAGGTTGTTCGACATAGGACAAATCCTCCTGAAGTTCTAACTCGTCCATCGGCACTTGTTCTTCCGGTACCCTGAGACACTTCTTGAGTTGAGAGACGTGAAATACGTCGTGTACATCGGAGAGATACGTTGGCAGCTCAAGTCGATAAGCTACCTCTCCTCGCTTGTCCAGAATCTTAAATGGTCCGATGTAACGTGGTGCGAGTTTTCCCTTGACATTAAACCGTCGCTGACCTCTGATAGGTGACACTTTGAGGTATACAAAATCCCCAACTTCAAAGGTCAAACTCCTTCGCCTATTATCAGCATAACCTTTCTGTCGAGACTGGGCAGCCTTTAAGTTTTCCCGTATTATCTGGACTTGCCTTTCAGCTTCTTGTAATACGTCGGGACCAAACACCTGATTCTCTCCGGTTTCATTCCAAAACAAGGGAGTCCTACACTTCCTTCCGTATAGTGCTTCATAGGGTGACATTTTCAAACTTGCTTGGTAACTATTGTTGTACGAGAATTCAGCATACGGCAAACTTTTATCCCAACTTTTCCTATGCTTTAAAGCACATGCTCTTAACATGTCTTCCAAAACTTGATTGGTCCTCTCGGTTTGTCCATCTGTTTGAGGGTGATACGCCGAACTAAAGTTCAGCCTTGTTCCCATTGCTTCATGCAATTTTTGCCAAAATCTGGAGGTGAATTGAGAACCTCTATCCGAGACTATCTTCTTCGGTACTCCGTGTCGGCACACAATATGCTCCATATACAATTCTGCTAGCTTCGCGGTGGTGTATGTGGTCTTGACAGGGATGAAATGAGCTGATTTTGTCAATCGATCCACAATAACCCATATTGAATCATAGCCAGACTGAGTTCGCGGTAATCCAACTATAAAGTCCATACCAATCTCTTCCCACTTCCACTCCGGGATCTTCAATGGTTGTAGCAATCCGGCTGGCCTTTGATGTTCAGCTTTAACTCGTTGGCACACATCACAAAGTGCAACATATTCAGCTATGTCCTTTTTCATGCTGGCCCACCAATAACATGTCTTTAAGTCCTTGTACATCTTTGTACAGCCTGGATGAATTGAGTAAGGCGAGTCATGTGCCTCCTTCAATATTGTTTCTCGGATATGCCTAACATTAGGTACCACAATCCTCTTTCCAAGCCATAAGGTACCTTGTTCGTCCTCATCAAATCTGAATTCCTTTCCTTCTTGGGTCCTTTCCTTGATTTCTTGTATTTCCTTGTCCTTCGTCTGTCCTTTCCGTATTTCCTGCTCTAATGTTGGGTTGACTTCCATCGTTCCCATCTCATTTATGAATCCAAGGTTCAACCGTTCAAACTCCTTACATAACTCGGATGGCAGTTCTTGAACTGTAAGTTGATGACTCACTCCCTTTCGGCTCAAAGCATCGGCCACTACGTTGGCCTTCCCTGGGTGATAGTTGATTCCCACGTCATAATCCTTGATGAGCTCCAACCATCGACGTTGCCTCAGGTTCAGATCCGTTTGCGTAAATATGTACTTGAGACTCTTGTGATCTGTATAAATCTCACATCGGTGTCCAAAAACATAGTGTCTCCATATCTTCAAGGCGTGTACCACGGCTGCGAGTTCAAGGTCGTGCGTAGGATAATTCAACTCATGTTTCTTTAGTTGCCTCGATGCATAAGCTACCACTTGGCCTTCTTGCATGAGCACACATCCTAATCCTTGTCTTGATGCATCACAGTATATATCAAAACTCTTGCTCACGTCCGGTAATACTAACACTGGGGCAGTTGTCAATCTTTTCTTTAACTCTTCAAAGCTATCCTGACAAGCTTGAGTCCATCGGAATGTCTTTCCCTTCATGAGTAATTCGGTCATAGGCTTGGCTATTTTGGAGAAATCCTTAATGAATCGGCGGTAGTATCCAGCCATTCCAAGGAAACTCCGAATCTCCTTGACATTCTGTGGCGGTTCCCACTTAAGCACATCTCTCACCTTCCCTGGGTCAACTGATACTCCTCCTCCGGAAATAATATGGCCTAAGAAAGAAACTTCCCGTAACCAAAATTGACATTTACTGAATTTGGCGTACAATTGATGCTCCCTCAATTTCTGCAGCGTAAGCCTCAAGTGTTCCTCGTGTTCCTTCTCATCCTTCGAGTAGATCATAATATCATCGATGAACACTACAACGAACTTATCCAGATACTCCATGAAGACCTTATTCATAAGATACATAAAGTACGCAGGCGCATTCGTCAATCCAAATGACATGACGGTGTACTCATAAGATCCATATCGTGTCCGAAATGCCGTCTTGGGTATGTCTGCTGGTCTAATCTTCATTTGGAAGTATCCTGACCGCAAGTCGATCTTGGAGAAGATACATGCACCCTTCATTTGGTCGAACAAATCCTCTATACGGGGCAGTGAGTACTTGTTCTTAATTGTCACTTCGTTGAGAGCCCTATAGTCCACACACATCCTCTGGGTTCCATCCTTCTTATCTACGAAGAGCACTGGGGCTCCCCACGGGGATGAGCTTGGGCGTATAAAACCCTTCTCTAGCTGCTCTTGAATTTGCTTCTTGAGCTCTGCTAATTCCTTAGGAGGCATCCTATACGGCCTCTTAGCTATAGGTGCAGTTCCGGGTATCAACTCAATGGCGAATTCTATGTCACGATCAGGTGGCATACCTGGCAACTCATCTGGGAACACGTCCGGGTACTCGCGAACGATCGGAATGCTTTCCAATGTCACTTCTTCCACGTGATTCAGCATCGCTTTTCCTCTTGCAGGTTGGGCTGCTTCAACTTCAATGCGTGTACCATGTTCACTTGTCAACTGCACAATCCTCTCGGCGCATTGAATGACTCCATTATACTTGCTCAGCCAGTCCATTCCAAGTATTATGTCTATTCCTTGGGAGTCCAAGACTATGAGGTTTGCGAGAAAGTCTACCCCCCTTATTTTAATGCTTACTTTCGGACATACTATATTTGTCCTCATCTCTCCGCCAGGAGAACTTACTAGCATAGTTTGCTTCATATGAGATATAGGCAAATTGTACTTGGCAACATACTTTGACGAGGTGAATGAATGAGATGCTCCTGAATCAAATAAAACAGTCGCGGGGTTGGAGTTGGCGAGAAACATACCAATCACGACGTCATCAGCTTGCTGAGCTTCCTCAGTAGAGATATGATTGACATTGCCACGAGCAAAATTCTGCTGTCCACGGTTGCCTTGTGGTGCTCCTCCATTTGGTCGCGGGTTATTTGGCCTTGGTGCATTGTTCATAGGTCCATTGTTTCTCCTGGGGCATTGATTTGCAAAGTGTCCCGGTTCTCCACACGCATAGCATGTCTTTCCACCCGTAGCATTGGGGAAGTTTGGGCGCAACTGGTTTTGAGCATTTGCCGCCATGTTAGGACGCGGCGCAGGTGGCACAGGATTGCGAGGCGCTTGCATGGCAGGGCGTTGCTGCGGTGGCTGATTTGGGCGGGGCGGATAAGCAGTGCGGTATGCAGGAGCAGAGGGGTTGTATTGTGGTGCAGTAGGTGGTGCATAGCGGGGGCGAACATTGCTTCCTTGCTGCGGTCCATGATGTGACATCTTCCTCTTATTGTCCTGCTCCATCTCACGAATCTTGTTCTCAACCACAATAGCCTTGTCAACCAGCTTTTGGAAGTTTGGATAATCAGTATTGAGCAACTGGACTTGAATTTCATTGTTGAGACCCCTCATAAACAGATACTGCTTCCTACTATCAGTTTTGATGTCTTGTGGAGCATATCTTGATAATTGAGTGAATTTGTTGAGATACTCACTCACACTCATCCTTCCTTGCCTGAGATTTTCAAAGTCTTGTCTCCTCAGTATCATAACTCCTTCAGGTACATAGTGGGAACGGAAACTCTGTTTAAACTCAGCCCAAGTGATTGTTTCCTGATTATCATGAGCGTTGCAAAGAGCTTCCCACCAGTCAGCGGCTGCTCCAACTAGTTGATGTGATGCAAAGAGAACCTTCTCCCTGTCAGTGCACTGGACAATAGCAAGTTTCTTCTCAACAGACTTCAGCCAATCATCAGCTTCCATTGGGTCTGTGGCTTGTGCAAAGGTAGGCGGTCTGGTCCTCATGAACTCTCCCAAACGGTTGTGATGTGGCGGGGGTGGCGGTGGAGGCAGGTGGGGCTGATTGTTGTTGCCAGCTTGCAGCTGTCCCATGGTCTGTATCATGGTCTGCATGAGCTGGTTCTGCATAGCTAATAGTTGTTCAATGTTGATAGCTCCATGAGCATGTCCCTGGTTGTTCTGAGGTACTTCATTGCGCTCCTCCTCATCGTTGGCATCCCTCTGGTTACGAGTTCTCACCATCTGTTGGCGAAAGAAAGGTGGGGATAGAAGGATTTAGAATTTGGAAGGAAACGTCCCAACTATATGCATCAAGGTATGTGACACTAAATAATCCTTTATTAATATAGACCTATATTAAGAGGATGTGGACAATTGCCGAAGCATCCCACAACTCTCTACTAAGCACACAAGCACTCAAACAAGCACCAAACAGAATTTACAAAGATCCTAAAAGAAGTAATACAACTCAAGGCCACACAAGTATATCTACATCGCTCTTATTTACTAATGGGGGTGTGCCTATCCTTGAGTCGTGGCATAGGTCGAGGACTACTCGTCGTCGAGCGGGAACTCATCCGGGTCCTCGTCGTCGTCGTCGTCGTCGTCGGGGTCCTCGGGGTCCTGTGGGTCCTGGGGTGGTGAGACAGCAGGCGGCGGCGGTGCGGTAGACGCCACACTGGAAGGTTCCTCGTCAGAGGACTCCTCAGAGGATGACTCACGCTGACCGTTGCGACGGTCTGGAGAGTCCGGGGTCCACATCGGGGTGTCGGACGCGTAGTCGTCCGGGTCCTCGTCGGTGATCCGACGATACCTCCTGATTATCGCCTCGTGGCGCTGGGCGAGGTCGCGTCCATCCTGGATCTCCTGCTGCGCCCTCTGAAGTCGGGCACTCAGCTGGGTCACGTCGCCAACAGTCTGACGAGACTGCGGGAGGTCCAGGGGTCTCTCCACGTGTCTGGAGACGAAGCGCGCAGTGCCACTGGGACGCTGCGGGACGAAGGCGTGAACCGTGTCCTCCAGACGGAAACGGCGGGCGTGGCTCCAGAAAGTGGCTGCTTCCCAGCTAGCATCCTGCTCTGCAGATCGGCGGGAGCTCCTCCAAGCAGGGCTGCTGTGGGTCTTCACCAACTCGTCACCGTAGTAGATATAAATTTTGCAGCTCCACTCCTTCCTGCCGGGGCGCTGCACTCCAGTGGTGTGGTAGGAGAGCGAGAGGCTGTGGTGACGGTAGCCAGCCTCACGGAGTAGGGCACGGAGACGGTGTCGCAACTGTCCTGCGGCTCTGCCGTCAGAGCGGATCACCACGGGGTGACGGGGGTCGACGGCCGGAGAGCGACTAGCCAACCTACGCGGGGGCACGAGTCCACCGGTCGACTTACGGGGGGTTGTCTTGGTGCGGGCCATCTACAAGAAACAAGAATACATTAGGAAAATAATGAAAAACAAATCTGAAAATTTCAGCAGCTAAACGGCGGACAAAAAGCGGTGCAGCGGTTCCAAAAGAACGAAAAATAAAGGGAAAAATTACAGCAACCAACACAATACTTTTACCCACACATAATAGCAGCAAAACACACCGTTTTCGCGAAAATTTTATACAGCAAAACAGCAGCACTTAATATTGCTCACTTCTGAAAATTTTTATCAAAAACGCAGCAGCGATCAATACTTTTTGCGGCCGAAAATAAAGGAAACAAAACAGCAGCAAAAATTTTCGAAAATAGCATATTAGAAGAGTGTTCCTAAGTGCTCTAGAGTGTCCATTCTACCTAGGCTTGCGTCCTACGGTCAACGCGGCTCTGATACCAATTTGTGACACCCGGTTCCGAATATGAACCAAGCATAACGCATATGTGTGCCCAGGATGTTCAACACACATACACGAATGATTCACAAATGATAAACAGAATTTAACCATGTCTTAGCTAATAAATAAGTACTTTATTACAATAATCCAATAGTTCACGAATAATATAACTCTAAATAATTGCAGCGGAAAATAAACTAAACAGCACGACTCCAATCCACAGGCAATTGACGGCGGTACGCAACCTAGTACTCCTCGTGATCCTCAGGGTACTCCCAATTGTCTCCAGTAGCTGTTGGGGGGGGAATTGCAAGGGTGAGTACATGTCGTACTCAGCAAGTGTGGAAAGTATGACATGTGGCTAATTCAAATGACGACAATAATAATGGCTAAGTGCTGAAAAGTACAGTAAAACATTTGAAAAGCATTATACTATGTCTATGTGAAATAAATCCCATCATATTAACAAAGTGTAAACAATATCCAATTATTACCAACATTACCATTATCCATGTCCAATTACCATAACTCAATTCCATAATCCATAAACCAACCATAACCATTACCGAACCATAACCATCCCAAATCCCAATTTCCAACTCTAATCATGTAGGTCATCCAGGCGCTCATAACCGGGAGCACGGCTATCATGATAGTTTTTAACACTCTGCAGAGGTTGTACCACTTTACCCACATGTTTGTGATTTTGTCACCTTTCGATGACTAAGAAACCTCCATTGTGCCATCTCACACTTCCGTAGGTGTGTGGCCAAGAGATCACAAAATAGCCTTTCAAAAGGGACTACTAGTATGTACGGCCCCACTAAGGTTTCACCGGCAGGCTTGAACCTCTATTCTCCCACCCACGGGTCCCCTCGTGTGCCATGCGGATCCCAGGGCAGTCCTCCTCGACTCCCATTCCCCGCGCCATCCAATGGTCCATACAATACTAGCAGCGCTCCTAATTATTCAGCTACGCCGCACCCATACTTGGCCTTGTGGTGGCACTGTTGACCTGGCATATTCTCGCATGAACCGGTCCTTAGATCTAAGGCAAGCAAACCACCATAACGACCAACCCATCCACATAACCATGCTTGCTTAGATCACCCATCGTATTGACCAGTTCACATTAACCAGAATATCATTGATGCATAATTATATGTGTAGTGTTGTTTACCATCCCAATTAATTGAGCGAAGCAAAAAACCCTTCCCGACATTCTACCATAATTCCAGGTGACAAGGGTGGTCAAACAAAACTAGTAAACTTCCTACCATAGGGTTTCCATCAATTTGACACAAGCATGCAAGTTCGCAAACAAAATATTTAATTTAAAATAGGATCAATATGCTTCAAGGACACTTGCCTTGCTCCGGCGGATGGGGTTGCTCAAGCGCTTCGAAGTCTTGGTTTTGGAAATCCTCGTATGCGGCCTCTTGAGCACGTTCCTCTACGCGTGATCATACATACAAGAAAACATATACAATTCAACATAATGCACACAAAATAATCAACATGCAATGACATGTATGCATGCACAATTTAATAATTAATTTACTACGGTCATTTATTAATTAGATGCGACTAGTCCATACGTGTTCATAAGGGTTTACGGGGATTTTAGGGTGGATTAATGCTGCTGAAATAAAATTTATGGTGCAACTAAAATTAATTTACGCCTACTAGATTTAATATGATCGCAAAAATTCGCATCGGGAACGAACTCTACCGTAGATCTGACGGCGTGACGATCGCGGAATAAATGCGAGGCGTAGACGAAATAGATGGTGCAGCAGTCCTTCGGCGGTACGAAGGCGGCGGCGCGATGTCGGCGACGATCTCCGGCGAACGGCGGTGTCCTCCTCTTTTTCTCCCTCTTCTTCCCCTTCTTTTTCTCTTTTTTTTTCTTCCCTGGGCGCCTCTGTTTTCTCTGTTCCCGTCGCCTTTCTTCCCTGGAAACGGCGGCTGGGTCTGGCGACTTTTCCTCCTTGCTGGCGGCTGCTGGTTCGTGGGGAAAAAGGGCCTAGGCCTGGGTCCTATTTATAGGGGCGTAGCTAGGGTATGTCACCGGTAAAATCGGAAGCGGTTAAGGGATAGACTCGTATCCGGGAAAAACGGGGCGTTACGGCGCGGGAGAGGGCGGGAGACCGCGCGCGTAGGGAAAAATCGCGTCGGGGGGAGAAACCGAGGCGGCTGCGGCCTCGGGCGGTGCGCGCCGCGCGACAGGGGGGGCGGACCCGGCTGCGGAGCGCAGGGGCAGGCGGGGCCCGGCGCTGGCAGCGCGTGTCGCGCGCAGCGCGGTCAGGCGGCGCGGGTCAGGGGGCGGCAGCGGCGTGGGGCCCCCGGTCGGGCGCGCTCGCTCGCGCGTGCGGGCGTGGCCTCGGGGCGCGGTGCCGGCTCGGCCGGCTGGGCGCTGGCCTGGCCGCCGAGCGGCTCCCTTCTTTTTTTTTCTTTTTTTTTTTCTTTTATATATATATATATTATAATATATTTTATTACTTATATTTTATTTATTATTTTATTTTTTTTATTATTATTTTTATAATATATATTATTAATGTTATATATTTTTTTCTATTATACTTTTTTTTATATATTTTGTTATATATACATTATTTATATATATTTATATTATTCTTCTTTTTTTTTATTCTTATTCCCTATTACAAGTTTTAGCCTATAATTATTGTTTCCTTTTCTTCTTTTGCTACACACATTTGTATATGCATATGTTTTATTATTATTTTTTTTTACTAGTGTTTAATGCATGACCACGTATGCAATGCATGATGCGAAAAATTTAGGGTGTTACACCATCACGGCCTCGTTGCCTCCAGCCGCAAGGATTGCAGTGGAGTAGATTTGGAGAAATTCAGCGGGATTGACAGTCCCGTCAAATTTCTCCGGCAGGTGAGGCCAGAACTTCTGCGGCCATCTAACCATGCATAGATGCATGGCCAAGGTAGAACAGCCTCCTCCTACTCCCTCAGGAGCAGGGCTGTCCTGAGCTTCTCGCCTCTCGCGAGCATGCTCGATGTGGACGCAGTCGTCCTGTTGATGGTAACGACGATCAAGCTCGGCCCGAAGGTCGTGAGTTGAAAGCTTGGTTACTGTGTGATTACGTCGCGCCCCGGAAGGCAGCGAAGTCGCCTGTTGAGACATAGCACGCCTCTCCTGTGCTGTGAAGCGTGTAGACCAAGTCTACCTGACAAGGTCCAATGCTGTGAAGGGGCCCGCCTCGACGGGGGAGGACCTTGGTTGCTGATGCGACCAGCTGTTGCTGCAACTAAATGTTCCACATCCGCTCTCCATTGCTCCATTGCACCCTGGGATGCTCCTGGAGGCGGTGGGCGTTGGAGAAGAGCACGCGTAGCATGGAGCGCGTGTTCGGGGTTGTTGTTCGCCGATGCAGTGACCGACGCGGATGCCCTGTCTCGCTGTTCAGCTTGATTCGCCGGTGCGAACGGTGGCGATGGTGGCATGGCTCCTGCTGGTGCCACGACACCTATTGGCTGCTGCATGTTGGAGGGATTGCCTCCAACAGGTTGCGCAGGAGGGTTACCGTTGGATGATCCAGCAGTAGAGTTCACCATCCTTGAATCTCAGGCGCCCCCCTACCTGGCGCGCCAACTGTCAGAGTGTAATTTCGGCAATTCTCCCGGTACAACCGTTGGCAGCCCACAGAGTTTGTAGTTTGGTTGTGGGCGCGCAGAGATTCAAAACAGGATGATGAATAGACACGAGAATTTACGTGGTTTGGGATGCCTAAGCATAATACCCTACTCCACGGATGTGTGTTGTTGTTGTTGTATTGAGCGTCTGAGCACTTGTGGGTGTGTGTCAGAGCAGAGTCTGGGAGTCTAGAAGAAGTCCCCCATGTGTATCGCTCGACTAGTCCTTTTATAGTACAAGGAATGGTCATTACATCATTAGCCTGGCCTGACATGTGGCCCTGGCGGTTACTGATGTTTAATACACAATTAATGAGCTTAATTGCCCCTAATAGTGTGGTAACGCGCCTTGACAATGGCGTTACTGGTATTAAGGGTCCTCCGATCGTGTGTCATTAAGGTAGCATTAATGACACTTAATCGAGTCTTGAAGTCTTTAATGGTCCTTGAAGGTCTGAGCCGTTAGAAGTCCACCACACTGCTTGTTGAGGTTGAAGGTCCGGTGGTTGGATGCGTGGTAGCTCTGGAGCTTACTGTCTTGGATAAGTAGGTCTGGTGTTGTTGTACACGTGTCGGTACTGAAGCTTCCCTCTGTCGGGGGTTAGGTCCGGGGGTGCCACACGGGTATCTAGTCTGTAGCTTTCCCATGTAGGGAATGTAGCTCCGGTTTAGCGATACACGTGGCGGCATTAGGACTAACCATAGAAGGGAGGCAGGTCCGGTTTCGTATGACATGTGGGGCCTTCGGAGGTCTTTAACTCAGGTATGTGGAGTTCCTTAGCTCTTTTTGCAGTCCCAAGGGGTATCCGGTACGCAGAGTACCGACAAATTGTCTTGATGCATAGGTGACCACTTGACCTTCTTGCATCAATACACATCCAAGTCCTTGTCTCGATGCGTCATAATAAATATCAAAACTCTTGCTCACATCCAGCAGTACCAAAACTGGGGTTGTTGTCAACCTCTTCTTCAACTCCTCAAAACTGTTTTGACAAGCTTGAGTCCATTGGAAAGCCTTTCCCTTCATTAGCAATTCCGTCATTGGCTTGACTGTCTTGGAAAAGTCCTTGATGAATCGACGGTAATATCCAGCCATCCCAAGAAAACTCCTTATTTCCTTTACGTTTTGCGAAGGTTCCCATTTCAACACGTCCCTCACCTTTCCTGGGTCAACCGATACTCCTCCTCCTAAGATTATATGACCCAAGAACGACACTTCCCTTAGCTAAACTGGCACTTATTGAACTTGGCATACAATTGATGATCCCTTAATTTTTGCAACGTAAGCCTCAAGTGTTCCTCATGTTCCTTCTCATCCTTTGAGTAGATCATAATATCATCAATAAACACCACGACGAACTTATCCAAGTACTCCATGAAGACCTTATTCATGAGGCACATAAAGTAGGCAGGCGCATTTGTTAATCCAAAAGACATCACAGTGTACTCATAAGATCCATACCGCATCCTAAGAGGTTTCTTGGGTATGTCCGATGGTCTAATCTTCATTTGAAAATATCCCGACATCAAATCAATCTTAGAGAAGACACAAGCACCCTTCATCTGATCAAACAAGTCCTCTATGCGTGGCAAGGTGTACTTGTTCTTGATTGTTACCTCGTTGAGCGCTCGGTAATCCACGTACATCCTTTGGGATCCATCCTTCTTGTCCACAAATAGAACGGGGCGCTCCCCAAGGTGAAGAGCTGGGCCGAATGAAACCCTTCTCTAGTTGCTCTTGAATTTGCTTCTTGAGCTCCGCTAATTCCATAGGAGGCATCCTATATGGCCTCTTAGCTATAGGTGTAGTTCCAGGTATTAAATCAATAACAAACTCAATGTCTCGATCAGGTGGCATACTTGGCAACTCGTCTGGAAAACATCCAAAAATTCACACACAATCGGAATCTCCTCAATTGTGGCACCGTCCATATGATTCAGCTCCAATTGCTTTACCGCGGTTTGAGATGCTTCAAATTCTACGGTTATCCCTTCTTCATTGGTCAACTTCACTGTTTTCGTGGCACACTCAATAACTCCATTGTGCTTCCTCAACCAGTCCATACCAAGTATAATGTCTAATCCTTGAGAGTCCAAAACAATGAGGTTGGCGGAGAAGTCTACCCCCCATATTCTAAGGCTTACTTTTGGACATACTATATTTGTCCTCATCTCTCCTCCAGGAGACTTGACCAATAGAGTAAACTTCATATGGGAGATAGACAAACTATACTTGGCAACATACTTCGATGCAACGAATGTATGTGATGCTCCAGAATCAAATAATATAGTCGCGGGGTTGGAGTTGGCGAGAAACATACCAATGACCACGTCACCCGCTTGTTGAGCATCCTCCGTAAAGACATGGTTCACGTTGACACGAGCAAAATTCTGTTGTCCACGGTTCCCTTGTGGCGCTCCTCCATTAGGTCTTGGGTTTTGCCTCGGCGTGTTGCTTCCTTGACCAAGGTCTGACTTAGGACATTGATGTGCAAAGTGTCCAGCTTCTCCACAAGTATAACACTTCTTTACTCCACCAGAATTATTGGGACGAGCTTGATTTTGAACATGTGCACCAGGAAAATTAGCACGAGGTGCAAAGACATTGGAGGCCTAGGTGCTTGCATAATAGGGCGCTGCTGCACAAACTGAGTTGGGCGCGGTGCAAATCCAGGGCGCTGTATAGGTGTAGAGGAGCTATAATATGGAGCATTAGGAGGCGCAAGGTGAGGGTGCACATTACTTCCTTGTTGTTTTGCTTGATATGACGCTTTCCTCTTGTTATCCTGCTCCATCTCACAGACCTTGTTCTCAACCACAATTGCTTTATCCACAAGCTTCTGGAAGTTGTCATAGTCACAATTGAGCGGTTGCACTTGAATTTCATTGTTGAGACCTCTCATGAACAAGTATTGTTTCCAGCTGTTCCGGCTCACATCCTCAGGCGCATGCCTTGAATGTTGAGTGAATTTATTGAGATATTCACCCACGCTCGATCTTCCTTGCCTCAAGTTCTCAAATTCTTGCCTCTTCAAAATCATAACACCCTCCAGCACATAATTAGAACAGAAGCTCTCCTTTGAATTCGTCCCAAGTGATCCTCTCCTGATTCTCATGAGCATTGCAATAAGAATCCCACCAATCCACAGCTGCTCCAACTAGTTTATGAGAAGCAAATAATATCTTCTCCCGGTCACTGCATTGGACAATAGCAAGCTTCTTCTCCACGGACTTGAGCTAATCATCCGGATCCATAGGGTCAGCAGCTTGAGCCAAGGTCGGCGGCCTAGTCCTCATAAACTCTCCCAACCGGTTATGAGGAGGTGGGGGTGGCGGTGGAGGCATGTGGGGCTGATGGTTGATGTTGCCAGCCTGCAGCTGTCCCATAGTCTGTATCATGGTCTGCATGAGATGGTTCTGCATAGCCAATATCCGCTCAATATTGATAGCCCCGTGAGCACGTCCTTGTCCATTGTTGTTCTGGGGTACTCCATAGTTCTCCTCCTCATCATTGTCATCCCTCTGGTTGCGAGTCCTCACCATATGAAGAAAAGCAATAGGTAAGAATTAGAAAACCGTCCCCAACTATATGCATCAAGGGATATGAAACTAGACAACTAACTAGCCTACGTGGATATGGCAATGCTAAAGCATCCCAAAATCCTCTATTAAGCACACAAGCAAGCAATATATAGCAAACAACACACCAACCAAAAACATATCGATTCCTGGGTGCTCCTATGTGCTCTAAAGTGTCCATTCTATCTAGGTTGCGTCCTACGGTCAACCTGGCTCTGATACTAATCTGTGACACCCGGTTCCGAAAGTGAACCAAGTAAACGCATATGTGCGCCCAGGACGTTCAACACAAATACACAAGTGCATTCACAAAAAGGATATACAGAAAATTACCACAGAACAAGATTAATTAACCAAATTATTTTATACAAACCATATTATCCTCGAATACAAGCTCTAATGAATATTAATGACAAGTTCAATTAATGCAGCGGAAATAAACCAAATAAGCAAACTAAACAGCTAAGTAGCATAAGCAATAGGGTAGCACAACTCCAATCAACACCACAGGCAAAGCTGACGGTAGACACGACCTAGAAATCCGCATTATCACCATTAAACTCCCAATCCTAACCTGCAACTGTTGGGGGGGGGGGAGATTGCAAGGGTGAGTACATGTCGTACTCAGCAAGTGTGGAAAGTATGACATGTGGCTAATTCAAATGACGAATATAATAATGACTAAGTGCTGAAAAGTACATTAAAACATTTGGAAAGAAATATATTACATGTATGTGAATAGACCCATCATAAACCATAATTAAAATCATAGTACCAGTCCATATTCCGTGTCCATCATCCATAATTCCAGATTTCACCATTGCCAATAATCATATCCAATACCAGAAATTAATCCATATTGAGCCATAACCATTACCAAACCATAATCATCCCAATACCAAGTTTCCTCTAATCATGTGAGGGTTCAGGTTGCTCATAACCGGGAGCACGGCTATCATGATAGTTTTAGACACACTCTGCAGAGGTTGTACCGCTTTACCCACGTGTTGTGATTCCATCACCTTTCGATGACTAGAGAGTCTCAATTATGTCGTCTCACACTTCCTTAGGTGTGTGGCCAAGAGATCACAAAATAGCATTTACAAAAGGATTACTAGCCTATTTAGACCCCACTGAGGTTTCACCGGTGGCGATGTCTCCAACTGAGCACATCTTCAACCAAGGGCCCCCTGTTGAGCCATTCGGATCCCAGGGTAGCCCCACCAATAAGCAACAAACCCAATCTGACTACCCCTTCCCCAAGCATCCTTAATGGTCCAAATAGAACTGGCAAAGCCCTAATTAATCAGCTACATCGCACCCATACTTGGCCTCGTGGTGGCACTATAATTCCTGGATGGTCGCTCCACGAACCGGTCCTTAGATCTAAAGCAAGTAAACCACCATACATCCAACACATCCACATATCAGGCTTGCTTAGATCACTCGTTACCATATCATATTAACCAGTTCATGTCAACCACAATTTCATTAATGCATAATTAAATTAAGTAGTGTAGTTGTTCTTCCATCCCAATTAATCAAGCGAAGCAAAAAGGTAAAAATCTCATCCCGACTCTCTACCATATATTCCAGGTGACAAGGGTGGTTAACCAAAGCTAGTAAACTCCCTATCATAGGATTCCCATCAAATTGACACAAACATGCAGTTTTGCAAACAAAACATTTATTTCAAAACATGATCAATATGCTTCAAGGACACTTGCCTTGCTCTTGCGGTTGATTAGGATCAAAGCCTTCAAACTCTTAGTGTTGTAGATCCTCCGTGGAACTCTCTAGCACAAATCCGTCAGGTGTTTAGGACTCCAATGAATCGAGAAACTTGGAGGTAACACTTGGATCTTGATGATCTAGGCTTGGTGATGAACTTGGAGATGAATTGGTGATGAAGAACAAAACTTGGTGGAGATCTTGATCCTCTTCCGTTTCCTCCTCTTCTTCTTCTTGCTTGGGATCTCCTCCTCCCTCTTTGATGGTGGATCTCCACGAACTAGGGTTTGGGTGGGGTGGAAAAGTGGCAAATAGATGTCAAGCCAAGGGGTGGGGGTTGTTTATATAGAGGTGGAGGCTAGGGTTAGATGGATTTCAAGTTTGAGATGAATAGAGGCCGGTTTAGAGTCCCACATGGGCTCTAAAAGAGTTAGGCACGACGTCCCTAGGCCCACTTAATGTGAAACCCAAGAAACAAGTCGTAAAACAAAGGATTAATTCGGAGTCGCAAAATATCAGATAAGTTCGAAAAGGATCGGAATAGTCCGAAGTTAGTTAGAGAGAAATCGGACAAGTCTGGCCAAAAATCGAACAAGTGTGACTTTAGTCAGAGAGGAAAACGGACAAGTCCGCTGGAACACCACACAATTCCAGGGACTTAGCAAATTTTCAAGGATTCTTGGAACACCGGACTAGTCTGCATAAGACCGGACAAGTCCGAAAGTGTCCAGAGGCAAAAATGGACTAGTCTGTAGCAAAATCAGACAAGTCTGATCGAGGTCAGAGAGAAATCGGACTAGTCCGCACCAAAATCAGACTAGTCTGCACTTTCCGGAATTTTAAGTGCGATTTTGTTCCAAATCAATTTTAAACTCATTCCTCTTTATGTGGATGTTAAACATGTATATGAATGTATGTGGGGCATGATGCATGAAAATGAGGGTGTTACAAGACATCTAATGAATAATTTCAGGAAGAGATTTTCTGGTGAAAGTATTGGACACATGTGGCCTGCAGCTAGATCATATGACAAAGATGTTTATGACATGCATATGACTGCAGTTTATGCAGGTAACCCTGAAGCTAAGAAGTGGCTTGAGGATTATCATAGGCTGAAGTGGCAAAGGTCTAATTTCAATTCTGATATCAAGTGTGATTATGTGACAAACAATGTAGCTGAAGTTTTTAATAATTGGATCAAAGATATAAAAGATCTACCTGTTGTTGAGCTTGTAGATAAGATAAGAGAGATGATTATGACTTTTTTTATAAGCGGAGAAGAATTCGATCTAGGTTGTTCAGGAGCATACTACCAACAATACTACAAATTTTGAGAGCTAAGACTAGAGGTTTGGGACATTTGTCTGTCATAAAAGGTGATAGCTATATTGCTGAGGTGAGGGACAATTGCAACCAAAGGTTTGTGGTTAGCGCATGTTTGAAAGAATGTTCATGTTATGAGTTGAAGCATACTGGAAAACTGTGTCAACATGCTCTGTCTTTGATAACAGCTCAACAGGTAAGAAATGTCATGATAAAATATTCTGTTCGTGATTACTATTATGTGGATAATTTTATAAAGGCATATGCTAGAGTGGTAGAGCCACTTCCTAACAAGGAAAAGTGGCCGGATGTTGACTTGCCATTTGCTGTTGATGCACCACTTAGTAAAAGAGGTGTTGGAAGATAAAGAAAAAATAGGATCAAAAGTTGTCTTGAAGCTGGTGGTGGATCAAAATCTATTTCAAAGCCTGTTAAAAATAAGAATGAAAGGACCAAGAAAATGATTAGAGGCAAAGTGCGTTGTTCTAACTGTGGAGAACTAGGACATAGAAAAACCAGCTACAAATGTCCACTTAATGGAACTAAAAAAGATAATATTTTAGTTTTTTAATCTTATGTTTGTTTTATTTACATGTTAGTTATTTTGCTTCTTTAAATATTACAGAAAGAGAAAACCAAGGAAGAATACTACCAAAGGATGGTTTCCCAAAGATCTTAAAGATTCAACACCAAAGAGACCAAATACAAGAAGAGAACAAATAATGCAAGAGAGTCCTGAAATAATAACAAGAAGGTACAAAATTACTGACTTTTACAATTATGCATTATGTTCAAATTTATATAAGTTTAACTAATATTTTCACTCATATGCAGACGCCTTAATATAATTTTGGGTGAAGGCACATCTCAGGGAGGGTCTTCTTCTCAGGCTTTAGAGACAAGTACCATAGCTCCAAAGAAAATGACTCCAAGAACAGCCAAAAGAATTTTAAATATTTGACGTCATTGTCTTACAAAATGTGACATCTTAATGGTGATATTATTCATTCATGTTGTGTTGCTACTAAATATGTTTGCTAATCAATGAATGATATCTGTTGAAATTATTTCGCACTGGTGCTGTCGTGCTTCAATTTTTTTTTTTTTTATGAAAATATCACTGACTGGGTAGCACACACTTTTGTTTGAAGGATTATATAGCACTGGATAGCATGTTGCTGCGGCCAGGTTACTTAGTGACTTAATGACTCGCTGTGTGCAACGTTCCAGAGTCTTTTCTTTTTCCAACTTGCTTCCAGACTGTCACTGCGTGGCTACCGGAAGATGAAACGGGATCAAAACAGATGTGATGTGCGCTGTTTTAAAACAGCCATAACAGTGTTGTAACATATACGTTGTTTGATTGACATGGATGAATCACCGTTTGATAAAAATCAGTTGTTTTACTTAAGGGTGCTATTGTCATTTTAGATGCTAAGAAATAAGATACTACATAAAAATATGTTAAAACGTGTGAAAATCCTATTTTAACAATACATCAACATTGTAAATTCTATTTTATCAAAGCCAATGATAAAAGTGCTATTTTAGAGAAGTCAATGATATAAGTTCTATAATAATAAATGGATCAGCAGTCACATCCATGCACATACTCCCTCCAGCTGATTCATCTTGAACTACAAAGCGTCAAACTTTTAAAGACAAGAGAGTACCACCAAAACATGAATAGGGTGCTTAACTGCAGATCAGCCGGACTTTCATCAAAGAAACAACGAAAATGGTTAGGCAAACAGAACTGCCTGATCCTTCAGAAATGAGACATAGTAAATCTGCATCACAGCCTATTACCTAAAAGGACGAAAATAAATTCATAGCCAAAGGCAGTTACATAGTAGCTCCAGCAACATTTCAATAGCTTTTTATATAACGAATGCCATCCTGATCAAATATGATTGGCTGTGGAGGACAACATATGCAGTGGCTTCTCAAGGCAATGTGTACCAGTGAGGCCAGCTCAGGTAGAGGGTAATCCACAGCACCGTGATGAGGTGACAAACAGACAAGACATCAACTTCAGCCTCTATTTGCGGCTCTCTCCCTCTCACGCTTGTTATACAGCCTCTCAAGAACACGCTTCGCCTCACATGATGGGAAATTGCTAAGGTCATAGTAGTGTGGAGCTATATCAATCAACCTGCACAGGGCACAAATAAAAAAAATTAAGATATCCTTCAAATGCAATCCCAAACAAGTGATCCAGATTTGTGAGATAACTTACCATTCCCCACGGATATCAGTGACTGTGCGGATGAAATTCCTGGTGGTCAGGACATATTCATTGTAGATAACCCATTCAGGTTTATGGTCCATACAGTTCGATGGGTGAAGATGGACAACCTGGTTATAAGAGAAGAACTAAAGACTGCAATACAGCACCCTGAGCTAAGATGAAAGCTACATGGAAACATCAAAACTACAAACCTGGTTATCTTTAACAGTCAGATAATGTCCAGTTCGCTCCAAGTGAGCAACCTGCATGAAGTAACCTGAAAGTAGTGCCTTTCTGATATTGACATAGTACTCACGACTATTGAAGTCCGTGCTGCACATCTTGAGGTTGAATCTAGTCATGATGCGAACAAGCTGCTGTCTAACATTGTCTGCGGACTTAAGTGCTCTGGAATTGATGAAGTTCTCATAACACCACTGGGGATCTTCATCTGCAACGTCAGTAAAAGGATTGTTAGGCAGCAGAAGACTTAACATATTTCGATTGGGCACGATGCAAGTGGGCTGAGCCAAAATCTCCTCAACTCAATGTGATTCACTTTATACTTAATGGGTCACAAGACATGGGATGGGTCTGTGAATCAACCGATCCACACTTGCATCCTAAGTTGAAAGAAGTCTATGGACTTACTGTTTTGCTTGTAGGCGTGGTATACATTCAGAAGAGTCAGATGGTCCCCATCGATGTGGCCAAATCGAGCTTTCGCCTCATCAGCAGCCTTTTGAGCCTCCCTAGGCCGCAGGAAGCAATTGGGTACTAGAGAAAGAATATGGTAATAACAGACGAAGTCCACGGTGGTCAGACGATACCATTTGCTTGACAGAATAACTCAACAAACAGCAACTATCTGCATCAGCCTAAACTGTATGATCATTTCAACCAATAGCTCAAGAAGCCAGGTGGATGACAGTTGCTGATGACAGCCCGCAAAGAGATGCACCAAAAAATTCTTAAACTGCTGCATGCACGCAAGCTTACACAAAACCTATCACTTGTACACACAGATGATGCAAGCAAAATGGTGCAGGTGCCATATATGAACAAGATATTTTTGTGCATAAGCAAACTGTTATTTTTCTGAAGAATAAAGTGACATACCTGAAAGCATAGCAGATATCGACAGTATCTCATTTGAACAATTGTATTTCGGACTGATGGCAAGCATCTTTGACATCTGTGGATCCAGGGGGAACTCACTCATCATCTCACCTAACTGTGTCAGGTTACCTTCATCATCGAGTGCCCCCAAGTAATTCAAAACTTCCAACGCCCTCATTAGAGTTTCCGGTGCTGGCGGGTCCATAAAGTCAAAGTGCACTAAATCATCAATTCCAAGCTTCTTCAAGGTAAGAACCGTATTTGCCAGGTTGGACCGAAGAATTTCTGGGTACGTTTGCGGTTGTAAATCCTCGTTAAAACTCTTCTCTGTGTATAACCTGAAGCACTTCCCAGGTTGCGTTCTTCCGGCACGACCAGCTCTCTGATGAGCACTTGCCTTGGAAATTGGTGATACCAGGAGAGATTCCACCCTTATCCTTGGATTGTAAACTTTCTGTTTGGAAAACCCTGGGTCTATCACATAAACTATACCGTCTATGGTTAAGGATGTCTCCGCAATGTTTGTGGACACAACGATTTTCCTTCCAGGAGGACCTCCTTCTTTCAAGGGGGCTGGAGCAGGATCAAAAATCTTCTGCTGCATTGCTGGGGGCAGCGTAGAATATAAAGGAACAACTTTAACTGGGCCAACTTGATCTCCCATGTTATTAACTTCCTTGTTAATTTTCCGACAGGCATCCTCAATCTCCTCTTCTCCGGTGAGGAATACAAGAATATCACCAGCAGGTTCACACATGTGTATCTGCACAACTGTCCTGATAGCAGCCTCTAGATAGTCCCTTTCTGGTTCTTGAGTATAGAAGATCTCAACTGGATGAAGTCTCCCAGGTACCTTCATCAACGGTGCACCACTGAAGTAACCCTGAAATTTCTCTGCTTCAAGGGTAGCACTCATAACAACAAGCTTCAAGTCAGGTCTATTCTTTAGAACCTCCTTCAGAAGCCCAAACAGGACATCTGTTGCCAATGTTCTCTCATGAGCCTCATCAAGAACAATCACCTTGTACTTCTCTAAAAGTGGGTCTGCCATTGCTTCCCTCAGAAGCATACCATCTGTCAAATATCTGATAGGAAGCAATAGTGTTCAACACAACATGATTAGATCAGAATACCTAAAAAAGAAAGAAACATACACTCCATATCAATCTGCCAAAAAGGATAATGCATCTAGTCATGATAATCAATGAAACATAAGACCCAAAAGGCTTACTTGAGAACAGTTTTGTAGCTGCTGCAGTCCTCAAAACGAATACTGTAACCCACTTCCTCCCCAATAGTAACATCCATTTCTTCTGCAACACGTCTGGAGACTGACATTGCTGCGACCCTTCGTGGCTGGGTGCAGGCCACCATGGGACGGTTACCCAAGCCTTCAGCCTCGAGTACAAATTGGGGGATCTGATCCACATGTAAGACGGATTAATCCTTAAACTGACACAGCAAAAATGACAGCCAAATATCACAATAACCTTAACAATGCCAAGAATAAGCAACAGTGCAACTAAGATGAGAACAAGCACACTCTCGCATCAGTTATTTTACTCCGTTTCATTTTATCTGGCACTGATTAGTTCAAAACTAAACTAACCAGCGCCAAATTAAATGAATCAGCAGGAATAACAGATACGCTAGAAGTCTGACCAATTTACCATAGAAATCCTTAAAATAGCATGGCACAATTGTTTCCTAGCCGTAACAACAAACATCAATTAAGAATATGTAATGTCCCAACAACCTAATCAGCCTATATACGAATGCGTATGGGTGTTGGAGCACAGATTGCCATACCTGAGTTGTCTTTCCGCTTCCTGTTTCGCCGACGAGGATGAGAGTCTGGTTGTCGCGGAGGACGCGGAGGAAATCGTCCTTCTGCTGCCAAACGGGAAGCGTGCGGCGCTTCTCAAGGATCTCGTGGTACCTCAACGAATAGGGCCGCCCGTTCCACCTGTTGATGGACGGAGTGGCCGCCGCGGCGCCGTTGGTGGGGGCGCGGCCGAGCTTAGCGGAGACCGAGGTCTCGTCGACCACATCGAAGAGGCTCACCTTTCGCTTCCGCTCCGTCCCCATGGCGTGGTGACAAAGGCGGCGGCTAGAACGACGGTCCTGCAATCGCGCGTTGCCGGGGAGGAGGAGCAGGCAGGAAGGCGAGCCACAGGTCGAGGAGGCGAAACCCTAGCTCTGTTCGGAAGGCTCCTTCAATTTTTATTTTTTTTTTTTTTTTTTAGTAACCTTCAATTTATATTTGGGGGGGATGCGAGGTGGTCAGGATTTCAGGCAGGACTATGGACGAAAACAGTCAAAACCCAAAGGATGCACATTGATTTTGTTTTTATATTTTTACTACCATATGTGAAGAAGTCATCATCGGATCCCATATTAGCATTATCTGATATTTAAAATCACAAGTGAAAATATGTCGATGACAATTCGAAACATTATAACAGAAGTCCGAAGCAATATAGACACAAACTAAATGACTTAGGGTCGAATTTGAAATCTCATCTTAGATGAGTTTTCTGTGAAGTAGATTTTTTAAAAAAATCTGTAGATTTCCCCAATACATATTACGTTAAAGTCAGATTTTTTTCAAGAATCCAAATGTGGACAGAACAATACCTGTCGGTACTCTGTGTACCGGTTAACCCACGATACCGTAAGTAAACTCACGGAATTCCACATGTCCGAATAGAACACCTCCGAATGCTACACGTGTCCTGCAGCACAGGACCCGCTTCCATCGTTTGGGTACCTCTGGCACTACCACATGTAACGCAAGACCGGACCTAACTCCCTGTATAGGAAAGCTCCAGTCATACCACATGTCCAGTGGCTCCGAACCTAACTCTCAGTAGAGAGAAGCTCCGGTGCTACCACGTGTATAGCAGCGCCGGACCTACCTGCCCACAGAGGGAAGCTCCGGAGCTGCCACGTGTATAGCGGATCCGGACCTGCCTCTCCACAATGGGAAGCTCCAGAGCTGCCACGTGTCGAGCCTCCGGACCTAAGCCTGCAACGGGGAGACTGTCGGATCTCCAACGGCGCAGACATTCAAGAGGCAGTTAAAGCAGCCGTTATAAGACCTGATTATGTGTCATTAATGCCATGCTAATGATACACGATCAGAGGAACTTTAGTACCGGTAACGCTGCCATTAAGGCGCGTTATCACACTGTTAAATGTACTTAATGTTAAATGTACTTAATACGTACAAATCATGTTTTAGGTAATTAAAGACCGTCGAGGCCACTTGTCGGACCAGACTAACAATGTAACGGCTAATTCTTGGACTATAAAAGGATTGTGCCACACGGTACAAAGGACAAGTCCACTCGACTCAGCTCATACACACACAAACAAATAAACAAACAATCAACAACCACCCCGTGGAGTAGAGTATTGGGCTCAGGCGGCCCGAACCACATAAAACTCGCAGCAAGTGACGTCTCTGCCCTCCGGGGCACGCCGTACTCACATGTCTTCAAGGCTCTCGACCCATGATATGCGGTCGGAGCTTGACCGCTGTTACAGGCAGCAGGACGACCATGTCCACATCGAGCGTGCTCGCGAAAGGCGAGAAGCTCAAGAAAATCCTTCTCCTTTGGGAGTAGGGGCGGCTGTTCGGCCGTGGCATGCACCTTCGCATGGTCTGATGGCCGCAGAAGTTCCGACCTCATTTACTGGAGAAATACGACGAGACTGTCAACCCCGTCGAGTTCCTCCAAATCTACCCCACCGCCATTCTCGCGGTGGGAGGCAATGACACCGTGATGGCCAATTATTTCCTGTGGCTCTGACTGGGACAGCCAGATCCTGGTTCATGAGTCTTCTGCCTGACTCCATCAACAGTTGGGTAGATCTATACCACCAGTTCACTGCCAACTTCGAGAGCTCCTACACCTGACCTAGCACAGAGTTGGACTTATTTGCCGTACAACAGAAGGCGGGAGAGTCGCTGCAATCGTTCATCCAGCGGGTTTCCCAGGTACGGAACACAATTCCTTCCATCTCCAAGGCATCTGTCGTTGTTGCATTTAGACAGGGCGTAAGAGACAAGAAGATGTTGGAGAAGCTGGCGACGAAAGAAGTCACCAGCATCACATAACTCTTTAAACTGGCCTACAAATGTGCTAGGGTTGCGGAGGGCCATGAAATGCACTCCAAATCAGCTCTAGAGGCTGGAAAAAACTCCTCCAAGGCTGAAGTCACTGCCTCCGTGTAAGGATCGAATGCCCAAGAGGGGGGTGAATTGGACTTCTTTTCAAAATTTAAAGCAATAAAACTTAATTACTAAAAGCCCAATTCCCTACGCAAACAACCTATGCAATCAAGTAAATAGCAACTTCGCGGTATATAAAATGCATAAGTGTAGGGTGACGGGAAGAGGATGCAAACTCTGGAGGAGACACGAAGATTTATCCCGTGATTCGGCAAGATCGTCAAGATCTTCCAACATCCACGTTGTGGCACCCACCAAAGGGTATAGCCACACCCAAGTCACCGAGACTAGGGATCTTCACTATTCTTCTCCGTTCGCCAACCTCGGCAAGGTGGAGCTCAAGCCTTGTACAACTTTGATCTTCCGGGCTTCCACAATCCTCTTGGCAAGCTCCGGTAGTCACTCTCAGTTATAAACACCAAGAGACACTCCCTTACAGCTCTCACTACACTAGAGATTCCACTCACCAAGAATGGAGGCACACAAGCACTATCTCTAGCTAGTTCTAGCCTATCTCTTGGTGTACAAGTGGTGAAAATGATATGGAAGTGGTAGCTCAACGTCTTGAATGCTTGTGAATGTGTAGAGTATGTCTGGTGATCAAGACTTGTCGATTTGATAGGTTGAAGGGGTATATATAGCCAGCCTCCACGAAATAGCCGTTGGAAAAAGTAGGCTGACATCACTTCTCTGCGAACACCGGATGATCCGATGTCACCCCTTCTGTTATCATCGGTCCAATCCAAATCAGCTGATGTCATTGTGTCAGATATGACCGTTGTTAGACCGATGTTGCACTTGTCTTCGCATCGGATGATCCGGTGGTACTTCCTCCAGAATTGGTTCAAACTTGATGCTTACTGGAGTGATCGACCCATGTGTTCAAAGTTGTACATCGGATGATCCGGTGCTACACTTGATCCAAGGATATTGCATACTGTACTGATGGACCGATGTAACATTGCCCTTAACATCGGATGATCCAGTGAGTGCTTTGTTCTGAGGTATTCTTTTTCTGTTGAACCAACTCGACCGATGTGTTGTTCTCTGGAAACATCGGTTGATCCGGTGAGTTGATTTTGTTTGCTTCGAGTTGTTTTAAGTGATTCTTTTGTGGTTTGCTCGATTGACCTCTTAGACACTTGTTGTAAATGTTCTTCTGATGATTGTCAAGCATTGAGTGTTGTCATTTAAGGTTGAATGACTTTGACATATGAGCTTTTACTTCTAGTCTTCATATCATTGATTGATCTCATAAAGTGATTGTATAGGGGTCTCCAATGATCAGTAGTTGATATTGATGTTCATATAAATTTCATTTGATTGAGTGATATGGGAGACCTTGCATCCACAAATTCATTAGTAAAATCCAATGGTTGTCATTAATCACCGAAACCGTACCTCATGGGGGCCTAGATGCTTTCAATCTCCCCCTTTTTGGTGATTGATGACAACACAACAAGTGAAGCATAATAATAATGAATTTGATAGTACGATACTCAAGAAGATATGCAATGAGTACAAGGTTATCACACTTAAAACTTGAAGGCTCAAAAGAGATTAATAACGCGAAAGCTCAATCAATGAATAACTCAAGAGAATAAGTGGCAAGTTCATTAATACTCAATGAGTAGCAAATGAGTAGCAAAAACACACCAAATTACAAAAGATAGAGATAAAGACTCCCCCTGAGACTAAGCTATCCTCCCCCTCACTCTCCTCTAACTCTTCTCCCCCTTTGGCATCAAGACACCAAAAAGGAATCCGAGTATCTAAGAATCCTGAGTGCTAGGAGCGATAACGAACTGGTCACCGTCGGGGGTGCTGTCGTCGGAGCTGCTGCTTGGAGTAGAGGTGGAGGGTGCTGTAGGTGTCGTAGGAGCCGTAGGAGCCGCCGTCGGTGCCTGCTGAGTAGTAACTGTTGGCAAGGGGCACTAACGACGGATGCAGGCGTCTACTGGAACAGAGTTGTAGCCGGCAGCGGAGAGTGGATCGGCGCACCCGGAGCCAACAGTGGAGACATGCTGATCGTCGGGATCGGCGTGGTCGGCACTGGAGCTGCAGCTGGAGCAAGGACAGGTGGAGGTGGAGCAACTCCTGGCAGCTGCGTCTGCAGGGCAATCCTGGTCTGGGTGTAGAGGTTGGTGATCAACCCCAGGATGCCCATCATCGCCTGCTGCGTCTGCTGCTGTTGGTCGAGGGAGCGCTGGTGCATCTGGTCTATGAGCCCCGTTAGCCGGTCAGTGTCCTCTCGCTTCTCACGGGCGATCTGGTGCTGCATCTCCTGCTGCTGCTGCTGGAGCTCCAATAGACGTGCTGCCTGCTCAGCTCGGGCCTGCTCAGCTGCAAGTCGGTCCAGGCGCTGCTACTCAACCATCTGCTGTAGGAGTGAGGTGAGCTCTGACGGCTGAGAGACCTGTGCCTCTGTGACGGGAGGTGGAGTAGGGGGTGGTACTGTCGAGCCTCCAGCCTCCGCGTCGTGCTGCCTGGGTGAGGGAGGAGGAGGGAAGTACTCCTCAACACTGTCATCTGTGTCACTCTCAGACCATATATGCTGAAGGTCCTCACCCTGAGCCTCTGCCTCTGCCAGCCTCTCATCTTCCTTTTCCAGATCAGACCAATCCTCCTCGGATAGCCGAGCTCGGACCTGATGCTCGACTGGACGGCCAAGGCGGCAGTCTCCAGGAGTTGGAGCTCGGTAGTGGCTGAACCGTGTGACACTCTCGTCAGTGAGATGGTCACGCACGGCGGACTCCTCAGGAACCATCATGGAGAGCAGGTAGCTAATCCAGTGTCCAAACACAAGCTGCCTCATCATGCCAACTCCGTCAGTGATCATGTCCTCCATCTCACAAATGAGGATGTCCACAATGTCGAACTCCATCCCGTTCATGATGTAGAACAGGAGGGTCTGCTGCAGGCTGGTGAACCCCTCTAGGTATCCGGACCTCAGCAAGAGAGTGAGGCGCAAGGCAAGGTGCACTGTGCGCGCAGCTGGAGTCAACAGTGCCGGTACCCTCGGCTGGTCTGGAGAGAAGGACGGTCCAAACAGAGAGCGGATCTCCTCCAGTGGTGGTGCCACTCCTCCAGTGAGCGGCCTCCTCGGCGGGTCTGCCTGTCCATATACCCTCTCATGCACGCAAGTGTCGTGTAGGTCCACTCCTACCAGCTGTGCCAACGTCTGCCTCGTCAGGTGATGGTGCTGACCCATGAACATGAAGTCTATCGATCTGTGGCCCTCAGATACATATAGGGTAGCGTAGAATACGCGGACCCAATCCTCCACATATGCACTCCTGTCATAGGACATCAGCTCCGCCAGCCCTCTGTACCTCGCAAAGTAGGGGCGTATCTCTGTCTCGGCTGCTAGAGCAAGCTGATCCCAGTCCAAGAAGTTGTGCTGGAAGAGCATGTGGCCTTGGCGTCTATACGTCTCGTACAGTGACACATGCGTCAAAGTCCAGAAACGACTGTCCACAAGAGCCTCTCTGGGCTGCGGGTACCACTCCTCAAGCAAGACACTCCATCTGAGTCTTCTGAGCTGCTTGGCCTTCATCTTTCTATAATCAGTCAACCGGACACCTTCACCAACGTGGACGGTGGTGTCCATCTCGTAGACGGCTCTCTGGGCCGCCCTGTCCTCACGAAGGTCGGCAGCTGACGGTCGTGAACGTGGTACTGCCGGCGGATGACCCCCACGGGTCCTGGCTGAGCGCCGGCGGACAAGCGGCACTTCCGGCTCTTCTTCGGCCTCGGACTTATCTAGCATGGGAGGCTGCCTCGGACGAGCCTCGCGGATCCTCAATGATCCTCCTCGGCCATGCTCTCGCTCCTCGACGGCGCGAGCGGCCATCAAAGCCTTCTTCTCCTCCTTGGATAACTTTTGCTTCTTTGCGGTCGGCTCCGCGATGGCCTTGCCCTTGTTCTTCTTGTCACGAGCCATTGCAATGAGGCGCGTGAATGAAATCGACGATGTCAAGCGCACGGAATGGCGACATGACGATCGACGCGGCCGGAAACCCTAGCGTCGAAGAGACGGTGACCGTTGGAGGTACCACGACGACGCAGAGGGTGGCGGTGGTGTGGGGCGAGAGAGACGGCGGCGGTGGAAGGTGAGGCACGCGTCGGGGTCGGGGAGAGAGAAAGAGGGAGGCGAGGCGGCGATTAAATAGTGGGTCCCAAACCCTAGCCAAAAATTTAACACCGGATGGACCGACGTTAAACGTTAGAAGCATCGGTCGGATGGCACAGTAAGGGTATTCAAAAAGGTGTCGTTGACACCGGATGGTCCGACGTGGAAGGGAATATCATCGGTGGAATGCAGCACAGTTCCAGAAATGTGAACATCGGATGCACCGATGTTTTTCAGAATGAACTCGTCGGTTGATTTGAGATACTGACTGAGCTGACCCTTGGCTTTTGAACACAAACTGATCCGATGATGGTCTGGCCTAAGCATCGGATAATTTGATGAATACAAAACAGCAACATCCCATATATGTTCTTTGACCAAACAAACAAACAATGAGAAACACATGTCTCAAGACTTTTTGGGCAACCCCTTACCCCTCAAAAATACTAATATGTCAATAACTTGGCTAAACCTAAAGCAAATAGAACACCGAGAAAAAATGGGAGGAAATTATCCAAATAAAATGTAAGGCCCATGCTTTGTGAGCTAGAGGATGAAGACTTCTATCTCTTTAAAGCATGTTCCTTTAGGCATTAACGCACCTAACATTTTGTTCTTTCCACCACATATGAGTTGAGATATTGCATTTCAAACAAGTCTCTTTCTCATGAGGTGGGTTCCCCTTTGTGACAATCTACCGTATGCAATGTCAAACATTTTATAATGCAAGAAATTACATGTCTATATGGCAGGCATCATGCAAGGCATAAAATAAATCTGTCTTGCCAAATTTGAACCTTTCAAAGGCTTCTTCAGGGAGAGCCACTCTCCAAGCCTTGGGAAAACCCAAAAGAACCTTCATCCCAAGCTAACCCTTGCTCACCCCTATCCTTTGAGAGTTAGGCAAGACCTATATGAGGTGCATTCTTACATGACGTTCGTTGCATCTAGCACATCTAACTCACTTCTTAGCCTAGAAAAAGTTTTCTCATCTAGTGGTTTAGTGAAGATATCCGCCAATTGTTCTTCGGACCTAACACCTCGCAAAGAGATGTCTCCCTTAGCTTCATGGTCCCTCAAGAAATGATGGCGAATATCAATGTGCTTAGTGCGGGAGTGTTGAACGGGGTTTTTAGCTATCTTAACCGCACTTTCATTGTCACAAAGGAGAGACACACAACCAAGTTTAATATCAAAGTCCAAAAGGGTTTGCTTCATATAAAGAATTTGGGCACAACATGCACCGGTCGCAATATATTCCGCTTCCACCGTGGACAAGGCGACGTAATTTTGCTTCTTGCTACACCAAGATACTAGGGAACACCCAAGCAAGTGGCACCCACCGGAGGTACTCTTGCGATCCACGCGGCATCCGACAAAGTCCGAATCCGAGTATCCCAAGAGATGGAATTTTGCACCTTTAGGGTACCACAAGCCCACACTAGGAGTATGCTTAAGATACCTAAGTATCCTAAAGACCGCCTTCCTATGCGATTCTTTAGGTGCCGCTTGAAAGCGAGCACATAAGCATACACTAAACATGATATCAGTCCTAGATGCGGTAAGATAAAGCAATGAACCAATCATAGAACGGTAGTTAGATTGGTCAATAGGTTTACCGTCCTTATCCGCGTCGAGATGACAATTTGTTGCCATTGGAATGCTTCTTGAGCTACAATCTCCCATTTCAAATTTCTTCAAGAGGTCCTTGATGTACTTTTCTTGATAGACGAAGGTCCCCTCTTGAAGTTGCTTGATTTGGAATCCAAGGAAGAAGTTGAGCTCTCCAATTATTGACATCTCGAATTCCCTAGAAATCTTTTTGCCAAACTCATGGCTAAGAGCTTTGTTAGTTGAATAAAAAATGATATCACCGACATAAATTTGACAAATGAATAATTTTTCGTCGATGTGTGGATGTTGGAACTTGAAGCTCCCCCTTGATCATGGTTCTCCTCAACTTTAGGCTTGTCACAACAACATCATTCTTGCTAAAGATGCATGTTAGCCCAAACTCACAAAATTTGTGCAATAGAAAGCAAATTGAAACTAAGTGACTTAACATGCAACATATTTGAAATGAATAAACCATGTGAAAAATACAATCTTACCAAACTGAATTACCTTCCCCTTAGAATTGGCACCAAAGGTGACTTGTTCATGATTGTCGGGGGTACTTTATGGAGGTGAACATACCATCATTGCTAGTCATGTGTTGAGTGCACCCGCTATTGAGTACCCAATGCTTTCCACCGGCTTTGTAGTTCACCTACACACATGAATTCAATTTTTTCTTTTTGGCACCCAAGCCAACTTAGGTCCTTGTATGTGTGATACAAGTGTCTTTGGGACCCAAAGTTGCTTGGGGAGCTTCCTCTTCATGCCCTTTATGTCCTTGCCGATGAACCTTTCCTTCACCTTGCCATCTACTTTACTTAAGAGATAATAATGATCATTGAAAGTAGACTTGTAGTTAGTAGGCAATTTTGGAGAAGGTCAGTTAGGAAGAGTACACTCCCTTGTATGGTGACCGATGATCTCACAATGTTGGCAATAAGAACCAACTTCCTTGATGAAGCTTGTTCTAAGCTCCAGTGAGGGCACCTTTCCTTTGTTGGGCACCGGGAAGGATCCAAGTCCTCTTTTGTTGAAGACCTTTGCTTGTTGGAAGAGGATTTCCTTGTGCTTGACTTCTCCTTTTGATAGTCTAGCCACACTAGTGCGGAGACTCTCAATTTCTTCCAACAAGTCCTTCTCCCTAGCATTTTCTTTCAAAGGCAAAGACTTGTGCAAAGCATTAGTGGCATGAGAAGTAATGGATATCTTATCATTAAGAGTTTGATTCTTTATATTTTTCAACTCTTGATCAAGCACTTCATTAGCAAGGTTAAGTGTTTGATGTTCTTGTATTAACATGTTGTGCCCCCCAAGAGTGTTTAGTGTGCTAAGTTAAGCTCATGATGATCTAACTTGATTTTAGCCTTATCCTCCTCAATTTGCTTGACATGGGATTTGAGCGTGTCATGCTCTTTAATTATGCTTTCATACTTGTCAAGCAAATTGAGGTTAGCACTTTCAAGCTTGGCACGAGTTTCTTCAAGAGCTTTAACCTTACTCTTCTCCCTCTTAATGATAGTATGATATTCATTTATTAATGACGTTAAATCATCGGGGGAAACCTCATCATCGCTAGAGTCATCATATACCTTGGTGTTACCTTTAGCCATGAGGCACATGGGAGGTGGATGTAGAGGTGAGTCATCATCGTTGGCAATGGCAAGGCCGGCCAAACTTTCTTCTTCCACTTCACTCTCTTCATCACTTGACTCTTCGTCGGTGACCCATTCATTTGCCTCACACAAGAACACCTTTTGTAGTCCTTTTCTCTTCTTTGGGAAGAGTTTTGCCTTCTTGCCTTTGTCATGCTTCTTCTTCCCAAAGGATCTTGGTTTGGTCTTGTCCTCTTCATCATCCTCACTATCTTCAAGCTTGCGATGCTTGCTCTTGTGGTTCTCTCTTCTTTTGTCCGGTTTTGGACAATCATAGGAGATATGACCTTGATCACCACAATTATAACAAGTCTTGTTGTCATCTTTCTTTGGTAGAAATGCTTTCTTTTTGGGATCAAAGGTGTATCCCTTCTTGGCAATCTTGGAGTTCAAGCGAGAGAACTTTCTCATCATTGATGCAAGCTCATCATTGTCATCTTCACTTGATGCTTGCTCTTCTTCACTTGGGCTAGGCTCAACCACTTTCTTTTTGTTGAAATTTGTTCTCTTGGTGGAGGCCTTCAGAGCAATTGTTTTTGAATATGATTGCTCCATCATCCCAAGTACACTCATCTCATGAGTGTGAATCTCTCCAATGAGTTCCGAAACTTCAATGTGGTCAAGAGACTCTTTTTGAAGCATGGAGTTGATGATGTTGTACTTTGGCTTGGGAAGGAGCATGAGGATCTTGCGGTTGATGAGTCCCTTGCCAAGAGAAGCAATATCAAGAGCATTAATTTCTTCAATAAGTACATTCAAGCGAGAGAACATCTCATTGACATTTTCATGAGACAGCATCTTAAATTCATCATATTTGGCTTTAAGCATGTGATATTTTAGTTCTTTGACTCGAGAAGAGCCCTCATGGATTTCTATTAAGCAAGCCCAAATTTCACAAGCCTTTTCTTTGCTAGCAATCCTAGCAAACACATCTTGACTAATACATTCATAAATTTCATTCCTAACTTTAGCATCCCATTTAATTTGATCACCAATATAATTTTGCTCACCAAACCCCGCGTGGGTCGCTTCCCATACTTCGGGAGCAATAGCCTCTAGATAAGTGCGCATGCGTGCTTTCCAATAGGCAAAGTTCTTGCCCTCGAAGATAGGAACCGAACCCCCAACCTTGGCCATTTTAGCTCTCTAGCGGTGAAGCTAGAATGATCCTATGAGCAACCTTGCTCTGATACCAATTGTAAGGATCGAATGCCCAAGGGGGGGGGGTGAATTGGGCTTCTTTTCAAAATTTAAAGCAATAAATCTTAATTACTAAAAGCCCAATTCCCTACGCAAACAACCTATGCAATCAAGTAAATAGCAACTTCGCGGTATATAAAATGCATAAGTGTAGGGTGAGGGGAAGAGGATGCAAACTCCCGAGGAGACATGAAGATTTATCCCGTGGTTCGGCAAGATCGTCAAGATCTTCCTACATCCACGTTGTGGCACCCACCAAAGGGTATAGCCACACCCAAGTCACCGAGACTAGGGATCTTCACTATTCTTCTCCGTTCGCCAACCTCGGCAAGGTGGAGCTCAAGCCTTGTACAACTTTGATCTTTTGGGCTTCCACAATCCTCTTGGCAAGCTCCAGTAGTTACTCTCAGTTACAAACACCAAGGGACACTCCCTTACAACTCTCACTACACTAGAGATTCCACTCACCAAGAATGGAGGCACACAAGCACTATCTCTAGCTAGTTCTAGCCTATCTCTTGGTGTACAAGTGGTGAAAATGATATGGAAGTGGTAGCTCAACGTCTTGAATGCTTGTGAATGTGTAGAGTATGTCTCGTGATCAAGACTTGTCGATTTGACAGGTTGAAGGGGTATATATAGCCAGCCTCCACGAAATAGCCGTTGGAAAAAGTAGGCTGACATCACTTCTCTGCGAACACCGGATGATCCGATGTCACCCCTTCTGTTATCATCAGTCCAATCCAAATTAGCTGATGTCATTGTGTCAGATATGACCGTTGTTAGACCGATGTTGCACTTGTCTTCTCATTGGATGATCTGGTGGTACTTCCTCCAGAATTGGTTCAAACTTGATGCTTACTGGAGTGATCGACCGATGTGTTCAAAGTTGTACAACGGATGATCCGGTTCTACACTTGGTCCAAGGATATTGCATACTGTACTGATGGACTGATGTAACATTGCCCTCAACATCGGATGATCCAGTGAGTGCTTTGTTCTGAGGTCTTCTTCTTCTGCTGAACCAACTCGACCGATGTGTTGTTCTCTGGAAACATCGGTTGATCCGGTGAGTTGATTTTGTTTGCTTCGAGTTGTTTTAAGTGATTCTTTTGTGGTTTGCTCGATTGACCTCTTAGACACTTGTTGTAAATGTTCTTCTGATGATTGTCAAGCATTGAGTGTTGTCATTTAAGGTTGAATGACTTTGACATATGAGCTTTTACTTCTAGTCTTCATATCATTGATTGATCTCATAAAGTGATTGTATAGGGGTCTCCAATGATCATTAGTTGATATTGATGTTCATATAAATTTCATTTGATTGAGTGATATGGGAGACCTTGCATCCACAAATTCATTAGTAAAATCCAATAGTTGTCATTAATCACCGAAACCGTACCTCATGGGGGCCTAGATGCTTTCACTTCGGCAGTGGGAAAAAGAAGAAAAAGTCCAACGGTAAGAAGAAGCCGTCGATCAGCATGCCTGCTGCTTCTACTGCAACTCCGGATGCCCGGGGCCACGCCCTGAGAAATGTCCTCGACCATCGTCTGAAGATGGTGGCGATCAAAAGATGTGGTGTTCGATCCATAAAACAGACACTCACAATCTTGAAGATTGCCGCGAGGTCCAAAAACTTGTCGAGCGCTTCAACAAGCGCCGAGAAGAAGCTCCTTTCCGCCAACAGGAAGGAAAGCACAAAGTCGACGAAGCTCCAACTGATCCGGAGCTAGGCTTCTAGGACCCAAGAAGGTCCTGAAGGCTGTGTACAACACCGTCGACGATGATTCTGACATCTTCGACAATGAGCGTCAGAAGACCCTCAATACCATATATGGAGGGTCCTAGAATATCACCTCCCGCCGTGTCGTCAAGACTATGCGTCAGGAGATGGCTGCCACAGCTCCTACCGCCAAGGTAGAACCCCATCGGAAGTGGATGGACACTCCCATCACTTTTGATGCTTCAGACTGCCCAAGAAACATGATCGGAGCTGGACAACTGCCGTTGATGGTGTCTCCTACCATCAATAGTGTCTAGCTCTACCATGTCTTGGTTGATAGAGGGGTGGCACTTAACCTCCTCAGCTATGAAGCGTTCGTCAAGATCCAGCTGAAACTCTTGGACCTGCACCCCTCACATCCTTTCTCCGGGGTAGGTTCGGGGGCCATCAGTCCTCTCGGTTCAATTACACTCCTGGTGACCTTCGGGACTCGAGAGAACTACAAGACCGAGAAGCTGGTCTTCGACGTGGCGCACATCAATCTACCCTTCAATGCCATCCTAGAAGGGCCAACCCTGTGTAGGTTCATGGCCACAACCCACTATGGTTACCTGGTGTTGAAGATGCTGACACCTTCAAGTGTTCTCCGGATCTGCGGGGATCGCACTACAGGAGTCACTGCGATGGAAGAACTCCACGCGCTTGCGACAGCGCAGGAGGAAGCATCCGGCAAGGAGCTAGCTGCTCAACCTCCGAGCACTCATCGTCGAGGCTCAACCTCTGAACCACACGTGCAACCAAGCGACGACACCGACATTCCTGTCAAAGTCGTCTAAAACGGTTCTGATGCTGCCCAAACCACCCGTATATCATGAGGTCTGGACAACAAATAGGAATTCACGCTCATCACTTTCCTCTGTCAAATGTTGATGTGTTTGCATGGCAACCGCCACAGATGCCTGAGATCCCTAGGGAGGTGATTGAGCACAGTCTGAAGATTTACCCCGATGCACGACCAATACACCAAAAGTCCCGGAAGCAATCAGTCGAGCGACAGAACTTCATCCGACAAGAAATCAAAAAGCTACTCGAAGCTGGTTTCATCCGGGAGGTTCATCATCCACGATGGCTGGCAAACCCAGTCGTTGTACCTAAGGCTGGCGGGAAACTTCGGATGTGTATCGACTACACCACCTTAAATAAGGCATGTCCAAAATCCCATTTCAACTACCTAGGATAGATCAGATAGTGGACTCCACCTCTGGGTGTGTACTATTGTGTTTCCTAGATGCATATTCTGGATATCATCAGATCCAAATGTTTAGGGAAGATGAAGAGCATACTGCCTTCATAACAGTAGATGGATTGTAGTGTTACACAGCCATGCCTTTCGGTCTCAAAAATGTTGCTTCAACTTTTGTGCGAGCCATGCACAAAACATTTGGAGAATGCATCAGGGACTTGGTGGAAGTCTACGTTGATGACATCGTCGTAAAGTTGAAGAACAAAGAGTCACTCCTTGACAACCTGCAAGTCATCTTCAACAAGCTACGCAATACGCGCACCAAGCTAAACCCGGACAAATGTGTCTTCGGGGTTAGCTCTGGGAAGCTCCTCGAATTATTGGTGACTCACCAAGGAATTGAGGCAAATCCGGTGAAGATCAAGGCTATTGAAGACATGCGGCCCCTAGCCCGCATTAAAGATGTCCAGAAGCTAACTGAATGTCTAGTTGCGCTCAGCCGGTTTATCTCGAGACTGGCAGAACAGGCGCTTCCATTCTTCAACCTATTGAGGAAGTTTGGGCCATTCCATTGGTCCGAAGAAGCAGAAAAGGCATTCTAAGAGCTCAAGCAGCTCCTCACCACACTACCAATCCTTGTAGCTCCGAACCCTGGTGAGCCTCTCTTGCTTTATATTTCGGCAACTACGGAGGTTGTCAGCATGGTTCTGGTCGCGGAAAGACCGGAGCCAACTACAATTCAGAAGCCTAGACCCCTCCAGGAGGGTCTAAAGCTACCTGAAGGCGAGTCTAGGTCCCAACCCCCAGACATGGATCCTCAAGGCAAGCTACCCGAGGATCAACCTCTCTCATCTGAGGGAGTTCACATGGCTGAAGAAGTTCTGGACCCCCTCGGGAGGGTCCAAGAAGCTCAAGAAGAAGGTTCGGACCCCTCTCGTAGGATCTAGGTTGATGAAGAAGAAGCTTCGGGACCTTCCGAGAAGGTCCAGACTATCCAGCGGCCAGTGTACTTCATCAGCGAAGTACTCCATGACACCAAGACTCGATACATTGAGGTGCATAAGCTGCTCTATGTAGTTCTTATCGCCTCAATGAAGCTTCATCATTACTTCCAAGCCCACAAGATATCAGTGGCAACCTCCTATCCACTGCGTGCTATATTGCATAACCCCAACTCTACGGGAAATATTGCAAAGTGGGCAGCGGAGCTGGCTAAGTTCGACCTCGAATTCTTGCCTCGACATGCTATCAAGAGTCAGGCATCAGTTGACTTCATGGCGTAGTGTACCCCTTCTTCATCAAATCCAGGGGGGCCCAAGTGAGTAGAAGTTGGAACCCAAGGTCCTGGTCCTCACTCAGCCTCACTGGACACTCTACTTCGATGGTTCCATGCAGAAGCAAGGGGTCGGAGGTGGAATCCTTGTCCTCGCTCCGACCGGGGAGAAGGTCAAGTACATGGTACACCTTGACTTCAAGGCAACCAATAACATGGCAGAGTATGAAGCTGTCATCTATCAGCTCAAGGTGGCGCTATCATATGGAGTCAAGCAGATGCTGGTGAAGGGTGATTCGCATCTCATTATCAAGAAAGTCAAAGGAGAATGTAGTTCCAACAACCCGCAACTCGCTGCTTACCTCCTTGAAGTCCAGAAGCTCCAGAAGGACTTCGACGTCTTGGACCTCTGTCATGTCTAACGCCTCAACAATGCTGAAGCTGATGAACTCTCAACAAAGGCTTCAAGCGGAGCTCAAGCCCCCGACGGAGTTTATGTCAGGAGGTTGTCAAGACCTACCGCTCAGCCTGCCGAACTGGGCGAAGGGGGCGAGACCAGCACCTAAAAGCTGGCGGTCCCGGTGGCCCTATTACCGTGGCATCCACCAAGGATCGTAGAAGTTGCAGGAACTTCGAGCAACCCAATGCGCAAGATCTGAATGCCCATGTTAGCTCCGATGCATGGATCTTGGAGATCCGGAGCTACTTGAAAGACAACATCCTTCCTGAAGATAGTGCATCCGCTGACCGGATCGTCAGATTGGCTAAAAGATACACGTTGGTAGAAGGGGATCTCTACCGGCGGGGTGCCAACGACGTCCTAATGCGGTGCATTGCCCGGGAAGAAGGTCGTGAGCTCCTTGCGGAAATCCATGGAGGCGAGTGTGGGAACCACGCGTCTTCCCGCACGTTGGTCGGTAAAGCCTTCAGGCATGGCTTTTACTGGCCTACAACTCTTCAGGATGCAGTTGAGCTAGTAAAAAAGTGTGAAGCGTGCCAGTTCCACGCAAAAAAAGTTCACACACCAGCTCAGTCGCTGCAAATGATACCTCCTACATGGCCACTCACTGTGTGGGGGATGGACTTTTTAGGACCTTCCCCAAAAGCCATCGAAGGTTACAGGTTCCTGTACGTCGCCATCGATAAGTTCGCCAAGTGGTCGGAAGCTACTCCAATTGTGACAATCAACAAGCAATCTCCTATCAAGTTCTTGAAGTCTATGGTCTGCAGATTTGGAGTTCCGAACAGAGTCATAACTGACAACAAAACCCAATTCACAAATGTAGCATTTCAAGAATATTGCAAAAACCTTGGTATTCAAGTCAGCTACGCATCAGTAGCTCACCCGACAACTAATGGCCAAGCCGAGAGAGCAAATGCAGAAATACTGAAAAGACTCAAGATGTGCACTTACAAGCGCCTGAAGAAACATGGAGCCAACTAGATACAGGAGCTTCTGTCCGCACTGTGAGCGAGCAGGACAACACCTAACTGGTCAAATGGAGAGACTCCCTTCTTCCTGGTGTACGGGGCTGAAGTGGTCCTTCCTTCGGAGATCATCATGGGGTCGCTCCAGGTCCGGACCTTCGATGAAGCCGCGCAGGACAAGCTCCAGCGTAAAGACCTTGACCTCGCCGACAAGGGAAGGTGCCAAGTACCTGTTCGGAATGCACGATATCGCGAGGCGCTCCAGCACTATCACCAAAGGCATGTGCACAACTGACAGATTGAAGAAGGCGATCTGGTTCTGTGGAGAATACTAACTCGTGAAGGGATGAACAAACTGTCCCCCAGCTAGGAAGGTCCCTTTTGAGTGATCAAAGTATCTCGTCCCGGATGCATTCGCTTGGCAATAGAGGATGAGACTCCACTTCCCAATCCATGTAACATCGAGCACCTCCATAAGTTTTATGCTTAGTTTCACGAAGGTGAGTCTGTAATTACACATAATGTAAGTTATGGAGTTTATGAACAGAGTCGGGTAGGTCCTAAAGGAGAACATTTGGACCCCTCCGAGAGGGTTCCGTCAGTTCAAGCACACTGAACTTGGTCCCTGTACTAAAAGTGTAGCTTACCTACCTTGGGTTAGAACAAGATGAATAGCACACTTGGTCTGGTTCCGTACCCTAAGTGTGTCCTTGTCTCCCCTGTAATTCGGACCTATAATGAAAGACATTGTTGTGTGAAAACAAACTCCACGTGCATTAATTTTGTACATGCTCATTTCTTTTATTATCTTTTCCTTCTTGTCTATAACGAAGTTGTGCAATTCTTTTTGAAAATTAGTACAAATTATTAATATGATATACAAGTTATATTGTTGATCTTTTTCAGATCTTAGCATTGCTAGATGGTCCATTCGCCTGAATGCCAAAGCTAATGACAGGTCCGGAGTGCGCAATTGACTCAAACTGGTCCAACACCCTAAGTACGCCACTCTACCTATATTTCGGCAGGCCTCGGTAAGGCGGATCCGGAAGGCATTCGGGTCTGAAGATATTACATTGGTATACTTGTTATTATGTTGAGTTCCTTTGGATCTAAAATTCAAATAAGAACAGTAAGTCGCAAACGAGTTATAGATGAGAGGACGAATTTTACTGTTATTCTTTTCTTTAATGTGTAGGAAAAAGAGAAAACTCATGGCGATGGTAGATGTTGCTGGAGCTACTAAGCTCTGACAACCCCAGGGGGCCCACCGTCGATGTTTTATACGTTGAAAGTGGGCGTCCTCAGAGCTAACAAGCTTCAAAAACACTCTTGGGGGCCTGCCACCGACGTGAAGAATAAATGAAGATGGTGGAGAAATCACCCCGAGGGGGTCCGCCGTCGACGTATTATACGTTGACAAGTGGACACCGTCAAAGCCAGGAAGCTCCGACGATCCCAGGGGGCCCGTTGTCGACATTCTAAGCGTTGACAGTGGGCTCAATTAGACCTATCAAGCTCCGACAACCCCAAGGGGGCCCGCCGTCGATGTTTCTATGCATTGACAGTGGGTGTCGTCGGACCTACCAAGCTCCAACAACCCCCAGGAGGCCCACTGTTGACGTTCTAAGCATTGACAGTGGGCGTAGTCGGACCTATCAAGCTCCGACAACTCCCAGGAGGCCTGCCATCGACGTTTCTACGCGTTGACAGTGGGTGCCGTCGGACCTACCAAGCTCTGACAACCCCTAGGGGGCCCGTTGTCGATGTTCCTAACCATTGATAGTGGGTGCTGTTAGACCTACTTAGCTCTGACGACCCTCAGGGGGCCCGCCGTCGACGTTCCTAAGCATTGATCGTGGGTGCCGTCAGACCTACTTAGCTCTGACAACTACCAAGGGGCCCGCCGTCAACGTCACAAAGGGTCCCTGGAGATGTTGGAGGTAAACTTTGGACCTAAGAGCTAAACATTCTAACCACAAGTTCGAAGCGTTCAAGTCATCAAGACATTGTCATATCCTTTTAGTACATGTTCGCAATCAAATTGTGTACATCTACCAGGGGGCCAACAATATGAAGGACAATGCATTGAAGACAAATATAAAATGGAATTCATTAGTTCAAGAAGATTGGATTTCAATCATTCAAAGGATTGGATTACAAAATGAGGATTATAGTGAAAGTCAGAAGAAAAAGGTCCTAGCTACTGGAGGTCTTAGGTCCTATGGAAAAACGAGGCAACTTTCTGGGAAGCTTCTTGAACACTAGCCCTGGCGGCATCTTCTTCTTCAAGGATGGGTCCTTCGACCACTGGATGTAGAGAGAATTGGGGTCCCGGCTTTTGAAAGACGTTAACACATATTCGGCGATGTTCTTGGCCAGAGACTTCCCCTCCGTCTCCAGTTGGTCGGTGATGACATCACCCATTGCATCCAGCTTGTTGCTGGTAGGGCTCAATGCCACCAGCGCCTTGTCCAGCTCTGGCTCCAGGTCAGCCGGACGCATCGGACTGAAACCGAGTGCCACCAAAGCTTTATTGGCGTGACCCAGGAAATCTTAGACTCACTGGGACTCAGTCGCCCTCATATTCCTTAATTCCTCCAGTGACCTCCTTGCGGCCGCAAGCTCCGAACCCTCCCGGGCAATGCGTTCGACCTCTTTGGCATGCTGTTGAATACTCTCAACCACCTCCTTTTCATGGTCTGCAAGCTCTGACTCCCAGAGGTGGATGCGGTTCCGGTGGTTTGCCAAGTCCTTCTCCCTCCTTTCACCTTCTCCTCCCTGATGGCGACATCAGATTCTCTCTTGGAGAGCTCCTGTCCCATCTTCCAATTATTCTCCTCCTCTTGCTTGCACCGCTGTTCAAAAATTTTGGTGCGGTCAGCCAAGCTTTGCTCCCCTAGATACAGCCTCTGGGTGAGCTCCTCCTCCCTCTTCAAATGTCCTCCTGCTTCTCCAGGATCTTCTCCTCCCTCTCATTGAGGGCCGCTCGGCGCTTGAGGAGCACTTCATTTAATTCATTGAGGTTGTCTTGGCGATCGTCAACAACCTCATTGGTCTCCCGATCATGCTCCAAAATCTCTTGAGCCTTCTTGTTGAGATCCTAAATGGCAGCCTCCCGCTCATTGAGCAAGCGGTCCATCGGCTCTAGTCGAGCCTTCTCCTTGGCTACCCATTCTTTCTGGTCAGCCAGCCTTGACTGCGTCAACTTCATCTCAAAAAGAAGTCGGTTGCGCCAACGCCTTAAGGTGTTGCACTCTTCTTCGACGGCTTTGCTTTTGTGGTCAAAGGTCAGCTAGACCTGACGGAGACTAGAGCAGGCATTTTCTATGGAAAACGCCAGAGGAATTGGCTCCAGACCAGCCTGGATCTCACCCGCCGGCTCGAGCGGATCTTTAAAAAGATCTCGGGGCTGATGAGGAAGGTCCTCCTGCCAGATCTTCAATCATCGGATCTGTAGGTGGAGGACCTGCCATCGACTCTTGTGGGTGTTCCGACTCCGACATAGACGCCCCCAGAGTAATAACCTCCAGGGCGGATGCTGCAGCTTCGTCCGGAGCTCCCTCCACCTCCGACTCAGGTGACGGGACTTCAACTTCTCTCGGCTCAGGTGCTGGAGCTTTGGTTACCTCCGGCTCAGGTGTCAGAGCTTCCGCAGTCTCTGGCTCCAAGGCCAGAGCTTCAACTATTTCCGGCTTGGGGGCCGGAGCTTCAATTACCTCCAGCTCAGGTGCCGGAGCTTGTGCCATCTCTTGCTCTAAAGCAGGAACTTCAGCCGTCGGCTCTGTGACCAATGGCGCTTCATCTCGAACATCTCCCCTGTGGTTCGGCGCTACTGTGGGAGCTTCAAGCGTCATCTCTGGATCTGGGGCTGTCGTGTCATCAGCCACCAGTTGGGGAGACACCGGGATCAAAGCTGGAGCTTCAGCCTGCACAACATCAGTTGATGCAACAAGTGTTGAAGTTTCGGCTTTCTTCTTTAACATCCTAGAAGCAAAGATCAAAAAATTCAAAACAGGAAAACAATAAAAACGACAACTCGAAGTGAGAATACAATGCATACCTTGGGAAGCTTCTGCCCCAGTTCTCGTGGAACTTCTTTTGAGGTCCGGAGTCAGAGCCCACTGGACCTGGCGAGGTAGAAACTTCGGACCTTGGTCAGGATCTTGCTGCAACAGCTGGTGTCGCCTCAGCCGGGACCTCCCTCGGCTCGGAAGGACCTCCGAACCTGGAGCCTGTAGCCAACACTGGAGTCGGGGTCGATTTGCCGGAGCTAGCGCCCCTCGAGGATGCCAACACCGAAGGAGGCATGGCCGCCGAAGCTCTGCTTGGTCGGGGGGAAGAAACTGCTGGAGATGGAGCCGACCTAAGAGAGCTCCCATCAACATGTCTAAGCTTCCTCTTTCAGCTGGAACATTCTGCCGACTCCTTGCCCTTGATGACGTCATCAAGCTTTTGGCTTGGAGCAGTGGGGGCCACCCTCTCCAAAGATCCGGGGATTGCAACCCCGGAGGTATTGCGTCTATCCACCACGCTGAGGTTGTCCAGCTCCGGCATTCCCTTTCGGAGCTCCCTCCTGACCTCTGAAACCATGTTCAGTGGGAGGAAAGCAGCCGACGGGGTCAAGGCGTCGCTAGAGATAGCTCCATTTTGAAACTTCTGGAGATGGAGCTTCAAAGCTTCATCATCCAAGTTGGTATGGAAACCGGCTTCAATTCGATTATGGTCCATCTCACTGTTGAAGGCCCATTGCGGCCACTCCCTTTCACTACAGCGGAGCCCACCTGTTCACCGGGAAGTTGCCGAAGACCATCTGAGGGGTCAATCCACCCTCTACGCATTCCTGAATCCTTGTCAAGATGAGATTGTATGCTTCGCACAACTCTGGAATTGCATTCCAAGCATCAGTGTCAACATTGGGGAGGCTCTTGGGCAACTCCAACCTCTCGTGCTCCTCCACTGCGATGATCACCCAATCTTTCTTCCAGTTGTCCCACTTTCCAGAGGGGAAGGTCTTCAAGTACTTAAAGGGGTAGTTCTTGCACTTCTCGAAGTAGTAGAAGCTAATCAACTTTGTCCCCTTTCCGGTAGTGTGGACCGTGAAGAAGGTCCAGGACAGCTCGATGCACGGCGGAACACCACCCACATCTCACAGAAGTGGACGAAGGTCACCACTAGCAAGAAGGAGTGGGGGCCCAAGTGATGAAGTTGGAGGACGTTGAAATCCAGCAGCATCGGCAGAAAGCTTGAGAAGGGCAGGATCAGACCCACCATGGCGTACGCCGAGAAATAAACGATGTCTCCGGTGTGCTCCTTCTTGAAGGGAAGCTTGCTGAAGCGGATCACATTGTTGAAGGAGTCACTGGACCACCCCATGTAGGTCTGGACCCTTGACATATCTTCGTCATTCTTGATCTTGTTGCGGGGAAGACCGAACTCCATCGCGACAAAGTGGAGCAAAAGTTGTGAATGTGGCCTAGAGGGGGGGGGGGTGAATAGGCCGTTTTGAAATTTGTCGGAACCTGCAACACTTAACAACCAGATCAAAACCAGAGATATCAGACTAGTCCGGTAAATTGCGGACTAGTCCAGTGTGTACCGACTATGTTGATTAAGTTTGATCGATTAATTTGATTCTACGATATATGCAGCGGAAATATACAGTTAATTAAAGTGTTGCAAGATTATGGACTAGGATATATCACAATTCAATCTTATACTTAATGATTCAACGTAAAGTAACATATTGATTCAAACCCTAGATTATTGTGATGAATAAGAACGATGAACACAAAGCAAGAACACAAGCGATGTATCCCGTGGTTCAGCTCCCACAGAGGCAACCTACATCCACGTTGAGGAGTCCACAAAAGGACCGGGTCTTCTCCAACCCTACCCTCGTCGGATCGCCACGAAGGCCAATCCTCTTCTCTTATCACAAAGGGTAAATAACCAAATTCAAGGGGCCTTCTCACACGTTGAGGGCTCCCCTAGATTACAATGACAACTCCACCAAGAACACACTCAAAAGATTACAATGAAAATCACAGGAGTGTGTTAGGGAATCAAACCAAGAGCTCAAGAGTGTTGAAATGTGTCTCTCCAATGATTCGAAGTGTATCCTCAAAGGATTGATCTTTGTGGCTTTAGATTTCGTGGAGAGATGTGTTTTTTAGGCTCTTGGGAGGTGTGACGGCACTAGGGTTCGAGAGTGTAGTAAAGTTGGGTCGTGCACCTCTATTTATATGGGGTTTTTAAAAGTGACCATTAGGGTTACAAAAGATCGGACTAGTCCGTGGTGGACACCGGACTAGTCTAGTGTGCTGGGTGTAGCAAACCCTAAGTGTCCTGAAATATCGGACTAGTCCGGCTAGGAGCGGACTTGTTCGATTTCGCTTCTGGAAATCTTCGGACTAGTCTGATAGACATCAGACTTGTCCGAACAGTGAAACCCTAAGTGGTTATGAGGACAAACCCGCACTTGGAGGACTTGTCCGATTTAGGTCAGAGAGTTTTTCGGACTAGTCCGTGCCAACATGGGACTTGTCCGATATAGATCAGAATGAATATCGGACTAGTCCAGTGTGTGATCGGACTTGTCTGATTTTGTGTGACTTGTGAAGTGTTTTGAGGACTAGTCCGCACTGGGGAGGACTATTCTGATTCTAGTTAGAGAGATATCAGACTAGTCCGATGGATATGGGACTTGTCCGATCTTGTGCAGAAAGGATATCGGACTAGTTCGGTGTCAGTCGGACTAGTACGATCCTGTATAAACTTGTGCAATGTGTGTATTTATTTGTGATTGAGCTCTTGGGGTGTGTTTCCTTAACACACTCCACACACAATGATCTACTAATATTGTTCCTTGAGCTCTTCTCCACATTGTTCCTCATTTTCCCTTCTTTTGGCACTTTGCTTATTTTCAACTTAAAACCTGTGCTCATCTCAACAAATATGTTAGGATCTCATTTGCTTGTCATAAATAATCAAAAACCCACAAGGGATTCCTAGATGAACTTTCAATCTCCCCCTTTTTGATTATTGATGACAACCAATTGAGATTTCACAAAATATGATACAAAGTGAGCTTTTCATAAAGTATGCACATATGTGTTCAAAATACATCAAGCAATGAATACATGATCCATATGTGCACTCTTTATGGTGGGATGCAAAACTAAATGAGTATGAGCAATAATTGTGATGATAATGAGTTAATTGACATGGATGTACCAACAATAAGCATAAAAGACAAAGTTGAACCAAAAACACAGATTCAGAGATTAATTCACAAGTAGATCAAGACATTGCATCACAGAACCATTAAGTGGCAAAATAGCATATTAAGCAGTTTTACAACCCACAAAATAGACAAAAAGCACAAAGGAAGCTCTCTCCTCGCATCCTACAGCTAAAGGCCTAAGACCTAAGACTCCCCCTCAATCTCTCCCCCTTTGGCATCAATACACCAAAAAGAAGGAGAGGAGGGACCTAAGGTCTTCACGCCTCGCTGTCGGTCCTCTCATCATCTTCATCTTCATCTTCGGGATGATGAGGAGGAGGAGGAGGTGCGGAGCCACTCGAGCCCCCAATGCCAAAGTAGGCAAGATCGGAGGGGGTCAAGGGCCCGAGCTCGGTGATGTCAGGGTCGGAGTCCCCAGAAATCACTGGAGATCCAATGGGGTCGATCTCCAGCTTCTGGCAAATCCGCTTCACATTTGCCTTGACATACTTCATGTCTTCCTTTCTCTTCTTCTTCAGCTTGTGGGCCCTCACTTCGGCCTTCTTGCAGGAAGCAAAGATAGTAGTCAAGTACTTGAGGATGCTGTCGGCGGTTTGAACCGGCAAATCTCCCTACACTACTAAAGTGATAGGGGAGTTTGATGTTCGGTGTGGGCGCGCGGAAATTCAAGAAGGTGAATAGGAATTAACACAGGAGACACAAGAATTTACGTGGTTCGGGCCGCCTGAGCGTAATACCCTACTCCACGGGTGTGTTGGTGTTGTATTAGCAGTATGAGCTTGTGACGAGCGTATGAGGCACGTGTGTCCGTCTCTCGCCCCCTGAACGTGTTGTCGGCCTGTCCTTTTATAGTACAAGGGCATGCCGTTACAGGTTAGCCTGGCCCGACATGTGGCCCCGGCGATTACTAGTATTGATACACGTTTAACTGCTCTTAATGACCCTGTAACGGGCTTTGACAGCACTGTTACTGGTGTTATGATCGTCCGTTTAAGTGTCATTAGTATGGCATTAATGACACTTAATCGGGTCTTGAAGTCCTTGGCTCTCCTTTGAAGATCCAGAGCCGTTGCGGAGTCTTCCGGAGGTTAGAAGCTGAAGATCCGACGATTGGACGCGTGGCAGCTCTGGAGCTTGCTGTGGGAAACAGGTAGCTCCGGGGCTACCTGACACGTGTCAGGTCCGGAGCTTCTCTCGGTCTGGGGTTAAGTCTGGAGGTGCCGTTTCGGTACATGGCCCGGAGCTTCCCCCTTATGGGCGGTAGCTCCGGTTTGGTAGTACACGTGGCGACCCATGGATTAACCATATTGGAGAAGCGGGTCCGGTTATGTCTGACATGTGGGCCTCCGAGGGTCTTCAAACCAAGTAGGTGACTTTCCTTTGAGATCTTTGTAACCTCAAGGGGTGTACGGTTTCTAGGGTACCGACAGTGGCCCCCTGGACCTACCTCCGGGGAAGATCACTGGGGTGAAGTCATTCCGCTGGAGGTGGGTCCATCCTTGCGACTCTTGAACTGAGTCTTCAAGGGTCTTTGAAGGTGCCGTTGGTAGGGATTTATAGTTAGATCCCCACCGCGTGGCGCACCCCGCGTGCGGCAGATGAGATCTTTGACGTGCGGATCTCACGCAATTGAAGGTCGCCGGTTCCCGATACAAAAACCGTATCGGTTCCGCGCGCCTTGTTAGGCCGCCGCCTTTGGGTTTCCCGCCTCGTGATGACAACTGTTCGCCTGGGTAAGAGCCTCGACTTGATCGTCGGGGTGGTCCCGGGCCCTCTTGTCATCGGCTGGGTGGAATTTTTGAATGGTATCTTCGATTTCGTTGCGGTTTCCATCCAAGCGTTGTGAGGGCTTACTTAAGAAGGAAAGCGCGCACCGCTGGGAGTTCTTTACACCTCTCATCTGATCTTGCGCTCAAACTCCCAACTCGTGCTTCGTTCTTCTTCTCTTGCCTAGCCGTGCCGCGATGGAGTTGGGTCTCCGCGAGAGTCGTTTGAAGACCGAAGGCGATTTGAAGAAGGTACGGGCCCTCATGGGGTGGTCCTTGGACTTCTTCAACCGCTCAGTTTGTGCCGGCGGAGAGCTCCCCTTCGAGAAGGAGCACACCGGTGAAATGGTGTACTTTTCCTCGTACGCAATGGTGGGGTTGATCCCGCCTTTTTCTTCCTTTTTCTTGATGCTGCTAGACTTCTATGGTCTGCAGTTATACCATCTTGGCCCTCACTCCATTCTCCCCGTGTCTATCTTCGTCCACTTCTGTGAGATGTGGGTGGGCATCCCCCTCCATTGAACTCTTCCGGACCTTCTTCACCATCCACACCACCGGCCGGAGCAATGTGTACCTTGGCTTCTACTACTTCGTGAAGCGCAAGAAGTGCCCATTCAAGTACCTCTAGTCGTTTCCTTCTGGGAAGTGGGATGACTGGAAGAAAGACTGGATAGTCGTCAGGGTGGAGGAGCACGAGAGGCTGGAGCTGCCCGATAGTCTGCCCGGCATCGACACGACGATCTGGAGTGAAGCTCCAGTGCTGGCAGAAGCTTTCAACCCTGCTTTGACCAGGATCCGCCAATGCGTGGAGGGAGGATTGACTCCTCAGGCGGTATTTTGCAATTTCCTGGTCAACAGGTGGGCGCCGCTGAAGAGGAGGGAGAAACTCGCTTGGGCCCTCAACAACGTGATGGACGACGACCGGGTTGAGACCGGGTTGAAGTCCAACATGGTGGGGAAAACCTTGGAGTTCCACCTCAAGAAATTCCAGCATGGCATCGACGTCGACGGTGATGACTTGACACCCCCGTCGGCCTTCCTCCCTCTGAACGTGGAAGTGGAGTTCAGCAGAGAGCTCCAGCGAAAGATGCCTGTGCTTGACGACCTTGGTGTCGTCGAGAGAAGATCAACCACCCGGGTGGCGATCCCCGGAATGCCCGAAGATGGCTCTGTCCCTGCCCCAAAGCTGAGGGTCGAGGTCGTCGGCAAAGGAAAGGAGCTGGCAGACGAACCCGAGAGACGAAAGAGGAAGCTGCAGCATGCCGACGGAAGGTCCGTCAGGCCCGCTACTTCCGCCTCGGCTGCTTCTCCCCGGAGGGGAAGGTCTTCTAGAACTGTGGCGGTTGTCCCCGTAATGGGGTCTTCCCGGAACGAGACCATTCCTGCAGTGGGGTTCTCCCGGAGCGCGTCTGTTCCCGCAGTGGGATCCTCCCGGGGTGTTAGCTCCGGGCGCGCGACTCTAGCACCTGGGCCAGTGGAGGCCTCTAGGTCCGGGGGTTCTTCCCGATCGAGGAGAGCCTCGACCCGGGAAACGCCCGTGGCCGCGACAAGTTCCGGGGGGGCCTTCCGGAGCTTCTACGCCGACTATGGCCAGCTAGAACGCCCGGGAAAAAGGTTCCACGCAAGCTGGTGCGGAAGCCTCCCAAGGTAATTTTTAATCTCTACCTTGGATAATTATTTTAATTGTAGCAACTGTTTGTTAATTTTCTTTGTTCATCATCTGCAGCGTCCCCAAGAAGGGGAGTGAGGCTCCACCCTCAGCCACAGTGTCTGAGGCCGTGAGGGTGGGAGCTTCTGCTCGTGTCCCGGTGCCGCCCCAAGTGTTGGCTGAAGCTGCGACAGCTCCGGCGCCGGCTGTCGTGGTCATGGACCTCGACTCAACCCAGAAGTTCCCGTGGTAGCGCCGGACCACGGGAGTGAAGATGCGCCATCAGCACCTATCCTGGAGGTTGAAGCTCTGGGTTCTGGTGCTGCGATGATGGAAGCTCTGGCTGTTGAGCCGGAGGAAGTAGTAATCCCGGCCTCTGAGCCGGAAATTGTTGAGGCCCCGGCGGTTGAGCCGGAGGTGACTGAAGCCCCGGCATGCGAGCCGTAAACCGAGGTAGTTCCGACAGTTGGGCCGGCTACCTCCGGAGCACCGGCCCCTGAGCCGGTTATTGTTGGAGCTCCGGTCACAGGGCCGGTCGATGTTGAAGATCTTCCGGCTCCTGAGCTGGTGGTTGAAGAGGTGACGGAGCTTGAGCCTCCCTCGGAAGAGGTTCCCAGACCGGAGCCAGCAACGGCTCCTGCTCTGGAAGCGACGACGCCGGAGGTACCTGCGGCCGAGCCGGAGTGCTCAAGCGAAGTCGCTGGCCCCCTGCCCGAGGGGGTGAACGAAGGCTTGGCGGCGGGGCCTTCTTCGATGGCGACTGAGGCCATCCCGGAGGACGGCCCTAGTGCCTTGGAAACTCAGGGGTCCACTCTCGTGGAGTGGGACCCAATTTTTGTATCTGAAGACCCGCTGGAACCAGCGGAGGAGACCCCAGCAGGTCCAGAACCCATCCCGTTGTCGCTTTCTATTGACAACGCATGTTCCAGTCTGCGTCAAGTCCAACTGGCCTTCTTCCACGACAGCAAGGCTCTTGAAGAGGAGCGCCAAACCCTTAGGCGGTGGCGTAACCGGCTCTACTTCGAGACCAAGCTGGCGCAGTCGAGGCTAGCGGATGACAAAGAGTGGATCAAACGGGAGAAGATCCGCCTGGAGTACTGGGGCAAGTTGCTGGATGACAGGGAGAGTATGACTCGCGCCCTTGACGCTCAATCCCAGGAGATTTACAATCAAGCCAAAGCAGCCAATAGTGCGGCCGAGGAATGCCACGAAAGGCTTGAGGCCATTAACACTGCACTCATCAAGCGCCGAGAGGCACTTGAAGAGAGGGAGAAACGGCTCAAAGACGAAGAGCAGAAACTCCTAGAGCTGCGGGATGATGTCCTGAGGAGGGAAGAGGAGCTCGCCGAGAAAGTGGCTCTGGCTGACAAGGGCCTCGAGGAGCGCGCCAAGAAATTGGAAGAGCGCTGCCAAGAGGAAGAGGAGAAGACCTGGGTGCGAGGGCAGAAACTCTACGAACAAGAGTGTGCCCTTACTGCCCGGGAGAAGAAAGTGAGGGGTAGGGAGAAGGACCTGGTTGACCGCCGGAACAAGATCCACCTCCGGGAGGAGGAGCTCGGAAAACTCGAAAGGCGGGTTGCTGAAAAGATTCAGCAAAACACCAAAGAAGTTGAGCGCCTCGCCCGTGAGAATTTCGGCCAGGAGATCCCTGGAAGAAATGAAGGGCTTGAGGACTGTGGACTCCCTACAGATTTGGGAGTTCCTAGGCAAGGCCAACGACGCGCTAACACCGATGGGTTTCAGCCCCGTGCGCCCGGATGATCCAGAGCTGGAGCCGGACCTAGCGCTGCAGGCACTGAGTGCAGCAGGTAGCAAGCTCTCCAAGGTGGGCAATGTCATCGCGGACTAACAGGAGGTTGAGGGGCAATCCCTGGAGAAGAACATCGCAGAGTATGTGCTGACGTGCTACACCAGCCGGAACTCCCAATTTCCTCTGGACCCGGTGCTTGAAGGCCCCATCGAAGGAGAAGGCGAATCTACCCGAGCCAGCGTATCGGAGGTTGCCCAGAAGGTCGCCCAATTCTTCCATAGGGTCTAGGACCATCTCTGTAATTCTCACTTGTATTTTCTCTTCTTCTTCCTCAATTTTGTAATCCCTTGTCTCCAGATGTAATCTCTTGTCTCCAGATAAATGAAATCCCCAAATTTTTGCGAATTTCACTTTTTGTCTTCAACACTTTTATCTTCACTTGGCCCCCTGGTAGATGTACACAATTTGATTGTGAACATGTACCAAAAGGATATTGTGTTTTGTTGAAGACTCATTTGCTCCGAACTTGTAGAATTTAGGTCCAAAGTCTTCGATAGTGAAGGCCCCCTGAGGTTGTCGGAGCTTAGAAGCTCCGGCATTGTCCATCGCTGGAGCTTGATAGCACCGGCAATAGTCTCTATCAACACGTAGAGCATCGATAGTTAGTCCTCCGGGGTGTCGGAGCTGAGTAGCTCCGGCAGTGACCTTTGCCAACACTTAGTTTGTTGGCAGCAGACTCCATTTACGGGGTCTTCTCACCATCTTTTATTCAGCGTCGATGACTGACCCCCTTAGGGGAGTCGGAGCTTAGTTAGCTCCGGCTTTTCTCCATCAATGTAGACTTTATTTTTCCTGCACACTTAAGCCAAGAAAAATAGTAAAATTCGTTCCTTGTCTATAATTTCGTCGCGGCTTATGATTCTCAAGAAGACTTTAAGTCAAACGCGATTTTAAATACAACCGAATGCGTTGTCTTTTCTTCTAGATTCAACTGTCCATGGACCCGCCTTACTTCGGCCTGCCGGGGTGTAGGTAGAGTGGCGTACTTAGGGTGTTTGACCAGGCTAAGTCGATAGCACACTCCAGCCCTAGATTGGCTTGGCGGCTTTCAGGCGAGTTGGCCATGAACGATATTTGAATCCAAAAGAACTGACGATATACCTCGAATCGTATATAAATCGGTCGAACTAAAATTTCTTAAGAATTGCGTCTTTGTTATAGACAAGAAAGAGAAAAATAAAAATGTTGAGCCTGTACAAAATAAATGCACGTGGAGTCTATTTCACATGAAGATGTCTTTCATTATAGGTCCGGGGTACAGGGGAAACAAGTACACTCTTAGGGTACGGAACTAGGCTAAGTGTGTTTCATTTCTCGTTTGACCCAGGGTAGTTAGCCGCACTTTTAGTCTTGAGACTGTGACAAGTGTTGCATGAACTTTGCGAACCTTTCGGGAAAGGTCCTGCTGCTCTCCCGGAGGAACTACCCGACTCTGTACAATGACTCTATAACATACACCCCAAGTTACTCAATACTCACCTCCGTGGTATTAAGTGTAGAACTTACGGAGGTGCTCGATGTTCCAAGGATTTGGGAGAGGTGTCCCATCCTTAGTGGCCAAACGAACGCTTCTGGGACGGGATACTTTAATCACTCGGAAGGGCCCCTCCCATCCGGGGGAGAGTTTGTTTAACCCTTCTTTGGATTGTATTCTCCGTAGCACCAGATCGCCTTCCTCGAGTTGTCGGTTATGTACATGCCGCTGGTGATAACACCGTAAGGCTTGGCGATATCGGGCATTCCGAACAGCTGCTTGGCACCTTCCCTCCTCAAGGAGGTCTAGGTCTTCACGCCGGAGCTGGTCCTGCGCGGCTTCGTCGAAGGTCCGGACCCGGAGTGAACCCAAGGTGATTTCCGGAGGAAGGATTGCTTCAGCTCCGTACACCAGGAAGAAGGGTGTCTCTCCAGTTGACCGGTTTTGAGATGTCCTGTTGGCCCATAAAGTGGGCGGAAGCTCTTCGATCCAGTTGGCTCCATGTTTTTTCAAGCGCTCATAGGTGTGCGTTTTGAGTCCTTTAAGGATTTAAGCATTTGCTCTCTCGGCTTGGCCATTGCTGGCTGGGTGAGCTACGGAGGCGTAGCAAACTTGTATGCCGAGGTCTTCGCAATATCCTTGGAATGCTGAGCTCGTGAATTGAGTCCCATTATCAGTGATGATTTTGTTTGGGACTCCAAATCTGCATACAATGGACTGCAAAAAGTTGATAGCAGATTGCTTGTTGATTGTCACTACAGGAGTTGCTTCCGGCCACTTGGTGAACTTGTCAATGGCGACGTATAGGAACTTGTAACCTTCGACGGCTCTTGGGAAATGTCCCAAGATGTCCATCCCCCACACAGCGAAGGGCCATGTAGGAGGTATCATTTGTAAGGGCTGAGCTGGTGTGTGAATTTGCTTTGCATGAAATTGGCACGCTTCACATTTCTTCACCAGTTCAGTTGCATCCTGGAGTGCTGTAGGCCAGTAGAAGCCATGCCGAAAGGCTTTACCGACCAACGTGCAGGAAGATGCGTGGTTCCCACACTCGCCTCCATGGATTTCTGCGAGAAGTTTGCAGCCTTCTTCCCTTGTGATGCACCGCATTAGGATGCCGTTGGCACCGCGCCGGTAGAGATCCCCTTCTACCAGCGTGTATCTTTTAGCCAATCTGACTACCCAGTCAGTGGATACATCATCGTCAGGAAGGATGTTGTCTTTCAAGTAGTTCCAGATCTCCGAGATCCATGCATCGGAACTAGCTTGAGCTTTTGAGTCTTGCGTGCTGGGTTGCTCGGAGCTCCCGGCAGCACCTACGACCCTTGACGGCTGCCATGGTAACAGGGCCATCGGGACCGTCAGCTTCGGGATGCTGATCTCGCCCCCTTCGCTCAGTTTGGTAGGCTGAGCTGTTGGCTTTGACAACCTCCGGACAAAGATTCCGTCAGGAGCCAGAGCTCCGGTTGACGCTTTGGTCGAGAGTTCGTCAGCTTCAGCGTTATGGGCACGCTAAACATGGTGGAGATCTAGGACTTCAAAGTCCTTCTGAAGCCTCTGGACTTCAAGGAGGTAAGCAGCTAGCTGGAGATTATTGCAGGAACATTCACCCTTCACCTGCTTAATGATGAGCTGTGAATCTCCCTTGACCAGCAATTGCTTGACACCATATGACAGTGCCACCTTTAGTCCGTAGATGAGTGCTTCATACTCTGCAATGTTGTTGGTTGCCTTGAAGCCAAGGTGTACCATGTATTTCACCTTCTCCCCAGTTGGTGCAAGGAGAAGAATTCCAGCTTCGGCCCCCTGCTTCTGCATGGAGCCATCGAAGTAGAGGGTCCAGTGAGGCTCGGTGAAGGTTGGAGCTTGATGCTCTGTCTTCTACTCACTGGGGCCCCCAGGGTTTGATGGAGAGGGAGTCCATTCTGCCACAAAATCTGCTAATGCTTGACTCTTGACTGCTTGTCTTGAAATAAATTCAAGATCAAATTCAGCCAATTCCGCTGCCCACTTTGCAATATTCCTAGTTGAATTGGGATTATGCAAGATTGCTCGTAGTGGGTAGGAGGTCACCACTGAGACTTTGTGATCTTGGAAGTAATGACGAAGCTTCCTGGAGGCAATAAGAACTGCATAGAGCAGCTTATGCACCTATAGGTATCGAGTCTTGGCATCATGTAATACTTCACTAATGAAGTACACCGGGCGTTGAATGGTCTGGACCCTCCCGGAGGGGTCCGAAACTTCCTCTTCATTGATCCGGATCCTCTCGGAGGGGTCCGGATTTTCTTCGGGAACCTCCGGGTTCTGGTTGGAGGAACCCGGAGTTTCTTCAGAAGGGACCTGGACCCTCCCGGAGGGGTCTGGGTCTCCCGAAGTGACTTCTTGTGGACTCGAATCTGGGAGCTGGGACCCAGACTCACTTCCAGGAACCTCCGGACCTTCCCGAATGGGTCTGGATTCCTGAGTGTGGGGTAGTTCTGGTCTCTCCGCAACCAGAACCATACCGACGACTTCGTCAGTAGCTGAAATATAAAGCAACAAAGGCTCGCCAGGGTTTGGAGCTACCAGAATTGGTAGGGTGGTGAGGAACTGTTTCAGCTCCTGGAATGCCTTCTCTGCTTCTTCGCACCATTGGAATGGTCCGGACTTCCTCAATAACTTGAAGAAGGGGAGTGCCCGTTCCGCCAGTCTTGATATGAACCGGCTGAGGGCTGCTAGACATCCAGTTAACTTTTGGACATCTTTGATGCGGGTTGGTGGCCGCGTGTCTTCAATGGCTTTAATCTTCGCCAGATTAGCTTCTATGCCCCGGTGACTTACTAGGAAACTGAGAACTTTTCTGGAGCTAACCCCGAATACGCACTTGTCCGGGTTTAGCTTTGTGCGGGTGGCCCGCAGCTTGTCGAAGACAGCCTGCAAGGTGTCAAGGAGTGACTCCTTGTTCCTGACTTTGACCATGATATCATCGACGTACACTTCCACTACGTCTCTAATGAGTTCTTCAAAATTTTTGTACATATCTCGTACAAAAGTTGAAGCTGCATTCTTGAGACCAAAGGGCATGGCTGTGTAACAGTACAATCCATCTACTGTGATGAATGAAGTATGCTCTTCATCCTCCCTAGACATCCTATGCGTTTAGGAAACACAGTAATTCACACCCGGAGGTGGAATCCACTATCTGATCTATTCTAGGTAGTGGGAATGGATCTTTTGGACATGCCTTATTCAGTGTGGTGTAGTCGATGCACATCCGAAGCTTCCCACCGGCCTTGGGCACAACGACTGGATTTGCTAGCCATTTTGGATGGAAGACTTCTCGGATGAATCCGGCTTCAAGTAGCTTCTTCACTTCTTGTCGGATGAAGTTCTGCCGCTCTACGGATTGCTTCCGAGGTTTCTGATGCACAGGCCGGGCATCGGGGTAGATCTTCAGATTGTGCTTAATCACTTCCCTGGGGATCCCAGGCATTTGTGACGGTTGCCAAGCAAGCACGTCAACGTTAGCCCGGAGGAAAGTGATGAGCGCGAGTTCCTATTTGTCTTTCAATCCTCACGATATACGGGTGGTCTGAGTGGCATCGGAACCAATTTGGACGACTTTGACGGGAATGTCGGTGTCGCAGCTTGGCTGCACACGAGGTGCAGAGGTCGAGCCTCGTTGACGAATGCTCGGGGGTTTTGGAGTTTGCTCCTGCCTAAAGTCCTCCTCTTGCGCTGTGGTGAGTGCGTGTAGTTCTTCCAGAGCAGTTACTCCGGCGGTACGATCTCCGCGGATCCGGAGGACGCCTACTGGTGTTGGCATCTTCAACACCAGATATCCATAATGAGCAGCTGCCATGAATTTGTACAGGGCAGGTCTACCCAAGATGGCATTGAACGGTAAGTTGATCTGAGCGACGTCGAAGACCAACTTCTCGGTGCGATATTTCTTCTGGGTCCCGAAGGTAACGGGGAGAGTAGCTCCGAGTGGGGTAATGGCCCCCGGACCTACTCCGGAGAAAGGTCGAGAGGGATGGAGATCCGAAGGTCGGAGCTGAAGCTTAGTGAAAGCTTCGAAGCTGATGAGGTTAAGCCCCGAACCTCCGTCTACCATGACATGGTGGAGCTGGATGTTATTGATGGTAGGAGATACCATCAAAGGTAACTGACCTGCTCCAACCATGCTCCGCGGGCAATCCGAAGCATCAAAAGTGATAGCGGTGTCCATCCACTTTCGATGAGGTTCTGGCCTGACTGTAGGGGCTATAACAGCCATATCTCGTCGCATAGTCTTGATGACACGATGAGAGGTGATATCCCATGATCCACCGAAAATGGTGTTCATGGTCTTCCGATGCTCGTTGTCAGAGACGTAAGAATCATCGTCGACTGAGGTGTAAACGGCCTTCAAGACCTTTTTGGGATCCTGAAACCCTAACTCCTCTTCAGCCGGAGCTTCGTCGACCTTTTGCTTTCCTTCCCTCTGTCGGAAAGGAGATTCTTCCCGGCGCTTGTTGTAGCGTTCGGCAAGGTTTTGGACCTCCTGGCAGTCTTCCAAACTGTGGCTGCCCGTTTTGTGAATGGGACACCACACTTTGGGCTTTCCACCGTCTTCAGAAGACGGTCGAGGTCGCTTCTCGGGGCGTGGACCCCGGCCACCCGGAGTTGCAGCAGCTGCAATGTTGGATGTGCCGGCCGACGGCTTTTTCTTGCCGTTGGTCTTCTTTTTCTTCTTGCCACCCTCGGAGGTAGCGGCTTCTTCTTTGGAGGATTTCTTGTGATCCTCCGAGGCTGGTTTGGAGTGCATTTCACGGCCCTTCGCAGCTCTGGCACATTTGTCTGCCAAGCTGAAGAGTTCCGTGACACTGGTGATCTCCTTGATCGCCAGCTTCTCCAACATCTTCTTGTCCCGTACGTCCTGTCTGAATGCCACAATGACAGAGGCGCTAGAGATAGAAGGGATAGTGTTTCGTACCTAAGAGAACCTCTGGATGAATGACCGCAAGGATTCTCCCCCTTTTTGCACAACCGCAAAAAGGTCTAGTTCAATGCCTGGTCGGGTGTATGAACTCCCGAAGTTGGCAGTGAACTGACGGCACAGCTCCTCCCAACTGTTGATAGAGTTGGGTGGAAGGCTCATAAACCAGGACCTGGCGGTCCTAGTTAAGGCCACTGGAAAATAATTGGCCATCACGGCCTCGTTTCCTCCACCTGCCAAGATTGCAGTGGAGTATATCTGAAGAAATTCAGCGGGATTGACAGTCCTGTCGAATTTTTCTGGCAGGTGAGTCCGGAACTTCTGTGGCCATCTAACCATGCGCAGGTGCATGGCCAAGGCTGAACAGCCTCCTCCTACTCCTTCAAGAGTAGAAAGGTCCTGAGCTTCCCGTCTTTCACGGGCACGCTCAATATGGACTCGGCCATCCTGCTGGCGGTATCGGCGATCAAGCTCCGCCCGGAGGTCATGAGTCGAAAGCCTGGATACCGTGTGAGTGCGTCGAGCCCCGGAGGGCAATGACGTCACTTGTTACGATGCAGCACGTCTCCCACTATTGGAGATGTGCGGACCAAGTCTTCCAGACAAAGTCTGCCGCTGCGACGGGGCTCGTCCTGAAGGAGGAGGACCCTGGTTGCTGAGGCGTTCAGCTGCTGCTGCAACCAAATGCTCCACATCGGCCCTCCACTGCTCTAGTGCATCCCGAGATGCATCCGGAGGTGGTGGACGTTGGAGAAGAGCACGCGTTGCATGGAGCGCGTGTTCCGGGTTGTCATGATTTGCCGACGCAGTAATCGATGCCGGCACACCATCACGTTGCCCAGCACGATTTGCTAGAGGAGACGGTGGTGGTGGGAGTGTGACTCCTGCTGGTGCTAAGGCTCCTGCTGGTGGCTGCCTATTGGAGGGATTGCCCCCAACAGCCTGAGCAGCAGGTTGACTGTTGGATGATCCAGCAGCTGAGTTCACCATTCTCAAAATCTCAGGCGCCCCTACCTGGCGTGCCAACCGTCGGCGGTTTATACTGGCAGATCTCCCTACACTACTAAAGTGATAGGGGAGTTTGATGTTCGGTGTGGGCGTGCGGAGATTCAAGAAGGTGAATAGGAATTGACACAGGAGACATAAGAATTTACGTGGTTCGGGCCGCCTGAGCGTAATACCCTACTCCACGGGTGTGTTGGTGTTGTATTAGCAGTATGAGCTTGTGACGAGCGTATGAGGCACGTGTGTCCGTCTCTCGCCCCCTGAACATGTCATCGGCCTATCCTTTTATAATACAAGGGCAGGCCGTTACAGGTTAGCCTGGCCCGACATGTGGCCCCGGCGGTTACTAGTATTGATACACGTTTAACTGCTCTTAATGACCCTGTAACGGGCTTTGACAGCATCGTTACTGGTGTTATGATCGTCCGTTTAAGTGTCATTAGTATGGCATTAATGGCACTTAATCGGGTCTTGAAGTTCTTGACTCTCCTTTGAAGATCCGGAGCCGTTGCGGAGTCTTCCGGAGGTTAGAAGCTGAAGGTCCGACGATTGGACGCGTGGCAGCTCCGGAGCTTGCTGTGGGAAACAGGTAGCTCCGGGGCTACCCGACACGTGTCAGGTCCGGAGCTTCTCTCGGTCTGGGGTTAAGTCCGGAGGTGCCGTTTCGGTACATGGCCCGGAGCTTCCCCCTTATGGGCGGTAGCTCCGGTTTGGTAGTACACGTGGCGACCCATGGATTAACCATATTGGAGAAGCGGTTCCGGTTATGTCTGACATGTGGGCCTCCGAGGGTCTTCAAACCAAGTAGGTGACTTTCCTTTGAGATGTTTGTAACCTCAAGGGGTGTACGGTTTCTAGGGTACCGACAGATGCCACTTGCAGATACTTTTTGAGGAGCTGCCCTAATGGTGGGGGCAGCCCTATCATCTCCACTTGACCTTGCCAGAGCCTCGGGACTGGAGGCTGGAGATGGAGCAACCTGTATACTTGGATTCTGAGGCATCTGGGGCCTCAATGGAAGGTGCTCCACATCTTTCACAAACTCTATGCCAGTGACCTTCTCAATCATAAACATAAGATAGGAAGCGTAGCCACAAGACCTGTTGGGAGTGCAAGAAATGTTCACCATGTCATTCCAAATGTAGTTAGGCACATCAAACTGACAATCCTTGCTTATCACTCTCATTAGGGTCAGGAGATAGCCCTGCACACTCCCAGCATCTCCATCCTTGGGAACAATAGTCTTCCTCAATACTCTGTTCAGGACCACAAAGAAAGGCTTCATGTTCTTCGTGGAGGGAGGGTTGAACTTCGAGTTGGGCTCATAGAGGAATTTCATCCTGTCCTTCTCAATGACACCTATGTTGTGGATGATCAAGCTGTCATGTCTTGAGGTGTCAAGGTGGAGCAGGTTTGCAAAGTCTTCATGAGTGATACTGTACTTGGATCCTTGAGTCATCCAAGTAACACTCTTTTCATCTTCACTTGAGAAATGGCACGTCGCAAAGAATTGCGCGATGACCTCATCATTCCAGTTGTTCCTGAAGGCAAAAAGATCCTTCGGGCCATGCCTCTCAACTGCATCCACCACCTCAATAAACGAGGAGCAGCCCTTCTTCTCAAAATGCGCCCAATCAATCCATTGGTTGCGCACTACCGGTGTCTTCATGGGGAGGTACACAGATTTGTAGAAATCTGCATGGGAATTGCACCAAAATCTTCCGTCGGCAGCTTGCTTCGGACGGCCATACCAATCAATACTTCTGAAATTCCCAGCCGAGTCGCTGCCCTTCCCATTGAATCTTTCTTGAGTGGGGTCCCTGACCTCTTCCCTTGGAGCATGCAGCTTTAGGGGGCCAACCGGGACCGTTGCTATTCCCTTGCCCTTGCCCTTAGCTTGGCGAGAGCCACTTGTTGCTGCAGCAGCCTTGGAAACTGGCTTCTTTGCCAGCACCTTCCGACGAGCCTGAGGTGCGACCTCATGGTCCATCTCGGCCTCGAAATCGGAAATCTCGTCGTTTGAGCTCGACATGTCCTAAGAATCAAATGTGCAAGGTATGAATGAGAATTGATGATTCAAGGCATGGGTGATAAAGAGTAATAAGGAATTGCATTGAGAAAATGAAAGGTTAGGTTTTGAGTTCAGAAAAATCGGACTTGTCTGGTGTACAGGCACAGACTAGTCCGGGTGACGAGACTTGTCTGTGCATGGACCAAACTAGTTTGGTATTCATCCTAAAAAACCTAACATATGAGTCAAATGGACTATCTAAATGCAAAATTATCCTAACAGCAATGTAATACATCAAGGACACTAGTATTAGGTGAAATAAGCTAGGCTATTCGATCAACAATGAAGAAAATAGGGATTTCTAGGGTTTGGGCGAAAATTACCGAAGAATTCGCTTGAAACTTGGAGATGAGGGTGTTGAAGTCCGGACAAGTCCGTGAACTTCAATCTCCGAGCAACGAAGCTTGATTTCCGCCCAAATGCGAAGCTTTTTTGGTGGAGAAAGCAAGAAATCGCCTTGGGAGCTCGAGCGCGAAGAGAGAGAACGCGTGAGGCAAGAGTGGAGGTGGAGGAATTAGGGTTTGGCGGCGGCTAGGGTTAAGGACACGAAAAATCGGACAAGTCCGGAGAAGACCAGACTAGTCTGAACTTTTCCAGAAGCTATATCGGACTAGTCTGTGGTCTACCGGACTAGTCTGGCCCAACCGGCGCTCTGCGGACTAGTCTGCATGTGCGGACTAGTCCGGGTAACCACAGACTAGTCCGTGGTCACCACACAAGAATTTCTTAGCCCATTCATATATATTTGAAGGTACATATTTAGAAAATAGGGAGGCAAATCAAATCAAATAATCTTGATGAATATGATCAGTAAGCATACAACAATCAAGCAATGACCGTAATTCATCAAGATCGAGTAATTGACATAGTTTTTCAGAGAAAATTGAGAGAGATGATTTTCATAGTCCAATCAACATATTTTGAAGAATTCATACATATATGCAAAATTTCAAGCCACATTCCGAGCATCAAGGATGTTTAGTTCATTTGGAAGCTCGCAAAAGCGTTTTTCATCTAGTGGCTTGGTGAATATGTCGGCCAATTGTTTTTCGTTGTTGACATGGTAGATGGCTATATCTCCTTTCATGGAGTGGTCTCTCAAGAAGTGATGTCGGATGTCTATGTGTTTGGTTCTAGAGTGCTCAACTGGATTGTGAGCAATTTTAATGGCACTCTCATTGTCACAAAGGAGTGGAATACGGTTCATATTGTAAGCGTAATCCCTTAGAGCCACCCATAAGAGGGAGGCAGGTCCGGCGCTACGGGACACACGACCTCTGAAGGTCTTCTCACCTGGAAAGTGGGACTCAACACTTCTTCTTTTGGTATGCGAGGGTACCTGGTCTACAGGGTACCAACACTCGCTATAATTGACCTCGTGCCACCGCAACTCGAGCTCTATGCCAATCAACTATCATGGACACGGGTCATATCCATGAAACCGCCAGATGCATCCATCGATCCTGGATCACCACCTAACATTTATTTTGCCCACTTGAGATCCACCTTCTGTTAGTGTATGTTTTGGTATTTGCGGGGTGGAATGAATATACTAATGATGAAACATTGCTTGTTTGTGGAAGGATAACGATTGATTATTCAATGGTTTCAAACTTTACAATTTGCTTTCAAATGATTTCAGCCATTACAAACTTTATAATTTTACTTTAAACAATCTATACCAACTAGCATAATAATTAAGGGTATTGTCAAAGTGTGCGATCGACATTTCCCCCGGTACTACTAGACCGTAGCCCGCGGAGGTTCGTATTCGGTTGGGGTGCGCGTAAGATTAGAACAAGATAGTGACACGGAGAGTTTTACGTGGTCTGGGCCGCCTGAGCGTAATACCCTACTGCACAGGGTGGTTGTTGATTGTTTGTGTGTGTGTGTGTGTGTATGAGCTGGGTCGAGTGGACTTGTCCTTTGTACCGTGCGGCACAAGGCTTTTATAGTCCAAGGACTGGCCATTACATTGTCAGCTTGGCCCGACAAGTGGCCCCGACGGTTTTTAATTTCCTAAAACATGATTTTTACATATTAAGTACATTTAACAGTGTGATAATGCACCTTAATGGTGGCGTTACCAGTACTAAAGGTCATCTGATCGTGTGTCATTAGCATGTCATTAATGACACGTAATCAGGTCTTGTAACGGCTGCTTTAACTGCCTCTTGAATGTCCGCTCTGTTGGAGATCCAGCAGTCTACCCGTTGCAGGCTTAAGTCCGGAGGCTCGACACGTGGCAGCTCTGGAGCTTCCCACTGTGGGGAGGCAGGTCCGGAGACAGTATACACGTGGCAGCTCTGGAGCTTCCCCTTGTGGGGAGGTAGGTCCGGTGCTGCTATACACTTGGCAGCACTAGAGCTTCCCTCTACTGGGGGTTAGGTCCGGAGCCACTGGACATGTGGCATGACCGGAGCTTCCCTATACACGGAGTTAGGTCTGGTCTTGCGTTACACATGGTAGTACCGGAGCTACCCAAATGAGGGAAGCGGGTCCTGTGCTGCGGGACATGTGTAGCCTTCGGAGGTCTTCAACTCGGACATGTGGAACTCCGTGAGTTTACCCGGTATGCAGGGTGAATGTGGGCCTAGAGGGGGGGGGGGGGTGAATAGGCCTTTTTGAAAGTTGTCGGATCCTGCAGCACTCAATAACAAGCTCAATACCAGAGATATCGGACTAGTCCGGTAAAGTGCGGACTAGTCCGGTGTTCACGGACTAAGTTGATTAAGCTAAATCGATTATGTAGGATCGAAGAGCACGTGAAAAGCTACCAGAGGGGGGGGTGAATGGTAGATTTAAAAATCTTACGCAGCGGAAACAATTAAACCCCAAACCCTTCGGCAGAAAAACGATCTGTTGAAGAAATCGTGTGTGAGACTAATCTAAACGTGTTTCACCGTGACAAAAGTAATAGATATCAGAGAGAATCAAGTCAATAAAACAACACAAAAGGAATCACTCAATTCCGTCGAGAAAAACTCAAGTTATGATCGAAAGATCAAGCAATGGTCAATCTGCCCTACCCGAGAAAAAACAGTTCTAGAACGCTGCAAAGAAACTCGTGTAGATCATAGACCACAAATCCAATGACCGTGAAATTTTTACAGATGATAGACAATCAAGTTGTGAAGACAATCCAAAAAGAATCACGTCAATTGGATCAGTAAAACTCGAGTTATGATAAAACCACCGACGAAAGGTAGTGCTGTCCAGAAACTCGACGAGTAAAACTTGTCTGGAACAAGTCAGACGAACAAGGCACAAAAGTTCCTTCAAACTACGAATTTTATTCAATAGAACACAAGAGGAACAGCCCCAAAGTCGTCTCCCTCGAGCTTTGGCCTTCCCTTGCTTATATAACCAGCCCTTAGGCCATCCCAATCTCAACTAGGACTCCAATCCTAATCAGATCACAAATCGTAACTTTCCATAACTGCTCAAGATTCTTCTATATGCAGATAGAAGCAATCTTAAGACTTCCAAACACCTTAGGAACTTATCCCACATTCCTAAACAACTCAAATTCGTGACCCACACGAAATCCTAACATAACCAACTCGATATTTCCATACCGAGCCATAACCGACTCAGCTAGCAGCCTAAGTCTTCAACCGATACGATCCGATCCTTCCGATCAGATTCTCCTTCCATAATCTTTCTCTAGAAGCATATTGACACGTCATGCACCTCATGCATACGTGCGAACACCTTCCTTCGACCTTCATATGCACTGCCCTTGATTCAATCATCCTGCGCGACCTCCTGACCCGCTCAACCACAGTTCCTCCCGAACTTGGTTGTTGGAACCTCATCTCCTCCTGAGACTAGTCCAATGGATCCTGTCACCAGCCATGACTTGAACTAAAGCAACACCTGCACATGAACAAACAAACAATCCTTACGAGCCCAAGTCCTCGACTTGACTCACGTCAGTTCCGAACACAACACCTTACATGAGCACCTCACATAAGCATGTTGCAAAACCACAGTAACACAGTATTATCCATATCAACCAAAACGCACCAAAAAACTTAGCAAATGAATATTAAGCAATCTTTCCAACAATGTAAAGCAAGTACAAAACTTTGCAAATGAAAAGCAGAAGCACTGCGGTTAAGTTCCGGACCTTGCTAGAGCAACCCGGAGCTAACAAAAGCTAGTAGAACCTAGCACCAGAGCTTACCAAAACTAGTACTACCAAGCTCCCGCTGGAGCTTACAACAGCTAGCAAGACCTAGCGCCGGAGCTAACCAAAACTAGCTGGAACTAGTAATCCCAAAAGCCGGAGCTAGACAAAGTACGTCGGAGCTTAGCAAAAGCATGCCGGAGCTATGAAATATATGTCGGAGCTATCAAAGACATGCCGAAGCTAGAGATAAAGCTCACCGGAGCTAACCAAAGCTAGTCGGACCTTACCAAGACGTCGGACCTAGCATCTAACGTAGCCGGAGCTACCCAAAACAAGTCGGACCCATGGTCGGACCTTGCTATAGCTCGGAGCTAGAGTCGAACCATGATCAAAAGGTGTTTTGGTGATATTTAAAACTTTTATCATCAAAGCCAAGTGTATTTACTACAAGCCAATGTATTCAGCACACATAGATCTTACAATCTCCCCCTTGATGAATGCATTGGCAACACCACTTAATATTCGAACATTGGCTTATTTTCAATAAAAGTTTTGAAAACAATTTCTCCCCATTTTTAAATCAAAAAATAAAATGAGAAGAAAATCCAAAAAAATTTTATCTCTCCCCCTTTATTATTTCTCCTTATGCACATATTCTATTTCTCTTCATGCTTATCTCTCCCCCTTTGACAATGTATTCAGCAAGTCATGAGCATATAAACAAATTATCTCTCCCTCTTTGGTTGTTATGAGCATATTATAACATATACATATAAACAAAGCTCATCCAAGTCATACTATCAAGTAACTTACACTATCACATCAATGAGATACGTAAAGTAGTGTAAGCCATGCTAGAGAGCAAGTATGATTTTCAATTTTAGCAGGTCATGATCTCACAAACTCAACTATTTCAAAACCTGAAAGCATGACACTTGTTGCTGCATTTTATTTTTTTTCAAAGCATAAATTTAGATCATATGATATTTGCAAGAGATTATATGCGCATCTACCTTATTCTAACCAACCAAGCCAAGCCTATGTCATTTGACAATCAGAAGCTTAAGGACATGGTTTTAGTCATACACAACTTCTTCCAAGTTCATATCTAAGTGCAATGACAAGCCATCTCAAAAGAAGAAGTGCGATGCATGCATATTCTCTTGATCTTTTCTCAATTTATATTTGTTCATAAAAACTCAACATGTGAGTTGATTACTTGATAAATTCTTAATGATTAAAAGCATTTGTGAGCATGCAACAAGTTCAAAACAGCAAGAAAGTTTGACCATGACCAGATTTAGTGTAAGTAATTAATCCAATTACTAGCCATGGCAAAAACTACAAAATGTATAACACGAGTAATGTAGTAAGAACTTTCAACATGTAAAAGGAGTCACCAAGTCATATATGTATGAAATACTATGCTCATATTATTTTAGTTTCAGATTCACATAGACTTCCCAAGTTTCAAAAACTCCCCCTCAATTTAAGCCATGAGGATGCATAACCCCTATTTCACTACAAATGTAACAAAAACGAGTGAAATCCAAAGGTTTTGTAAAAATGTCAGCCAATTGTTGTTCGGTATCTACATGGTGAAGCACAATGTTTCCTTTTTCAACATTATCTCGGAGAAAGTGATACCTAATGTCAATGTGCTTAGTTCTAGAATGTTGCACGGGGTTTTTAGCAATGCAAATGGCACTAGTGTTATCACAGAGTAGTGGAACACTATCTAGATCAACCCCATAGTCCTTAAGTGTTTGAACAATCCAAAGAATTTATGAGCAAGCACTAGCAGCAGCTACATATTCAGATTCGGCTGTGGATTGTGCAACTGAATTTTGTTTTCTAGAGGACCAAGCAACAAGAGAATTACCAAGAAAATGACAAGCACCAGAAGTACTTTTCCTATCAATCCTACAACCCCCAAAATCAGCATCCGAAAAAGCTTTTAAAGTAACGGTTGAGGAAGAAGAAAGAAAAATGCCAAATTCTTGGGTTCCATGTAAGTACCTGAGAATCCTTTTGACGGCTTGACGATGTGAAACACGTGGGGAAGCTTGAAACCGTGCACAAAGACATACACTGAATTGTATGTCCGGTCTTGATGCCGTAAGGTACAAAAGTGATCCGATCATACTTCTATATTCTTTTTGATCCACGGGTTCACCATCTTCATCAAGTTCAAGTGTTGTTGCTGTTCCCATTGGTGTCCGAAGAGGCTTTCTTTTGTCCATGTTGAAGCGCCTTAGGAGGTCTTTGGTATACTTCGTTTGATGCACAAAAGTACCCTCCTTGGTTTGTTTGATTTGCAGCCCCAAAAAGTAAGTGAGTTCACCCATCATACTCATTTCAAATTCGGAACTCATCATTGCTGAAAACTTGGACACAAGATCATGAGAAGCACAACCAAAGATAATATCATCCACATACACTTGAACGAATAATGAGTCATTGCCATGCTTAAGCACAAAAAGATTTTTATTAACCTTGCCCATGGTAAACCCCTTTTCAAGTAAGAATGTTTTTAACCTATCATACCATGCTCTAGGGGCTTGTTTGAGACCGTATAAGGCTTTGGACAGTTTGTAAACATGATTAGGAAAATCTGGATTTTCAAAACCTGGTGGTTGTTTGACATAAACCTCCTCTTCTATGTAGCCATTAAGAAAAGCACTTTTAACATCCATTTGATATAGCTTAAAACCTTTAGATGCTGCAAAAGCTAACAAAATTCTTATGGCTTCTAATCTAGCGACAGGAGCAAAAGTTTCATCAAAATCTAGACCTTCAACTTGAGTGAAACCTTGAGCAACCAACCTAGCCTTATTCCTAACCACAACCACATCCTCACTTTGTTTATTTTTATACACCCATTTAGTTCCAATTAATGTGTGACCTTGAGGTGGAGGTACAAGTTTCCAAACATTATTTCTTTCAAAATTTTCTAACTCTTCTTGCATGTCAATAATCCAAGATTCATTAGTGAGTGCGTGTGATATATCTTTGGGTTCAAAAGAAGCAACAAAAGCAGAATGAGCATGAGAGTTTGGATCACAAAACCTGGACCGTGTGACTCGTTCGTGCAAGCTTCCAATCACCTGTTGTGGGGGATGATCTTTGTAAAAACGTAGGGGAACAGATGTCTCACAAGCTTCTTCTTCATTAGGTTCATTGTAGATTGTTGAGCTTGTGACTTGTGGACGATCAGGACCAGCAGAGGTGATAGCCGGAGCTTGTTCAATGTCCGGAGCTGGACACGTGTCAACTTCGGAACTACCAGGCAGTATCACCGGCTCTTCTTCATCTTCAAAAATACCCTCCCCCAGAGGATACGGATCTGGTCCTGCAACACCGGAGCTAGTACCTGGGCTAGCTTCATCGAAAGACACTTCACAAGTCTCCACAATTTTGTTAGTGTCAAGTAAAAGCACACGGTAGCCTCTAGTATGAGATGGATAACCAAGAAACATGCCATCAATGGATCTAGGTTCAAATTTATCAAGATTACCATGTTTCTTAACAAAGCATTTGCAACCAAAGACCCGAAAGTGTGTAACACTAGGCCTATGTCCAAACCGAAGCTCATATGGTGTTTTACCTAGCTTAGCACGCAAGAAAACATGATTTGAGACATAACAAGCGGTTGCTAATGCATCAGCCCAAAATTTCTTAGGAGTTTTATATTCATCAAGCATAGTCCTAGCCATCTCAACTAAGGTTCTGTTCTTTCTTTCTACAACACTGTTTTGTTGAGGTACATATGGTGAAGAGAATTGATGATCTATTTTATTTTCAGCACAAAAGTGATCAAAAGATTGATTTTTAAATTCAGTTCCATTATCACTTCTAATTGCTTTTAATGATCCTGGGTGATCAATTGATAATCTAAGAAATAAAGTTCTAAAGTGTTTAAAAACTTCATTCTTAGACGCCATAAAATACACCCAAGAATATCTAGAATAATCATCAACAATAACAAGAGCATACCATTTACCTCCGAAGGATTGAACACGTTAGGGTCCTACGGTGTCAAGATGCAAAAGTTGACATGGTTCAGTTGTCATGATCATTGTGAGAGGAGTATGTGAACCTGCAACCATCTTAGCATGTCTACAAGAATAGCACACAATTTCTTTATCCCCTTTAAGCTTAGGCAGCCCACGTATGCGATCAAGAGTACTAACACGCGTTAGGTGATCAAAGCCTACGTGACCAAGTCTACGATGCCAAAAATATAAGTTCTTTGAATCATTAGCAACTAGACACCTATGCTTAGAGGAAGACATATCAAAATCAGCTTTAAAAACTCTTCCAAACTGAGACATGTTAAAAATAAGCACACTATTTGAACCTACAACTTTGCAGCAATTTTTATTGAAAATAATTTCTAGATTTTCATCTAGCAATTGTGAAACAGAAAGCAAGTTGTATTTCAAATTTTGACAAGTGCCACATCCTTCAAAGTGTAGTGATCATTTACTCTAACCGAACCCTTAGCAATTATAGGAGTTGAAGAATTATCAGCAAAAGTAACATTCTCTACACGTGACACAAAAGAGAGGGAGGAGAACCAATCTTTGTTACCGGTCATGTGGCGTGAGCAACCTGAATCCACAATCCAAATATTCTCCTTCCTCATGTGTGTAACCTACATAGAAGCACAATACGTCGATGACTCAATACTGGGGTTAGTCAAAAGGCATTTAGGAATCCAGTACTAAGTCACGCGACGTGCATCAGGAAAAACACGCGAAAGCTGAGACAAAACAGCAGGTTTATGAGTCAAAGATTGAGGTTTTCTGTTCTTAACAATTGATTTAGAAGTTGTTACTTGTTTAGAGTGAAAACCAGTAGCTCCGGAGGTAAAAGCAGAAGGTCCGGTGGCAAAAACTGAAGCTCCGGAGGGAACAACAGAAGATCCAGTAGCTCTCGGAGCTATCGGAACTATCGGAGCTGCTTTTGCGGATTTCTTACCAGAAGATCCAGAAGCTACCTTTTCAAATTTCTGACTCACTAAAGCAGGTTGCATGTTTCTAATTTTCAGTTTAGCATGAAGGTTATGAGATCTAGCAGACATTCTTTCCCTTTTCTGTTGTTTAGCTAGTCTATAACAAAAATCTATGACATGACCATCTCTACCACAGTAGGTACAATGAAACTTAATTTTGTAATCATGTCTCGATGAGCACCCAACGTTAGAAACAGAATTAGAACGCACTCCTGCAGATTTGAAAACCACTTCTTTTTGTTTAGGAACTGTTTGAATCAAACCACTTCCTAATGACTTTACAATTTTAGGTGGATGTGCCTTAGCATGAACATGAGAATCAAAACCTAAACCAGTTTTATCTTTGCAAGACTTGGAAGAATTCAGCAGCAAGTTTAGATTCTTATTCCCATTACAAAACCGACCTAGTGTCCTATTCATGTCATCAAGTTTCTTAGACAAGTCTAGGCAGTTTGCACATGAAGTTTTTCCTTTTAGTTTGCAATTGGAACAAATTTTGACTTCATGAGATCGTAAAGCATTGTTCAATATAGAAATTTCATTTATAGCATCCTGTAGTTTCTTATCAAGATCATCACAAGTAGAACAATGCAAGTCAATTGTAGAACAGCTAGCATCTTTCAAGTTTTTATTATTAAGTGCAGCAAGCTCTTTGTTCTTTTTAATTTCTTCATCAAGTCTATCTAGAGTGGAGGAGTGTGCACTTCTTAATGTGGACAATTGTTCATATATTAAGTCACATGAGGAACAAGAATCATCACTAGGAATTAAGGATTTCAAACGATTAATTTCAGATTCTAGTGACTCAATTTTAGCAGCATTGTCCCTAAGCTTTTTTTCCTTTTTCTTGACAATGATAGTTGCACGAGAAATAACATCACACATTTCATTGCAGGTAGAACATACCTCATCGTCTTCACTGTTGTGTTCTGCATCCTCCTGACTTGATCTTGATCTTGTTTTGCCCGCCATGAAACATATGTTGGCCAGGTCATCATTCTCTTCATCACTTTCAAAGTCTATGTCACTTGAACTGAGCTCTTGAAGCGCGGTGATGAAGCTGTTGATCATCTTGCGTCCTATGGTACCTTTCTTCTTCTTGTTGGAATTTCCAGAGGGGGTCCGGAACTTGCTTTGTTTTTCTTCCCAGGTGGTCGGACCTGAAAGGTTAGGGCATTCTGTACGAAAGTGTCCTGTTTTACCACATTCAAAGCAGCGTTGAGGTCCGGAGCTTCCTCTCCTTCTAGTTCTCACATTTTGCAATGCTTTTGAGAATCTAGTAGAGATGAGTGCCAATTCCTCTTCTGGAAATTCTTCGATCTGCTTCAAGATTAGTGAGGACAATAAAGCAAGAGTATTGCAAGATGATGATTGGACGGAGCTAGACGTATCACGTTGTGAGACAAATGCAATAGACTTATTTGAGTTCTTACGTGCTAGAATGTCAATTTCATGAGTTTTTAGTTTAGAATAAAGTACATCTAATGTAAGAGAACTCATGACAGTTGATTCACGTATAGACGTTACTTTCATCTCCCAAATTGACATGTCTAATGCACTAAGGAGTTGTCTAGCATTTTCAGCATCTGAAAAATTAACATTCACGCTACGCAAGTTGCTGAGAATTTTATTGAAACGAGCAAAGAGGTCATCGATAGACTCACAGGGTTGCATCTCAAAACGCATATATTCCTTTTTGAACATATCTTGTTTTACCTTCTTGATTGTGTTGGATCCTTCATGATAATCACAAAGAGCTCTCCAAACATCGTATGCTGATCAGAGGTGCGCGACACAATCAAAGTCGCTTTGAGTGAGTCCTTGGATGATCAAGTTTCGGGCTTTGTTGTTGTTGTCGACGTCCCGTAGGTTTGTGGCCGTGACTTGATCATTAGGTGGCACTTCATAAGGCTTATACACCTTCTCCCATATAGCAAAGGCTTGTGCCTGGATGAAAGCCTCCATGCGTGCCTTCCAAACCTGAAAATCAATACCAGCAAACACACAAGGATTGGCGGAGTACTTCTCCATGATGATTAGTCAAAAACACATGCAAATCACAAAGATTAGAGCACCGTGGCTCTGATACCAATTGTAGGATCGAAGAGCACGTGAAAATCTACCAGAGGGGGGGTGAATGGTAGATTTAAAAATCTTACGCAGCGGAAACAATTAAACCCCAAACCCTTCGGCAGAAAAACGATCTGTTAAAGAAATCGTGTGTGAGACTAATCTAAACGTGTTTCACCGTGACAAAAGTGATAGATATCAGAGAGAATCAAGTCACGAAAACAACACAAAAGGAATCACTCAATTCCGTCGAGAAAAACTCAAGTTATGATCGAAAGATCAAGCAATGGTCAATCTGCCCTACCCGAGAAAAAAACAGTTCTGGAATGCTGCAAAGAAACTCGTGTAGATCATAGACCACAAATCCAATGACCATGAAATTTTGACATATGATAGACAATCAAGTTGTGAAGACAACCCAAAAAGAATCACGTCAATTGGATCAGTAAAACTCGAGTTATGATAAAACCACCGACGAAAGGTAGTGCTGTCCAGAAACTCGACGAGTAAAACTTGTCTGGAACAAGTCAGACGAACAAGGCACAAAAGTTCCTTCAAACTACGAATTTTATTCAATAGAACACAAGAGGAACAGCCCCAAAGTTGTCTCCCTCGAGGTTTGGCCTTCCCTTGCTTATATAACCAGCCCTTAGGCCATCCCAATCTCAACTAGGACTCCAATCCTAATCAGATCACGAATCGTAACTTTCCATAACTGCTCAAGATTCTTCTATATGCAGATAGAAGCAATCTTAAGACTTCCAAACACCTTAGTAACGTATCCTACATTCCTAAACAACTCAAATTCGTGACCCACACGAAATCCTAACATAACCAACTCGATATTTCCATACCGAGCCATAACCGACTCAGCTAGCAGCCTAAGTCTTCAACCGATACGATCCGATCCTTCCGATCAGATTCTCCTTCCATAATCCTTCTCTAGAAGCATATTGCCACGTCATGCACCTCATGCATACGTGCGAACACCTTCCTTCGACCTTCATATGCACTGCCCTTGATTCAATCATCCTGCGCGACCTCCTGACCCGCTCAACCACAGTTCCTCCCGAACTTGGTTGTTGGAACCTCATCTCCTCCTGAGACTAGTCCAATGGATCCTGTCACCAGCCATGACTTGAACTCAAGCAACACCTGCACATGAACAAACAAACAATCCTTACGAGCCCAAGTCCTCGACTTGACTCACGTCAGTTCCGAACACAACACCTTACATGAGCACCTCACATAAGCATGTTGCAAAACCACAGTAACACAGTATTATCCATATCAACCAAAACGCACCAAAAAACTTAGTAAATGAATACTAAGCAATCTTTCCAACAATGTAAAGCAAGTACGAAACATTGCAAATGAAAAGCAAAAGCACTGCGGTTAAGTTCCGGACCTTGCCAGAGCAACCCGGAGCTAACAAAAGCTAGTAGAACCTAGCACCGGAGCTTACCAAAACTAGTACTACCAAGCTCCCGCCGGAGCTTACAACAGCTAGCAAGACCTAGCGCCGGAGCTAACCAAAACTAGCCGGAACTAGTAATCCCAAAAGCCGGAGCTAGACAAAGTACGTCAGAGCTTAGCAAAAGCATGCCGGAGCTATCAAATATATGTCGGAGCTATCAAAGACATGCCGGAGCTAGAGATAAAGCTCACCGGAGCTAACCAAAGCTAGTCGGACCTTACCAAGACGTCGGACCTAGCATCTAACGTAGTCGGAGCTACCCAAAACAAGTCGGACCCATGGTCGGACCTTGCTATAGCTCGGAGCTAGAGTGGGACCTTGATAAAAAGGTGTTTTGGTGATATTTAAAACTTTTATCATCAAAGCCAAGTGTATTTACTACAAGCCAATGTATTCAGCACACATAGATCTTACAGATTAGACTGATTCTTTTATGTGTGCAACAGAAAAATAGAACCAAATAAAGGTTTCACAGTTATATTCTAGATTATATCACAATTAAATCTTATGTTTAACACTCCAACGTAAGATGAGTAATGATTATGAAACCCTAGATTATATTGATGAATTAGAATGATGAACACCAAAAAGCAAGACACAAGGTTTTATCCCGTGGTTCGGCTACCACAAAGGCAACCTACGTCCACGTTGAGGAGTCCACAACAGGACCGGGTCTTCTCCAACCCTACCCTCGTTGGATCGCCATGAAGGCCAATCCTCTTCCACTAATCACAAAGGGGTGAATTACCGAATTCAAGGGGCCTTCTCACACGTTGAGAGCTCCCTTAGATTACAACACAAATTTCCACCGACAACACACTCAGAAGATTACAATTAAAACGCAGGAGTGTGTTAGAGAATCAAACCAAGAGCTCAACGTGATGTTCCAAGTGTCTCTCCAATGATCTAGAGTGAATCCTCAAAGGATTGATCATTGTTGCACTTAATTTCGTGGAGAGATGTAGTTTTTGAGGCTCTTGGGAGGTGTGACGGCGCTAGGGTTCGAGAGAGTTATCATAATTGGGCCGTGCACCTCTATTTATATGGGGTTTCTAAAAGTGACCGTTAGGGTTCAGAAAGTTAGGACTAGTCCGTGGTGGTCACCGGACTAGTCCGGTGTGCTGTGTGTAGCAAACCCTAAGTACCCCGAAATATCAGACTAGTCCGGCTGAAAACGGACTTGTCCGATTTTGCTACTGGAAATCTTCGGACTAGTCCGATACCCATCGGACCTGTCCGGACATGTGAAACCCTAAGTGAGTTAGATGACAAGTCCGCACTTGGAGGACTTGTCCGATGTAGATCAGAGGGTTTTTTGGACTAGTCCGTGTAGACATCGGACTTGTCCGATTTGGATCAGAAAGAATATCGGACTAGTCCGGTTGTGATCAAACTTGTCCGATTTTGTGTGACTTGTGAAGTGTTTTGAGGACTAGTCCGTACCGGGGAGGACTAGTCCGATTCTAGTCAGAGGAATATCGGACTAGTCCGACAGATATTGGACTTGTCCGATCTAGTGCAGAAAGGTTGTCAGACTAGTCCGGTTGTGATCAGACTAGTCCGGTCCTGTGTAACTTTGTGCAATGTGTGTGTTTAATTGTGATTGAGCTCTTGGGGTGAGTTTCCTTAACACACTCCATACACAATAATCTATTACTCTTCTTCCTTGAGCTCATCTCCACTTTGCTCCTCATCCTTCCTTCTTTTTGGTATTTTGCTCATTTTCCTATCATAGGCCTGCACTCATCTCAACAAATAGGTTAGGATCCCAATTGCTTGTCATAAATCATCCAAAACCCACAAGAGAGTCCTAGATGCACTTTCAATCTCCCCCTTTTTGGTGATTGATGACAACCAATTGAGATTTCACAAAATATGATAAAAATGGAGATTTTCATAAAGTATGCACATATGAGTCAAAAATACATCAGGCAGTGAAAGAATTATCCATATGTGCATTCTTTATGGTGGGATGCATAACTAAGTATATTAAGACATTGAGAATGACATAATTTACATTAATCAACCAAAGCCAAGCATATATGTCATTCCAGGAGCAAGATTACAGATTTCAACAAATACTTCTCAAATTAATTAAGCATTGCATCACAGAACCATAACTAACTTAGGAACAAAGTTAAAACACTGCAAAACTCAAAAATAGACAAGAAGCATAAAAAGAGCTCTCTCCTCGCATCCTACAGCTAAAGCTAAGACTAGCTAGGACTCCCCCTCAATCTCCCCCCCTTTGGCATCAAGACACCAAAAAGAAGGAGAGGAGGGTCCTAGGGTCTTCACTCTTCACTGTCGGTCCTCTCATTGTCGTCTTTGTCATCTTCATATTCAGCTTGATGAGGAGGAGAAGGAGGAGGGGCGGAGGCGCTCGAGCCCCCAACGCCAAAGTAGGCAAGCTCGGATGGGGTCAAGGGCCCGAGCTCAGTGTAGTCCGGGTCGGAGTCCTTAGAGATCACTGGAGATCCAATGAGGTCGATCTCCAGCTTCTGGCAAATTTGCTTCACATTTGCCTTGATGTACTTCATGTCCTCCTTTCTTTTCATGTTGAGCTTGTGGGCCTTCACTTCGGCCTTCTTGCAGGAGGTGAAGATGGCAGCCATGTATTTGAGGATTCCACTAGCTGATCCTCTCTGAGGGGCTGCCCTTGAAGTTGGAGTAGCTCTGACATCTTCTCTTGTTCTTGCCGGTGCCTCGGGACTAGAGGCCGGCGAGGGAGCAGCCTGGACATTTACTTGTTGAGGCTTCTGAGGCCTCAGAGGTGTGTGCTCCACATCCTTGACAAACTCAATCCCTGTGACTTTCTCAATCATAAACATTAGATAGGGAGCATAGCCACAGGACCCGTTGGGGGTGCTGGAGATGTTAACCATATCGTTCCATATGTAGTCGAACACATCAAACTGTCTGTTCTTGCTTATGACCCTCATTAGGGTCTGGAGGTACCCTTGTACACTCCCTGCATCCCCATCCTTAGGGGCAATGGTCTTCCTCAAGACTCTGTTTAGCACCACAAAGAATGGCTTCATGTTCTTTGTGGAAGGGGGGATGAACTTTGAGTTGGGCTCATAGAGAAACTTCATCTTGTCCTTCTCGATGACACCAACATTGTGAATAATCACATTATCATTGCTGGAGGTGTCAAGATGCAACATCCTTGCAAATTCTTCATAAGTGATAGTGTACTTGGATCCATGAGTCATCCAAGTCACTCTTTCCTCTTCATCGCTTGCAAAGTGGCAGGTGGCATAGAACTGAGCCACCACTTCATCGTTCCAATTGTACTTGAAGGCAAAGAGGTCCTTCAAGCCATGTCTTTCAGCTACTGCAATCACTTCATCAAAAGCAGAGCATATTTTCTTCTCAAGATGTGCCCAGTCGATCCACTGACTGCGCACCACTGGTGTCTTCATCGGTAGATACACCGATCTGTAGAAATCATCATGGAAGTTGCACCAGAATCTTCCATCAGCTGCTTGCTTCGGTCGGCCATACCAATCGATGCTTCTGAATTTGGCCGCCGAGTCACTGCCCTTCCCATTGAACCTTTCTTCAGTGGGGTCCCGAACCCCTTCCCTGGGAGCATGCAGCTTCAATGGTCCAACTGGACCCGTCACTATCCCCTTGCCCTTGCCTTTGGCTAGGCAGGCACTTGCCGAGCTAGGGCCACCACTGGCGGTAGCCCTAGAAACTGGCACCTTGGAGGCCGGCTTCTTCGCTAGCACTTTCCTCTGAACTTGTGGAGGAGACGGAGCTGGCTCGGTAGGTCGCTCTTGGCGCTTCTTGCCAAGACTCGTTGAGGTCCGAGGTGCCACCTCGTGGTCCATCTCGGCCTCAAAATCGGAAACCTCATCATTTGAGCTCGTCATGACCTGAGAATGAGTTTCAAGAATGATAATGAATGATACAAGGCACAGGTATGAAAGGATAGAAAGGAATTGCATTGAGGAATTGAAGAGTTAGGTTTTGAGTTCAGAAACATCGGACTTGTCCGGTGCACAGGCACGAACTAGTACGGGGGGGGGGGGGACCGGACTTGTCCGTCCATGGACCGGACTAGTCCGGTGTTCATCCTCAACAACCTAAGAGATTTGACAAAAGCTGATTCCTAATGCACAATAAGTCTAGCATACACATGATACATAAAGGAGGCATGTATATAGTGAAGGATGCTAGGCTATTCGATCAATAATGAAGAAAAACGAGATTTCTAGGGTTTGGATGAAAATTACCGAAGAAATCAATTGAAGCTTGGAGATGAGGGTGTTGAAGGCCGTACAAGTCCGCTAGCTTCAATCCTCAAGAGGGCAAGCTTGATTTCCGCCCAAATGCGGAGATTTTGATGGAGGGAGCAAGAAATCGCCTTGGGAGCTCGAGCGGAGGAGAGAGAACACGTGAGCAAGAGTGGAGGATGAAGGGATTAGGGTTTGGTGGCGGCTAGGGTTAAGGACACAAAAAATCGGACAAGTCCGGAGATGACCGGACTAGTCCGAACTCATCCAGAGAGCAACATGAGACTAGTCCGTGGTGTTATTGGACTAGTCCGGTCTAACCGGCACTCTGCGGACTAATCTGCATGTGCGGACTAGTCCGGGTAACCACGGACTAGTCCGTGGACCAGGAGAAATTTGCATAGCCCATTCATATATATTTGAAGGTTCATAAACATAAAATAGAGGGGCAAATCAAATCAAATAGTCTTGATGAATATGATCAGTAAGCATACAACAATCAAGCAATGATCATAATTCACCAAGATCTAGTAATTGACATAGTTTTTCGGGAAAAATTTGAGAGAGAGTTGATTTTCACAATTCAATCAATATATTTTGAAGAATTCATACAGGTATGCAACTTTTCAAGCCACACTCCGAGCATCGAGGATATTTAGTTCATTTCAGAGTTTGCAAAAGCGCTTTTCATCAAGTGGCTTGGTGAATATGTCGGCCAATTGTTTTTGGGTATTGACATGTGATATGGCTATGTCTCCTTTCATAGCATGATCTCTCAAAAAGTGGTGTCTTATGTCTATGTGTTTAGTTCTGGAGTGCTCAACTGGGTTGTGGGCAATTTTAATGGCACTCTCGTTGTCACAAAGGAGTGGAATACGGTTCATATTGTAACTGTAATCCCTTAGAGTTTGTCGCATCCAAAGGAGTTGTGCACAACAGCTCCCGGCTGCAACATACTCCGCTTCAGCTGTGGATAAGGCAATGGAATTTTGTTTCTTGGAGGACCAAGAAACTAGGGATCTCCCTAGGAATTGGCATGTGCCGAAGGTGCTTTTTCTATCTACTTTGCACCTGGCATAATCTGCATCGGAGTAACCAATGAGATTGAATTTTGAGCCTTTTGGGTACCAAAGACCAAGGTTGGGTGTATGAACTAAATATCTCAAGATCCTTTTTACGGCTGTCAAGTGACATTCCTTATCGTTGGCTTGAAATCTTGCACACAAACATACACTCAACATAATGTCTGGCCTAGATGCACATAAATATAGTAGAGATCTAATCATGGAGCGATATACCTTTTGGTCGACGCTAGGTCCATCTTCATTGAGATCCAAGTGGCCATTTGTTGCCATGGGGGTCTTTATGGGCTTTGCCTTGTCCAAACTTCTTAAGTATGTCCTGCGTGTACTTGGTTTGTCTTATGAATGTCCCTTCCTTTTGTTGCCGCACTTGGAATCCCAAGAAGTACTTTAGTTCTCCCATCATTGACATTTCAAACCTGTCTGTCATGATTTTACTAAATTCTTCACAAAAAGATTGGTTAGTTGACCCAAAGATTATATCGTCAACATAAATTTGACAAATAAAAAGATCATTGTCTAAATTCTTTGTAAATAGAGTATAATCTACTTTGCCAATTTGAAAACCGTTCTCAATTAAGAAATCTCTAAGACACTCATACCAAGCTCTAGGATCTTGTTTGAGGCCGTAGAGCCTTACGCAATTTGAATACGTGGTTGGGGAACTCTTCGTCTTCAAACCCGGGTGGTTGCTCCACGTACACCTCCTCCTTGATTGGTCCGTAGAGGAAGGCGCTTTTTACATCCATTTGATACAACTTGAAATCATGGTGAGTAGCATATGCAAGTAATATTCTAATAGATTCAAGCCTAGCTACTGGAGCAAAAGTCTCATCGAAATCCAAACCTTCGACTTGTGAATAACCTTTGGCCACAAGTCATGCTTTGTTCCTTGTCACCACCCCATGTTCGTCTTGTTTGTTGTGGAAGACCCACTTGGTGCCGACGATGTTTGCATTGGGTCTTGCCACAAGTTCCCACACCTCGTTCCACTTGAAGTTGTTCAATTCTTCTTGCATTGCCACCACCCAGTCTGGATCTTTCAATGCATCATCAACCCTGCGTGGTTCCAAAAAGGATACAAACGAATAATGCTCACAAAAGTTAGCTATGCGAGATCTAGTGTTTACTCCCTTTTGGATGTCACCAATGATATTGTCGATTGGGTGATCCCTTTGGATGCATTGGTGTACTCTTCGGTGTGGCACTTGAGGAGTTGTGTCTTCATGATCATCTGCTTCTCCCCCTAAGTAGTTGCCTTCGTTGACTTGTTGATCATCTTCATATTCTTGTGGTTGATCTTGTGCTGAAGCTCCCCCTTGATCTTTGGTCTCCTCTTGTGGTTCATCTTTCTCATGTACGTGTGAAGGTGGCTCTTGTGGTCGAACTTCACCTAGAGCCATTCTTTTCAATGCTTGACAAGGAGCTTCTTATTTACCTAATTCACATGGATCAACTTGCTCCTTTTGGGAGCCATTAGTCTCATCGAACACTACGTCACATGCTATTTCAACGAGTCCGGAGGCCTTGTTGAAAACTCGATAGGCGTAAGTGTTCGAATCATAACCAAGCAAGAAACCTTCATCGGACTTCGAAGCGAACTTTGAAGTCCGAGGCTTCTTGTTCAGGATATAACATGGTGAACCGAAAACTCGAAAATATGAGATATTTGGTTTGTTACCGGTGAGTAGCTCAAAGGATGTCTTCTTGAGTAGTCGATGAAGATAAAGTCGATTTACGGCGTGGCAAGCGGTGTTAATTGCTTCTGCCCAAAATTGATTCGAGGTCTTGTACTCATCGAGCATTGTTCTTGCCATCTCTATGAGTGTTTGGTTCTTTCTTTCGGCAACTCCATTTTGTTGTGGCGAGTATGGCGCTAAAATTTCGTGCTTGATACCCTCTTCATCAAAGTACTCCTCCACTTGTGTGTTCTTGAACTCCGTGCCGTTGTCGCTTCGAATACTCTTGATTGTCAATGAGAATTCGTTTTGAGCTCGCTTGAAGAACTTCTTGAGTGTTCCTTGTGTTTCTGACTTATCGTGCAAAAAGAAAACCCAAGTGAAGCGAGAAAAGTCATCAATAATTACTAAACCATATTTGTTACCGCCGATGCTTAGGTAAGCAATTGGACCAAACAAGTCCATGTGAAGTAGTTCGAGCGGTCTTGTTGTAGTCATGACGTTCTTTTCAGGATGAGGTGCTCTAACTTGCTTCCCAGCTTGGCACGCGCTACAAGGCCTGTCTTTCTCAAAAACAACATCCTTCAAACTGTGAATGTGATCGCCCTTGAGGATTTTTGAAGATTCCTCATACCAACATGCGCTAGCCGTCTATGCCACAGCCAACCCATGTTGGTCTTTGCAATCAAGCATGTGTCAAGTTCGGCTTTATCCTTGTTGAAGTCAACGAGGTAAAGATTTCCCTTCAACATACCCTTGAATGCAATGGAACCATCACTCCTCCTAGAGACGGTCACACCCTCGTTAGTAAACAAGCAATTATAACCTTTGTCACATAGCTGAGATATGGACAGTAGGTTATAATCTAAGGATTCAACATGTAAAACATGAGAAAGTGTGTGTGTAGAAGATATTGCGATTTTACCGGTACTGAGCACCCTTCCTTGACTATTATCTCCAAAGTAGATGCCTTCGTTTGGGTCCTCATTCTCTTCATATTCCAAGAACATCCTTCTTTCTCCGGTCATATGGTTGGTGCAGCCACTGTCTAGCACCCATTTGGATCCACCGGAGGAATAGGCCTGCAAAAACAAATTATGCTTTGGTTTTTGGTACCCAAGCTTGCTTGGGTCCTTGGAGGTTAGTTACAATACATTTGGGCACCCACACATGAGATTTGGTGTTCCCATGGCGTGGCCCAACATAATTAGAATAAACCTTCCCAAAATTATTTCTCATTAACACATAGGAGGCATCAAAGGTTCTAAAGAGTAATTGTTGTTGTTTGTATACAGGTAGTCTGGAAGGTCAGACTTGTCCGGAGGACCGGACTTGTCCGGACACTTACCGGACTAGTCCGGTGTTTGTGTGAGTTCAGGTTTTTACCCTTCAACTTATGAGTTTGAGAGGATCTTTCCTTCACAAAGGAAATCCTCCCCTTGTTATTCTTATGACTTCCAGCATGCTGTTTTTCATCATAAGAGTAACCAATGCCATACTTGACATTTGGAGGTCTTTGGACCAAGTATGCACTACGTGCATAGTTGATCTTCTCCTTGTCAAATATTCCACATTGGGTAGGATTTTTATCCTTTGTGGAGGTTGACTTCTCCTTCAAACTGGTGTCTATTTTACTACATGTGCATATATGAGCAAAATCAGTTTTAGTGGATTGAGAAGGTGAACTTGAAGAGGAGGAAGGTTCACTCAGCTTGAGTGACTCAACTTGCACTTCAAGGATCTTGGTAACCTTGATCAGGTCAGCAAGTTGGTCCTTGATTGCAACATTTGAGTCAGTTAACTTCAAGCAAGCTTTCTTGCTTGAAGCTAACCCAAGCTCTAGTGAATTGTTTTTCTCCTTTTCAAGTTCTAGAAGTTTGTCAAGTTCGACATACTCCTCCTTTTGGGAGATAATCATGTCCTCTTGGCGATGAATCAACCTCTCCTTCTCAACAAGTTGATCAAGTAAAAAATTCATTTTTGTTGCAGCTTTCCTATCTAGTCCACTAAGCATATCTTCATCATCACTAATTATTTCATCATCACTAGAGTAGGAATGCACGGAAGGGGTTTTGATGATTACCTTGCGTTTACCTTCCTTTGCCATAAGGCACGTGCCATTTCCCTTCCTTGCGCCGAGTGTGGGGAAGAGTGTAGATTTCTTGGACGCACTCTCGATGGCTATGCTAGCCATCTCCTCTTCTTCGGATGATGAGGACTCATCGTTTGAGTCCCACTCCTTCCCAATGTGCGCTTGTTCGGCTTGTTTCTTCTTCTTGAAGAATTTCTTAGGTTGAGGCTTGACTTCATTGGTCTTCTTCTTGTTCTCCTCATGGGCAATCAACTATAAAGTGGTTATACTCACCACAATTATTGCAAGCCCGCCTCAACTTCGGTTTTGTTCTTTCCTTGTACTTTCCCTCACTTGATTTTGTTCCTTGTCTTTTCTTCATTATTCTCTTGAACTTTTTCATGAACAATATCATGTCCTCTTCATCTATCTCACTGCTTTCGTCGTCACTGTCTTCCTCTAGTTGTGCTTCCCTTGCTTCTTTGGATAGAGGCTTGAGGGTGGACTTTAGAGCAAACCCATTCTTCTTAGCCGAGGTGAGATCGGCAATTTCCTTGGCGTGCTTTGCTTGTCTTTCCATCATCTCAAAGTTGATGATTTTTCCAAGCAATTCATCCGGAGTCATCCTTTTGTATCCGGGGCTTTCTCTAATCATGGAGCGTAGCGTGACATTGCGAGGCATAAAAGCTCTAAGGATGAGATTTACCACCTCGTGGTCATTCCACTTCTTGCTCCCGTATGATCAAACTTTGTTGACAAGTGTCTTCAATCGATTGTACATATCTTGGGGTGACTCGTCTTCCTCAATTGTGAATCTTCCTAGTTCGCCTTCGATCATCTCAATCTTTGCTTCATGCACATGTCGGTCACCTTCATGTGCAGTTTGTAGTGTATCCCATATCTCCTTAGCAATTTCGAGTCCATCCACCTTGGTGAACTCGTCCCGACTAAGTGAGGAGGTGATTACAGCTGCGGCTTGTGCATTTCTATGAATGGCCTGCTCTTGGCTTGGGGTGAGCTCTTCGTCGTCGTCCGGAATATCTATCCCTGTGCATACAACATGCCATAGACTTGGGTTGAGGGAAATCAAATGCATTTTCATATTCTGCCTCCACATTGAGTAATCACTTCCATCAAAGTGTGGGGCTTTTCCAAGTGGGATAGATAAGTAATGATTTGTTTTTGGAATTTAGACGATCATAGTTAAAAGGATATCGGGAGTAGTCGGTGTGACTACTCCCCTTCTTCTTCTCTTCAACTTTCACTTTCCCTTTGGAAAGTGCCTTCTTTCTAAGGAGCGCCTTTAGCTCCAGTGTCTCCTCATCGTCGTCCTTGAAGTCTTGAATGGCTTCGAGGTACTTCTACACTTCTTGGGTCTTGTCGTTGTTAACCTCCTCTTGGTTGTTGATTTTGTGGGCGTCCTTCATGTCCGACATGATCTCTTCGAGTGGTTAGACTCTTTCTTGAAGAACCTCGCTCTGATACCAATTGAATGTGGGCCTAGAGGGGGGGGTGAATAGGCCTTTTTGAAAGTTGTCAGATCCTGCAACAGTCAACAACAAGCTCAATACCAGAGATATCGGACTAGTCCGGTAAAGTGCGGACTAGTTCGGTGTTCACGGACTAAGTTGATTAAGCTAGATCGATAAGATTGATTCTTTTATGTGTGAAGCGGAAAAATAGAACCAAATAAAGGTTTCACAGTTATATTCTAGATTATATCACAATGAAATCTTATGTTTAACAATCCAACGTAAGATGAGTAATGATTATGAAACCCTAGATTATATTGATGAATTAGAATGATTAACACCAAAAAGCAAGACACAAGGTTTTATCCCGTGGTTCGGCTACCACAAAGGCAACCTACGTCCATGTTGAGGAGTCCACAACAGGACCGGGTCTTCTCCAACCCTACCCTCGTCGGATCGCCACGAATGCCAATCCTCTTCCACTAATCACAAAGGGGTGAATAACCGAATTCAAGGGGCCTTCTCACACGTTGAGAGCTCCCTTAGATTACAACACAAATTTCCACTGAAAACACACTCAAAAGATTACAATTAAAACGCAGGAGTGTGTTAGAGAATCAAACCAAGAGCTCAACGTGATGTTCCAAGTGTCTCTCTAATGATCTAGAGTGAATCCTCAAAGGATTGATCGTTGTTGCACTTAATTTCGTGGAGAGATGTAGTTTTTGAGGCTCTTGGGAGGTGTGACGGCTCTAGGGTTCGAGAGAAGTATCATAATTGGGTCATGCACCTCTATTTATATGGGGTTTCTAAAAGTGACCGTTAGGGTTCAGAAAGTTCGGACTAGTCCGTGGTGGTCACCGGACTAGTCCGGTGTGCTGTGTGTAGCAAACCCTAAGTACCCCGAAATATCGGACTAGTCCGGCTGAAAACGGACTTGTCCGATTTCGCTACTAGAAATCTTCGGACTAGTCCAATATCCATCGGACCTGTCCGGACATGTGAAACCCTAAGTGAGTTAGATGACAAGTCCGCACTTGGAGGACTTGTCCGATGTAGATCAGAGGGTTTTTCGGACTAGTCCGTGTAGACATCGGACTTGTCCGATTTGGATCAGAAAGAATATTGGACTAGTCCGATTGTGATCGGACTTGTCCGATTTTGTGTGACTTGTGAAGTGTTTTGAGGACTAGTCCGTACTGGGGAGGACTAGTCTGATTCTAGTCAGAGGAATATCGGACTAGTCCGACAGATATCGGACTTGTCCGATCTGGTGCAGAAAGGTTGTCGGACTAGTCCGGTTGTGATCGGACTAGTCCGGTCCTGTTTAACTTTGTGCAATGTTTGTGTTTAATTGTGATTGAGCTCTTGGGGTGAGTTTCCTTAACACACTCCATACACAATAATCTATTACTCTTCTTCCTTGAGCTCATCTCCACTTTGCTCCTCATCCTCCTTCTTTTTGGTATTTTGCTCATTTTCCTATCATAGGCCTGCACTCATCTCAACAAATAGGTTAGAATCCCAATTGCTTGTCATAAATCATCCAAAACCCACAAGAGAGTCCTAGATGCACTTTCACAGGGTACCAACAGTGGCCCCCAGGCCCACCTTTGGGAGAAACTCTTTGGGTTAAATTATTCTACCAGAGGTGGGGCCATCTTCGATTCTTGCGTTGCGACTTCAAAGGTCTTTTCATGTGCCGTTGGGGTGATGGTTCGCAGTTAAACCACCGCTGTGTGGCTCTTCTTGATGAGGCAGGTGAGATCCTGACGTGTAGATCTCACACAATTGAAGGTCGTCGGTTCCCAATACGGAAACTGTATCGGTTCCGAGCGCCCTATCAGGTCGCCACCCTCAGGCTTCCAACTTTCCATCATGACAACAGTTCACCTGGTGTGATAACTTCGACTTTTCCACCGAAGTGTACCCGGGGCCATTTTTCATTGACATAGTATATTTTTGAAATGAAATCTCGATCCCGACGCGATTTCCATCCAAGCGTTGTAGACTCTTACATAAGAAGGAAAACCCGCACGGTTTGAGGACTCTTTACGCTTTCATTCGAACTTGCGCTCAAAGCTTCCCAACCTTTGCATAGCCCTTCCAACTTGAAAGTGCATCTAGGAATCCCTTGTGGGTTTTGGATGATTTATTACAAGCAAATGAGATCCTAACAACTTTGTTGAGATGAGCACATGTTTTAAGTTGAAAATAAGCAGAGTGCCAAAAAGAAGGGAAAATGAGGAACAATGTGGAGAAGAGCTCAAGGAACAAGATTAGTAGATCATTGTGTGTGGAGTGTGTTAAGGAAACACACCCCAAGAGCTCAATCACAAATAAACACACACATTGCACAAGTTTATACAGGACCGGACTAGTCCGACTGATACCGAACTAGTCTGATATCCTCTCTGCACAAGATCGGACAAGTCCCATATCCATAATGTCTGGCCTAGATGCACATAAATAGAGTAGAGATCCAATCATGGAGCAATATACCTTTTGGTCGATGCTAGGTCCATCTTCATTGAGATCCAAGTGGCCATTTGTTGTCATGGGAGTCTTTATAGGCTTCGCCTTGTCCATTCCAAACTTCTTGAGTATGTTTTGTGTGTACTTGGTTTGGCTTATGAACGTGCCTTCCTTTTGTTGCCGTACTTGGAATCCTAAGAAGTACTTTAGCTCTCCCATCATGGACATCTCAAACCTATCTGTCATAATTTTACTAAATTCCTCACAAAAAGATGGGTTAGTTGAACCAAAGATTATATCATCAACATAGATTTGACAAACAAATAGATCATTGTCAAAATTCTTTGTAAACAATGTATAATCTACTTTGCCAATCTTAAAGCCATTTTCAATTAAGAAATCTCTAAGACACTCATACCAAGCTCTAGGAGCTTGTTTGAGGCTGTAGAAAGCCTTACGCAATTTGAATACATGGTCGGGGAACTCTTCGTCTTCAAACCTGGGGGGGTTGCTCCACATACACGTCCTCCTTGATTGGTCCGTTGAGGAAGGTGCTTTTCACATCCATTTGATAGAGCTTGAAATCATGGTGAGTAGCATATGCAAGTAATATTCTAATAGATTCAAGTCTAGCTATGGGAGCAAAGGTCTCATCGAAATCTAAACCTTCGACTTGTGAATACCCTTTGGCCACAAGTCGTGCCTTGTTCCTTGTCACCACCCCGTGTTCGTCTTGTTTGTTGCGGAAGACCCATTTGGTGCTGATGACGTTGGATTTGGGTCTTTCGACTAGTTCCCACACCTCGTTTCTCTTGAAATTGTTGAGTTCTTCTTGCATGGCCACTACCCAATCCGGATCCTTCAATGCATCCTCAACCCTGCGTGGTTCCAAAAATGACACAAACGAGTAATGATCACAAAAATTAGCTATGCGAGATCTGGCAGTTACTCCCTTTTGGATGTCGCCGATGATGTTGTCGATTGGGTGATCCCTTTGGACGCATTGGTGTACTCTTGGGTGTGGTACTTGCTGTCTTGAATCTTCATGATCATCTTCTTCTCCCCCTAAATGATTGCCTTCGTTGACTTGTTGATCATCTTCACTTTCTTGAGGTTGATCTTGTATGGAAGCTACCCCTTGATCATTGGTCTCCTCTTGTGGTTCGTTTTCCTCATGGATATGTAGAGGTGGCTCTTGTGGTCGAACTTCCCCTAACACCATTCTTCTCAATGCTTGGCAAGGAGCTTCTTCTTTATCTAGCACACATGGATCAACTTGCTCATTTTGGGAGCCATTAGTTTCATCGAACACTACGTCACGTGCTACTTCAACAAGTCTGGAGGTCTTGTTGAAAACACGATAGGCTTAAGTGTTCGAATCATAACCAAGCAAGAAACCTTCATCGGACTTTGAAGCGAACTTTGAAGTCCTAGGCTTCTTGTTTCAAATATAGCATGGGGAACCAAAAACTCGAAAATATGAAATATTAGGCTTGTTGCCGGTAAGTAGCTCATAGGATGTCTTCTTGAGTAGTCGATGAAGGTAAAGTTGATTTATGGCGTGGCAAGCAGTGTTGACCGCTTCCGCCCAAAATCGATCCGAGGTCTTGTACTCATCGAGCATTGTTCTTGCCATCTCTATGAGAGTTCGGTTCTTTCTTTTGGCAACTCCGTTTTGTTGAGGGGAGTACGGAGCTGAAAACTCGTGCTTTATGCCTTCTTCATCTAGGTACTCTTCCACTTGTGTGTTCTTTAACTCCGTGCCGTTGTCGCTTCAAATGTTCTTGATTGTCAATGAGAATTCATTTTGAGCTCGCTTGAAGAACTTCTTGAGTATTCCTTGTGTTTCTGACTTGTCATGCAAAAAGAAAACCCAAGTGAAGCGAGAAAAATCATCAACAACTACTAAACCATATTTGTTACCATCGATGCTTATGTAGGCAATTGGACCAAATAAGTCCATGTGAAGTAGCTCGAGCGGTCTTTATGTAGTAATGACGTTCTTGGCGGGGTGAGGTGCTCCAACTTGCTTCTCGGCTTGGCACGCGCTACAAGGTCTGCCTTTCTCAAAAACAACATCCTTCAAACCTCGGATGTGATCGCCCTTGAGGAGTTTTTGAAGGTTCCTCATACCAACATGCACTAGCCATCTATGCCACAGCCAACCCATGTTGGTCTTTGCAATCAAGCATGTGTCAAGTTCAGCTTTATCCTTGTTGAAGTCAACAAGATAAAGTTTTCCCTTTAACATACCCTTGAATGCAATGGAACAATCACTCCTCTTAGAGACGGTCACACCCTCGTTAGTGAACAAGCAATTATAACCTTTGTCACATAATTGAGATATGGACAATACGTTATAATCTAAGGAATCTATATGTAATACGTGAGAAAGAGTGTGTTGTGGTGATATGACAATTTTACCGGTATCGAGCACCTTTCCTTGACTATTGTCTCCGAAGTAGATGCCCTCGCTTGGATCCTCATTTGCTTCATATTCAACGAACATCCTTCTTTCTCCGGTCATATGGTTGGTGCAACCACTGTCTAGCACCCATTTAGATCCACCGGAAGAATAGGCCTGCAAAAACAAATTATGCCTTGGTTTTAGGTACCCAAGCTTGCTTGGGTCCTCGGAGGTTAGTCACGAGAGATTTGGGCACCCACATATGAGACTTGGTGTTCCCATGGTGTGGCCCAACATAATGAGCATAAACTTTGCCAAAATTATTTCTCATTAGACATATGATGCATCAAAGGTTCTAAATAATAACTGTTGTTGTTTATACACAGAACTAGTCTGGGAGGCCGGACTTGTCCGGACCCTGACCGGACTAGTCCGGTGGTCATGCGTGTTGTACTCATTATTTTTTTATTTTCCAGTTTTGAAGACTCCTCCCTTTACAAAGACATTGCTATCCCTGTTATTCTTATGGCTTCTAGCTTGTTGCTTTTCACCATAAGAGTAACCAATGCCATATTTGACATTTGGAGGTCTTGTGACCAAGTATGCACTACATGCATATTTGATCTTCTCCTTGTCAAATATGTCAGTTTGTGCAGGATGCTTGTCCTTCGTGGAGGGTTATTTGCCTTTCAAACTGTTGTCAATTTTACCACATGTACAAGTAGAAACTACTTCAGTTTTAATGGGTTGTGAAGGTGAACATGAAGAGGATGAAGGGTCACCTTGCTTGAGTGACTCAACTTGCACTTCAAGGATCTTGTTAATCTTGATTAGGTTAGCAAGTTCTTCCTTGATTGCGGCATTTGAGTCATTTAACTCCAAGCAAGCTTCCTTGCTTGAAGCTAACTCAACCTCTAGTGACTTGCTTCGCTCCTTTTCAAGCTCTAGAAGTTTGTCAAGTTCGACATATTCCTACTTTTGGGAGATAATCATGTCCTCCTGATGATGTATCAGCCTCTCCTTCTCAACAAGTTGATCAAGTAAAATTTTCATTTTTGTGGTAGTTTTCCTATCTAATCCAATAAGCATATCCACATTATCACTATTGATTTCATCATCGCTAGAATAGGAATGCACGGAAGGGGGTTTGGTGTTTACCTTGCATTTACCTTCCTTTGCCATGAGTCAAGTGCCATTTCCCTTCCATGCGCCGAGTGTGGGGAAGAGAGTAGACTTCTTGGATGTCTTCTCGATGGCTATGCTAGCCATCTCTTCTTCTTCAGATGATGAGGACTCATCATTTGAGTCCCACTCTTTCCCTATGTGCGCTTGTTCAGCTTTTTTCTTCTTCTTGAAGAATTTCTTGGGTTGAGGCTTGTCTTCTTTGGTCTTCTTCTTGTTCACTTCATATGGGCAATCAACTATAAAGTGGCTATACTCACCACAATTATAGCATGCCCGCCTCAAGTTTGGCTTTGTTCTTTCCTTGTACTTTCCTTCGCTTGATTTAGTACCTTGTCTCTACTTCATTATTCTCTTGAATTTCTTCATGAACAGTATCATGTCTTCTTCATCTAATTCGCTGCTCTCATCATCACCGTCTTCTTCTAGCTGAGCTTCTCGAGCTTCTTTAGATAGGGGCTTGAGGGTGGACTTCAAAGCAACCCCTTTTTTCTTTGCCGAGGTGAGGTTGGCAATTTCCTTGACATGCTTTGCTTGTTTTTCCATCATCTCGAAATTGATGATTTTTCCAAGTAAATTATCCGGAGTCATTTTCTTGTATCCAGGGCTTTCTCTGATCATTGAGCATAGGGTGACGTTGTGAGGCATGAAAGCTCTAAGGGTGAGCTTCACCACCTCGTGGTCATTCCACTTCTTGCTTCTGTATGATCGAACCTTGTTGACGAGTGTCTTTAATCAATTGTACATATCTTGAGACTCGTCTTCTTCGATTGCGAATATTCCTAATTCGCCTTCGGTCATTTTGATCTTTGCTTCACGCACATGACGGTCACCTTCATGTGCAATTTGCAACATGTCCCATATCTCCTTCGCAATCTCGAGTCCATCCACCTTGGTGAACTCGTCCCGACTGAGCGAAGAGGTAATAACTGCCGCGGCTTGAGCATTTCGATGAATTTCCTACTCTTGGCTTGGTGTAAGTTCTTCATCGTCGTCCGGAATATCTATCCTTGTGCACACAATATGCCATAAACTTGGATTGAGGGAAATTAGATGCATTTTCATATTTTGCCTCCACATTGAGTAATCACTTCCATCGAAGTGTGGGGATTTTCCTAGAGGGATAGATAAATAATAATTATTGTTGGGATTAAGATGATCATAGTTGAAAGGATATCGGGAGTAGTCGGTGTGACTAACCCCCTTCTTCTTCTCTTCAATCTTTACTTTCCCTTTGGAAAGTGTCTTCTTTCTTAGGAGCTCCTTTAGTTCCAGCGTCTCCTCATCGTCGTCCTCGAAGTCTTGAATGGCTTCAAGAAGCTTCTCCACCTTTTGGTTCTTGTCATCATCAACCTTTTCTTGGTTGTTGCTCTTGTGGATGTCCTTCATGTCCGACATGATCTCTTCGAGCGGTTAGTCTCTTTCTTGAAGAACCTCGCTCTAATACCAATTGAATGTGGCCTAGAGGGGGGGGTGAATAGGCCTTTTTGAAATTTGTCGGAACCTGCAACACTTAATAACCAGATCAAAACCAGAGATATCGGACTAGTACGGTAAAGTGCGGACTGGTCTGGTGTGTACCGACTAGGTTGATTAAGTTTGATCGATTAATTTGATTCTACGATGTATGCAGCGGACATATACAGTTAATTGAAGTGTTGCAAGATTATGGACTAGAATATATCACAATTCGATCTTATACTTAATGATTCAACGTAAAGTAACAATATTGATTCAAACCCTAGATTATTGTGATGAATAAGAACGATGAACACAAAGCAAGAACACAAGCGATTTACGTCGCGGTTCGGCTCCCACAGAGGCAACCTACATCCACGTTGAGAAGTCCACAAAAGGACCGGGTCTTCTCCAACTCTACCCTCGTCGGATCGCCACGAAGACCAATCCTCTTCTCTTATCACAAAGGGTAAATAACCAAATTCAAGGGGCCTTCTCACACGTTGAGGGCTCCCCTAGATTACAATGACAACTCCACCAAGAACACACTCAAAAGATTATAATAAAAATCATAGGAGTGTGTTAGGGAATCAAACCAAGATCTCAAGAGTGTTGAAACGTGTCTCTCCAATGATTCGAAGTGTATCCTCAAAGGATTGATCTTTGTGGCTTTAGATTTCGTGGAGAGATGTGTTTTTGAGGCTCTTGGGAGGTGTGACGGCACTAGGGTTCGAGAGTGTAGTAAAGTTGGGTCGTGCACCTCTATTTATATGGGGGTTTTAAAAGTGACTGTTAGGGTTACAAAAGATCGAACTAGTCCGTGGTGGACACCGGACTAGTCCGGTGTGCTGTGTGTAGCAAACCCTAAGTGTCCCGAAATATCGGACTAGTCCAGCTAGGAGCGGACTTGTCCGATTTCACTTCTGGAAATCTTCAGACTAGTCCGATAGACATCGGACTTGTCTGGACAGTGAAATCCTAAGTGGTTATGAGGACAAGTCCGCACTTGGAGTACTTGTCCGATTTAGGTCAGAGAGTTTTTCGGACTAGTCTGTGCCAACATCGGACTTGTACGATATAGATCAGAATGAATATCGGACTAGTCCAGTGTGTGATCGAAATTGTCCAATTTTGTGTGACTTGTGAAGTGTTTTGAGGACTAGTTCGCACTGGGGAGGACTAGTCCGATTCTAGTTAGAGAGATATCAGACTAGTCCGATGGATATCAGACTTGTCCGATCTTGTGCAGAAAGGATATCAGACAAGTTCGGTGTTAGTCAGACTAGTCCGGTCCTGTATAAACTTGTGCAATGTGTGTGTTTATTTGTGATTGAGCTCTTGGGGTGTTTTTCCTTAACACACTCCACACACAATGATCTACTAATCTTGTTCCTTGAGCTCTTCTCCACATTGTTCCTCATTTTCCCTTCTTTTTGGCACTTTGCTTATTTTCAACTTAAAACCTGTGCTCATCTCAACAAAGTTTTTAGGATCTCATTTGCTTGTCATAAATCATCCAAAACCCACAAGGGATTCCTAGATGCACTTTCAAGTTGGAAGGGCTATGCAAAGGTTGGGAGGCTTTGAGCGCAAGTTCGAATGAAAGCGTAAAGAGTCCTCAAACCGTGCGGGTTTTCCTTCTTACGTAAGAGTCTGCAAAGCTTGGATGGAAATCGCGTCGGGATCGAGATTTCATTTCAAAAATATACTCTGTCAATGAAAAATGGCCCCGGGTCCACTTCAGTGGAAAAGTCAAAGTTATCACACCAGGTGAACTTTTGTCATGATGGAAAGTTGGAAGCCTGAGGGTGGCGACCTGACAGGGCACTCGGAACCGATACAGTTTCCGTATTGGGAACTGACGAACTTCAATTGTGTGAGATCTGCACGCCAGGATCTCACCTGCCTCAACAAGAAGAGCCACACGGTGGTGGTTTAACTGCGAACCATCACCCCAACAGCACATGAAAAGACCTTTGAAGTCGCAACGCGAGAATCGAAGATGACCCCACCTCTGGTAGAATAATTTAACCCAAAGAGTTTCTCCCAAAGGTGGGCCTGGGGGCCACTGTTGGTACCCTGCATACCGGGTACCCCACGATACCGCAAGTAAACTCACGGAGTTCCACATGTCCGAGTTGAAGACCTCCAAAGGCTACACATGTCCCGCAGCACAGGACCCACTTCCCTCATTTGGGTAGCTCCGGTACTACCATGTGTAACACAAGACCAGACCTAACTCCCTGTATAGGGAAGCTCCGGTCATGCCACGTGTCCAGTGGCTCTGGACCTAACTCCCAGTAGAGAGAAGCTCCAGGTGCTGCCAAGTGTATAGCAGCACCGGACCTACCTCCCCACAGAGGGAAGCTCCGGAGCTGCCACGTGTATACCGTCTCCGGACCTGCCTCCCCACAGTGGGAAGCTCCAGAGCTGCCATGTGTCGAGTCTCCAGACTTAAGCCTGCAACGGGTAGACTGCTGGATCTCCAACGGTGCGGACATTCAAGAGGCAGTTAAAGCAGCCGTTACAAGACCTGATTACGTGTCATTAATGACATGCTAATGACACACGATCAGATGACCTTTAGTACTAGTAACGCCACCATTAAAGTGCGTTATCACACTATTAAATGTACTTAATACGTAAAAATCATGTTTTAGGAAATTAAAGACCGCTGGGGCCACTTGTCGGGCCAAGCTGACAATGTAATGGCCAGTCCTTGGACTATAAAAGGCTTGTGCCGCACGGTACAAAGGACAAGTCCACTCGACCCAACTCACACACACACACACACAAACAATCAACAACCACCCTGTAGAGTAGGGTATTACGCTCAGGCGGCCCAGACCACGTAAAACTCTTTGTGTCACTATCTTGTTCTAATCTTACGCGCACCCCAACCGAATACGAACCTCCGCAGACTACAGTCTAGTAGTACCGGGGGAAGTGTCGATCGCACACTTTGACAATACCCTTAATTATTATGCTAGTTGGTATAGATTGTTTAAAGTAAAATCATAAAGTTTGTAATGGCTGAAATCATTTGAAAGCAAATTGTAAAGTTTGAAACCATTGAATAATCAATCGTTATCCTTCCACAAACAAGCAATGTTTCATCATTAGTATATCCATTCCACCCCGCAAATACCAAAACATACACTAAGAGAAGGTGGATCTCAAGTGGGCAAAATAAATGTTAGGTGGTGATCCAGGATCGATGGATGCATTTGGCGGTTTCATGGATATGACCTGTGTCCATGATAGTTGATTGGCGTAGAGCTCGAGTTGCGGTGGCACAAGGTCAATTATAGCGAGTGTTGGTACCCTGTAGACCAGGTACCCTCGCATACCAAAAGAAGAAGTGTTGAGTCCCACTTTCCAGGTGAGAAGACCTTCAGAGGTCATGTGTCCCGTAGCGCCGGACCTGCCTCCCTCTTATGGTGGCTCTTGTGCTGCCACGTTCCTGCAGTGCCGGACCTACCTCGCTTCTAAGGGTGGCTCCAGTGTTGCCACGTGTCCTGCAGCTCGGGACCTGCTTCCCTGCTAAGGGTAGCTCCAGTGCTGGCACGTGTCCCGCGGCGCCTGACCTGCATCCCTCCTAAGGGTGACTCTGGTGCTGCCACATGTCTCGCACCTCCGGACCTGCCTCCCTACTAAGAGTCACTCTGGAGCTGCCACATGTCGGACCCTACATTTCGAACGGGAAGGACTCCGAGATCTCCAACAGCGCGGACATTCAAGTGGCTATAAATCAGTCATTACAAGACCTGGTTAACGTGTCATTAATCTCATATTAATGATGCATGTTCAGAGGGCCTTCAAGCATGGTAATGCTGCCATCAAGGCACGTTATTACACAAATAAACCATTGTTAAGTGCCTAGATTGTGTATAGGATCCTTCATAGCCTGGGGCCACCTTTCGGGTCTCAGTTACACTGTAACAACCACACCTTAGCATATAAAAGGTCTGAGCTGCATGGTAGAACTCAAGTCATCTGATCCCAGACACCTGCATACTGACTCAGGCTCTGTAACACTCAAGCCTACAACACAACCCCGTGGAGTAGGATATTACGCTCAGGCGACTCAAACCACGTAAAAATCTCTGTGTCACCTCTGTTCTTGAGTCTTCGAGTCACGTCCCTACTAAAAAAGAACCTTCATGGACTACTTCTTAGTAGTATCGGGTGAAGTGTCGATCGCACATTTTGACATTTGGCACGCCAGGAAGGGGGGTTGACAAAGAATTTCAAGATCTACAATGGTGAACTCCGCTCGTGCTTCTTTTGACCCAGCTGCACGGGCTGGAAGAGGAAATGAAGTTGGCAAAACCTCTCGTCATCCTAGTGGCAAGCCAGCCACTGATCTACAAGTTGGTGCTGCAGCGCATCAGCTCTGGAACAATGTCCCACCACCTACTGCGGTAGTAGTCGTTGCTCAGATGCAGTATGGTGTTCTGGCGTCGGTAACTGAATCGACAAAAAGTCTAGAAAATGCGCTAATTGCAGTGCTTGCCCTTCTTCTAGTGCCACTTTGACATTTGGCGCGCCAGGTAGGGGGCATTTTTTTGGTTCTAAGAGCCTCACCATGATCGTGAATCCTCAGTCCATCGTCAGCTCCTCGCGACCCTCCCGCGATGAAGGGAGCAGGTAGGATGGTGCCACTTCCCGCTCCATAGCGGGCTGATCCAGCAGACACATTGTCACAATTCCAGTGGCTACTGCTGTCACCACACGACAACTTTGTACCACCACCGCTACAATGATGCCACCAGTGGGAGGTCCAAAGTGTGTAGCCTGCTTAGCCTGGTCTTGCGCCCTAAGCCTGTGCCCTGTGACACTAAGACTGTACATTTTGCCTCATGGCTACTTCTGCCACCACACGACGACTACCCGCGACCACGACAACAATGACACCATCAGGTACCTGTGACGTATCCAGTCTCCTTGGTTATTTTCTTGCTCGGAGTCTCATGGTGTTGAACGACCACTCCCATGAAAAGCTAATGCCAATAGAGGGTATGAAGTGTGTTGTCTGCTTAGCCTAATCCTGCACCCTAAGTGTGCGCACTCTAACTTTCCTGCAGCTGAGTATTGGGGGTCCAAAGTGTGCTCGCTGCTTAGCCTGGTCCTCCAATCTAAGTATGCACACTCTACCTTTCCAATTCTGCGGCTGAGTACTGGGGGCCGAACGTCCCTCGAAAGACTAATGTTTGTGGGAGGTCTAGAGACTGTAGCCTGCTTAGCCTAGTCTTGCACCGTAAGCCTGTGCCCTGTAAGCCTAAGCCAGTGCACTCTTCCTCCCCAACACTGCAATTCAGCAATGGGGAATGAAAGGTTCATGCTCCTGGGCGAAGCAATAACCAAAATCTGGTACTGTCACCATGTTCATGTAATTATGCTTCAATATTATATATATGTCCCCTTTTTGCTCTGTTATATCTTTTTGTTGGCCCATAGTGGGAGTTGTGCTATCCTGCTGCAGACGGATAGCCTGTAGTACATGTGATGGGTCTGGGTGTACTGGGTAGTTTTCTCATTTGGGATTCGGTGCTCGCTGAAAGGCCTACTCGCCTGAAAACCAATGCCAATGATAGGTACGAAGTGTGTTAAAGGCTTAGCCTGGTCCAGCACCCGAAGCACGCACACTCTACCTTTTCTGGTGTTGCGTTAAAGTAAGGCGGGTCCGGACAGCACACACTCCTAAGCAAGGCAGCAACCAGTACTCGGATACTGTCGCACTGAATTACTCAGGCCCCGTAGCCCGGCTAAGAACTTTAAGCCACAACAAAACTAAGAGCAGAAAGATCGTGACCGGTGAGCAGTATTACTCTTTCTACCATTACTCTTGTGCAGGTCCTAGTTCACCCTTCTTCGAGCTCCGCAGTCGGACCTCAAGCTCTGGCACCGGCTCCTTCCAGAGGGTCCGCCGTCGATGTTCTTAGCATTGATGATGGTGACCCCACCTACGGAATCGTCGCCTCTCTCGAAGTGGGCCCGAGGGCTAATGTCGGTACCCTGTGGACCAGGTACCCTCGCGTATGTTGACGTTTCTTACGTCATAGATAAAAATCCGCAAGCGCACAAAAACTATCGTGTAGCACTTCCCCTTAAGAGTATTCCCAAGGGTATCAAATCCAAGGAATGTATGTGTTAATCTTACAAACTAATTCACCTAAGGACACAAAGTTGTTTGGTAGGCAAGGAAGAGAGAGGAATTCAAAGTATTGATTTTAATTCAAAAGAATTTGTGGTAGCTGCTTGCTTCAGGCACGGGTTTACCCCTAGCAACACTAGGACAACTCCCAGCAAAAGCCTATGGCATAGCCGAACGTGGAGGATTACTAAGAACAGATAGGGTTGTCACCACCTATTGCCTACCTCTTCAATCTGTGGGTCTACAAGATATTTACTGGTGATTTCTAACCTAAGCACCATGCTTATGTTCTAAATCACAACACTAGTTGTTTCGAACACAAAGCTACAACTAGAGCCTCTAACAAATTAAAGCAATGAACCCACAAGTAATTACTTATGCAAACTATCTTGAATTGGAAATCAAACTTGAGATGAATTCACAAATGGCTTACTTGATTTGAATAACATCTTTGTAGGGGTACAAGTGTAGAAGAGGGACTTGATAAGCCCAAGCCTCCTTCTCCAAAACTCTCACCACACTCTCCTTCTACTTGGCACCCTCTAGGACTACTCTAAACCTTATGAGTGGTATTCTATTCTCAACTTTTGGTGTCTGCTCGCTACCAAATGCGCGCGAATCGGTCACCATTGACTTCTTCAAGCCGGTAGGAGCCAACATGTGGCATTTGACTGGGTTTGGCGCCACTCCCTAGTCGGCTGACTAGGGAGGTTGGCTGACCTGGTCATAGCTCTGTTAGAGCTATGCTTTCTCCAGGTCTCTGTCAGGTGGGCCCCATCCCTTGATATGGGTGTTAGACCATTGGATGGCCTCATATACTTCTGTTTGTGGGCCATTTGATCCATGTGATGACATGTGGCATCACCTGATTCGTTGGAATCTAATTTTATGGATTACTCCCTGTATATCTTGGTATTTTGGGTCTAAATTCACCTGCATACAAATAAACACCAACACTTATGGAATTGGTTAGTTTTTAAACCTAGCACTATGTTGTGTTTTTTTGTGCACATTATGAGGTGAATTGACGGTCTAAATATGACACTTAAGGACCGTCAACAAACTCCCCCACACTTAGTCCTTTGCTCGTCCTCGAGTGAAGGCAAGAAAAAGAACTAAGGTGTTGTCATAAATTTGCTATAAGTTAGAAAATGAGGATACTAGATATTTGAACTCATACCTCAATTCATGAATTCTCTTTTTGGAATGTGTCTACTACATCAATATTGGGTGTTTAAAAAGTGGAATGGTTGGAATGTAGTTCCCTTGGATCTTCCCCTGCCGAAATGTTCTGACGATTTGCTATATTCAAAAAGTCAAAGAAACAATTGCCCTTATCTCTCATTTGGAATATCTCGAATCTCTCAAAGTGTTTTGATCCTCACCTTGGTATGTTGTGCTAATTTTTTCCCTATACTAAAAATGGCTATATCTGGAGCTTGGTAGGGATAAATGTGGCACACATTGCAATTCATATATTACTAAGCCAAAAACTTGATCTTATGAGAGACTTATGTAACAAACAAATTGAGAAAGAAAATTCTTGTGCACATGAATGGAATGGATAATGTGAACTCCATGGTTTTCTCTCTTTAAGGATGAAACATGGCTACTTACTTCTTTTTTTGGCATGCTTCCTCTTTTGAAGAGTATATGCTTTTCTCTTTTTTTTTTGGTAGCCATGTCTTCTACCCCTTTCTATTTTTCTTGAGAGATTTTGATGACCAAAATGCATGGAGTTTCTTTATTGGATGGATGAATGGTAGATGCAAATGTTTAATGTGAGAAATTTCGCATGAATAGGGTACACAAGAATTTCTAAGTCAAAAGTTCATGCAATTCACTCAATTGGGTCACGAGTTTGACAAAGTTCAATAAAAAGCAAAGTGGCATATGCATGCGGTTTTCAAGAATTTGTATCGTATGGCTGTGGTGGGTATTTAAATTTCCAATGAGAGAATCAGGCAAAGTTAAAGACTCCAAATTATGCAAATATCAAAAACAATTTCAAGCAAGGAGATATCTCCTCTAATAACTCATTTACCATATCACACTAGTCAAACACTTAGATGACGTGTTTCTCCTACTTTAATTTGTGGGAATCACAAACAAGGCGATAAATCGAAATATAAAGTATTCAAATATTCAGCTCAAGCAAACTTTGACTACCAAGTTTTAAATTTTAATTTTTGAGTTGAATTGCTTTCAAATATTCATTATCAAATACTAAATCAAATCAAATAGTAATGTAGCATGCATATTCAGGGGTAGGAGATCCAAACCGAATTTGTGGAGAGAAACGGAGCCATGTGGGGCCCACACCAGGTCGGCTGATCCAAACAGCTTAACCTCCTGAAATTCATCCTCCTCTTGGATGAAATCTTCTTCTCCTTCAATTTCAGGGGGTGCTAAGAATTGAAGAGTCCTAATCTCCTCTATTGTCTCATCTTGGATGGGAGATTATGCGGATGTGTTCTTGGAACACAGAATAGGAATAGAGAATTTTGTCCCTCCAAGTTTGACATTGAGGTTTCCTTCCAAGGGAATTTCCATGAGAAATTTCTCAATAGGGATCCCAATCATAATATCAAAATCTTGGATTTTGAATACATGGAAGTCTAGGATAGTCTCAATATCTATGTGTCTTACAGACACTTGTTGCAAAATCCCACATCTTTCAAGGATGTTTTTAAAAGAATCTCGAAAGGATTTACATGTTGGTGCCAACGGCACATCGCTTAGAATGGCAAGAGCACAAGAATCGGAAATGAGGTTTGCTCATCCAGTGGGGTTGTATAGGACTTTCATTGGTGTCCCTCTAATAAAGCATAGAATAGTTGCCAAAAGTGAGGTCATCCGAAGGATTTCGGGTGATTGCTCAACCTCCGCAGTCCATTTCCTGCTTAGAATAGGGGTTAAATCCTTGATCGTCTGTTGGATAAACACTTCATCAGGCGGGTTAGGTGGAGTAAGGGGCAGCGATGGTTTCCTATGGCAGCAATACTTCAAAGTATTTCCAAAATCATCAAATATCTCTTCCTCGAAGTAGAAGGGAAACATCAAAGATTGAATTTCTTCTTCCTTCATAGTTTCAGGTTCAGGAGAGGACTCATCCAACAAGGTTTGGGACAAGCAAGAGCTAGGTTCTTCCTTGTCCATGGATTTATCCTCGGATCTGCACACTACTTCCTCTTGAGGAGGCTCATTAAGGCTCATAATGAAGGAAAAATTTTCTAGAGTTCAGTCTAGAAGATTCTTGCCTTCTTCTAGTGTCTTATGGAGGAAAGATCCTCCAGCCGTAATGTCAAGATGTAGGGCAAACTCTTTGTTCATTACCATATAGAAGTGTTGCAAAAGCAATGGATCAGGGATGGACAAATCGGGCCAAAATTTCTTAAAAGAGAAAATCTATCCCAAACTGCACCTATGGATTCCTTCTCCATCTGCTGGAAGCATACTACTTCCTTCCGTAAGAAAATAATTCGGGCAATTAGAAAGAAAGTAAGACAAAACCTGTCTCGTAATTCATTCCAATTTCCGTTTGTCTTCCCAACGTTATGGTCGTACCATTGTTTGACTTTTTTCTTAAGGTAAAAAGGAAACAACTTCCATTTGAGAATTTCTTTTGTCATACCCTTGATTAGAAGGCATGAACACAATTGTTTAAACTCTAGTAGATGGTGGTAGGGGTTTTCACAATCCGTTCCTAAGAAGGATTGTTCTCGAACCATGGCTATAAAGAAAGGGCGAAGTTCATATCTAGTAGATCAAATGGGCTCCGTTGAAGGGGGTGGCTCACAGAACTTGCCCTTTGGGGCAGAATAAGAAAGAATGGTGGAATGATCCATATATGTGGTGGTGGTAATAAATCAAAAAAATAAGATAATAAGATAGATACCAGGGTGAACAAGGTTCGAAGATTAACAGGAACCATTCCCCGGCAACGACACCAGAAATGCTTGTTGACGTTTCTTACGTCACAGATAAAAATCCACAAGCGCACAGAAATTGTCGTGTAGCACATCCTCTTAAGAGTATTCCCAAGGGTATCAAATCCAAGGAACGTATGTGCGAATCTTACAAACTAATTCACCCAAGAACACAAAGTTGTTTGGTAGGCAAGGAAGAGAGAGCAATTCAAAGTATTGATTCTAATTTAAAGGAATTTGTGGTAGCTACTTGCTTTAGGCACGTGTTTACCCCTAGCAACACTAGGACAACTCCTGCCAAAATCCAATGGCATAGCCGAATGTGGAGGATTATGAAGTACAGATAGGGCTGTCAGCACCTACTGCCTACGTCTTCAATCTGTGGGTCTACGAGATATTCACTGGTGATTTCTAACCTAACCACCACGCTTATATTCTAAATCACAACTCTAGTTGTTTCGAACATAAAGCTACAACTAGAGCCTCTAACAAATTAAAGCAATGAACCCACAAGCAACTACTTGTGCAAACTACCTTGAATTGGAAATCAAACTTGAGATGAATTCACAAAAGGCTTACTTGATTTGAATAACACCTTTGTAGGGGTACAAGTGTAGAAGAGGGACTTGACAAGCCCAAGCCTCCTTCTCCTAAACTCTCACCACACTCTTATTCTACTTGGCATCCTCAAGGACTACTCTAAACCTTAGGACTAGTATTGTATTCTCAACTTTTGGTGTCTGTGTGAAGTGAGGTGTGGGGTGCTATTTTATAGGTGGAGAAGGGTTGGTTCCTGCCACCAAATGCGCGCGAATCAGTCATCACTGACTTCTTCAAGCCGGGAGGAGTCAACATGTGGCATTTGACCGGGTTTGGCGCCACTCCCTAGTCGGCTGACTAGGGAGGTCAGCCGACCTAGTCATAGCTCCGTTGGAACTGTGCTTGGCCGACCTGGTCATAGCTCCATTGGAACTGTGCTTTCTCCAGGTCTCTGCCAGGTGGGTCCCATCCCTTGATATGGGTGCTACACCATTGGATGGTCTCAGATACTTCTGTTTGTGGGCCATTTAATCCATGTGATGACACGTGGCATCGCCTGATTCGTCAAAATCCAATTTTATAGATTACTCCCTGATATGTCTTGGTATTTTGGGTCTAAATTCACCTGCATACAAATAAACACCAACACTTGTGGAATTGGTTAGTTTTTAACCCTACCACTATGTTTTGTTTCTCTTTTGTGCACATTATGAGGTGAATTGACGGTCTAAATATGACACTGAAGGACTGTCAACAAACTCCCCCACACTTAGTCTTTTGCTCGTCCTCGAGTGAAGGCAAGAAAAAGAACTAAGGTGTTGTTATAAATTTGCTATAAGTTAGAAAATGAGGATACTATATATTTCAACGCATACCTCAGTTTATGAATTCCCTTTTTGGAATGTGGCTATCAAATCAATCTTGGGTGTTTGAAAAGTGTAATGGTTGGAATGTAGTTCCCTTGGATCTTCCCCTACCGAAATATTCTAACGATTTGCTATATTCATAAAGTATAAGAAACAAATGCCCTTATCTCTCATTTGGAATCTCTCAAAGTGTTTTGATCCTCACCTTGGCATGTTGTGCCAATTTTGTCTTTATACTAAAAATGGCTATATGTGGAGTTTGGTAGGGATAAATGTGGGACACATTGCAATTCATATATTACTAAATCAAAAACTTGATCCTATGGGAGACTTATGCAACAAACAAATTGACAAAGAAAATTCTTGTGCACATGAGTGGAATGGATAAATGTGGACTCCATGAATTTCTCTCTTTAAGGATGAAACATGGCTACTTTTTTTTGCATGCTTCCTCTTTTGAAGAGTAGATCCTTTTCTCTCTTTTTTTCGTAGCTTTGTCTTCTACTCCTTTCTATTTTTCAAGAGAGATTTTGATGACCAAAATGCATTGAGTTTCTTTATTGGATGGATGAATGGTAGATGCAAATTCTCAATGTGAGAAATTTCGCATGAATATGGTACACAAGAATTTCTAAGTCAAAAGTTCAAGCATGTCGCTCAATTTGGTCACGAGTTTGACAAAGTTCAATGAATAGAAAAGTGGCATATGCATGTGGGTTTCAAGAATTTTTATCATATGGCGGTGGTGGGTACTTAAATTTCCAATGAGAGAATCAAGTAAAGTTTAAGACTCCAAATTGAGCAAACATCAAAAAAAATTTCAAGCAAGGAGATATCTCCTCGAATAACTCATTTACCATATCCCACTAGTCAAATACTTAGATGACGTGTTTCTCCTACTTTAATTTGTGAGAATCACAAACAAGACAATAAATTGAAATATAAAGTATTCGGATTTTCAGCTCAAGCAAATTTTGACTACCAAGTTTTAAATTTTAATTGTTGAGTTGAATTGATTTTAAATATCTAATATTAAATACTAAGTCAACTCAAACGGTAATGTATCATGCATATTTAGGGGTAGGAGATCCAAACCAAAATTGTGGAGCGAAAAGGAGCCATGTGGGGCCCACACCAGGTCGGTCGACGAGGGGGTTCGGTCGACCCCCTTCTAGCCTCTCTGTTGCACTGTTTTGGCGTTTCGAGTTGTATATTCGGTTGCAACGTGTTTTGAGGTGCAACGCTATTTATGCACGTCGGGATTTCACGAATTTGGGGCGCCTCCCCCACACTTGTTCCCTAAATTCTTTATTTAACAAAAATAAACTAAAGATGAAACTTTATCGGGTTAGATGAACCGGTAAGTTCACTTTATTAAACTCAAAATATTAGAGATGCTTAAATTATTCAATATAAATTTAATGAATAAAAATTTGGAACTAAACTAAATTAGTAAGCATCCCATGCGGTTGGGACATCTAAACTATGGTGCGTTGTAGATGTCGGGCTTCCGGACAGTATTGCATACGCGCTGAAGCTTGGCGCCCATACCACGGCGAACACCATCAATCTCCTCCTTGAGCGATATGAGCTCATCCTTCAGTTTTGCCCTCTCTATGCGCCCTTCAGCCACTAAGTTTGATATCTTGTTCTCCAAACGGAGAGAAGCTAACACCTTAGAAAGTTGTGCCACTTTAGGGGCACGAGGAGATTTCCTGTCGTTGTCCTCAAATTGGCCAAGTGGCCCTCTTATGGCGAGTGGCGAGAGGTGACGCCTAATCTTGGAGGGTGTAGGATCGAAGAGCACGTGAAAAGCTACCAGGGGGGGTGAATGGTAGATCTAAAAATCTTACGCAGCGGAAACAATTAAACCCCAATCCCTTCGGTAGAAAAACGATCTGTTAAAGAAATCGTGTGTGAGACTAATCTAAATGTGTTTCACCGTGACAAAAGTGATAGTTATCAGAGAGAATCAAGTCACGAAGACAACACAAAAAGAATCACTCAAATCCGTCGAGAAAAACTCAAGTTATGATCGAAAGATCAAACAAAGGTCAATCTGCTCTACCCGAGAAAAACAGTTCTGGAATGCTGCAAAGAAACTCGTGTAGATCATATACCACAAATCCAATGACCGTGAAATTTTTATATATGATATATAATCAAGTTGTGAAGACAACCCCAAAAGAATCACGTCAATTGGATTAGCAAAACGCGAGTTATGATAAAACCACCGACGAAAGGTAGTGCTGTCCAGAAACTCGACGAGTAAAACTTATCTGGAACAAGTCGGACGAACAAGGCACAAAAGTTCCTTCAAACTACGAATTTTATTCAATAGAACACAAGAGGAACATCCCCAAAGTCGTACACCACGAGCTCTAGGCTCCCTTTCTTATATAACCAGCTCGAAAGCCAACTCAATGTCAACTAGGACTCTAATCCTACTCAGATCACGAATCGTAACTTTCCATAACTGCTCAAGATTCTTCTATACGCAGATAGAAGCAATCTTAAGACTTCCAAACACCTTAGGAACGTATCCCACATTCCTAAACAACTCACCCACACAAAATCCTATCATAACCAACTCAATACTTTCCATAACGAGCCATAACCGACTCCGCCGCAGCCAAAGTCATCAACTGGTACGATCCGATCCTTCCAACCAGATATTTCCTTCCTTATCCCATCTTCGGAACCATGTTGCCACGTCATGCACCGCATGCATACGTGTGAACACCTCCTTCGATGTTCAGTATCCTTCATATGCACTGCCCTTGATTCAATCATCCTGCACGACCTCCTGATCAGCTCAACCACAGTTTCTCCCGAACTTGGTTGTTGGAACCTCATCTCCTCCCTAAGACTAGTCCAATGGATCCCGTCACCAGCCATGTCTTGAACTCAAGCAACACCTGCACATGAATAAACAACCAATCCATACGAGCCCAAGTCCTCGACTTGACTCAAGTTAGTTCCGAACACAACACCTTACATGAGAACCTCACATAAGCATGTTGCAAAACTACAGTAACACGATATCATCCATACCAACCAAAACGCACCAAAAACATAGCAAATAAATACCAAGCAATCTTTCCAGAGATGTAAAGCAAGTACGAAACATTGCAAATGAAAAGCAGAAGCACTACGGTCAAGTTCCGGACCTTGCCAGAGCAATCCGGACCTTGAGCCGGAGCTAACAAAAGCTAGTAGAACCTAGCACCGGAGCTTACCAAGACTAGTACAACCAAGCTCCTGCCGGAGCTTACAAAACTAGCAGGACCTAGCGCCGGAGCTAACTAGAACTAGTCGGAACTAGTAAACCCAAAAATCGGAGCTAGAAAAATCAACTCGGAGCTTAGCAAAAACACGTCGGAGCTACCAAAGACATGCCGGAGCTAAAGACAAAACTTCACCGGAGCTGACTAAAGCTAGTCGGACCTAGCATCGAACATAACCAGAGCTACCCAAACCAAGCCGGACCTACCGTCGGACCTTGCTGTAGCTCAGAGCTAGAGTCGGACCTTGATAAAAAGGTGTTTTGGTGATATTCGAAACTTTTATCATCAAAGCCAAGTGTATTCACTACAAGCCAATGTATTCAGCACACATAGGTCTTACAATCTCCCCCTTGATGAATGCATTGGCAACACCATTTAAAATCCGAACATTGGCTTATTCACATAAAAGTTTTGAAGACAATTTCTCCTCCTTTGTAAATCAAAAGTAAATGAGAAGAAAAATTATCCCATATTATCTCTCTCCCTTTATTATCTCTCCTTATGCACATATTCTCGCTCTCTTTATGCTTATCTCTCCCCCTTTGGCAATGTATTCAACAAGTCATGAGATATAAACAAATTATCTCTCCCCCTTTAGTTGTTATGAGCATATTATAACATATACATATAAACAAAGCTCATCTAAGTCATACTATCAAGTAACATACATTATCACATCAATTAGTTGTTATGCTTCTATCAAGTAGTGTAAGCCATGCTAGAGATCAAATGTAACTTTCAATTTAAGCAAGTCATGATCTCACAAACTTAACTATCTCAAAACCTGATAGCATGACACTAGTTGCTGCATTTTATTATTTTTCAAAGCATAAATTTAGATCATATGATATTTGCAAGAGATTATATGCGCATCTGCCTTATTCTAACCAACCAAGCCAAGCCTATGTCATTTGACAATCAGAAGCTTAAGGACATAGTTTTAGTCATACACAACTTCTTCCAAGTTCATATTTAAGTGCAATGACAAGTCATCTCAAAAGAAGAAGTGCGATGCATGCATATTCTCTTGATCTTTTCTCAATTTATATTTGTTCATAAAAACTCAACATGTGAGTTGATTACTTGATAAATTCTTAATGATTAAAAGCATTTGTGAGCATGCAACAAGTTCGAAATAGCAAGAAAGTTTGACCATGACCAGATTTAGTGTAAGTAATTATTCCAATTACTAGACATGGCAAAAACTACAAAATGTATAATACGAGTAATGTAGTAAGAACTTTCAACATGTAAAAGGAATCACAAAGTCATATATGTATGAAATACAATGCTCATATTATTTTAATTTCAGATTCACACATAGACTTCCCAAGTTTCAAAAACTCCCCCTCAATTTAAGCCATGAGGATGCATAACCCCTATTTCACTACGAATGTAACAAAAACGAGTGAAATCCAAAGGTTTTGTAAAAATGTCAGCCAATTGTTGTTCGGTATCTACATGGTGAAGCACAATGTTTCCTTTTTCAACATTATCACGGAGAAAGTGATACCTAATGTCAATGTGCTTAGTTCTAGAATGTTGCACGGGGTTTTTAGCAATGCAAATGGCACTAGTGTTATCACAGAATAGTGGAACACTATCTAGATCAACCCCATAGTCCTTAAGTGTTTGAACAATCCAAAGAATTTGTGAGCAAGCACTAGCAGCAGCTACATATTCAGATTCGGTTGTGGATTGTGCAACTGAATTTTGTTTTCTAGAGGACCAAGCAACAAGAGAATTACCAAGAAAATGACAAGCACTGGAAGTACTTTTCCTGAGAATCCTTTTGACGGCTTGACGATGTGAAACACGTGGGGAGGCTTGAAACCGTGCACAAAGACATACGCTGAATTGTATGTCCGGTCTTGATGCCCTGAGGTACAAAAGTGATCCGATCATGCTTCTATATTCTTTTTGATTCACAGATTCACCATCTTCATCAAGTTCAAGTGTTGTTGTTGTTCCCATTGGTGTCCGAAGAGGCTTGCTTTTGTCCATGTTGAAGCGCCTTAGGAGGTCTTTGGTATACTTCGTTTGATGTACAAAGGTACACTCCTTGGTTTGCTTGATTTGCAGCCCCAAAAAGTAAGTGAGTTCACCCATCATACTCATTTCAAATTCGGAACTCATCATTGCTGAAAACTTGGACACAAGATCATGAGAAGCACAACCAAAGATAATATCATCCACATACACTTGAACGAATAATGAGTCATTGCAATGTTTAAGCACAAAAAGAGTTTTATCAACCTTGCCCATGGTAAACCCCTTTTCAAGTAAGAATGTTTTTAACCTATCATACCATGCTCTAGGGGCTTGTTTGAGACCGTATAAGGCTTTGGACAGTTTGTAAACATGATTAGGAAAATCTGGATTTTCAAAACCCGGTGGTTGTTTGACATAAACCTCCTCATCTATGTAGCCATTAAGAAAAGCACTTTTAACATCCATTTGAAATAGCTTAAAACCTTTAGATGTTGCAAAAGCTAACAAAATTCTTATGGCTTCTAATCTAGCGACAGGAGCAAAAGTTTCACCAAAATCTAGACCTTCAACTTGAGTGAAACCTTGAGCAACCAACCTAGCCTTATTCCTAACCACAACCCCATCCTCAATTTGTTTATTTTTAAATACCCATTTAGTTCCAATTAAAGTGTGACATTGAGGAGGAGGTACAAGCTTCCAAACATTATTTCTTTCAAAATTTTCTAACTCCTCTTGCATGGCAATAATCCAAGATTAATTAGTGAGTGCGTGTGATATATCTTTGGGTTCAAAAGAAGCAACAAAAGCAGAATGAGCATGAGAGTTTGGATCGCAAAACCTGGACTGTGTGACTCGTTCGTGCAAGCTTCCAATCATCTGTTGTGGGGGATGATCTTTGTAAAAACGTAGGGGAACGGATGTCTCACAAGCTTCTTCTTCATTAGGTTCATTGTAGATTGATGAGCTTGTGACTTGTGGACAATCAGGACCAACATAGGTGATAGCCGAAGCTTGTTCAATGTCCGGAGCTGGACACGTGTCAACTCCGGAACTACCAGGCAGTATCACCAGCTCTTCTTCATCTTCGAAAATACCCTCCCCCTGAGGATACGGATCTGGTCCTGCAACACCGGAGCTAGTACCTGGGCTAGCTTCATCAAAATACACTTCACAAGTCTCCACAATTTTGTTAGTGTCAAGTAAAAGCACACGGTAGCCTCTAGTATGAGATGGATAACCAAGAAACATGCCATCAATGGATCTAGGTTCAAATTTATCAAGATTACCATGTTTCTTAACAAAGCATTTGGAACCAAAAACCCAAAAGTGTGTAACACTAGGCCTATGTACAAACCGAAGCTCATATGGTGTTTTACCTAGCTTAGCACGCAAGAAAACACGATTTGAGACATAACAAGCGGTTGCTAACGCATCAGCCCAAAATTTCCTAGGAGTTTGATATTCATCAAGCATAGTCCTAGCCATCTCAACTAAGGTTCTGTTCTTTCTTTCTACAACACCGTTTTGTTGAGGTACATATGGTGAAGAGAATTGATGATCTATTCTATTTTCAGCACAAAAGTAATCAAAAGATTGATTTTTAAATTCAGTTCCATTATCACTTCTAAATGCTTTTAATGATCCTGGGTGATCGATTGATAATATAAGAAATAAAGTTCTAAAGTGACTAAAAACTTCATTCTTAGACGCCATAAAGTCAACCCAAGAGTATCTAGAATAATCATCAACGATAACACGAACACACCATTTACCTCCGAAGGATTGAACACGTGAAGGTCCTACAGTGTCAAGATGCAAAAGTTGACATGGTTCAGTTGTCATGATCATTGTGAGAGGAGTATGTGAACCTGCAACCATCTTAGCATGTCTACAAGAAGAGCACACAATTTCTTTGTCCCCTTTAAGCTTAGGCAGCCCACGTATGCGATCAAGAGCACTAACACGCGTTAGGTGATCAAAGCCTACGTGACCAAGTCTACGATGCCAAAAATATAAGTCCTTTGAATCATTAGCAACTAGACACCTACGCTTAGAAGAAGACATATCAAAATCAGCTTTAAAAACTCTTTCAAACCGAGACATGTTAAAAATAATCTCACTATTTGAACCTACAACTTTGCAGCAGTTTTTATTGAAAATAATTTCTATATTTTCATCTAGCAATTGTGAAACAGAAAACAAGTTGTATTTCAAATTTTTGACAAGTGCCACATCCTTCAAAGTGTAGTGATCATTTACTCTAACCGAACCCTTAGCAATTATAGGAGTTGAAGAATTATCGGCAAAAGTAACATTTTCTACACGTGACACAAAAGAGAGGGAGGAGAACTAATCTTTGTTACCGGTCATGTGGTGTGAGCAACCTGAATCCACAATCCAAATGTTCTCCTTCCTCAAATGTGTAACCTACATAAAAGCACAATACGTCGATGACTCAATACTGGGGTTAGTCAAAAGGTATTTAGGAATCTAGTACTGAGTCACGCGACGTGCAGAAGGAAAAACACGCGAAAGCTGAGACAAAACAGCAGGTTTATGAGTCAAAGTTTGAGGTTTTCTATTCTTAACTCTTTTAGCACAAAAACCAGTAGCTCCGGAGGTAAAAGCAGCAGTTCCAAAAGACAAGGCTGAAGCTCCGGAAACAAAAGCTGAGGTTCCGAAGGAAACAACAGAAGGTCCGGGAGCTCTCGGAGCTATCGGAACTATCGGAGTTGCTTTTGCGGATTTCTTACCAGAAGGTCCGGAAGCTACCTTTTCAAATTTCTGACTCACTAAAGCAGGTTGTGTTTTTCTAATTGCATGAAAGTTATAAGATCTAGCAATTTTTCTTTCCTTTATCTGTTGTTTAGCTAGTCTATAACAAAAATCTATGACATGACCATCTTTACCATAGAAGGTACAATGAAATTTAACTTTGTGTTCATGTCTAGATGAGCAAGCAATATTTTTATTTGAAACTGAGTGAGACAACACTCCTGCAGATTTGAAAACCACTCCTTTTTGTTTAGGAACTGTTTGAATCAAACCACTTCCTAATGACTTTACAATTTTAGGTGGATGTGCCTTAGAATGAGCATGAGAATCAAAACCTAAACCAGTTTTATCATTGCAAGACTTGGAAGAATTCAACAGCAAGTTTAGGTTCTTATTCCCATTACAAAACCGATCTAATGTCCTATGCATGTTGTCAAGTTTATTGGACAGATCAAGACAATTTTCACATGAAGTTTTTCCTTTTAGTTTGCAATTTGAACAAAATTTAACTTCATGAGAACTAAAGCATTGTTCAATATAGAAATTTCATTCATAGCATCCCGTAGTTTCTTATCAAGATCATCACAAGTAGAACAATGCAAATCAATTATAGAACAGCGAGCATCTTTCAAGTTTTTATCATTAAGTGCAGCAAGCTCTTTGTTCTTTTCAATTTCTAACTCAAGTTTATCAAGTGTGGAGGCATGCGCACTTCTTAATGAGGACAATTGTTCATATATTAAATCACATGAGGAACATGCATCATCACTAGGAATCAAAGTTTTTAAACGATTGATTTCAGATTCTAGTGATTCAATTTTAGCAGCATTATCCCTAAGTTTTTTGTCCTTTTTCTTAACAATAACAGTGGCACGAGAAATAGCATCACACATTTCTTCGCAAGTAGGACATACCTCTTCATTGTCGCTATTGTGCTCTGCCTCCTCCATACTTGATCTTGACTTGCCCGCCATAAAGCACAAGTTTGCCAAATCATCTTCATCTTCATCACTTCCAATGTCCACGTCACTTGAACTGAACTCTTGAAGCGCGGTGATGAAACTGTTGATCATCTTGCGTCCTATGGTACCTTTCTTCTTCTTGTTGGAATTTCCAGAGGAGGTCCGGACCTTGCTTTGTTTTTCTTCCTGGGTGGTCGGACCTGAAAGGTTAGGGAATTCTGTACGAAAGTGTCCTGTTTTACCACATTCAAAACAGCGTTGAGGTCCGGAGCTTCCTCTCCTTCTAGTTCTCACATTTTGCAATGCTTTTGAGAATCTAGTAGAGATGAGTGTCATCTCCTCTTCTGGAAATTCTTCGATCTGCTCCAGGGTTAGTGAGGACAACAAAGCAAGAGTATTGCAAGATAATGATTGGCCGAAGCTAGACATATCACGTTGTGAGACAAATGCAATAGACTTGTTTGGGTTCTTACGTGCTAGGATGTCAATTTCATGAGTTTTTAGTTTAGAATAAAGTACATCTAATGTAAGAGAACTCATAACAGTTGATTCACGAATAGATGTTACTTTCATCTCCCAAATTGACATGTCTAATGCACTAAGAAGTTGCCTAGCATTCTCAGCATCAGAAAAATTTACATTGACACTACGTAAGTTGCTGAGAATTTTATTGAAACGAGCAAAGAGGTCATCGATAGACTCACCTGGTTGCATCTCAAAACGCATATATTCCTTTTTGAACATATCTTGTTTTACCTCCTTGATTGTGTTGGAGCCTTCATGATAATCACAGAGAGCTCTCCAAACATCGTATGCTGATCGGAGGTGCGCGACACGATCAAAGTCGCTTTGAGTGAGTCCTTGGATGATCAAGTTTCGGGCTTTGTTGTTGTTGTCGACGTCCTGTAGGTTTGTGTCCGTGACTTGATCATTAGGTGGCACTTCATAAGGCTTATACACCTTCTCCCATATTGCAAAGCCTTGTGCCTGGATGAAAGCCTCCATGCGTGCCTTCCAAACCTGGAAATCAATACCAGCAAACACACAAGGAAATCAGAAACACGCGCAAATCAGAAAGATTAGAGCACTGTGGCTCTAATACCAATTGTAGGATCGAAGAGCATGTGAAAAGCTACCATAGGGGGGTGAATGGTAGATTTAAAAATCTTACGCAGCAGAAACAATTAAACCCCAACCCCTTCGGCAGAAAAACAATCTGTTGAAGAAATCGTGTGTGAGACTAATATAAACGTTTTTCACCGTGACAAAAGTGATAGATATCAGAGAGAATCAAGTCACGAAGACAACACAACAAGAATCACTCAAATCCGTTGATAAAAACTCAAGTTATGATCTAAAGATCAAACAAAGGTCAATCTGTCCTACCCGAGAAAAACAGTTCTGGAACGCTGCAAAGAAACTCGTGTAGATCAGAAACCACAAATCCAATGACCGTGAAATTTTGACAGATGATATATAATCAAGTTGTGAAGACAACCCAAAAAGAATCACGTCAATTGGATTAGTAAAACTCGAGTTATTATAAAACCACCGACGAAAGGTAGTGCTGTCCAGAAACTCGATGAGTAAAACTTGTCTGGAACAAGTCGGACGAACAAGGCACAAAAGTTCCTTCAAACTACGAATTTTATTCAATAGAACACAAGAGGAACAGCCCCAAAGTCGTGCACCACGAGCTCTGGGCTCCCTTGCTTATATAACCAGCTCGAAAGCCAACTCAATGTCAACTAGGACTCTAATCCTACTCAGATCACGAATCGTAACTTTCCATAACTGCTCAAGATTCTTCTATACGCAGATAGAAACAATCTTAAGACTTCCAAACACCTTAGGAACGTATCCCACATTCCTAAACAACTCAAATTCGTGACCCACACGAAATCCTATTATAACAAACTCGATACTTTCCATAACGAGCCATAACCGACTCCGCCGCAGCCAAAGTCATCAACCGGTACGATCCGATCCTTCCAACCAGATCTTTCCTTCCTTATCCCATCTTCGGAACCATGTTGCCACGTCATGCACCGCATGCATACGTGCGAACACCTTCCTTCGATGTTCAGTATCCTTCATATACACTGCCCTTGATTCAATCATCCTGCGCGACCTCCTGATCAGCTCAACCAAAGTTCCTCCCGAACTTGGTTGTTGGAACCTCATCTCCTCCCTGAGACTAGTCCAATGGATCCCGTCACCAGCCATTTCTTGAACTCAAGCAACACCTGCACATGAATAAACAACCAATCCATACGAGCCCAAGTCCTCGACTTGACTCAAGTTAGTTCCGAACACAACACCTTACGTGAGAACCTCACATAAGCATGTTGCAAAACCACAGTAACACGATATCATCCATATCAACCAAAACGCACCAAAAACTTAGCAAATGAATACTAAGCAATCTTTCCAGAGATGTAAAGCAAGTACAAAACATTGCAAATGAAAAGCAGAAGCACTACGGTCAAGTTCCGGACCTTGCCAGAGCAATCCGGACCTTGAGCCGGAGCTAACAAAAGCTAGTAGAACCTAGCACCGGAGCTTACCCAGACTAGTACAACCAAGCTCCCGCCGGAGCTTACAAAACTAGTAGGACCTAGCGCCGGAGCTAACCAGAACTAGTCAGAACTAGTAAACCCAAAAACCGGAGCTAGAAAAATCAACTCGGAGCTTAGCAAAAACACGTCGGAGCTATCAAAGACATGCCGGAGCTAAAGACAAAACTTCACCGGAGCTGACCAAAGCTAGTCGGACCTAGCATCGAACATAACCGGAGCTACCCAAACCAAGCCGGACCTACCGTCGGACCTTGCTGTAGCTAAGAGCTAGAGTCGGACCTTGATAAAAAGGTGTTTTGGTGATATTCGAAACTTTTATCATCAAAGCCAAGTGTATTCACTACAAGCCAATGTATTCAGCACACATAGGTCTTATAGAGGGTGACGAGCCCGTCGATTCCTCCATCACCAAATTATCCACTTGCTTTAAAAAGCCTTTTGCATAGCTTCCTTCAGGCTTGGACACCCCATGGATAATCAGACGATCTCCCATAGGCTCAGGCGAGGTACACGTAGGTGACTTGTAGTGGTGGCTCACTACGTCACCGTCCTTGGTCTTCAGGGTGTACATGAACTCCTTGCCAGGCTGCAGCTTTGGGAGAGACTTGTCTTCTTCAGGAAAAGACGGGTCTTGACTGACTTAAGGCCATCCATTGTCACACGACGTGTACGTGTCATCGACTTCATGGGCGTCCTCTGAGTGGAGAGCGACCGTGCAGCACCACGAGGCGTGGTGCTACACCCACGCGAAGTCGTCGTCAGTGGCGGGATCATGGCAAGAGGTATGACATCTAATTCTATGACAGACTCCAAAGCGAGGGTGGACTTGTCATTGGCAGACGCGATGTCTCCGCTCAGGTTGAAGGTTGAGCTAGAGGAGGCATGAGGCACAATTTTTTTGTCGGCCATGACTTGGATGGGAGGAACAGGAGATGAATTTTTCTAGGTGGTGCAAGGTTCCACTTTCTGTTCCCGTGAATAAATAATCTTGGAAAGTACGATACCACCGAGAGTCTTGTTGGAATACGTCGGGAGAGTCCGCACGAGAAAACAGAACGCCGACAACGCATAGGAGTCAGCCGACCCTAAGGTTCAGCCAAACCCTTCCTGGATCCGTTCGGGCAAGGTTTTGTGGGTTGGCTTAATGGGCCCCATGGATGATTAATTGGATGGTCCCATTAATTGGACGGGGAGAATTTAGACAAAATTTAAAGAATTGGTGTGAAAATCAATAAGATTTATCACATCAATTTCTTTTTCCGCCTCCTCCTGGGATTCAAGAAATAATTTGAGTCGGTACCCATTCACTTTAAATAGCTTATCATCATCACCTTGGAGTGTGATTGCTCCATGAGATGAGGTTTCTACTACAACAAAGGGCCCTTCCCAATTACTTCTAAGCTTCTAATGTCCAAAGAGTTTGACCCTACAGTTGAAAAGTAAAACTTTATCTCCAGGTTTGAACTCTTTAGGAGTAATCCTCTTATCGTGCCACCTTTTAGTTCTTTCTTTGTAGATTTTGGCACTATGATACGCCTTATCTCTTCACTCTTCCAACTTAGAAAGTTGCTTCAATCGGTGTTTTCTGGCTTCATGAATGTCCATGTTCCACTGCTTGATGGTCCAATAGGCTCTATGTTCCAACTCTACAGGAAGATGACAAGTCTTCCCATAGACAAGTTGGAAAGGAGACATGCTGATGGGGGTTTTGTAAGCAGTACGATATGCCCACAATGCATCGGGTAGCTTATGCTTCCATCACGTTTCCATTTCTAAGACAGTCTTTTGCATAATATTCTTAATTTGCTTATTAGATGTTTCTGCTTGACCACTTGTTTGTGGGTGGTATGGAGTAGCAATATTATGCTGGACACCAAGCTCCCTCAAAAATTTGAGACCCTCCATCACTTATGACCATACGGGGAGTGCCAAAGCGTGGGAAAATGATCTCATGGAACATTTTCCTAGCTTGCTTGGAACCAAAATTTTTGCATGGCAAAGCTTCTATCTATTTTGACACATAATTTACAGCCACATGGATATACTCGCAATCATAGGACCTAGGGAAAGGCCCCATGAAATCAATACCCCACACATCAAATACTTGGAGATTATATGTTAGGGGCATCACATTGCAAGCAGAAATTCCTCCATGCTTCTGGCATTTCAAACATCTGCAAATGAATTCTTTTGTGTCTTCATACATAGAAGGCCAATAGAATACACTCTGCCAAATCTTTGCTTGGGTACGATAAACATCGTAATGGCCACCATAGGGGCTAGCATGGCATTTCTCAATAATATTGGTACCTTCGACGGGACACATCTTCTAAGAAGGCCATCAGCACAAACTCGATAAAGGTATGGGTCATCCCGAAGGTGTCTACGACTCTCATACATGAGTTTCTTTTTGTTTTCTCCTAGTGGTACATATCCCGTGACCACGAAGTTCACAATATTCACATACCAAGGGTGAGAGTCGGTCACCTTGAGAAGCATATCATTTCGTAGGAAGTCATTGATAGGAATGTCCATGGTTTGAGTGACTTCCATACGCGAGAGATGATCTGCCATGGAATTCTCTACTCCTTTCTTATCCTTGATTTCTAAGTCAAACTCTTTGAGTAGAATAATCCATCGGATTAGCCTTGGTCTAGCATCCTTTTTTGTGAGTAAATACTTCAAGGTAGCATGGTCTGTATAGACTATGACCTTGGCTCCAACCAAATAGGACCTAAACTTATCAATAGTAAAAACTAGAGCCAAGAGATCTTTTTAAGTTGTGGCATAATTGAGTTGAGCTCTTGTTAGAGTTTTGCTAGCGTAGGCTATTGCGTGATGCTTTTTTATCTTTGGTTTGGCCTAGGACCGCACCAACAGCAAAATCACTAGCATCACACATGATTTTGAATGGCAGCGTCTAATCGAGAGCTTGATTGATTGGAGCTGAGATGAGTGCATTTTTTAGTGTATCAAATTATTTAAGGCATTCATCATCGAAATCAAAGGGAGCTTCCTTAGCTAGTAGGTTAGTGAGAGGTCTAGTGACTTTTGAGAAATCTTTGATGAATTGCCGATAGAACCCCAAATGATCTGAAAAGCTGCAGATTCCCTTAACGTTGATAGGAGGTGGAAGTTTTTCAATGACTTCAATCTTTGCTTTGTCCACATCTATCCCTCTCTCAGACACTAAGTGTCCAAGAATGATGCCCTCACAGACCATAAAATGGCACTTTCCCAATTAACTACAAGGTCCTTCTCTTGGCATCTTTGTAAGACCTTGTCTAAGTTTTCCACACAATGATCAAAAGTTTTCCCATAGACGGAGAAATCGTCCATGAAAACTTCCATGATCTCCTCAATCATGTCAGAAAAGATAGACATCATGCATCTTTCAAAAGAGGCGGCAGCATTACATAGTGTAGGATCGAAGAGCATGTGAAAAGCTACCAGAGGGGGTGGGGGTGAATGGTAGATTTAAAAATCTTACGCAGCAGAAACAATTAAACCCCAACCCCTTCGGCAGAAAAACGAGCTGTTAAAGAAATCGTGTGTGAGACTAATTTAAACGTGTTTCACTGTGAAAAAAGTGATAGATATCAGAGAGAATCAAGTCACGAAGACAACACAACAAGAATCACTCAAATCTGTCGAGAAAAACTCAAGTTATGATCTAAAGATCAAACAAAGGTCAATCTGTCCTACCCGAGAAAAACAGTTTTGGAACGCTGCAAAGAAACTCGTGTAGATCAGAAACCACAAATCCAATGACCGTGAAATTTTGACAGAATCACGTCAATTGGATCTGTAAAACTCGAGTTATGATAAAACCACCAATGAAAGGTAGTGCTGTCCAGAAACTCGACGAGTAAAACTTGTTTGGAACAAGTCGGACGAACAAGGCACAAAAGTTCCTTTTAACTACGAATTTTATTCAATAGAACACAAGAGGAACAGCCCCAAAGTTGTGCACCACGAGCTTTGGGCTCCCTTGCTTATATAACCAGCTCGAAAGCCAATTCAACTCAGATCAGGAACCTAATCCTACTCTGTTCACGAATCGTAACTTTCCATAACTGCTTAGGATTCTTCTATACGCAGATAGAAGCAATCTTAAGACTTCCAAACACCTTAAGAACGTATCCCACATTCCTAAACAACTCAAATTCGTGACCCACACGAAATCCTACCATAACCAACTCAAATCTTTCCATATTTGAGTCAAACCCGACTCAGCCGCAGCCTAAGTCCATAACCTAGTTGGTTGGACCTTTCCGACCAACTCTTTACATTCATATCTCTTCATCACATCTTGGAACCATGTATCCACGTCCATGCACTCCTTGCACACGTGCAAGCATCTTCCAATGACGTTCACGATACCTTCACATGCATTGTTCTTGATTCAATCATGCTGCGCAACCTCTTGATCAGCTCAACCACAATTCCTCTTGAATTTGGTTGTTGGAACCTCATCTCCTCCCTGGGACTAGTCCAATGGATCCCATCACCAGACATATCTTGAACTCAAGCAACACCTGCACATGAATAAACAACCAATCTATACCAGCCCAAGTCCTCAACTTGACTCAAGTTAGTTCCGAACACAACACCTTACGTGAGAACCTCACATAAGCATGTTGCAAAACCACAGTAACACATATCATCCATGTCAACCAAAAATGCACCAAAGTCTTAGCAAATGAATACTAAGCAATCTTTCTAGAGATGTAAAGCAAGTATGAAACATTGCAAATGAAAAACATAAGTATTACGGTCAAGTTCCGGATCTTGCCAGAGCAACCCGGACCTTGAGCCGGAGCTAACAAAAGCTAGTCGAACCTTAATAAAAAGGTGTTTTGGTGATATTCAAAACTTTTATCACCAAAGCAAGTGTATTCACTACAAGCCAATGTATTCAGCACACATAGGTCTTACAATCTCCCCCTTGATGAATACATTGGCAACACCATTTAAAATCCGAACATTGGCTTATTCACATTAAAAGTTTTGAAGGCAATTTCTCCCCCTTTGTAAATCAAAAGTAAAATGAGAAGAAAATCCAAAAAGTATCCCATATTATCTCTCCCCCTTTATTATCTCCCCTTATGCACATATTCTCTTTCTCTTCATGCTTATCTCTCCCCTTTTGACAATGTATTCAGCAAGTCATGAGCATATAAACAAATTATCTCTCCAACTTTAGTTGTTATGAGCATATTATAACATATACATATAAACAAAGCTCATCCAAGTCATACTATCAGGTACCTTACATTATCACATCAATGAGATACATAAAGTAGTGTAAGCCATGCTAGAGATCAAATGTAATTTTCAATTTAAGCAAGTCATGATCTCACAAACTTAACTATTTCAAAACCTGAAAGCATGACACTAGTTGCTGCATTTTATTATTTTTCAAAGCATAAATTTAGATCATATGATATTTGCAAGAGATTATATGCGCATCTGCCTTATTCTAACCAACCAAGCCAAGCCTATGTCATATGACAATCAGAAGCTTAAGGACATGGTTTTAGTCATACACAACTTCTTCCAAGTTCATATCTAAGTGCAATAATAAGCCTTCTCAAAAAAAGAAGTGCGATGCATGCATATTCTCTTGATCTTTTCTTAATTTATATTTGTTCATAAAAACTCAACATGTGAGTTGATTACTTGAATAATTTTTAATGATTAAAAGCACTTGTGAACATGTAACAAGTTCAAAACAGCAAAAAATTTCGACCATGACCAGTTTTAGTGTAAGTAATTATTCCAATTACTAGACATGGCAAAAACTACAAAATGTATAACACGAGTAATGTAGTAAGAACTTTCAGCATGTAAAAGGAATCACAAAGTCATATATGTATGAAATACTATGCTCATATTATTTTAATTTCAGATTCACACATATACTTCCCAAGTTTCAAAACTCCCCCTCAATTCAAGCCATGAGGATGTATAACCCCTATTTCACTATGAATGTAACAAAAACGAGTGAAATCCAAATATTTTGTAAAAATGTCAGCCAATTGTTGTTCGGTATCTACATGGTGAAGCACAATGTTTCCTTTTTCAACATTATCTCGGAGAAAGTGATACCTAATGTCAATGTGCTTAGTTCTAGAATGTTGCACGGGGTTTTTAGCAATGCAAATAGCACTAGTGTTATCACAGAACAGTGGAACAATATCTAGATCAACCCCATAGTCCTTAAGTGTTTGAACAATCCAAAGAATTTGTGAGCAAGCACTAGCAGCAGCTACATATTCAGATTCGGCTGTGGATTGTGCAACTGAATTTTGTTTTCTAGATGACCAAGCAACAAGAGAATTACCAAGAAAATGACAAGCACCGGAAGTACTATTCCTATCAATCCTACAATCCCCAAAATCAGCATCCGAAAAAGCTTTCAAAGTAACGGTTGAGGAAGAAGGAAGAAAAATTCCAAATTCTTGAGTTCCATGTAAGTACCTGAGAATCCTTTTGACGGCTTGACGATGTGAAGCACGTGGGGAGGCTTGAAACCGTGCACAAAGACATACGCTGAATTGTATGTCTGGTCTTGATGCCGTGAGATACAAAAGTGATCTGATCATGCTTCTATATTCATTTTGATCCACGGGTTCACCATCTTCATCAAATCTAAGTGTTGTTGCTATTCCCATTGGTGTTCGAAGAGGCTTGCTTTTGTCCATGTTGAAGTTCTTAGGAGATCTTTTGTATACTTCGTTTGATGCACAAAGGTACCCTCCTTTGTTTGCTCGATTTACAGCCCCAAAAAGTAAGTGAGTTCACCCATCATACTCATTTCAAATTCGGAACTCATCATTGCTGAAAACTTGGACACAAGATCATGAGAAGCACAACCAAAGATAATATCATCCACATACACTTGAACGAATAATGAGTCATTGCCATGCTTAAGCACAAAAAGATTTTTATCAACCTTACCCATGTTAAACCCTTTTTCAAGTAAGAATGTTTAACCTATCATACCATGCTCTAGGGGCTTGTTCGAGACCGTACAAGGCTTTGGACAGTTTGTAAACATGATTAGGAAAATTTGGATTTTCAAAACCCGGTGGTTGTTTCACATAAACCTCCTCATCTATGTAGCCATTAAGAAAAGCACTTTTAACATCCATTTGATATAGCTTAAAACCAATAGATGCAGCAAAAGCTAACAAAATTCTTATGGCTTCTAATATAGCAACATGAGCAAAAGTTTCATCAAAATCTAGACCTTCAACTTGAGTGAAACCTTGAGCAACCAACCTAGTTTTATTCCTAACCACAACCCCATCCTCACTTTGTTTATTTTAAATACCCATTTAGTTCCAATTAAAGTGTGACCTTGAGGTGAAGGTACAAGTTTCCAAACATTATTTCTTTCAAAATTTTCTAACTCTTCTTGCACGACAATAATTCAAGATTCATTAGTGAGTGTGTGTGTTATGTCTTTGGGTTCAAAATAAGCAACAAAATCAGAATGAGCATAAGAGTTTGGATTGCAAAACCTGGACCATGTGAATCGTTCGTGCAAGCTTCCAATCATCTGTTGTCGGGGATGATCTTTGTAAAACCGTAGGGGAACAAATGTATCACAAGCTTCTTCTTCTTCTTCTTCATGTTCATCACAAATCGATGAGCTTGTGACTTGAGGATGATTTGAATCAGCATTGATGGTTGTCGGTGCTGGTTGAGAATTAACATCCGGATCTGAACCAAAGTCTTTAGCTGCTGAATTTTCGGGCAACAGCTACAATTCTTCCTCATCTTCAACGAAAATGCTCCCCCCCTGCGGATATGGATCTGGACCTGCAATGTTTGAGCTAGTACATGGGCTAGCTTCATCAAAAGACACTTCACAAGTCTCCACAATTTTGTTAGTGTCAAGTAAAAGGACACGGTAGCCTCTAGTATGAGATGGATAACCAAGAAACATGCCATCAATGGATCTAGGTTCAAATTTATCAAGATTACCATGTTTCTTAACAAAGCATTTGCATCCAAAGACCCGAAAGTGTGTAACACTAGGCCTATGTCCAAACCGGAGCTCATATGGTGTTTTACCTAGCTTAGCACGCAAGAAAACACGATTTGAGACATAACAAGGTGCTAACGCATCAGCCCAAAATTTCCTAGGAGTTTGATATTCATCAAGCATAGTCCTAGCCATATCAACTAAGGTTCTGTTCTTTCTTTCTACAACACCGTTTTGTTGAGGTACATATGGTGAAGCAAATTTATGATCTATTCTATTTTCAGCACAAAAGTGATCAAAAGATTGATTTTTAAATTCAGTTCCGTTATCACTTATAATTGCTTTTAATGATCCTGGGTGATCAATTGATAATCTAAGAAATAAAGTTCTAAAGTGACTAAAAACTTCATTCTTAGACGCCATAAAGTAAACCCAAAAGTATCTAGAATAATCATCAACAATCACAAGAACATACCATTTTCCTCCGAAGGATTGAACACGTGAAGGTCCTATGGTGTCAAGGTGCAAAAGTTGACATGGTTCAGTTGTCATGATCATTGTGAGAGGAGTATGTGAACCTGCAACCATCTTAGAATGTCTACAAGAAGAGCACACAATTTCTTTGCCCCCTTTAAGCTTAGGCAGCCCACGTATGCGATCAAGAGCACTAACACGCGTTAGATGATCAAAGCCTACATGACCAAGTCTACGATGCCAAAAATATAGGTCCTTTGAATCATTAGCAACTAGACACCTATGCTTAGAGGAAGACATATCAAAATCAGCTTTAAAAACTCTTCCAAACCGATACATGTTAAAAATAAGCTCACTATTTGAACTTACAACTTTGCAGCAGTTTTTATTGAAAATAATTTCCAGATTTTCATCTAGCAATTGTGAAACAGAAAGCAAGTTGTATTTCAAATTTTTGACAAGTGCCACATCCTTCAAAGTGTAGTGATCATTTACTCTAACCGAACCCTTAGCAATTATAGGAGTTGAAGAATTATCGGCAAAAGTAACATTCTCTACACATGACACAAAAGAGAGGGAGGAGAACCAGTATTTGTTACCGGTCATGTGGCGTGAGCAACCTGAATCCACAATCCAAATGTTCTCCTTCCTCAAACGTGTAACCTACATAGAAGCACAATACGTCGATGACTCAATACTGGGGTTAGTCAAAAGGCATTTAGGAATCCAATACTGAGTCACGCGACGTGCAGCAGGAAAAACACGCGAAAGCTGAGACCAAATAGCAGGTTTATGAGTCAAAGTTTGAGATTTTTTATTCTTAACTACTGACCTATAAGGTGTTACTTGTGTAGCACAAAAATCAGTAGCTCCGGAGGCAAAAACAGAAGGTCCGGAGGTAAATTTTGAATGTTTTTGACTCAAAATAGCAGGTTGTACATTCGGTTCAATATGTGCAGCAAATTTTGCATGAAAGTTATGAGATCTAGCAACCATTCTTTCCCTTTTCTGTTGTTTAGCTAGTCTATAACAAAAATCTATAACATGACCATCTCTACCACAGTAGGTACAATGAAATTTAACTTTGTGTTTATGTCTAGATGAGAAAACAACATTTTTATTTAAAACTGAATGAGACAATACTCCTGCAGATTTAAAAACCACTTCTTTTTGTTTAGGAACTGTTTGAACCAAACCACTTCCTAATGACTTTACAATTTTAGGTGGATGTGCCTTAGCATGAGCATGAGAATCAAAACCTAAACCAGATTTATCATTGCAAGACATGGAAGAATTCAGCAGCAAGTTTAGGTTCTTATTCCCATTACAAAACCGATCTTATATCCTATGCATGTTATCAAGTTTATTGGACAGATCAAGGCAATTTTCACATGAAGTTTTTCCTTTTAGTTTGCAATTGGAAAAAAAATTAACTTCATGAGAAATCAAAGCATTGTTCAATATAGAAATTTCATTCATAGCATCCTGTAGTTTCTTATCAAGATCATCACAAGTAGAACAATGCAAATCAATCGTAGAACAAGAAGCATCTTTTAAGTTTCCAATATTAAGTGTAGCAAGCTTTTTGTTCTTTTCAATTTCAAGTTCAAGTTTATCAAGTGTGGAGGTATGTGCACTTCTTAGGGAGAACAATTGTTCATATCTTAAGTCACATGAGGAACAAGAATCATCACTAGGAATCAAAGATTTCCAACGATTAATTTCATATTCTAGTGACTCAATTTTAACAGCATTGTCCCTAAGCTTTTTGTCCTTTTTCTTAACAATAATAGTGGCACGAGAAATAGCATCACACATTTCTTCACAAGTAGGACATACCTCTTCATTGTCGCTGTTGTGTTCTGCCTCCTCCATACTTGATCTTGACTTGCCCGCCATGAAGCACAAGTTTGCCAAATCATATTCATCTTCATCACTTCCAATGTCCACGTCACTTGAGCCAAGTTCCTAGAGTGCTAAGATAAAACTGTTCACCAGTTGGTGACCTGTAAAGCCCTTCTTTTTCTTCTTATCATTTGTTGAGGAGTGATTTATCCTTGATTGTTTTTCTTCCCGAGAGGTAGGACCTGAAAAGTTAGGACAATCTGTACGAAAGTGTCCTGTCTTACCACATTCGAAGCATCGTTGAGGTCCGGAGATTCCTCTCCTTCTAGTTCTCACATTTTGCAATGCTTTTGAGAACCTTGTAGAGAAAAGTTCTAGCTCCTCCTCTGGAAACTCCTCAATATGTTCAAGGGTTAGAGAGGACAACAAAGCAAGTGTACCACAAGATAAAGATTGGCCGGAGCTAGGAATATCACGTTGAGAAACAAAAGCAATAGACTTGTTGGGGTTCTTACGTGATATTATGTCAATTTCATGAGTTTTTAGCTTGGAATATAGCACATCTAAAGTAAGTGTACTCATGATTATAGATTCACGAATAGATGTGACTTTCATCTTCCAAATTGACATATCTAATGCACTTTGCAATTGCCTAGCATTTTCAGCATCTGAAAAATTTACATTCATGCTACGCAAGTTACTGAGAATTTTATTAAAGCGAGCAAAAAGGTCATCAATAGACTCACCGGGTTGCATCTCTAAGCGCATGTTTTATTTCTTGAACATGTCTTGCCTTACCTCTTTGATCGTGTTGGATCCTTCGTGGTAGTCACAAAGTTCTTTCCACACATCGTATGCAGATAAGAGGTGTGCAACACGGTCGAAGTCGCTTTGTGTTAATCCTTGCATGATCAAGTTCCGAGCCTTGTTGTTGTTGTCGACATCTCTCAGATTTGTAGCTGTAACTTGATCGTTTGATGGCACTTAGTAAGGCTTGTATACCTTCTCCCATATTGCAAAGCCTTGTGCCTGGATGAAAGCCTCCATGTGTGCCTTCCAAACCTGAAAATCAATACCAGCGAACACACAAGGTTTGGCAGAGTACTTCTCCATGATGATTAGTCAAAAACACGCGCAAATCATAAATATTAGAGCATTGTGGCTCTGATACCAATTGTAGGATCGAAGAGCATGTTAAAAGCTACCAGAGGGGGGTGAATGGTAGATTTAAAAATCTTACGCAGCAGAAACAATTAAACCCCAACCCCTTCGGCAGAAAAACAATCTGTTAAAGAAATCGTGTGTGAGACTAATATAAAAGTTTTTAACCATGACAAAAGTGATAGATATCAGAGAGAATCAAGTCACGAAGACAACACAACAAGAATCACTCAAATCCGTTGAAAAAACTCAAGTTATGATCTAAAGATCAAACAAAGGTCAATCTGTCCTACCCGAGAAAAACCGTTCTGGAACGGTGCAAAGAAACTCGTGTAGATCAGAAACCACAAATCCAATGACCGCGAAATTTTGACAGATGATATATAATCAAGTTGTGAAGACAACCCAAAAGGAATCACATCAGTGGGATCTGTAAAACTCGAGTTATGATAAAACCACCGACGAAAGGTAGTGCTGTCCAGAAACTCGACGAGTAAAACTTGTCTGGAACAAGTCGGACGAACAAGGCACAAAAGTTCCTTTCAACTACGAATTTTATTCAATAGAACACAAGAGGAACAGCCCCAAAGTTGTGCACCACGAGCTCTGGGCTCCCTTGCTTATATAACCAGCTCAAAAGCCAACTCAACTCAGATCAGGAACCTAATCCTACTCTGTTCATGAATCATAACTTTCCATAACTGCTTAGGATTCTTCTATGCGCAGATAGAAGCAATCTTAAGACTTCCAAACACCTTAGTAACGTATCCCACATTCCTAAAAAACTCAAATTCGTGACCCACACGAAATCCTATCATAACCAACTCAAATCTTTCCATATTTGAGTCAAACCCGACTCAGTCCTAGCCTAAGTCCATAACCTAGTCGGTTGGACCTTTCCGACCAACTCTTTACGTCCATATCTCTTCATCACGTCTTGGAACCATGTAGCCACGTCCATGCACTCCTTGCACATGTGCAAACATCTTCCAATGACGTTCACGATACCTTCACATGCATTGTTCTTGATTCAATCATGTTGCGCAACCTCCTGATCAGCTCAACCACAATTCCTCCTGAATTTGGTTGTTAGAACCTCATCTCCTCCCTGAGACTAGTCCAATGGATCCCATCACCAGCCATGTATTGAACTCAAGCAACACCTGCACATGAATAAACAACCAATCCATACGAGCCCAAGTCCTTGACTTGACTCAAGTTAGTTCCGAACACAACACCTTACGTGAGAACCTCACATAAGCATGTTGCAAAACCACAGTAACACGATATCATCCATGTCAACCAAAAACGCACCAAAGTCTTAGCAAATGAATACTAAGCAATCTTTCCAGAGATGTAAAGCAAGTACAAAACATTGCAAATGAAAAACAGAAGTATTGCGGTCAAGTTTTGGATCTTGCCAGAGCAACCCGGACCTTGAGTCGGAGCTAACAAAAGCTAGTCGAACCTTAATAAAAAGGTGTTTGGTGATATTCAAAACTTTTATCGTCAAAGCAAGTGTATTCACTACAAGCCAATGTATTCATCACACATAGGTCTTACACATAGTCCAAAGGACATATGCCGGTAGGCATAAGTTCCATAAGGACACGTGAATGTGGTCGGGATGGATTGGGATTTGATGATAACCCGAATATCCATCAAGGAAACAAAAGTTGGAGTGTTTTGCCAACCGATCTAACATCTCATTGATGAAGGGCTGCGGGAAATGATCCTTCCTTGTAGCCTTGTTATGTTTCCGGTAGTCAATGCACATCCTCCAACCCATGACAGTTCATTGAGGAATTGATTCATTCTTCTCATTTTGAACAATTTTCACACCTCCCTTCTTAGGCACTACTTGAACCGGGATGACCCATTCACTATGAGGAACAGGGTAGATAATCCCGACATGCAGAAGTTTCAAAACTTCCTTCTTGACAACTCTCTGCATCATATTCTTCAATCGCCTTTGAGGTTCCCTTGAGGGGACACTCTCGGGGTCAATAGGAACGCGATGGGTGCATAACGCTAGACTAATCCCCTTGAGATCCTCTAGTAAATAGCCAAAAACAACTCTATGCTTTTCTAACATGGCAATGTGTTTGAGTGTCTCATCATCTGAAAGCTTGTCACTTATAATGACAAGGGCTTCCAAATTGCCATTTAGAAAGGCATAACACAGGCCTGGAGGTAGAGTTTTTAGCTCAACGGTACTTCAAAGTATTTCCAAAATCTTCAAATATATCTTCTTCGAAGTAGAAGGAAAACATCGAAGGTTGAATTTCTTCTTCATTCGTAGTTTCAGGTTCGGGAGAGGATTCCTCCGACAAGGTTTGAGATAAGCAAGAGCTAGGTTCTTCCTTGTCCATGGATTTATCCTCGGATCTTGACACTACTTGAATTCAGTCTAGAAGATCCATGCCTTCTTTCGGTGTCTTATGGAGGAAAGATCCTCCAGTCGTAATGTCAAGATGTAGGGCAGACTCTTTGTTCACTCCCATATAGAAGTGTTGCAAAAGCAATGGATCAGGGATGGACAAATCTTGGCTGGAATTTCTTAAAAGAGAAAATCTATCCCAAGCTGCACCTATGGATTCCTTCTCCATCTGCTGGAAGCATAATACTTCCTTCCGCAAGGAAACAATTCAGGCAATTGGAAATAAAGCAAGACAAAATTTGTCTCGTAATTCATTCCAATTTCTGTTTGTGTTCCCAACGTTATGGTTGTACCATTGTTTGGCTTTTTTCTTATGGTAAAAAGGAAACAACTTCCATTTGAGAGTTTCTTGTGTCATACCCTTGATTAGAAGACATGAATACAATTGTTCAAACTCTAGTAGATGGTGATAGGGGTTTTCACAATCTTGTTCTTAAGAAGGATTTTTCCCGAACCATGGCTATAAAGCCAAGCCAAAGTTCATAGCTAGTAGAACAAATTGGTTCCACCAAAGGTGGTGGCTCACAAGTCTTGCCCTTTGGGGTAGAATAAGAAAGAATGGTGGGCCGCTCCATATATGTGGTGGTCGTAAGAAAAGGAAAGATAAGATAAGAATACAGATATGAGGGTGAACAAGGTTCGAATATTAATAGCAACTGTTCCCCAACAACGGCGCCAGAAATGCTTGTTGACGTTTCTTACGTCACAAATAAAAATCCACAAGCGCACGGAAACTGTAGTGTAGCACTTCCCCTTAAGAGTATTCCAAAGGGCATTGAATCCAAGGAACGTATGTGCAAATCTTACGAACTAATTCACCCAAGGACACAAAGTTGTTTGGTAGGCAAGGAAGAGAGAGGAATTCAAAGTATTGATTCTAATTCAAAGGAATTTGCGGTAGTTGCTTGCTTCGGGCACGGGTTTACCCCTAGCAACACTAGGATAACTCCCGCCAATAGCCTATGACATAGCAGAACGTGGAGGATTACTAAGGACATATAGGGTTGTCACCACCTACTGCTTATGTCTTCAATCTGTGGGTCTACGAGATATTCACTGGTGATTTCTAACCTAACCACCACGCTTACATTCTAAATCACAATTCTAGTTGTTTCGAACATAAAGCTACAAATAGAGCCTCTAACAAATTAAAGCAATGAACCCACAAGTAATTACTTGTGCAAACTAACTTGAATTGGAAATCAAACTTTAGATGAATTCACAAAAGGCTTACTTGATTTGAATAACACCTTTGTAGGGGTACAAGTGTAGAAGAGGGACTTGACAAGCCCAAGCCTCCTTCTCCTAAACTCTCATCACACTCTCCTTATACTTGGCAGCCTCTAGGACTACTCTAAACCTTAGGAGTGGTACTCTATTCTCAACTTTTGGTGTCTGTGTGAAGTGAGGTGTGGGAAGCTATTTTATAGGTGGAGAAGGGTCGGTTCCTGCCACCAAATGTGCGCAAATCAGTCACCACTGACTTCTTCAAGCCGGGAGGAGCCAACACGTGGCATTTGACCGGGTTGGCGCCACTCACTAGTCGGCCGACTAGGGAGGTCGCCCGACCTGGTCATAGCTCGATTGGAACTGTGCTTTCTCCAGGTCTCTACCAGGTGGGTCCCATCTCTTGATATCGGTGCTACACTATTGGATGGCCTCAGATACTTCTGTTTGTGGGCCATTTGATCCATGTGATGACACATGGCATAATCTGATTCGTTGAAATCCAATTTTATGGATTACTCCCCGCATGTCTTGGTATTTTGGGTCTAAATTCACCTGCATACAAATAAACACCAATACATGTGAAATTGTTTAGTTTTAACCCTACCACTATGTTGTGTTCCTCTTTTGTGCACATTATGACGTGAATTGACAGTCTAAATATGGCACTTAAGGACCATCAATAGCGTACCTGAAGAAGAACCGTTGAGTACCATTTTTTAGGCGAGAAGAGTTCAAAGGCCTTGTGTCCGGTAATGCCGGACCTGCCTCCCTTGTAAGGGTGGCTCTCGTGCTGCCACGTGTCCCGCGGTACTGGACATGCCTCCCTTCTAAGGGTGACTCTGGTGTTGCCATGTGTCCTACGGCACTGGACCTGCTTCCCTGTTAACGGTAGCTCCAGTGCCGCCACGTGTCCCACAGCGCTGAACCTGCCTCCCTCCTAAAGGTGACTCTGGTGCTACCATGGGTCCCGCAGCTACGGACATGCCTCCCTGCTAAGGGTGGCTCCAGAGCTGCCACGTGTCGGACCCTACCTTTCCAATAGGAAGGACTCCGGGATCTCCAACGGCACAAACATTCAAGTGTCTATAAATCAACTGTTACAAGACCTGGTTCACGCATCATTAATTTCGCATTAATGACACACAATCAGATGGCCTTCAAGTGTGGTAATGCTGCTATCAAGGCACATTATTACACTAATAAACCGTTGTTAGGCACCTAGATCGTGTATAGGGTCCTTAATAGCCCGAAGCCACCTGTCGGGTCTCGGTTACACTGTAACAACCAGATATTAGCATATAAAAGGTTCGAGTTGCGTGGTAGAACTCAATTCATCTGATCCCAGACACCCGCATACTGACTCAGACTCAGTAACACTCAAGCATACAACACAACTCCATGAAGTAGGGTATTACCCTCAGGCAGCCTGAGCCACATAAAAATCTCTGTGTCACCTCTGTTCTTGTGTTCTTCGAGTCATGCCCTTTCTATAAAATAACCTTCGGGGACTACTTCTTAGTAGTACCGGGGGAAGTGTCGATCGCACACTTCGACAAAAAAGGATGACCTGGAATAATATTTTGACAGGGCCAACACCATGAGATTAGTGGACCTTTTGTTTGCAGAGAAGATAGATTCGACTTTGTACTGACTCCTAACAAAATGAGGAAAAGTATAATTGTCGAAGTGTGATCGACACTTCCACCGGTACTACTAGATCGTAGCCCGCGGAGGTTCGTGATTGGTTGGGGCGCGCGTGAGATTATGAACAAGACAGTGACACGGAGATTTTTTACGTGGTTTGGGTCGCCTGACTGTAATACCCTACTCCACGGGATGATTGCTGACGTATGAGTATGCGGTGGCTTGTGTGTGTATCAGCTTAGTTGTTCCTGTACCGTGCGGCGCAACTCTTTTATAGTCCAAAGGCTGGCCGTTACATTGGCTGCCTGGCCGACATGTGGCCCTGGCAGTGTTTAATTACCTAATATAGAACCTGTATGTATTAAGTACATTTAACAGTGATAACATGCCTTAATGGCGGCATTACTAGTACTAAAAGCCATCTGATTGTGTGTCATTAATATGGCATGAATGACACGTAATCAGATCTTGTAACGGTATTTTTAATTGTCCCTTGAATCTCCACACCATTGGAGAACCGTCTATCTTCCCGTTGCAGGTTTAGGTTTGGAGGCTCGACACATGGCAGCTCTAGAGCTTCCCACTGTGTGGAGGCAGGTCTGGAGCCGCTTGTACACGTGGTAGCACTGGAGCTTCCCTCTACTGGAGGTTAGGTCCGGGGCACTAGGTACGTGGCACGACTGGAGCTTTCCTATACAAGGAGTTAGGTCCGGCCTTGCCTTACACGTGGCAGCACTAGAGCTACCCTAATTAGGGAGGTGGATCCAATGTTGCGGGACACGTGGATCCTTTGGAGGTCTTCAACTCTGACAGGTGGAACTCCATGTGACACCCGCTTCCGAAAATGAACCAAGTGAACGCATATGTGTGCCCAGGACGCTCAACACACATACACGAGTGCATTCACAAAAGATAACCATAACCAGTACCAAACCATAACCAAACCATCCCAAATCCCAAATTTCCTTCTGATCATGTGAGGGTACAGGTTGCTCATAACCGGGAGCATGGCTATAATGATAGTTTTTAAGACACTCTGCAGAGGTTGTACCACTTTACCCACGTGTTCGTGACTTTATCACCTTTCAATGACTATGGAACCTCTATTATGACATCTCACGCTTCCTTAGGTGTGTGGCCAAGAGATCACAAAATAGCCTTTACAAAGGGACTACTAGTATGTACGGACCCACTGAGGTTTCACCGGTGGCGATGCCTCCAACTGAGCAGATGATCAACCAAGGGCCCCCTCTTATGTCATTCGGATCCCAGGAGGCCCCGCCACAAATCCAAAACCAATCTGACTCCCCTTCCCTGATGCGCCAAATAACCCGCGCAATACTAGCAATACCCTAATTAATCAGCTATGCCGCACCCATACTTGGCCTTGCGGTGGCACTGTAAATCCTGGATAGTCGCTCCACGAATCGTTCCTTAGATCTTAAGCAAGTGAAACCACCATAGCATCCAACCCAATCCACATACCATGCTTCCTTAGATCATCCATTACCATATCATATTAACCAGTTTGTATTAACCATAATCTCATTAACGCATAATTAAATGGTATAGTTGTTTTCCCATCCCAATTAATTAAGCAAAGCAAAAAGGTAAAAATACCTTCTCGACTCTCTACCATGTGTTCCAGGTGACAAGGGTGGTTAAACAAAGCTAGTAAACTTCCTAACATAGGAATTCCCATCAAATTGACACAAGCATGCAGTTTTGGAAACAAAACATTTATTCTAAAGACATGATCGATATGTTCAAGGACACTTGCCTTGATCTTGGGCTTGATTGGGATCAAAAACTTCAAATTCCTGGTGTTGTAGGTCCTCCGCAGCACCCTCTAGCGCAAATTCATGTAAACAGCGCAATGAACATACAAGACAAGAATTATAATCAATAAGTGTACATATATTACTCAATATGCTATGCCATGCATGATTAATGCAAATGCGAAGCAAAATTAGTTAATGAGTTTCTAATAATGTTTACTAACTAGTTCTAATGGTTTTTAACAAGTTTGGACAGGTTTGGAATTGGTTCGAAACAATTTAGATTTAATTCAGCAGAAAACAGACAGCCAAATCGGACTAGTCCGCTTGGGAACGGACTAGTCCGCCCTTCGCGGAACCAGCGAAATAGAGTTTTCTAGATCGGTGTGAATTTGGAGAAACGGGGTTGAATTCACATGAGAAAGAGGAAGTAGAAGGTATACCAAGTGTTTAGGACTCCAATGAATCAAGGGTTTTGGAGGCAACACTTGGATCTTGACGATCTAGGGTTGATGAATAAACTTGAAGGTGAATTGTTCATGAAGAATCGAAAACTTGATGGAGATCTTGCTCACTTGATCCTCTTTCGTTTCCTCCTCCTCTTCTTCTTGCTCGGGTCTCCTTCTCCCTCCTTGGCGGCGTCTATCCACGAGCTAGGGTTTGTGTGCGTTTCAAAAGCAGCAAGGAGATGTGAAAATAGGGTGTTGGGTTGTTTATATAGGTGTGGAGGGCTAGGGTTTCAATGGAGGTCGGTATTAGAGAGGGTGGAGGCCGGTGTGGGGTCCCATATGGGCTCCAAAAGAGCTAGACACGACTTCCATAGGCCCACTTAAGGTAATACCCAAAAACACGTCGTGGAACAAACGATCAACTCAGAATCGCGATCATTGGACAAGTCCGCAATAGGCCGGACTAGTTTGAAGTTAGTTAGAGAGAAATCGGATAAGTCCGGACTAAAACCGGACAAGTCCGAACTTAGTCAGAGAGGAAAATGGACAAGTCTGACGGAAAACGGACTAGTCCGGACAAGCCTAGGGACTTGGCAAAATTTCAAGGAATCGGGATACCGGACTAGTCCGCAATGGATCGGACACGTCCGAAAATGTTACAGAGAGAAAATTGGACTAGTCCGCACCAAAAACGGACTAGTTCGCACTTTTCAAAACTTCTAAGTGCGGTTTTGTTTTAAATTTATTTTAAACTCATTCCTTTTTATGTGGATTAATGTTAAACATGTATATGAACTTATGCAATGCATGATGCACAAAAATGAGGGTGTTACAAACCTATCCCCCTTAAAATGAATCTCGCCCTCGAGAAATTCCTTCTTGAGATCATCTTCCAGCTCCCAAGTTGCCTCTGATTCTATGTGATGCTTCTATTGAAATTTACACCATATATTGACCATGTTTCTTGTGACCCTCTTCTTAGTTTCCAAGATTTTGACCGGTTGCTCGGCATAAGTCAAATCTGCCTCTAGTTCCAACTCTTTCATTGACACTTGTTCTTCCGGCACTCTCAAGCACTTCTTGAGCTGGGAAACATGAAAGAAATCATGAACATCTGAAAGATGAGCTATCATCTCCAACTTATATGCTACTTCTCCTCTTTTATCCAAAATCTTGAATGGTCCAATGTATCGAGGTGCTAGCTTGCCTCTTATGTTAAACCTCTTATGACCTCTCATTAGTGACACCTTGAGGTATACGAAGTCTCCTACTTCAAAGGCTAGTTTCCTTCTCCTATTGTCCGCATAGCCTTTTTGCCTTGATTGAGCAACCCTCAAGTTTTCATGGACAATCTGGACTTGTTTCTCAACTTCTTATAGCATGTCAGGTACAAACACTTGGCTCTTTCCTATTTCATTCCAGAATAAAGGTGTTCTACACTTCCTCCCATATAGCGCTTCATAAGGTGACATTTTCAAGCTTGATTGGTAACTATTGTTATATGAGAATTCCGCATACGGCAAGCTCTTGTCCCAACTTTTCCCATGCTTCAAAGCACAAGCCCTTAACATGTCCTCCAAAATTTGATTGGTCCTCTCAGTTTGTCCATCCGTTTGAGGGTGGTATGTTGAGCTAAAATTCAACCTTGTTCCCAATGCTTCATGCAATTTCTGCCAAAACCTGGAGGTAAATTGAGAACCTCTATCTGACACTATCATCTTTGGAACTCCATGCAAACATACTATTCTTCCCATATACAGTTCAACCAACTTCTACCCATTAAATGTGGTCTTGATGGGAACAAAGTGAGCTGACTTAGTTAACCGATCCACGATTACCCATATGGAGTCATAATCGGACTGGGTACGTGGTAAACCAACTATAAAGTCCATCCCAATTTCTTCCCACTTCCATTCTGGGATCTTCAATGGTTGCAATAATCCGGCTGGCCTTTGATGTTCCGCCTTCACTCGTTGGCGCACATCACACAACACTACATATTCAACTATGTCCTTTTTCATGCTAGCCCACCAATAACATGTCTTAAAATCCTTGTACATCTTTGTACATCTGGGATGAGTATGGCGAGTCATGTGTCTCTTTTAATAGTTTCTCCCAAATATGCTTCACATTTGGCACGACGATCCTTTTATCAAGCCATAAGGTACCATGGTCATCCTCATCAAACCTGAATTCTCTTCCCTCTTGGGTCCTTTCCTTGATTTCCTGAATCTCCTCATCTGTGGCTTGTCCTTCCCGAATTTCTTGCTCTAAGGTCATATTTAACTCCATTATCCCCATCTCATTCACAAATCCGAGATTCAATCGTTCAAACTTCTTACATAACTCGGATGGCAATTCTCAAACCGTGGGCTGATGATTTACTCATTTCTGACTCAAAGCATCGACCACTACATTAGCCTTTCCTGGATGATAGTTGATCCCCACATCATAATCCTTGATGAGCTCCAACCATCTTCGTTGCCTCAAATTCAGGTTCGTTTGTGTGAATATGTACATGAGACTCTTATGATCCGTATAAATTTCACACCTATGTCCAAGAATGTAATGTCTCCAAAGCTTCAAGGCATGTACCATGGCTGCAAGTTCCAAATCATGCATTGGATAATTTTGCTCATGTTTCTTCAACTGTCAAGATGCATATGCAACCACTTGACCTTCTTGAATGAGCACACATCCAAGTCCTTGTCTTGATGCGTCGCAATATATGTCAAAACTTTTGCTTACATCCGGCAATATCAAGACTGGGGTTGTAGTTAACCTCTTCTTCAACTCCTCAAAGCTATCTTGGCAAGCTTGAGTCCATCGGAAAGCTTTCCCCTTCATTAGCAACTCCGTCATGGGCTTGGCTATCTTGGAAAAGTTCTTGATGAATCGACGGTAATATCCAGCCATTCCAAAAAACTTCAGATCACCTTTACATTCTATGGGAATGCCCATTTTAGCACATCTCTCACTTTTCCTGGGTCAACCCATACTCCTCCTCCCGAGATGATATGCCCCAAAAATGACACATCTTTCAACCAAAACTGGCACTTGCTGAACTTGGCATACAATTAATGCTCCCTCAATTTCTGCAATGTGAGCCTGACATGTTCATCATGCTCCTCCCCACTCTTCGAGTAGATCATAATATCATCAATGAACACCACTACAAACTTATCCACGTACTCCATGAAGACCTTATTCATGAGGTACATAAAATAGGCAATTGTGTTTGTCAATCCAAAGGACATAACTGTATACTCATAAGATCCATATCGTGTCCAAAAAGCTGTTTTGGGTATGTCCGATGGTCTAATCTTCATTTGAAAGTATCCTGGCCTCAAATCAATCTTGGAGAAGACACAAGCACCCTTCATCTGATTGAACAAATCCTCTATGCGGGGCAAGATGTACTTGTTCTTGATTGTTACCTTGTTGAGAGCTTGGTACTCTACACACATGATTTGGGATCCATCCTTCTTGTCCACAAAGAGAACTGACGCTCCCCAGGGTGAAGATCTTGGGCAAATAAAACCTTTCTCTAGTTGCTCTTGAATCTGCTTCTTGAGCTCCGCTAACTCCTTAGGAGGCATCTTGTATGCCTCTTAGCTATAGGTGCAGTTCCAGGTATTAAACCAATAATAACTCAATGTCATGATCAGGTGGCATACCTGGCAACTCATTTGGAAACACATCCAAGAATTCACACGCCACTGGAATCTCCTCAATTGCGGCACTGTCCATGTGATTCGGCCCCAATTGCTTTGGTGCATGTTGAGATGCTTCAAATTCTATGGTGCTCCCTTCCTCATTGGTCAGCTTCACCATCTTTGTGGCACATTCAATGAATCTATTGTGCTTCTTCAACCAGTCCATACCAAGTATAATGTCCAATCCTTGAGAATCCAAAACAATAAGGTTGGCAAGAAGTCTACCCCCCTTATTCTAAGGATTACTTTTGGACATACTATATTTGTCCTCATGTCTCCTCTAGGAGACTTAACCAATAGAGTAAACTTCATATGAGAGATAGGCAAACTATCCTTGGCAACATACTTTGATGCAATGAATGAATGCGATGCTCCAGAATCAAATAATATAGTCATTGGGATAGAGTTTGCGAGAAACATACCAATAACCCCATCATCCGCTTGTTGAGCTTCCTCCGTAGAGACATGGTTCACATTACCACGAGCAAAATTCAGTTGTCCACGGTTGCCTTGTGGTGCTTCTCCATTCGGTCTTGGTTTCTGTCTTGGAGCATTGCTTCCTTGACCAAGGCCTGACTTAGGACACTGAATTGCAAAGTGCCCTACTTCTCCACATGTATAGCACTTCCAAACTGCACCAGAATTATTGGGACGAACTTGATTCTGGACATTTGCACCAGGAAGGTTGGCACGAGGTGCAAAAGGCATTGGAGGCCTAGGCGCTTGCATGACAGGGCGTTCCTGCACAAACTGAGTTGGGCGCAGTGCATAACCAGGGCATTGTACAGGAGCAAAAAAGCTGTAATAAGACGCATTGGGTGGTGCAAAGAGAGGGCGCACATTGCTTCCTTGTTGTTGTCCTTGACATGGTGCCTTCCTCTTGTTATCTAGCTCCATCTCACGGACTTTATTATCCACAACAATTGCTTTGTCCACTAGCTTCTGGAAGTTGGCATAATCACAATTCAGCAATTGTACCTGGATCTCATTGTTCAAGCCCCTCATGAACAAGTATTGTTTCCGGTTGTCCCGACTCACATCTTCAGGCGTATATCTTGAGAGTTGAGTGAATTTACTGAGGTATTCACCCACACTCAATCTTCCTTGCCTCAAGTTCTCAAATTCTTGTCTCTTCAAGATCATAACACCCTCGGGGCACATAATGAGAATGGAAGCTCTCCTTGAATTCAGCCCAAGTAATCCTCTCATGATTCTCATGGGTGTTGCATAAAGAGTCCCACCAATCGGCAGCTGCTCCAACAAGTTGATGAGATGTGAATAGCACCTTCTCCCGGTCACTGTATTGGACTATTGCTAGTTTCTTCTCCACGGACTTGAGCCAATCATCGGCATCCATAGGGTCGGCAGCTTGAGCAAAAGTCGGCGGCCTGGTTCTCATGAACTCACCCAACTGTTATGAGGCAGTGGGGGTGGAGGTGGAGGCTTGTGAGGCTGATTGTTGTTGTTACCAGCCTGCAACTGTCCCATAGTCTGTATCATGGTCTGCATGAGCTGGTTTTGCATAGTCAACAACTGCTCAAGATTGATAGCTCCTTGGGCAGGTCCTTGTCCGTTGTTGTTCTGAGTAGCTCCATTGTTCTCCTCATCATCATTAGCATCCCTCTAGTTGCGAGTCCTCACCATCTGAAGAGAAGCAAGAGAGAAAAATTTAGAAAACGTCCCCAACTATATGCATCAAGGGCTATGAAACTAAGTCACTAACTATACTAGCCTATATGGACATGGCAATGCTAAAGCATCCCAAAATCCTCTACTAAGCACACAAGCAGCAATACATAGCAAACAACACACCAAACAAACTACAATGTTCTCTAAGTGCTCCTATGTTCTCTAAAGTGTCCATTCTATCTAGGCTGCATCCTACGATCAACCTGTGGCTCCGATACCAATTTGTGAAACCTGGTTCCGAAAATGAACCAAGTGAACACATATGTGTACCCAGGACGTTCAACACACATAAACAAGTGCATTCACAAAAGGATATACAAAAAATTACCACAAAACAAGATTAATTAAGCACTTTTATTACAGAATTCATAATATCCTCGAATACAAGCTCTAATGAACATTAATGACAAGTTTGAACTAATGTAGCGGAAATAAACTAAATAAGCAAACTAAGCAATAAGGATAGCGCGGCTCCAAGCATAACCATAGGCAAAGCTGACGACAACACACAACCTAGAACTCCTCATTAACCTCGTGATACTCCCAACCCTGACCTGCAACTGTTGGTGGGGGGAATTGCAAGGGTGAGTACATATCATACTCAGCAAGTGTGCAAATTATGACTTGTAGCTGATACAAATGACGAATATAATAAAGGCTAAGTGCTGAAAAGTACATTAAAACATTTGAAAGGCAGTATATTATATGTATGTGAAGTAAACCCATCATAAACCATGTAGTTATCATAATACCAGTCCATATTTCATTACCATCATCCATATACCAGATTTCTTATTACCATTAACCATATCCATTACCATAATTCAATCCATAATCAACCATAACCATATTATCAACTGTAACAGTACCAAACCATCCCAAATCCACAGTTTCCTTCTAATCATGTGAGGGTACAGGTTGCTGATAACTGGGAGCATGGCTATCATGATAGTTTTTAAGACACTCTACAGAGGTTGTATCACTTTTACCCATGTGTTCGTGATTTCATCACCTTTCGATGACTATGGAACCTATATTATGCTGTCTCACACTTCCTTAGGTGTGTGGTCAAGAGATCACAAAATAGCCTTTACAAAGGGACTACTAGCATGTATGGACCCACTGAGGTTTCACTGGTGGCGATGCCTCCAACTGAGCACATCTTCAACCAAGGGCCCCCTCTTGTGCCATTCGGATCCGAGGGAGTCCCGCCACAAATCCAAACCCAATCCGACTCCCCTTCCCCGGTGCGCCAAATGATTCGCGCAATACTAGCAATACCCTAATTAATCGGCTATGCCGCACCCATAATTGGCCTCGTGGTGGCACTGTAAATCCTGGATGGTCACTCCATGAACTGGTGCTTCGATCTAAAGCAAGTGAAACCACCATAGCATCCAATCCAATCCACATACGATGCTTGCTTAGATCACCCATTACCATATCATATTAACAAGTTCATATTAACCATAATCTCATTAATGCATAACTAAATAGTATAGTTGTTTTCCCATACCAATTTATTAAGCGAAGTAAAAAAGGTAAAAAGCCCTTCCCGACTCTCTACCATGTGTTCTAGGTGACAAGGGTGGTTAAGCAAAGCTAGTAAACTTCCTATTATAGGAATTCCCGTAAAATTGACACAAGCATACAGTTTTGGAAACAAAACATTTATTGTAAAGACATGATCAATATGTTCAAGGACACTTGCCTTGCTCTTAGGCTTGATTGGGATCAAAGACTTCAAATTCCTGGTGCTGGAAGTCCTCCACAACACTCTCTAGTGCAAATCCATCTTAACCGCGCAACGAACATACAAGACAAGAATTACAATCAATAAGTGCACTTATATTACTCAATATGTTATGCCATGCATGATTAATGCAAATGCGAAGCAAAACTAGTTATTGAGTTGCTAATAATATTTACTAACTAGTTCTAATGGTTTTTAACAAGTTTGGACAGGTTTGGAATTAATTAGAAACAATTTAGATTTAATTCAGCGGAAAGCAGACAGCCAAACCAGACTAGCCCGCTTGGGACCGGACTAGTCTGCCCTTCGCAGGACCAGTTGTGACACCCGGTTCCGAAAATGAGCCAAGTGAACGCATATGTGTGCCTAGGACGTTCAACACACATACACGAGTGCATTAACAAAAGAGTATACAGAAAATTACCACAGAACAAGATTAATTAATCACTTTTATTACACAATTCATACTATCCTCGAATACAAGCTCTAACGAAATCTTAATGACAAGTTTGAACTAATGCAACAGAAATAAACTAATAAGCAACTAAGCAAAAGGGGTAGCGCAGCTCCAACAGTCCACAGGCAAAGCTGATGGTAGACACGACCTAGAACCCCGTATTATCATCGTTAAACCCCCAATCCTGACTTGCAACTGTTGGTGGGGGAATTGCAAGGGTGAGTACATGTCATACTCAACAAGTGTGGAAAGTATGACATGTAGCTGATTCAAATGACAAATGTAATAATGGCTAAGTGTTGAAAAGTACATTAAAACATTTGAAAAGCAATATATTACATGTATGTGAAATAAAACCATTATAAACCATGTAATCATCATAATACCAGTCCATATTCATTACCATCGTCCATATTCCAGATTTCTCATTACCAATAACCATAATCAATATCAGAAGTTAATTCATAACCAGCCATAACCATTATTAACCATAACCAAACCATCCCAATACCAAGTTTCCTTCTAATCATGTGAGGGTCCAGTGACCGGGAGCACGGCTATCATGATAGTTTTTAGACACACTATGTAGAGGTTGTACCGCTTTACCCATGTGGTTGTGATTTTATCACCTTGCAGTGACTAGAACCTCAATTATGTTGTCTCACACTTCCGTCGGTGTGTGGCCAAGAGATCACAAAATAGCCTTTACAAATGGATTAATAGCCTATTTAGACCCCACTGAGGTTTCACCGGTGGCGATGCCTCCAACTGAGTACATCTTCAACCAAGGGCCCCCTCTTGAGCCATTCGGATCCCAGGGTAGTCCCACCAATCATCAACAAACCCAATCCGACTACCCCTTCCCCGAGCATCCTTAATGGTCCAAATAGCATTGTCAAAGCCCTAATTAATCAGCTACACCGCACCCATACTTGGCCTCGTGGTGGCACTATAAATCCTGGATAATCGCTCCACAAACTGGTCCTTAGATCTAAAGCAAGCAAACCACCATAACATCCAACCCAATCCACATACCATGCTTGCTTAGATCACCCATTACCATATCATATTAACCAGTTCATGTTAACCATAATCTCATCAATGCATAATTAGATAGTATACTTGTTTTCCCATCCCAAATAATTAAGCGAAGCAAAAAGGGTAAAAAGCCCATCCAGACTCTCTACCATAAATTCCAAGTGACAAGGGTGGTTAAAAAAAGCTAGTAAACTTCCTATCAAAGGTATTCCTATCAAATTGACACAAGCATGCAATTTTTCAAACAAAACATTTATTTCAAGACATGATCAATATGCTTCAAGGACACTTGCCTTGCTCTTGGGATTGGTTCAGGTCAAAGCCTTCAAACTCTTGGTGTTGTACATCCTCTGCGGCACTCTCTAACGCAAATCCGTCTAATCTGCACAATAAACATACAAGATAAGAATTTCAATTAAAGAGTGCACAAACATTACTCAATATGACATGGCATGCATGATTAATGCACATGCGAGGTGGAACTTGTTAATGAGTTGCTTTTAATGTTTACTAACTAGTTCTAATAGTTATTTACAAGTTCTGTTAGGTTCGGAATTGATTTGATCTAATCTTAGAATTAATTAAACACAATTTAACCAGGAAAATTGGACTAGTCCGCTGGGGACCGGACAAGTCCGCACTTTGCAGAGCTGGCGAACTAGGGTCTTCTAGATCGACGTGAATTTGGGGATTTAGGGTTGAAGTCACGTAAGGAAAAGGAAGTAGAAGTTATACCAGGTGTTTAGAACTCCAATGAATCAAGGATCTTGGAGGCAACACTTGGATCTTGACGATCTATGGTTGATGAAGAACTTGATGGTGAATTGGCGATGGAGAACGAAACTTGATGGAGATCTTGATCCTCTTTCATTTCCTCCTCTTCTTATTCTTGCTCTAGATCTCCTTCTCCCTCCTTGGTGGCGGCTATTCACGAGCTAGGGTTTAGGGTGGGGTGGAAAAGTGGCAAATAGATGTCAAGCCAAGGGGTGGGGTTGTTTATATAGAGGTGGAGGCTATGGTTAGATGGATTTCGAGTATCAGATGAGTAGGGGTAGGTTTGGAGTCCCACATAGGCTCTAAAAGGGTTAGGCACGATGTCCCTAGGACCCACTTAATGTAAAACCCAAGAAACAAGTCGTGGAACAAAAGATCAACTCGGAGTGGCAATTTATCGGACAAGTCCAAAAAAGGTCGGACTAGTCCGAAGTTAGACAGAGAGAAATCGGACAAGTCTAGACTGGACATCGGACAAGTCCGAACTTATCCAGAGGGGAAAAACAGACAAGTCCGGCCAAAATCGGACAAGTTCGACTTTAGTCAGAGGGGAAAACGGACAAGTTCGCTGGAATACAGGACTAGTCCGCACTGGGCCAAACAAGTCCGAAAGTGTCCAGAGAGAAAAACAGACTAGTTCATAGCAAAGCGGACAAGTCCGTTTGAAGTCAGAGAGAAATCGAACTAGTCCGCACCAAAATCGGACTAGTCCGCACTTTCCAAAATTCTTAAGTGCGGTTTTGCTATCAATTCATTTTAAACTTGTTCCTTTTTATGTTACTAAATTTTAAACATGCTTAATGATGGATGCAGGGCATGATGCATGAAAATGAGGGTGCTACAACATCGAAATAGGGTTTTCTAGATCGACGTGAATATGGAGAAATGGGGTTGAATTCACGTGAGAAAGAGGAAGTAGAAGGTATACCGGGTGTTTAGGACTCCAATGAATCAAGGGTTTTGGAGGCCACACTTGGATCTTGACAATCTAGGGTTGATGAAGAAACTTGAAGGTGAGTTGTTGATGAAGAATCGAAAACTTGATGGAGATATTGATCACTTGATCCTCTTTCATTTCCTCCTCTTCTTCTTCCTGCTCGGGGTCTCCTTCTCCCTCCTTGGCAGTGGCTATCCACGAGCTTGGGTTTGGGTGCGTTTCAAAAGTGGCAAAGAGATGTGAAAATAGGGTGTTTGGTTGTTTATATAGGGGTGGAGGGCTAGGGTTTCAATGGAGGTCGGCTTTAGAGAGGGTGGAGGCTGGTGTCGGGTTCCACATGGGCTCCAAAAGAGTTAGACATGGCGTCCTTAGGCCCACTTAAGGTAATACCCAAAAACACATCATGGAACAAAATATCAACTCAGAATCACGATCACCGGACAAGTCCGCAATAGGCCAAACTAGTCCGAAGTTAGTCAGAGAGAAATTGGATAAGTCCGGACAAAACCGGACAAGTCCGAACTTAGTCAGAGAGGAAAACGGACAAGTCCGATGAAAAACGAACAAGTCCGGACAAGTCTAGGGACTTGGAAAAATTTCAAGGAATCGGGATATCGGACTAGTCCACAATGCACTGGACAAGTACGAAAACGGTACAGAGAGAAAATGGACTAGTCCGCAGAAAAAATGGACATGCCTGAGGGAGGTCATAGAGAAATCGGACTAGTCCGCACCAAAAATGGACTAGTCCGCACTTCTTAGAACTTCTAAGTGCCGTTTTGTTTTAAATTCATTTTAAACTCATTCCTTTTTATGTGGATTATGTTAAACATGTATATGAACTTATGCGATGCATGATGCACGAAAATGAGGGTGTTACACTCCGTGGCTTTTCTTGCAGTGTCGTGGGGTACTCGGTATGCAGGGTACCGACAGTGGCCCCCGGGCCCACCTCTGGGAGAAACCCTTTGAGTTAAGTTATTCTACCAGAGGTGGGGCCATCTTTGATTCCCGCACTGCAGCTTCAAAGGTCTTTTCATGGGCCGTTGAGGCGATGGTCCGTAGTTAAACCAGGGCCATCTTCGATTCTCGCACTGCGGCTTCAAATGTCTTTTCATGGGCTGCGGATCTCACGCAATTGAAGGTCGCCGGTTCTCAATACGAAAACAGTATCGGTTCCGAGCGCCCTGTCAGACCGCCGCCCTCAGGCTTCCAACTTCCCATCATGACAAAGTTTCGCCTGGGGTATTAGGTTTGACTTTTCTGCCGAAGTGGACCCAGACCCATTTGTCATTGACAGGGTAGGTATTTGAAGTGTGATCTTGATCCCGTTGCGGTTTTCATCCAAGCATTGCGGTGGCTTACTTAAGAAGGAAAGCCTGCACGGTTTGAGGACTCTTTATGCTTTCATTGGAACTTGCGCTCAGATCTTCCCAATCTTTGCATAGCCCTTCAAACTTTTTGCTTCCCTTTGGTGCGATGGAGTTGGGTCTTCCCCGCAGCAAGATCACTAGTGATGAAGATCTGAAGAGGGTTTGGACCTACATGGGGTGGTCCAGCAACTTTTTCAACAACGACATCCACTTCGGCATGCTTCCCTTCAAGAAGAAACGCACCGGCGAGATCGTCTTCTTATCGGTGTACGCCATGGTGGGTTTGATCCCACCATTTTCAAGCTTCTTGCTGATGTTGCTGGACTTCTACGGTTTGCAGCTTCACCACCTCGGCCCCCACTCCTTCTTGCTTGTGGCAACCTTCATCCACTTCTGCGAGATGTGGGTGGGTGTGCCGCCATGCATCGAGCTCTTTCGGACCTTCTTCATGGTCCACACTACCGGCAAGGGGACGGAGCTGATTGGCTTTTATTACTTCGTGAAGTGCAAGAACTGCCCCTTCAAGTACTTGAAGACCTTCCCTTCTAGCAAGTGGGACAACTGGAAGAAAGATTGGGTGATCATCGCAGTGGAGGAGCACGAGAGGTTGGAGTTGCCCAAGAGCCTCCCCAATGTCAACACCGACGCCTGGAATGCAGTTCCGGACCTATCCGAAGCATACAAGCCCATCCTGGGGAGGATCCAGGAGTGCGTAGAGGGTGGCATGACCCCTCAGATGGTCTTTGGCAACTTCCTGGTGAACAGGTGGGCGCCGCTAAATACGAGGGCGTGGCTCGCATGGGCCCTCAACACTGTGATGGATCATAACCGGATTGAAGTTGGTTTTAATACTAACTTGGATAATGAAGTTTTGAAGCTCCATCTCTAGAAGTTTCAATACGGGGCTATCTCCCGCGACGCCTTGACCCCGCCAGCTGCCTTCCTCCCTCTGAACATGGTTCTAGAGGTTAGTAGGGAGCTCCGGAGGAGAATGCCAGAGTTGGACGACCTTGGCAAGGTTGAGAGACGCAAGACCTCCGGGATTGCAATTCCTGGAGCTTCAGGAAGGGTGGCCCCCACTACTCCGTGTCAGAAGGTTGATGATGTCGGCAACGACAAGGGCAAGGGCAAGGAGCCGGCTGAATATTATAGCCGGAAGAGGAAGTTGAGACATGCTGATGGGAGCTCGCTCAGGTTGGCTCTGTCTCCAGTGGCATCTTCTCCCTGGCCAAGCAGAGCTTTGGCAGCCACACCTCCTTCACTGCCGGTGCACTCGAGGGGCGCTAGCTTCGGCAAATTGACTCCGGCTCCAGTGCCGGCAGGGGGCTCCAAGTCTGAAAGTCCTTCCCAGCCAAGGGAGGTCTCGGCTGAGGTAACGCCAGCAGTTGCGGCAAGTTTTGGGCAGCAGTTCGGAGCCTCCACCACACCAATGACGGTGGGTTCTGGCTCTGACCGCCCGGTGAAGAGGTTCCGCGCTGACTGGAGCGGTAGCATCCCCATGTAAGTATTGTCAACTCACCTTTAGGTGCTAATTTTGTCTTTATAATGTATTGAATTTTTCCGATCTTTTGTTTCCAGGGTGTCGAAAAGAAGACTAAAACTTCAGCTCCTGTTGCAGCAACTGGGGTTGTGGAGGCGGAAGCTCCGGCTTCAACCCCTGTGCCTCCTCAAGTGGTGGCTGAAGACACGACAGTTCCAGTGCCAACTATCGTGGACTTGGATTCAGAGTCATTGCCAGAAGCTCCCGTGGTAGCGCCAGACCACGGGGGAGATGTTCGTGATGAAGCGCCAACGGTTTTGACACCATCAGTAGAAGTTCCTGCTCCAAAGATGGAGGTGGCAGAAGCTCTAGCGCCTGAGCCAAAGGTAACTGATGCTCCGGGCCCCGAGCCAGAAATAGTTGAAGCTTCGGCCTTGGACCCAGAGACTACGGAAGCTCCGACACTTGAGCTGGAGTTAACCGAAGCTCTGGCACCTGATCCGGAAGAAGTTGAAATCCCGGCACCTGAGACGGGGGCGAAGGGAGCTCCGGTTGAAGATGCAGCGTCCATCCCGGAGGTGACTACTCTGGAGGTGTCTATGTCAGAGCTGGAGCACCCACAAGAGTCAGCTACAGGACCCCCACCCCAGAGCCGATGATTGAAGATCCTGCAGGGGGACCTTCTTCATCAACTCCGGAAGTCGGCCCTAGTGCCATGGAGACACAAGGGACAACACTTGTGCTGTGGGATCCCATTGATATTTTTGAAGATCCGCTTGAGCCAGCAGTAGAGATCAAGGCTCGTCTGGAGCCAATTCCTTTGGCGATGTGTATTGATAACACCTGCTCTAGTCTGCGCCAAGTTCAGCTGGCCTTCGACTATGAAAGCAAGACTTCCTAGGAAGAGCGCAGTACCTTGAGGCGTTGGCGCAATAGGATTCACTTTGAGACGAAGCTGACGCAGTCAAGACTTGCCGACCAATGAGAATGGGTGGCCAAGGAGAAGGCCCGGCTAGCGCTGATGGATCGCTTGTTGAACGAGCAGGAAGCTTCCATTAAGGATCTCGATGATAAGGCTCAAGAGATTTTACAGCATGCTAGGGAGACCAATGAGGCTGCTGACGATCGTCAGGACAGCCTTAATGAATTAAATTAAAAGATTATCAAGCGTCGGGCGGACCTTGACGAGAGGGAGGAAAAGCTCCTGAAAAAGCAGGAGGATATTTTGAAGAGAGAAGAGAAGCTCGCCCAGAGGCTGTCTCTGGGGAGGAAAGCTTGGCTGACCGCACTAAAAATTTTGAGCAGCAGTGCAAGGAGGAGGAGGAGAAGCACTGGAAGATGGGACATGAGCTCTACAAAAGAGATACCGATGTCGCCACCGGAGAGGAGAAGGTGAAAGGCAGGGAGAAGGACCTGGCGAACCGCAGGAACCGAATCCACCTTCAGGAGTCGGAGCTTGCCGACCGCGAAAAGCAGGTGGCTAAGAGTATTCAACAACATGCCACAGAGGTCGACCGCATTGCCTGGGAAGGTTCGGAGCTTGCGACCGCTAGAAGGTGAAAGTTGCCTAGAGGGGGGTGAATAGGCTAATCGACCTGAAATAACTTAATAAAACGAGATCAGTATTCAGGGGGGCGGACTAGTCCGGTACAGGGGTGGACTAGTCCGGTCCACCTACAGGGAAAAACCTGAATATGGTTTCTAACAAGTTTTAATTCGATTCTTGTGATGCAAAGTATGCTAAAATGACTTAGTGAACCTTAACAAGTTATGAAGCAAATGTGAGACTAAGGATCACGATGAAACAAGAGTGATGAACAAAACCAGTAAAGCTAACCCTAGAAGCAATGTGTGATAAGTGAAAGTAAAGAACACAAGGGACACAAGGATTTTATCCCGAGGTTCGATCCCACGAAGGAATCTACGTCCCAGTTGAGGAGTCCACAAAGGACCGGGTTCAACAACCCTTCCCTCACCAAGTTTACCGCACGGGCCTAACTTGGTTCTCCACTATCACAAAGGGTGAATACAAGATTCGCTGGGGCTTCTCACAATCTGAGGCTCCCACCAAAAATACAATCTCAAATCACAAAGATTAACTCAAGCCACAGATCACAAAGATTCACAAAGCGCAAGAGATCAAACTGAGAGCCAAAGAGCGGTGTTCTTCCTCTTCTTCACCTCACCAAACCCTAATCCACACAAGAATTAGTTTTAGAGGGAATGTAGGCAAGAAGAAGGCTTTTTGGAGGCTCAAGGTTGCTGTGGCGGTGCTAGGGTTTCAACTTGCTCAAGGGATTGTTCAAATGAACCCAGGGGTTCTCTATTTATAGAGGTTCCCAGCCCATACTGCTGACCTCAGCAGAAGGGCAGACTAGTCCGGCCTATAGCCCGAACTAGTCCGGCCTAGGAGACCACTGACGTTCCTGACAACTGCCGCACTGCGCGACAATCATCACGCTACCCGCCAAACTTCAAATTCAAACTGTCACTTCGAAAACGGACTAGTCCGGCCAACACTAGACTAGTCCGATCTCACACAGAACCTTTTGTTCCATGTGAAAACGGACTAGTCTGGAGACCACGAACTAGTCCGGCCCCAAGGGCAGACTAGTCCGGCCTACCCAGACTTAGTTGCTAAAGCATCGACTTCTCTCGAAACCCGGACTAGTCCGGCCCCCAGGGCGAACTAGTCCGATCTCAGTCAGGACCTCTTGGTCCGGACTAAAACGGACAAGTGCATGGTTTTGGTACTTAGTCCCCAAAACCCACTCCACGACTACCTGGACTAGTCCGTCCCACTACGTACTAGTCCGAACTCAGTCAGACCCTTCTGGTCCGGCTGAAAACGGACTTGGCCGGCCAGGAGCGGACTAGTCCGACCACCTGCACGGACTAGTCCGTCCACTCCTGCCAGACTGCTTTCAACTCTCTTCTCTCAATAGGTTTGATCTCTAAACCGCTTTGAGCTCCCAACTTGATCTCAATGCACTTTACACACACATCCTCAGACATACTTGGCTAGTCTAAACTCGACACACTAGAAACCCTAGTTTCTCCTTTTTGAGTTGACATCGTCGTTTTCATCCTTTTCCTTTTTGGGGGATTGTGCTTCCACTTGAGTCCACACCTATGATTAAGATCACTGAGCTCATTAGTCACTTAATTGTCATCATCAATCATCCAAAAGTCACGGGGATCCTAGATGCACTTTCAATCTCCCCCTTTTTGGTGATTGATGACAACACATTAAGTCTTCAACAAATAAGAGTATAAAATTTGTTTTCATAACGTGCGGGTGTATGAGTGACTCCCCCTCAATGAATGCATCATGAAAGAGAGATTGAGGAAGTCCTTCATACACACACACGTTATGGTGGGGTGCCTACGTGTTGTGCTCAACAATTTGTGACAAGACATAATAAATATGAATATGATTAAAAGATAGACATTCAAAACATCATATTGATATTAAACATTCAAAACATAGTCTTGCACAAATTTAAACATTTGACATGACATAAATATTACAATAAGAAGTGCAACATGTCCAAGGATCCAAAATAAGAGCTACACTCTCCACATCTAATTACCCTCCCCCATACTTTCTAACTCTCCCCCCATCTAACTCCCATCTAACTCTCCCCCTTTGGCATCAAGACACCAAAAAGGAAAAGAAGAGGGGAACATGAGGCCTATCCACTATTCGTCGTCCTCGTCATCGTCTGTCGCCTCGTCACGGGAGTCGCTCTCCGTGGCCTCCGGGTCTGCGTCATCGTCGTCATCGTCGTCGGAGGCACGAGCCGAAGGAGCTGCCCGGGAAGAGCTCCCGTACTCTTGGAGCTGGGCAAGCTCGTCGGCGGTGAAGTCGGGGAATGGAGTGATCTCCCCGTCGCTCGCCTCCGTAGAGGACATGGGTACTTCGAGCTTGTCGCACACCGCCTTAAGGTACTTCTCTTGGCGCTTGTGTGCCCTCTGATTCTAGATCTCTTACTTCCAGCAGGAAGTGAAGATCGCCTTGAAGCACTTGTAGAAAGCGCTCATCGATTGAGGCGGAGGCGGGGAAGGAGGCGCCACTGGGCGAGGTGCTGGCATCGTCGAATGGGAGGGAGGCTTCGCATTATTCCGGCGCAGAGGAGGCGGCATTGCAGGAGGCGTCTTAGGATGGAGCGGGCAATGAGTCACATCCTTGACGAAGGTCACGCCCGACACCTTCTTAATGAGATACATGATGTAGGGGGCATACCCGCAAGCACGGTTGGGGGTATGCGAGATGTTGAAAATGTCGTTGAAGATGTAATCGTGAGATTGAACTTCTCCTCCCCATCAATAAGAAGTAGCAGGTGCCTCAGATTGCCTTGGATCACCCCTGCATCACCATCCTTTGGTGCTATTGTCTGCCTCAGGATCCTATTCATGATGCTGTAGAATGGCTTGATATTGCGAGCATGCCCAGTGTCATACTGAACATGACTGGGATACATGTAGGATAGCTCGTCTCGGTCTACAGCCTTGAGGTTAGAGATGATGATTTCATGGTCCAAGTGAGCCTCAAGACCTAGAATCTTGGAAAACTCCTCAAAAATAACCAAGAGTTGCTCGCCATGCGTCATCCATATGATCCATCTATCACCTGAGGTGGTGAAGTAGATGGTGGAGTATAATTGCAGGATGACTTCAACGTTCCAGTCATATTTGAATCCCATGATCTTCTTGAGCACATGGCGCTCAGCTGCTTCAATGACCGCATCAAAAGCAGAATGTTGCTTCTGGGCCATGTACTCCCAGTCTACCCATTGTGCTTCAATCACAGGCTTCTTCATGCTTTGGTAGACAAGACGGTAATAATCACAATGAAAGTCACACCAAAACTGAGGGTCGGCGGTGCTCCTCTCATACTTGTAGACCTTGTCCGTCGGGAGCCTTCTTGCTTTCTCGGCTCCCTTCCCATGGAAGACATTGGCAGCTATTTCACGCTGCCTGTTGGGATTTTTCCAGGAGTGTGCACTTCCAAGGGGCCAATCGGTTTGGCTTTCCCTTTCTCCTTGATCACAGGGACTGCGACTCTCTTCGCCGGTATCTTCACAGTGGGCTTCCTTTTCTTGAGATCTACTGGAGCCGGGGCCTTGCCCTTCTTCGGATCCCTCAAGATCCGGCGTTCCAAGATTTCTTCTTGGGTTTGCTCCTTGCCCTTGTCTTTCTCTCCAATTGTCACAAGTCTCTTCCTCTTGGAGACTTGTGCAGCAACAGCCTGAGAGTTATGAGCCTCGCGCTCCTCTCGCTTCTTCTTCTGGAGTTCCTTGTGGGACTCCTCAATGGCTCGAGCCATTGCTTCATCTTCATCATAGGCCATAGCTACGGCCCTGGCTTGTTGCTTCTTGGCTGCCTTTGCCCTTTCTTGCTGCTCGAGAAGTATCTTGTCAGCCTCAACCTCAGCTTTTGCCTGTTCCTCGTCAAGGCGAAGCTGCTCTGCCTCCCACTCGGGGTCAGTGGGGGAAGAAGCGGATCGGCGAGGAGCTACCATCGCTTCTGAAACAGGAAAACAAGAGATAGAGGGTCAAGGAAGTGGGATAATGCGAAAGAAATTACGAGAAACAGCCAAAATTAGGGTTTGGTACTGTGTACACCGGACTTGTCCGCCCCAGGGGTGTACTAGTCCGCCGGGCGGACTAGTCCGCCTGGCACCGGACTAGTCCGGTTTACACAGGTTAAACCCTAACTCTAACGGTTTTTCGAGAAATCTTGGAATCGAGTCGCAATATTCCTAGGATATGATCACAAGGATACTAGAAGCAACTTTAATGAAGAGGCATCTATCAAAAACTCAATGAATCAAGAATGAGGCAAGTTTTTGAAAAGTGAGAGATACCTCTTCAAATCTTGAGAAATCGACGGAATCGGGGATGGATCGCATCGCGAGTGATCGAGGAAAGTATCCCACACCTCCGGGGCTTCCAATGTGTGGATTGGAAACGATCTTTGGTGGTTGGAATCAAAAATCGCCTAAGGAGGGTGGTTTCGCGCGCGTGGGAGAGAGAGAGAGAGGCAAATGGAGAAGTGGAGGGGTCGATCGCCTCTTGGGGGTTTAAGTCCCCAGGGGCCGGACTAGTCCGGTGAAGGGGCCGGACTAGTCCGGTATGCGGACCAGTCTGGATCCGGAGTTGTCCGGCCATAGGGTCAGTAAGCAATCAACATTCAAACTATGACCATAACCCACAAAGTCACTAGTTTTTCAAATATTTTGGAGAAAATCGAGATAGAGATGAATTTCTCAAACACATGCATTTTTTGAATAAGGTGTAAAGTAAACATTCAGATGTGCATTTTTCAAGCCACATTTCGAGAATTTAAGATATTGAGCTCACTCCTAAGCTCACAAAATCGCTTCTCATCTAGGGGATTGGTGAATATGTCGGCTTGTTGGTTCTCGGTTCTTACATGCGAAATCACTATGTCCCCCTTTAAGGAATGATCTCTCAAGAAGTGGTGTCTAATGTCTATGTGTTTGGTCCTTGAATGCTCAACCGGATTATGGGATATTTTGATGGCGCTCCCATTGTCACATAGGAGAGGAATATGGCGCAAATTTATACCATAATCCCTTAGAGTTTGTCGCATACAAAGAAGTTGTGCACAACAACTTCCGACTGCTACATACTCCGCTTCGGCTGTGGAAAGAGCAATGGAGTTTTGTTTCTTAGAGGACCATGACACTAAGGATCTACCCAAGAATTGGCATGTCCCGGATGTGCTCTTTCTATCAACTTTGCAACCCGCATAATCCGCATCGGAATAGCCAATAAGATCAAACTTGGATCCTTTGGTGTACCAAAGTCCTAGACTAGGTGTGTGAACTAAATATCTAAGAATTCTCTTCACGGTAGTCATATGACACACCTTAGCTGCAGCTTGAAAATGTGCACACATACACACACTTAGCATAATATCCGGTCTAGATGCACAAAGATATAACAAAGAACCAATCATGGAGCGATATACCTTTTGGTCCACACTTGGACCATCTTCGTTGAGGTCTAAGTGTCCATTTGTTGTCATTGGAGTCTTGATGGGTTTGGCCTTGTCCATGTCAAACTTTTTTAATATGTTTTGAGTGTAATTTGTTTGACTTATGAATGTGCCCTCTTTGAGTTGCTTAACTTGAAAACCTAAAAAGAACTTTAACTCCCCCATCATGGACATCTCAAATCTCTCCGTCATTATCTTAGAAAACTCATCACAAAACACTTTGTTAGTAGAACCAAATATAATGTCGTCGACATATATTTGGCACACAAAGAGATCATCATTAAAGTGCTTTGTAAAGAGAGTGTAATTAGCTTTTCCTATCTTAAAACCATTTTGAATTAGAAAGTCTCTAAGACACTCATACCAAGCTCTAGGAGCTTGATTGAGGCCATAAAGAGCCTTATGCAATTTGAAGACATGGTTTGGGAAGGCTTGGTCTTCAAAGCCCGGTGGTTGCTCCACATAGACTTCCTCCTTGATTGGACCATTTAAGAATGCACTCTTGACGCCCATTTGGTAAAGCTTAAAATCATGGTGAGTAGCAAAGGCAAGTAATATATGAATTGACTCTAGCCTAGCTATGGGAGCAAAGGTTTCATCAAAATCCAAACCTTCGACTTGTGAGTACCCCTTGGCCACAAGTCGTGCCTTGTTCCTTGTCACCACGCCATGCTCATCTTGCTTGTTGCGGAACACCCACTTGGTGCCCACAACATTTGCTTGTGGACGCTTGACAAGCTCCCAAACTTTGTTCCTCTCAAAGTTGTTAAGCTCCTCTTGCATGGCCACTACCCAATCCGGGTTGCTCAATGCGTCTTCAACCTTATGGGGCTCCAAAGAAGAGACAAAGGAGTAATGTTCACAATAGTTAGAAACACAAGAACGAGTGATTACCCCTTTTGTAATGTCTCCTAGAATGTTGTCAACGGGGTGATCTCGTTGAACACTTTGATGCACACGAGGATGTGGAGGTTGAACTCTTGAGTCATTATCATCCTCTTCTTCTTCTTGGTCTCTCCCTTGATGTATGGTTCCCTCTTGTCTTTTGTCTTCTTGATCATGTTGAGGTGCCACTTGTCCATCTTCAACTTGATCGTGTGGGGGATGACTTGCATCATCTTGTTGTTGGTCACTTGAGCATTGAGGTTGTTCTTGTGGTCGAACATCTCCAAGCGCCATCCTCCTAAGAGCTTCTTGTGGAGGGTCTTCTTGATCTAGCACACTTTGATCAACTTGCTCCACCTGGGAGCAATTAGTTTCATCAAACACCACGTCGCGTGCTATTTCAACAATCTCAGAGGATTTGTTGAAGACACGGTAGGCGTGGGTGTTTGAATCATAACCAAGCAAGAAACCTTCATCGGACTTTGAAGCAAAATTCGAAGTCCTAGGCTTCTTGTTGAGAATATAGCACTTGCTCCCAAAAACACGAAATTAAGAGACATTGGGTTTCTTACCAACTAAAAGCTCGTAGGGGGTCTTCTTGAGGAGGCGGTGGAGGTATAATCGGTTGACGGCGTGGCAAGCGGTGTTAACCGCCTCCGCCCAAAACCGATCCGATGTCTTGTACTCATCAAGCATTGTCCTTGACATCTCGATGAGTGTCCTGTTCTTCCATTCTGCCACCCCATTTTGTTGAGGGGAGTATGGAGCTGAAAGTCATGCTTGATGCCCTCCTCATCCAAGAATTCTTCCACTTGAGTGTTCTTGAATTCGGTGCCGTTGTCGCTTCTTATAGCTTTGATTCTTGAGGCGAACTCATTTTGAGCTCTCCTCAAGAACCTCTTGAGGACACCGTGAGTTTCACCCTTATCATGCAAGAAGAACACCCAAGTGAAACGAGAAAAATCGTCTACAATAACAAGACCATATTTATTACCGCCAATGCTAATGTAGGTTATTGGCCCGAAAAGGTCCATATGTAGCAGTTCCAAAGGTCTTGTCGTCGTCATGATGTTCTTGGAGGGGTGTTGAGCTCCTACTTGCTTCCCGGCTTGGCAGGCACTACATGGCCTATCCTTTTCAAAGACAACATTTTTCAAACCATAGATGTGCTCGCCCTTAAGAAGCTTTTGTAAGTTCCTCATCCCAACATGGGCTAGCCTTATATTCCAAAGCCATCCCATGTTGGTTTTTGCCATTAAGCATGTTTCAAGTTGAGCTTTATTCGAGGCAAAATCCACAAGATAAAGCTTTCCCTTGAGCACACCCTTAAAAGCGATTGAGTTATCACTTCTTCTAAGGACGCTCACACCCTCATTAGTGAAAACACAATTATAACCCTTGTCACATAGTTGTGATATGGACAAGAGGTTATAGTCTAGAGAATCAATATGTAAAACGCGAGAAAGAGTATGTTGGGAAGAGATGACAGTTTTACCGGAGCCAAGGATTTTCCATCGGCTATTGTCCCCAAAGAGGATCCCTTCATTTGGATCATCATGTTCCTCATACTCCTCGAACATCTTCCTTTCTTCGGTTATGTGGTTTGTGCACCCACTATCGAGCACCCATTTGGATCCACCGGAGGAGTACGCCTACAAAACAAGATTGTGCCTTCCTTTTAGGTACCCAAGTGGAGTTGGGTCCTTTGACGTTAGTGGTGAGGCATTTTGGCACCCACACGCAAGGCTTGGGGCTCTTGCGGAGTGGCCCAACATATCTAGCATATACTTTGCCATACTTGTTCCTCATCAAAATATATGATGCATCAACATCATGAAATAGAGGATGCGGTTCAGATTTAGACATGTAAGTGCTAGTTGAAGTGTTCTTGCCAATTTTAGTTGTGGATGAGCTTCCCTTGACAAAAACAATCAAGTCTTTGCCATACTTGGAGGTTTTGGCATTTTGCTTTCCACCTCTAGTATAACCAAGATCATCATTGACATAGGGAGGTCTTGTGTTGGTGTATGCTCTTCGTGCATACGCCACTTTCTCTTTGTCAAAGATGCCACCCTTAGGTGCTTGACTGCCTTGAGTTAATTTGAGATCATCCTTTAATTTAAGAATCAGGTTAGAACATTTGCAAGTTGATATTGCTTCGGATGCAACCTTTGAGGAGGATAAGATTTTAGAGGAAGAGGCTACATTAGTCTTAAAGGACTCAACTTGAGTCTCAAGGATCTTGTTAACTTTTGCCAAGTTGCCAAGTTTGTCCTTGAGCTCAATGGTTGTGTCCTCAAGACTTGAGCATGTTTTCTTGCTTAGAGCAAGTTCATGCTCCAATGCCTTTCTATTCTCTCTCTCAAGATCAAGGATCTCAATGAGCTCTTTACATCTTTCCTTTTCTTGGATAAGCATGTCCTCTTGCCTATCTATGAGATCCTCCTTCTCAAAAATCTCATCCGAGAGCAATTTCATTCTTCGCAATGTGCTCTTACTTATATCTTTAAGCATGTACTCGTTTTCACTAGCACTATAAAAATTATCATGGTAGGATATGGAAGAGGATGAGTTAGAGGTAACCTTTCTTCTTCCTTGTTTTGCCATGAGGCAAGTTGGCTTGTGGTCGTAGAGGTTGGGGAAGAGCTTGCTTCCCTTGGAGCTCCCCCCGATGGCTATGGTTGCCATCTTCTCCTCATCTTCGGGCGAGGAGGACTCATCGTTAGAGTCTCACTCCTTTCCTAAGTGAGCATGACCGGAGGGCCGCTTCTTCTTGTAGAACTTCTTCTCTTGCGGCTTGCCCTCCTTCTTCTTCTTGCCCTCTCCATGTGGGAAATCTACAATGAAGTGCCCATACTCGCCACAATTGTAGCAAGCCCTCTTGGTTTTGGGCTTTGCCTTTTCTTTTCCCTTGCTCTCATGCTTGTATCCTCCTTTTCTTCTTCTCATCATTCTCTTGAAATTTTTGATGAAGAGGTCATCTTCCTTATCGGTGTCAAGGCTCTCCTCATCATCTTCGTTTTGCTCTTTTGAGGAGGATGTCGCTTTGAGTGCAACATCCTTCATCTTCAAGGCGGTGAACCTTTGGAGGTCATTGTAGAAGAGCGTCTCCTTCTCCATGATCTTGTGGTTGATGATCCCTCCAAGGACCTCCTCCGGGGTCATTTTGGCAAACCCCGGGCTTTCTCGGATCATGGAGCAAAGAGAGACGTTTCTAGGCATGAATGCCAGAATCATCCTCTTCACCACCTCGTGGTCCGTCCACTTGGTACAGCCATAAGATCTACTCTTGTTGATGAGTAGCTTTAGGCGGTTGTACATCTCTTGAGGAGATTCACCATCCATAATGGCAAACCTCCCGAGCTCTCCTTCAATGAGCTCAATCTTTGCTTCTTTCATGACTCGGTTGCCTTCATGAGCCGTCTTGAGGGTGTCCCAAATATCCTTAGCCACCTCAAGTCCATCCACTCGGTTGAACTCATCTCTTGAGAGAGATGAGATGATCACTCCGGCCGCTTGGGCATTGCGGTGAAGGAGCACGGCTTGCTCTGGAGTGATATCTTCTTCATTCTTCGGGATGTGCCCCCAGTCAACACGATTTTCCATAGTGAGAGGTTGAGTGACACAAGGTGGATCTTCATGTTGTGCTTCCACATCCCATAGTCGGTTCCATCGAATTGGGGAGGCTTCCCCAATGGGATGGAAAGGTAGTGGTTGTTGGATACAAGGCGTTCATAATTGTATCCTTGTTGGTTGTAGTTGATTGTGCCACCCGATGTGGAGGTTGAGGTGTCAACCTTGGGAATCTTCAACTTCTCTCGAAGTTTCGCCTTGAGTTGGCGAGTCTCTTCGTCATCCGTTGACTTGTCTTGGTATACAAGCACCTCCTCTTAAGTTGCTTGGACCTCACTGGTTGAGACTTCTTCGTACCCCACTCTGGCCATCTTCTCTCCGAGTTGTTAGACTCTTTTGGGAGAGACCTGCTCTGATACCAATTGAAAGTTGCCTAGAGGGGGGGGGTTGAATAGGCTAATCGACCTGAAATGACTTAATAAAACGAGATCAGTACTCAGGGGGGCGGACTAGTCCAGTCCAGGGGCAGACTAGTCCGGTCCACCTACAGGGAAAAACCTAAATAGGGTTTCTAACAAGTTTTAATTCGATTCTTGTGATGCAAAGTATGTTAGAATGACTTAGTGAGACTTAACAAGTTATGAAGCAAATGTGAGACTAAGGATCACGATGAAACACGAGTGATGAACAAAACTGGCAAAGCTAACCCTAGAAGCAATGTGCAATAAGTGAAAGTAAAGAACACAAGGGACACAAGGATTTTATCCCGGGGTTCGATCCCACGAAGGAATCTACGTCCCCGTTGAGGAGTCCACAAAGGACCGGGTTCAACAACCCTTCCCTCACCAAGTTAACCGCACGGGCCTAACTTGGTTCTCCACTATCACAAAGGGTGAATACAAGATTCGTTGGGGCTTCTCACAATCTGAGGATCCCACCACAAATACAATCTCAAATCACAAAGATTAACTCAAGCCACAGATCACAAAGATTCACAAAGTGCAAGAGATCAAACCGAGAGCCAAAGACCGGTGTTCTTCCTCTTCTTCACCTCACCAAACCCTAGTTCACACAAGAATTAGTTTTAGAGAGAATGTAGGCAAGAATGAGGCTTTTTGGAGGCTCAAGGTTGTTGTGGCGGCGCTAGGGTTTCAACTCGCTCAAGGGATCGTTCAAATGAACCCAGGGGTTCTCTATTTATAGAGGTTCTCAGCCCATACTGCTGATCTCAGCAGAAGGGCGGACTAGTCCGGCCTACAGCTCGGACTAGTCCGTCCTAGGGGACCACTGATGTCCCTGACAACTGTCGCACTGCACGGCAATCGTCACGCTACCCGCCAAACTTCAAATTCAAACGGTCACTTCGAAAGCGGACTAGTCCGGCCAACACCGGACTAGTTCGATCTCACACAGAACCTTTTGTTCCGTGTGAAAACGGACTAGTCTGGAGACCACGGACTAGTCCGGCCCCAAGGGCGGACTAGTCCAGCTACCCAGACTTGGTCGTTGAAGCACCGACTTCTCTCCAAACCCGAACTAGTCCGTCCCCCAAGGAGGACTAGTCCGATCTCAGTCAGGACGTCTTGGTCTGGACTAAAACGGACAAGTCCGTGGTTTTGGGACTTAGTCCCCAAAACCCACTCCACGACTACCCAGACTAGTCCGTCCCACTACGGACTAGTCCGAACTCAGTCAGACCCTTTTGGTCCGGCTGAAAACGGACTTGGCCGGCCAGGAGCAGACTAGTCCGGCCACCTGCACAGACTAGTCCGGCGACTCCTGCCAGACTGCTTTCAACTCTCTTCTCTCAATAGGTTTGATTTCTAAACCGCTTTGAGCTCCAAACTTGATCTCAATGCACTTTACACACACATCCTCACACATACTTGGCTAGTCTAAACTCGACACACTAGAAACCCTAGTTTCTCCTTTTCGAGTTGACATCACCGTTTTCATCCTTTTCCTTTTTGAGGGATTGTGCTTTCACTTGAGTCCACACCTGTGCTTAAGATCACTGAGCTCATTAGTCACTTAATTGTCGTCATCAATCATCCAAAACCCACGGGGATCCTAGATGCACTTTCAGAAGGTCGCTGGAGGAACTCAAGAATTCGAGGGAAACAGAGTCCCAACAAGTTTGGGACTTCCTGAGGCACGCTAGCAAGGCTTTGGTGCCACTTGGCTTTAGCCCGGTATGTCCAGATGACCTGAAGCTGACAAGGCGCTAGTGGTCCTAAGCTCTAGCAGCAACAAGCTGGACGTGATGGGTAACGTCATTGTCGACCAACTGGAGACAGAGGGAAAGTCTCAGGCCAAGAACGTCACTGAATATTAGCTGACGTGTTTCAAAAGTTTAGACCCCCAACTTTCTCTGGATCCAGTGGTCGAAGGGCCCATTACTGAAGAGGAAGATGCCGCCAGGGCCAGCGTTCAAGAAGCTACCCAGAAAGTTGCCTCGTATTTCCATAGGACCTAGGACCTCAATTAGTCAGGACTTTTTCTTTTGCCTTTTCCTTTGTAACCCTCATTTTGTAATCCAATCCTTTAGATGAATGAAATCCAATCTTCTTGAATGAATGAATTCCATTTTGTATTTGTTCTCAATGCATTGTCCTTTATCTTATTGGACCCTGGTAGATGTGCACAATTTGATTGTGAACATGTACCAAACGGACCTGACAATGTCTTGATGACTTGAACGCTTCGAACTTGTAGCTAGAACGCTTAGCTCTTAGGTCCAAAGTTTACTTCCAACATATCTAGCGACCCTTTGTGACGTTGACGGCGGGCCCCCTAGGAGTTGTTGGAGCTTAGTAGATCTGACGGAGCCCGACACCAACGCTTAGAAATGTTGTCGGTGGGCCCCTGGGAATTGTCAGAGCTTGGTAGATCCGGCGGTGCCACCACCAACGCTTAGAAACATCGGTGGCAGACCCCCTGGTGGTTGTCAGAGCTTGGTAGGTCCGACGGCGCCCACCACCAACGCTTAGAAACGTCGATGGCGGGCCCACTGGGGTTGTCAGAGCTTGATAGGTCCGACTGCACCCACTATCAATGTTTAGAACGTCGACGGCTGGCCCCCTGGGATCGTTGGAGCTTCCTGGCTTCGACGGTGTCCACTTTTCAACGCATAATACGTCGACAACGGACCCCCTCTGGGTGATTTCTCCACCATATTCGTTTAGATTGCCGTTAATTCTTCACGTCTACTGTTGACCCCCATGGGAGTTGTTGGAGCTTGTTAGCTCCGAGGACACCCACTTTCAACGAATAAAACGTCGACGGCGGGCCCCCTGGGGTTGTTGGAGCTTATTAGCTCTGGCAACATCCACCATCGCCATGACTTTCCATTTTTCCTGTGCGTTAAAGACAAGAAAAATAGTAAAATTCTTCCCCTCTTCTATAAGTTATTTGCGGCTTACTGTTCTTATTTGAAATTTAGGTCCAAAGAATTTAACATAATAATAAGTAAATTGATGCAATCTCTTCAGATCCGAATGCTTTTTGAACCTCCCTAGTGAGGCCTACCAGAATATAGGTAGAGTGGTGTACTTAGGGTGTTGGACCAGTCTAAGTCGATAGCGCACTTCAGACCTGTCATTGGCTTTGGCGTTCGGACGAGTAGACCATCCAGCAATGCTAAGATCCAAAAAAGATCAACAACATAACTCGCATATCATATGAACAACTTGGACTAAATCTCAAAAAGAATTGCACAACTTCATCATAGATAAGAACGAAAAGATAATAAAAAATTAAAATGAGCCCGTACAGAATTAATACACATGGAGTCTGCCTTCACACAATAGTGTGTTCATTATATGTCTGAATTACAGGGGATAAAAGGACACACTTGGGGTACGAAACCAGGCCAAGTGTGCTTTTCATCTTGTTCTAACCCAGGGCAGGCAAGCCGCACTTTCAGTACAGGGACCAAATTAGGTGGGCTTGAATTTCCAGACCCTCCCGGAGGGGTCCGGATGTTCTCCTTTAGGACCTACCAACTCTATTTATAGACTCTATAACTTACATTGTTTGTAATTACAAACTCACCTCTGTGAAACTAAGCATAAAACTTACGAAGGTGCTCGATGTTCCAAGGATTGGGAAGCAGAGTCCCATCCTCTGTTGCCAAGCGGACGCATTCGGGATAGGATACTTTGATCACTCAGAAAGGACCTTCCCAGCTAGGGGACAGTTTGTTCATCCCTTCACGAGTTAGTATTCTCTGTAGCACCAGATCGCCTTCTTCAAGCTGTCGGTTGTGCACATGCTGATAGCGCCAGAGCGCCTCGTGATATCGTGCATTCCGAACAGCTGCTTGGCACCTTCCCTCATCGACGAGGTCAAGGTCTTCACGCCGGAGCTTGTCCTGCGTGGCTTCATCGAAGATCCGGACCTGGAGTGACCCCAGGGTGATCACCAGAGGAAGGACCGCTTCAGCTCCGTACACCAAGAAGAAGGGTGTCTCTCCAAATGACCAGCTAGGTGTTGTCCTGCTCGCCCGCAGTGCGGATGGAAGCTCCTCTATCCAATTGGCTTCATGTTTCTTCAGGCGCTCGTAAGTGCGTGTATTGAGTCCTTTCAATATTTCTGCATTTGCTCTCTCGGCTTGGCCATTACTTGTCGGGTGAGCTACTGATGCGTAGCTGACTTGTATGCCGAGGTCTTCGCAATATTCTTGGAATGATGCACTTGTGAAATGGGTTCCATTGTTAGTGATGACTCTGTTCAGAACTCCATATATGCAGACTACGGACTTCAAGAACTTGATAGCTGATTGCTTGTTGATAGTCACAACTGGAGTTGCTTCTGGCCACTTGGTGAACTTGTCGATGGCGACGTACAGAAACCTGTAACCTCCGACGGCTTTTGGGAAAGGTCCCAAAATGTCCACCCCCCCCCCCCCCCACACAGCGAATGTCCATGTAGGAGGTATCATTTGCAGCGACTGAGCCAGTGTGTGAATTTGTTTCGCGTGGAACTGGCACGCTTCACACTTTTTTATCAGCTCAACTGCATCCTGGAGTGATGTAGGCCAGTAGAAGCTATGTCGGAAGGCTTTACCGACCAACGTGCGAGAAGACGCGTGGTTCCCACACTCGCCTCCATGGATTTCTGCGAGTAGCTCGCGGCCTTATTCCCAGGCAATGCACCATATTAGGACGCCGTTGGCACTGCGCCCGTAGAGATCCCCTTCTACCAGAGTGTCTCTTTTAGCCAATCTGACGATCCGGTCAGCGGATGCACTGTCTTCAGGAAGGATGTTGTCTTTCAAGTAGCTCCAGATCTCCAAGATCCATGCATCGGAGCTAGCTTGAGCTTCTGAGTCTTGCGTGTTGGGTTGCTCGGAGCTTCCTACAGCACCTACGACCCTTGGTGGACGCCATGGTAACAGGGCCACCGGGACAGCCAGCTTTGAGGTGTCGGTCTCTCCTCCTTTGCTCAGTTCGGCAGGCTGAGCGGTTGATCTTGACAACCTCCTGAAAAAACTCCATCGAGAGCTTAATCTCCAGTTGAAGCCTTCGTCTAGAGTTCATCACATTCAGCGTTGTTTAGACGCTGGACATGGCAGAGGTCTAGGAGGATGAAGTCCTTCTGGAGCTTCTGGACTTCAAGGAGGTAAGCAGCGAGTTGTGAGTTCTTGCAGCTGCATTCACCTTTGACTTGCTTGATAATGAGCTGCGAATCACCCTTCACCGGCATCTGCTTGACGCCATATGATAGTGCCACCTTGAGCCCGTAGATGAGAGCTTCATACTTCACCATGTTGTTGGTTGCCTTGAAATCAAGGTGTACCATGTACTTGACCTTCTCCCCGGTCGGAGCGAGGAGAAGGATTCCAGCTCCCTGCTTTTGCATGAAGTCGTCAAAGTAGAGAGTACAATGAGGCTCGGTGAAGACTAGGACCTTGGGTTCCGACTTTTGCTCATTGGGGCCCCCTGGATTTGATGAAGAAGGGTTTCACTCCGCCACGAAGTCATCCAATGCCTGACTCTTGACAACATGTCGAGGCAGAAACTCGAGATTGAATTCTACTAGCTCCGCTGCCCACTTTGCAATATTCCCAGTAGAATTGGGGTTATGCAGTATAGAACGTAGTGGAAAGGATGTTACGACTGATATCTTGTGGGCTTCAAAGTAGTGACGTAGCTTCCCTGAGGCAATAAGCACTGCATAAAGCATCTTATGCACCTCAATGTATCGAGTATTAGCATCGTAGAGTACTTCACTAATGAAGTACACTGGCTGCTGGACAGTCCAGACCTTCGTAGAAGGGCCCGGAGCTTCTTCTTCATCAACCCGGACCCTCCCGGAGGGGTCCAGACCTTCTTCTTGAGCTTCTTGGACCCTCCTGGAGGGGTCCAGAACTTCTTCTTCAGCCATGTGAACTCTCTTAGATGAGAGAGGTTGATCCTCTGGTAGCTTTCCTTCAAGATCCATGCCTGCGGGATGGGACCCACACTCACCTCAGGTAGCTCCAGACCCTCTCGTATAGGTTTGGACTCCTGAAATGTAGGTGGTTCCGATCTTTCCGCGACCAGGATCATGCTGACAACTTCCATAGTTGCTGAAATGTAAAGCAAAAGAGGCTCACTAGGGTTCGAAGCTACCAGGATTGGTTGTGTGGTGAGGAGTTGCTTGAGCTCTTGGAACGCCTTTTCTTCTTCTTCAGACCAATGGAATGGCCCTGACTTCCTCAATAACTTAAAGAAGGGTAGCGCCCGTTCTGCCAGTCTTTTGATGAACTGAATGAGCGCAACTAGACATCCAGTTAGCTTCTGGACATACTTGATGTGAGTTGGGGGCCGCATGTCTTCAATAGCCTTTATCTTCGTCGGGTTTGCCTCAATTCCTTGGTGAGTCACCAAGAATCCGAGGAGCTTCCCGGAGCTAACCCCGAAGACACATTTGTCCGGGTTTAGCTCGGTGCGCATCACGCGCAGCTTGTCGAAGATGTCTTGTAGGTTGTCAAGGATGATTCCTTGTTCTTGACCTTCACGACGATGTAATCGACGTAGACCTCCACCAAGTCCCTAATGAGCTCTCCAAAGGTTTTGTGCATGGCTCGCACAAAAGTGGAAGCTGCATTTTTTAGATCGAAAGGCATGGTAGTATAGCAATACAACCCATCTACTGTTATGAAGGCAGTATGCTCTTCATCTTCCCTAGACATTTGGATCTGATGATATCCAGAATATGCATCTAGGAAACACAATAGCTCACACCCGAAGGTGGAGTCCACTATCTGGTCTATCCTAGTGGAAATAGATCTTTTGGACATGACTTATTCAAGGTGGTGTAGTCAATACACATCTGAAGTTTCCCACCGGCCTTGCGTACAACGACTGGGTTTGCCATCCATCGTGGATGATGAACCTCTCGGATGAAACCAGCTTCGAGCAGCTTCTTGATTTCTTGTCGAATGATGTTCTACCGCTCGACTGATTGCTTCCGGAGCTTCTGGTGTATTGGTCGTGTGTCGGGGTATATCTTCAGATTGTGCTCAATCACCTCCCTAGGGATCCTAGGCATTTGTGACGGTTTCCAGGTAAACACGTCAACACTCGCCCAAAGGAAAGTGATGAGCGTGAGTTCCTATTTGTTGTCCAGACCTCCCGATATATGGGTGGTTTGGGCAGCATCGGAACCAATTTGGATGACTTTGACGGGGGTGTCGGTGCCGCCGCTTGGCTGCACGCGTGGTGCAGAAGTTGAGCCTCGATGACGAGTGCTCAGAGGTTGAGCAGCTAGCTCCTCGCCAGATGCCTCCTCCTACACTCTTGTAAGCGCGTGGAGTTCTTCCAGCACAGTGACTCCTACAAGGCGATCTACACGGACCAGTAGAATGCCTGAAGGTGTGGGCATCTTCAATATCAAATAGCCATAATGGGTTGTGTCGGTGGTTTGAACCGGCAGATCTCCCTACACTACTAAAGTGATAGGGAGTTTGATGTTCGGTGTGGGCGCGCGGAGATTCAAGAAGGTGAGTAGGAATTGACACGGGAGACACAAGAGTTTACGTGGTTCGGGCCGTCTGAGCGTAATACCCTACTCCACGGGTGTGTTGGTTCTGTATTAGCTGTATGAGCTTGTATCGAGCATCTATGGTGCGTGTGTCTCTTTTTTTTTGAACGTGTCATCGGCCTGTCCTTTTATAGTACAAGGGCAGGCCGTTACAGGTTAGCCTGGCCCGACATGTGGCCCCGGCGGTTACTAGTATTGATACACGTTTAATTGCTCTTAATGACCCTGTAACGGGCTTTGACGGCACTGTTACTGGTGTTAAGATCGTCCGTTTAAGTGTCATTAATATGGTATTAATGGCACCTAATCGGGTCTTGAAGTCCTTGATTCCCCTTTGAAGATCCGGAGCCGTTGCGGGGTCTTCCGGAGGTTAGAGGCTGAAGATCCGATGTTTGGACACGTGGCAGCTCTGGAGCTTGCTGTGGGAAATAGGTAGCTCCGGGGCTACCTGACACGTGACAGGTCCGGAGCTTCTCTCGGTCTGAGGTTAAGTCTGGAGGTGCCATTTCGGTACATGGCCCGGAGCTTCCCCCTTGTGGGCGGTAGCTCCGGTTTGGTAGTACACGTGGCGACCCTGGGATTAACCATGTTGGAGAAGGGGGTCCGGTTATGTCTGACATGTGGGCCTCCGAGGGTCTTCAAACCAAGGAGATGACTTTCCTTTGAGATCTTTGTAACCTCAAGGGGTGTACGGTTTCTAGGGTACCGACAGTGGCCCCCTGGACCTACCTCCGGGGAAGACCACTAGGGTGAAGTCATTCCGCCGGAGGTGGGTCCATCCTCGCGACTCTTGAACTGAGTCTTCTAGGGTCTTTGAAGGTGCCGTTGGCGAGGATTTGGAGTTAAATCCCCACCGCGTGGCGCATCCCGCGTGCGGCAGATGAGATCTTTGGCGTGCGGATCTCACGCAATTGAAGGTCGCTGGTTCCCGATACGAAAACCGTATCGGTTCCGCGCGCCTTGTCAGGCCGCCGCCTTCGGGTTTCCCGCCTCTTGATGACAACCGTTCGCCTGGGTAAGAACCTCGACTTGATCGTCGGAGTGGTCCCGGGCCCCCTTGTCATCGGCAGGGTGGAGTTCTTGAATGGTATCTTCGACTTCCTTGCGGTTTCCATCCAAGCATTGCGAGGGCTTACTTAAGAAGGAAAGCGCGCACCGTCGGGAGCTCTTCACGCCTCCCATCTGATCTTGCGCTCAAACTCCCAACTTGTGCTTCGCTCTTCTTCTCTTGCCTAGCCGTGCCGCGATGGAGTTGGGTCTCCGCGAGAGTCGCTTGAAGACCGGCGGCGATTTGAAGAAGGTCCGGGCCCTCATGGGGTGGTCCTCGGACTTCTTCAACCGCTCGGTCCGTGCCGGTGGAGAGCTCCCATTCGAGAAGGAGCACGCCGGCGAAATGGTGTACTTCTCCTCGTACGCCATGGTGGGGTTGATCCCACCTTTTTCTTCCTTTTTCTTGATGCTGCTAGACTTTTATGGTCTGCAGTTGTATCATCTCAGCCCCCACTCCATTCTCCTTGTGTCCATTTTCGTCCACTTCTGTGAGATGTGGGTGGGCATCCCCCCTGCATTGAACTCTTCCGGACCTTCTTCACCGTCCACACCACCGGCCGGAGCAATGAGTACCTTGGCTTCTACTACTTCGTGAAGCGCAAGAAGTGCCCATTCAAGTACCTCCGGTCCTTTCCCTTTGGGAAGTGGGATGACTGGAAGAAAGACTGGATAGTCGTCAGGGTGGAGGAGCACGAGAGGCTGGAGCTGCCCGATGGTCTTCCCAGCATCGACACGACGATCTGGAGTGAAGCTCCGGTGCTGGCGGAAGCTTTCAACCCTGCTTTGACCAGGATCCGCCAATGCGTGGAGGGAGGATTGACTCCTCAGGCGGTATTTTGCAATTTCTTGGTCAACGGGTGGGCGCCGCTGAAGAGGAGGGAGAAACTCGCATGGGCCCTCAACAGCGTGATGGACGACGACCGGGTTGAGACCGGGCTGAAGTACAACATGGTGGGGAAAATTTTGGAGTTCTACCTCAAGAAGTTCCAGCACGGCATCGACGTCGAAGGCGACGACTTGACTCCGCCATCAGCTTTTCTTCCTCTGAACGTGGAAGTGGAGTTCAGCAGGGAGCTCCGGCGGAAGATGCCCATGCTTGACGACCTTGGTGTCATCGAGAGAAGATCAACCACCGGGGTAGCGATCCTCGGAGTGCCCAAGGATGGCTCCGACCCTGCTCCGAAGCTGAGGGGAGAAGTCGTCGGCAAGGGCAAGGAGATGGCGGATGAACCCGTGAGCCGGAAGAGGAAGTTGCAGTACACCGACGGAAGGTCCGTCTGGCCCGCTACTTCTGCGTCGGCTCCTTCTCCCCGGAGGGGAAGGTCCTCTGCAACTGCGGCGACTATTCCCGTAGTGGGGTCCTCCCAGAACACGACTGTTCCCGCAGTGGGGTCCTCCCAGAGCGCGTCTGTTCTCGCAGTGGGGTCCTCCCGGGGTGTTAGCTCCGGGCGCGCGACTCCAGCACCTGGGCCGGTGGAGACCTCCTGGTCCAGGGGTTCTTCCCGATCGAGGGGAGCCTCGACTCGGGAAACGCCCGTGGCCGTGACAAGTTCCGGGGGGCCTTCCGGAGCTTCCACGCCGACTATGACCAGCCCAGAACGCCCGGGAAAAAGGTTCCGCGCAAGCTGGTGCGGAAGCCTCCCAAGGTAATTTTTAATCTCTACCTTGGATAGTTGTTTTAATTGTAGCAACTTTTTTAATTTTCTTCGTTCATCATCTGCAGCGTCCCCAAGAAGGGGAGTGAGGCTCCACCCTCAGCCACAATGGCTGAAGCCGTGAGGGTGGGGGCTTCTGCTCCTGTCCCGGTGCCGCCCCAAGTGGTGGCTGAAGCTGCGACAGCTCCGGCGCCGGCTGTCGTGGTCATGGACCTCGACTCATCCCCAGAAGTTCCCGTGGTAGAGCCGGACCACGGGAGTGAAGATGCGCCAGCGGCACCTGTCCCGGAGGTTGAAGCTCCGAGTCCTGGTGCTGAGATGATGGAAGCTCCGGTTGTTGAGCCGGAGGAAGTAGTAATCCCGTCCTTTGAGCCGGAAAATGTCGAAACCCCAGCGGTTGAGTTGGAGGTGACTGAAGCCCCGGCGTGCGAGCCGGAAACTGAGGTAGTTCCGGCAGTTGGGCCGGCTACCTCCGAAGCACCGGCCACTGAGCCGGTCATTGTTGGAGCTCCGGTCACAGGGCCGATCGATGTTGAAGATCTCCCGGATCCTGAGCCGGTTGTTGAAGAGGTGACGGAGCTTGAGCCCCCATCAGAAGAGGTGCCCAGACCGGAGCCAGCAACGGCTCCTGCTCCGGAAGGGACGACGTCAGAGGTACCTGCGGCCGAGCCGGAGTGCCCAGGTGAAGTCGCTGGCCCCCTGCCTGAGAGGGTGAACGAAGACCTGGCGGCGGGGCCCTCCTCGATGGCGACTGAGGCCATCCCGGAGGACGGCCCTAGCGCCATGGAGACACAGGGGACCACTCTTGTGGAGTGGGACCCAATTTTTGTATCTGAAAACCCGCTGGAACCAGCGGAGGAGACCCCAGCAGGTCTGGAACCTATCCCGTTGTCATTGTCCATTGACAACGCATGTTCCAGTCTGCGTCAAGTCCAAATGGCCTTCTTCCACAACAGCAAGGCTCTTGAAGAGGAGCGCCAAACCCTTAGGAGGTGGCGTAACCGGCTCTACTTTGAGACCAATCTGGCGCAGTCAAGGCTAGCGGATGACAAAGAGTGGATCAAACGGGAGAAAGTCCGTCTGGAGTATTGGGGCAAGTTGCTGGATGACGGGGAGAGTATGACTCACGCCCTCAACGCTCAATCCCAGGAGATCTACAATCAGGCCAAAGCAGCCAATAGTGCGGTCGATGAATGCCACGAAAGGCTTGAGGCCATTAACACTACACTCATCAAGTGCCGAGAGGCACTTGAGGAGAGGGAGAAACGGCTCAAAGATGAAGAGCGGAAACTCCTAGAGCTGCGAGATGACGTCTTGAGGAGGGAGGAGGAGCTCGCCGAGAAGGTGGCTCTGGCTGACAAGGGCCTCGAGGAGCGCGCCAAGAAATTGGAAGAGCGCTGCCATGAGGAAGAGGAGAAGGCCTGGGTGCGAGGGCAGGAACTCTACGAACAAGAGTGTGCCCTTACTGCCAGGGAGAAGAAAGTGAGGGGAAGAGAGAAGGACCTGGTCGACCGCCGGAACAAGATCCACCTCCGGGAGGAGGAGCTCGGAAAACTCGAAAAGCGAGTTGCTGAGAAGATTCAGCAGAACGCCAAAGAAGTTGAGCGCCTTGCCCGCGAGAATTCTGAACTGGTGGCGGCCAGAAGATCCCTGGAAGAGATGAAGGGCTTGAGGACTGAGGACTCCCTACAGATTTGGGAGTTCTTGAGCAAGGCCAATGACGCGCTGACACTGATGGGCTTCAGCCCCGTGCGCCCGGATGATCCGGAGCCGGAGCCGGACCTGGCGTTGCAGGCGTTGAGTTCGGCAGGCAGCAAACTCTCCAAGGTGGGCGATGTCATCGCGGACCAATTGGAGGTTGAGGGGCAATCCCTGGCGAAGAACGTCGCAGAATATGTGCTGACGTGCTACACCATCCGGAACTCCCAATTTCCTCTGGACCCGGTGCTTGAAGGTCTCGTCGAAGGAGAAGGGGAAGCTGCCCGAGCCAACGTGTCGGAGGTTGCCCAGAAAGTCGCCCAATTCTTTCATAGGTTCTAGGACCTTCTCTGTAATTCTCACTTGTATTTTCTCTTCTTCTTCCTCAATTTTGTAATCCCTTGTCTCCAGATGTAATCCCTTGTCTCCAGATAAATGAAATCCCCAAATTTTTGTGAATTTCACTTTTTGTCTTCAACACTTTTATCTTCACTTGGCCCCCTGGTAGATGTACACAATTTGACTGTGAACATGTACCAAGAGGATATTGTGTTTTGTTGAAGACTCATTTGCTCCGAACTTTTAGAATTTAGGTCTGAAGTCTTCGATAGTGAAGGCCCCCTGAGGTTGTCGGAGCTTAGAAGCTCCGGCATTGTCCATCGCTGGAGCTTGATAGCTCCGGCAATAGTCTCTATCAACGCGTAGAGCATCGATAGTTAGTCCTCCGGGGTGTCGGAGCTTAGTAGCTCTGGCAGTGACCTTTGCCAACACTTAGTTTGTTGGCAGCAGACTCCATTTACGGGGTCTTCTCACCATCTTTTATTCAGCGCCGACGGCTGGCCCCCCTAGGGGAGTCGGAGCTTAGTTAGCTCCGGCTTTTCTCCATCAATGTAGATTTTATTTTTCCTGCACACTTAAGCCAAGAAAAATAGTAAAATTCGTTCCTTGTCTATAATTTCGTCGCGGCTTACGATTCTCAAGAAGACTTTAAGTCAAACGTGATTTTAAATACAACCGAATGCGTTGTCTTTTCTTCTAGATCCAACTGTCCATGGACCCGCCTTACTTCGGCCTGCCGGGGTGTAGGTAGAGTGGCGTACTTAGGGTGCTTGACCACGCTAAGTCGATAGCACACTCCAGCCCTAGATTGGCTTGGCAGCTTTCAGGCGAGTTGGCCATGAACAATATTTGAATCCAAAAGAATTGACAATACAACTTGAATCGTATATAAACCAGTCGAACTAAAATTTCTTAAGAATTGCACGTCTTTGTTATAGACAAGAAAGAGAAAAATAAAAATGTTGAGCCTGTACAAAATAAATGCACGTGGAGTCTATTTCACATGAAGATGTCTTTCATTATAGGTCTGGGGTACAGGGGAAACAAGTACACTCTTAGGGTACGGAACCAGGCTAAGTGTGTTTCATTTCTCGTTTGACCCAGGGTAGTTAGCCGCACTTTTAGTCCTGAGACTGTGACAAGTGTTGCATGAACTTTGCGGACCTTTCGGGAAAGGTCCGGTTGCTCTCCCGGAGGAACTACCCGACTCTGTACAATGACTCTATAACGTACACCTCAAGTTACGCAAGACTCACCTCCGTGGTATTAAGTGTAGAACTTACGGAGGTGCTCGATGTTCCAAGGATTTGGGAGAGGTGTCCCATCCTCAGTAGCCAAGCGAATGCTTCCGGGACTGGATACTTTAATCACTCAAAAGGGTCCCTCCCAGCCGGGGGAGAGTTTGTTTAACCCTTCTCTGGATTGTATTCTCCGTAGCACCAGGTCGCCTTCCTCGAGCTGTCAGTTGTGTACATGCCGCTGATGATAGTGCCGAAGGGCTTGGCGATATCGGGCATTCCGAACAGCTGCTTGGCACCTTCCCTCCTCAAGGAGGTCTAGGTCTTCACGCCGGAGCTGGTCCTGCGCGGCTTCGTCGAAGGTCCGGACCCGGAGTGAACCCAAGGTGATTTCCGGAGGAAGGATTGCTTCAGCTCCGTACACCAGAAAAAAGGGGGTCTCTCCGGTTGACCGGTTTGGAGATGTCCTGTTGGCCCATAGAGTGGGCGGAAGCTCTTCGATCCAGTTGGCTCCATGTTTTTTCAAGCGCTCATAGGTGCGCGTTTTGAGTCCTTTAAGGATTTCAGCATTTGCTCTCTCGGCTTGGCCATTGCTGACTGGGTGAGCTACGGAAGCGTAGCAAACTTGTATGCCGAGGTATTCGCAATATCCTTGAAATGCAGAGCCTGTGAATTGGGTCCCATTATCAGTGATGATTTTGTTTGGAACTCCAAATCTGCATACAATGGACTGCAAAAAGTTGATAGCAGATTGCTTGTTGATTGTCACAACTGGAGTTGCTTCCGGCCACTTAGTGAACTTATCAATGGCGACATACAGGAACTTGTAACCTCCGACGGCTCTTAGGAAAGGTCCCAAGATGTCCATCCCCCACACAGCGAAAGGCCATGTAGGAGGTATCATTTGTAAGGGCTGAGCCGGTGTGTGAATTTGCTTTGCATGAAATTGACATGCTTTGCATTTTTTCACCAGCTCAGTTGCATCCTGGAGTGCTGTAGGCCAGTAGAAGCCATGCCGACAGGCTTTACCGACCAGCGTGCGGGAAGACGCGTGGTTTCCACACTCGCCTCCATGGATTTCTGTGAGGAGTTCGCAGCCTTCTTCTCTTGTGATGCACCACATTAGGATGACGTTGACACCGCGCCGGTAGAGATCCCCTTCTACCAGCGTGTATCTTTTAGCAAATCTGACTACCCGGTCAGTGGATACATCATCGTCAGGAAGGATGTTGTCTTTCAAGTAGCTCTGGATCTCCGAGATCCATGCATCGGAACTAGCTTGAGCTTTTGAGTCTTGCGTGCTGGATTGCTCGGAGCTCCCGGCAGCACCTACGACCCTTGATGGCTGCCATGGTAACAGGGCCATCGGGACTGTCAGCTTCGGGATGCTGATTTCGCCGCCTTCGCTCAGTTCGGCAGGCTGAGCTGTTGGCTTTGACAACCTCCGGACAAAGATTCCGTCAGGAGCCGGAACTCCAGTTGACGCTTTGGTCGAGAGTTCGTCAGCTTCAGCGTTATGGGCACGCTGAACATGGTGGAGATCTAGGACTTTGAAGTCCTTCTGAATCCTCTGGACTTCAAGGAGGTAAGCAGCTAGCTGGAGATTATTGCAGGAGCATTCACCCTTCACCTGCTTAATGATGAGCTGTGAATCTCCCTTGACCAGCAATTGCTTGACACCATATGACAGTGCCACCTTTAGTCCGTAGATGAGTGCTTCATACTCTGCCATGTTGTTGGTTGCCTTGAAGTCAAGGTGTACCATGTATTTCACCTTCTCCCCAGTCGGTGCAAGGAGAAGGATTCCAGCTCCGGCCCCCTGCTTCTGCATGGAGCCGTCGAAGTAGCGGGTCCAGTGAGGCTCGGTGAAGGTTGGAGCTTGATGCTCCATCTTCTGCTCACTGGGGCCCCCAGGGTTTGATGGAGAGGGAGTCCATTCTGACACAAGATCTGCCAATGCTTGACTCTTGACTGCTTGTCTTGAAATAAATTCAAGATCAAATTCAGCCAATTCCGCTGCCCACTTTGCAATATTCCCAGTTGAATTGGGATTATGCAAGATTGCTCGAAGTGGGTAGGAGGTCACCACTGAGACTTTGTGAGCTTGGAAGTAATGGCGAAGCTTTCTGGAGGCAATAAGAACTGCATAGAGCAGCTTATGCACCTCTAGGTATCGAGTCTTGGCATCATGTAATACTTCACTAATGAAGTACGCCGGGCGTTGAATGGTCCAGACCCTCCCGGAGGGGTCCGGAGCTTCCTCTTCACTGACCCGGATCCTCTCGGAGGAGTCCAGATTTTCTTCGGGGACCTCCGGGTTCTGGTTGGAGGAACCCGGAGCTTCTTCAGAAGTGACCTGGACCCTCCCGGAGGGGTCTGGGTCTCCTGAAGTGACTTCTTGTGGATTCGAATCTGGGAGCTGGGACCCAGACTTGCTTTCAGGAACCTCCGGACCTTCCCGAAGGGGTCTGGATTCCTGAGTGTGGGGTAGTTCTGGTCTCTCCTCAACCAGAACCATACTGACGACTTCGTCAGTAGCTGAAATATAAAGCAACAAAGGTTCACCAGGGTTCGGAGCTACCAGAATTGGTAGGGTGGTGAGGAACAGTTTCAGCTCCTGGAATGCCTTCGCTGCTTCTTCGGACCATTGGAATGGTCCGGACTTCCTCAATAACTTGAAGAAGGGGAGTGCCCATTCCGCCAGTCTTGAAATGAACCGGCTGAGGGCTGCTAGACATCCAGTTAACTTTGGGACATCTTTGATGCGGGTTGGTGGCCGCATGTCTTCAATTGCCTTAATCTTCGCCGGATTAGCTTCTATGCCCCGGTGACTTACCAGGAAATCGAGAAGTTTTCCGGAGCTAACCCCGAAGACACACTTGTCTGGGTTTAGTTTTGTGCGGGTGGCCCGCAGCTTGTCGAAGATAGCCTGCAAGGTGTCAAGGAGTGACTCCTTGTCCTTGACCTTGACCACAATGTCATCGACGTACACTTCCACTATGTCTCTAATGAGTTCTTCAAAAGTTTTGTACATAGCTCATACAAAAGTTGAAGCTGCATTCTTGAGACCAAAGGGCATGGCTGTGTAACAGTACAATCCATCTACTATGATGAATGAAGTATGCTCTTCATCTTCCCTAGACATCCTGATTTGATGATACCCGGAATATGCGTCTAGGAAACACAGTAATTCACACCCGGAGGTGGAATCCACTATCTGATCTATTCTAGGTAGTGGGAATGGATCTTTTGGACATGCCTTATTTAGTGTGGTGTAGTCGATGCACATCCGAAGCTTCCCGCCGGCCTTGGGCACAACGACTGGGTTTGCCAGCCATTTTGGATGGAAGACTTCTCGGATGAATCCTGCTTCGAGTAACTTCTTCACTTCTTGTCGGATGAAGTTCTGTCGCTCTACGGATTGCTTCCGAGGCTTCTGATGCACAGGTCGGGCGTCGGGGTAAATCTTCAGATTATGCTCAATCACTTCCCTGGGGATCCCACGCATTTGTGACGGTTGCCAGGCAAATATGTCAACGTTAGCCCGGAGGAAAGTGATGAGCGCGAGTTCCTATTTGTCGTTCAATCCCCTCGATATACGGGTGGTTTGAGAGGCATCGGAACCAATTTGGACGACTTTGACGGAAATGTCGGTGTCGCCGCTTGGCTGCACTCGAGGTGCAGAAGTCGAGCCTCGTTGACGGATGCTCGGGGGTCTTGGAGCTTGCTCCTGCATGGAGTCCTCCTCTTGCGCCGTAGTGAGTGCATGGAGTTCTTCCAGTGCAGTTACTCCGGCAGTACGATCTCCGCGGATCCGGAGAACGCCTACTAGTGTTAGCATTTTCAACACCAGATAACCATAATGAGCAGCTGCCATGAATTTGTACAGGGCAGACCTTCCCAAGATGGCATTGAAGGGTAAGTTGATCTGAGCGACGTCAAAGACCAACTTCTCGGTGCGGTATTTCTCTTGTGTCCCGAAGGTAACGGGGAGAGTAATAGCTCCGAGTGGGGTAATGGCCCCCGGACCTACTCCGGAGAAAGGTCGAGAGGGGTGGAGATCCGAAGGTCGGAGCTGAAGTTTAGTGAAAGCTTCGAAGCTGATGAGGTTAAGCCCCAAACCTCCGTCTACCATGACATGGTGGAGTTGGATGTTATTGATGGTAGGAGATACCATCAAAGGTAACTGACCTGATCCAACCATGCTCCGAGGGCAATCCGAAGCATCAAAAGTGATGGCGGTGTCCATCCACTTCCGATGAGGTTCTGGCCTGACTGTAGGAGCTACAGCGGTCATATCCTGTCGCATAGTCTTGATGACGCGACGAGATGTGATATCCGATGATCCACCAAAAATGGTGTTCATGGTCTTCCGACGCTCGTTGTCAGAGACGTCAGAATCATCGTCGACTGAGGTGTAAACGGCCTTCAGGACCTTTTTGGGATCCTGAAATCCTAACTCCTCTTCAGCCGGAGCTTCGTCGACTTTTTGCTTTCCTTCCCTCTGTCGGAAAGGAGATTCTTCCCGGCGCTTGTTGTAGTGCTCGGCAAGGTTTTGGACCTCCCGGAAGTCTTCCAAACTGTGTCTGCCCGTTTTGTGAATAGGACACCACACTTTGGGTTTGCCACCGTCTTCAGAAGACGGTCGAGGTCGCTTCTCGGGGCATGGCCCCCGGCCACCCGGAGTTGCAGCAGCTGCAATGTTGGATGTGCCGGCCGACTGCTTTTTCTTGCTGTTGGTCTTCTTTTTCTTCTTGCCACCCCCGGAGGTAGCGGCTTCTTCTTTGGAGGATTTCTTGTGATCCTCCGAGGTTTGTTTGGAGTGCATCTCACGGCCCTCCGTAGCTCTGGCACATTTGTCAGCCAAGCTGAAGAGTTCCGTGACGCTGGTGATCTCCTTGATCGCCAGTTTCTCCAACATCTTCTTGTCCCGTACGCCCTGTCTGAATGCCACAATGACAGAGGCGCTAGAGATAGAAGGGATAGTGTTTCATACCTGAGAGAACCTCTGGATGAATGATCGCAAGGATTCTCCCCCTTTTTGCACGACCGCAAAAAGGTCTAGTTCAGTGCCTGGTCGGGTGTATGAACTCCCGAAGTTGGCAGTGAACTGCTGGCACAGCTCCTCCCAACTGTTGATAGAGTTGGGTGGAAGGCTCATAAACCAGGACCTAGCGGTCCCAGTTAAGGCCACTGGAAAATAATTGACCATCACGGCCTCGTTTCCTCCACCTGCCAAGATTGCAGTGGAGTAGATCTGAAGAAATTCGGCGGGATTGACAGTCCCGTCGAATTTTTCCGCCAGGTGAGGCCGGAACTTCTGTGTCCACCTAACCATGCGCAGGTGCATGGCTAGAGCTGAATAGCCTCCTCCTACACCTTCAGGAGTAGAAAGGTCCTGAGCTTCCCGTCTTTCATGAGCATGCTCAATATGGACTCGGCCGTCCTGCTGGCGGTATCAGCGATCAAGCTCCGCCCGGAGGTCATGAGTTGAAAGCCTGGATATCGTGTGAGTGCGTCGTGCCCCGGAGGGCAATGACGTCACTTGTTGCGATGCAGCACGTCTCCTGCTATTGGAAACGTGCGGACCAAGTCTTCCAGACAAAGTCCGCCGCTGCGACGGGGCTCGTCCTCAAGGAGGAGGACCCTGGTTGCTAAGGCGTTCGGCTGCTGCTGCAACCAAATGCTCCACATCGGCCCTCCACTGCTCCAGTGCATCCCGAGATGCATTCGGAGGTGGTGGGCGTTGGAGAAGAGCACGCGCTGCATGGAGCGCGTGTTCCGGGTTGTCATGATTTGCCGACACAGTAATTGACGTCGGCGCACCATCACGTTGCCCAGCACGATTTGCTGGAGGAGACGATGGTGGTGGGAGTGTGACTCCTGCTGGTGCTGAGGCTCCTGCTGATGGCTGCCTATTGGAGGGATTGCCCCCAACAGCCTGAGCAGCGGGTTGACCGTTGGATGATCCAGCAGCTGAGTTCACCATTCTCAAAATCTCATGCGCCCCTTCTTGGCGCGCCAACTGTCGGTGGTTTGAACCGGCAGATCTCCCTACACTACTAAAGTGATAGGGGAGTTTGATGTTCGGTGTGGGCGCGCGGAGATTAAAGAAGGTGAGTAGGAATTGACACAGGAGACACAAGAGTTTACGTGGTTCAGGCCGCCTAAGCGTAATACCCTACTCCACGGGTGTGTTGGTTCTGTATTAGCTGTATGAGCTTGTATCGAGCGTCTATGGTGCGTGTGTCTCTTTTTTTTTTAATGTGTCGTTGGCCTGTCCTTTTATAGTACAAGGGCAGGCCGTTACAGGTTAGCCTGGCCCGACATGTGGCCCCGGCGGTTACTAGTATTGATACACGTTTAATTGCTCTTAATGACCCTGTAACGGGCTTTGACAGCACTGTTACTGGTGTTAAGATCGTCCGTTTAAGTGTCATTAATATGGTATTAATGGCACTTAATCGGGTCTTGAAGTCCTTGATTCCCCTTTGAAGATACGGAGCCGTTGCGAGGTCTTCCGGAGGTTAGAGGCTGAAGATCCGACGATTGGACACGTGGCAGCTCCAGAGCTTGCTGTGGGAAACAGGTAGCTCCGGGGCTACCTGACACGTGTCAGGTCCGGAGCTTCTCTCGGTCTGGGGTTAAGTCCGGAGGTGCCATTTCGGTACATGGCCTGGAGCTTCCCCTTGTGGGCGGTAGCTCCGGTTTGGTAGTACACGTGGCGACCCTGAGATTAACCATGTTGGAGAAGCGGGTCTGGTTATGTCTTACATGTGGGCCTCCGAGGGTCTTCAAACCAAGTAGATGACTTTCCTTTGAGATATTTGTAACCTCAAGGGGTGTACGGTTTCTAGGGTACCGACAGGTTGCAGCCATGAACCTATACAGGGCTGGCCTTCCTAGGATGGCGTTGAAGGGTAAGCTGATATGTGCCACATCGAAGACCAGCTTCTAAGTTTTGTAGTTCTCCCGAGTCTCGAAGGTCACTGGGAGAATAATCAAGTCGAGAGGACTGATGGCCCCCGGACTTACCCCAGAGAAAGGACCTGAGGGACGAAGGTCCGAGAGTCGAAGCTGGATCTTGACGAAAGCTTCATAACTCGGAAGGTTAAGCGTCGAACCTCCATCCACCAAGACATGGTAGAGCTGGACATTATTGATGGTAGGAGACACCAGCAACAAAAGTTGTCTGATCATGTTTCTTGGGCAGTCTGTAGCATCAAAAGTGATGGGAGTGTCCATCCACTTCCGATGGGGTTCTGCCTTGGCGGTAGGAGTTGTGGCAGCCATCTCCCGACGCATAGTCTTGAGGACGTGGCGGGAAGTGATATCCTAGGACCCTTCGTAGATGGTATTGAGGGTCTTCCGACGCTCGTTGTCAGAGATGTCAGAATCGTCGTCCACGGTGTTGTACACAACCTTCATGACCTTTTTAGGGTCCTCGAAAAGCTCTGGATCAGCCGAAGCTTCATCGACTTTCTGCTTTCCTTCCCGCTGGCAGAAAGGAGCTTCTTCTTGGCGCTTGTTGAAGCACTCAACAAGGTTTTGGACCTCACGACAATCTTCAAGATTTTGAGTGTCTGTTTTGGGGATTGGACACCACATCTTCGGACCGCCACGTCTTCAGGCGAAGGTCGAGGTCGCTTTTGGGGCGTGGCCCCCGGCCACCCGGAGCTGCATTAGTTGTAGCAGCAGGCGTGCCGGCCGATGGCTTCTTCTTGCCGTTGGACTTTTTCTTCTTTTTTCCACTACCGGGGGTAGTGGCTTCAGCCTTGGAGGACTTTTTGCTAGCCTCCCGAGTTGGCTTGGAGTGCATTTCACGGCCCTCAACAGCCCTGACACATTTCTCAGCCAAACTAAAGAGTTCTGAGACGTTGGTGACATCTTTCGTCGCCAACTTATCCAACATCTTCTTATCTCGGACGCCCTGTCGAAATTCTACAATAATAGATGTGTTGGAGATAGAAGGAATGGTGTTCCGTACCTGGGAGAAATGTTGGATGAACGATCGCAGCAACTCCCCCGATTTCTGTTGTACGGCGAACAGGTTCAGTTTTGTGCCAGGTCGGGTGTAGGAACTCCCGAAGTTGGCAGTGAACTGGTGGCATAGCTCCCCCCAACTGTTGATGGAGTCAGGAGGGAGACTCATGAACCAGGACCTAGTTGCCCCAGTTAGAGCCACAAAAAAAGTAGTTGGCCATCACTACCTCATTGCCACCCGCCACGAGGATGGCGGTGGAATAGATTTGGAGGAACTCGACGGGTCTGGCAGTCCCATTGTATTTCTCCGGCAGATGAGGCCAGAACTACTGCGGCCATCTCACCATGCGAAGGTGCATGGCCAGGGCCGAACAGTCGCTCCCTACTCCTAAAGGAGAAGGGTTTTCCCGAGTCTCTCACCTTTTGCGAGCGTGCTCAATGTGGGCACGGTCGTCCTGCTGCCTGTAACGGCGATCAAGCTCCGATCGCAGATCATGCGTCGAGAGTGTCGACGCCGTATGAGTGTGACGTGCCCCGGAGGGCAACGACGTCACTTGTTGGGACATAACACGTCTCCTGTGCTATGAAACTTGAGGTCCAAGTCTACCAGATAAGGTCATCCGCTATGAAGTTGCCTACCCAACAGGGGGTGGGCCTTGGTTATTAATGGCATCAGCTGTGGCTGCAACCAGATGTTCGACATCAGTACGCCATTGTTCCATGGCTGTCGGAGGAGCTCCAACCGCTGGAGGACGCTGGAGCAGAGTACACGCAGCGATTAGCGCGTTCTCCGGGTTGTTTGTCGATGCAGTCACTGACACAAGGACACAATCCTGTTGTCCAGCATTGGCAGCCAGAACAGGTGGTGGTGGTGGTGGTGGTGCAGCAACACCCGTCGGGACAACGGGGCCAGCTGGCTGTTGAGCATTGGAGGGATTTCCTCAGTTAGGCTGTCCAGCATTGCCATTGGACGATGCTGCTGCAGAGTTCACCATCTCGAAATCTCAAGACTCCCACTTCCTGGCGCACCAAATGTCAAAGTGTGATCGACACTTCCCCCGGTACTACTAGATCGTAGCCCGCGGAGATTCGTGATTGGTTGGGACGCACGTGAGACTATGAATAAGACAGTGACACGAGGATTTTTTACGTGGTTTAGGCCGCCTGAGCGTAAAACCCTACTCCACAGGATAATTGCTGATGTATGAGTATGCGGTGTCTTGTGTGCGTATTAGCTTAGTTGTCCCTGTACCGTGCGGCACAGCCTTTTTATAGTCCAAGGGTTGGCCGTTACATTGGTTGTGTGGCCCTACATGTGGCATTGGCGGTGTTTAATTACCTAATACATGATTTGTATATATTAAGTACATTTAACAGTGATAATGTGTCTTAATAGTGTCGTTACCAGTACTAAAGGCCATCTGATCGTATGTCATTAATATGGCATTAATGACATGTAATCAGGTCTTGTAACGATAGTTTTAATGGTTCCTTGAATGTCCGCACCATTGGAGAACCATCTATCTTCCCGTTGCAGGTTTAGGTCCGGAGGCTCGACACGTGGCAGCTCCGGAGCTTCCCATTGTGAGGCAGGTCCGGAGCCGCTTGTACACGTGGAAGCACTGGAGCTTCCCTCTACTGAGAGATAGGTATGGGGCACTGGGCACGTGGCACAACCGGAGTTTTCCTATATAAGGAGTTAGGTCCGGCCTTGGGTTACATGTGGCAGCACCAAAGCTATCCTAATGAGGGAGGTGGGTCCAGTGTTGCGAGACACGTGGAGCCTTCGGAAGTCTTCAACTGCTTTTCTTGCGGTGTCGTGAGGTACTCGGTACACAGGATACCGACAATAATCATCTCAAATAAAAATACAGGAATAGAAAAAAACAATTGAGAAAAAGCTCAAACGATTTTGATCCCATTTTCGATGAACCCAGACTTATTTGTCCCGTTCCCGTGTTCCTGAGCAATTTCCTAACAATTAAAAACAATCGGAGAAAATATTTTTGAGATGGGACGAGACAGGATTTTTGACTTTGAAAAGCGGATTCTTTGGATGCTTCTCCTAACAATTGTGAGAATACACGAAATATACACATGCACGGTGCACGTCATACATTCTCATTTTCCAGAGGTGCTACTACACATTCTAGTAACGCTATTGCCATAGGAAAAAGATCCAGTTTACATCTATTTTAAACGCGTTGTCAAAATGCTACATGTTTCTATAGTCTCACAAAAAGATATGAACTACTAGCATGTAACTTTTTTAGGGGTATGTAACCAATTAATTGAAAAATACACAAACCTCATGTTTAGAATCATTTTCATATAAATACACATAAGAATTATGTTTGCAAACTAATACCCACATTTTTTTATATTCCTTTTTGTAATGTTGATGGGTGAACATTTCTTTTTCTTAGCTCCAATGTCGTACTGGATACCCTAACATAGTGTGGTTATCATTTAGTTATATTATCTCCAACAAGGAATTCCTAAATTAGAACCTCATTTCATTATATGAATCCTTGAGATCAGAAAATTATATCCCATTTTTTTTGCCACCTCCAAAAGACGAAGGATTTTACATTGCGGTCAACGACTGTTCGTCGCTCGCGCCTTCACTGGACAAGAGGAGGTCCGCACGGGTGCATGCCGGCGTTGACATATTGCTATCGCCTTCGGCCTCCAACGCACGTATGTGGCATCCCGCCTCGAGGCTCTGGAGGGGCTCATCCGCAAGTCATAAGACCATCCGCACCAGCGTACTCTAAAGCATACTCTATACACTATTCTCCTTCAGCTTTTACAGTACGTACTCTAAATTACACTGTGAAACAGTGTATCCAGTATGCTTTACAGTACACCACTGCGGATGGTCTAAGGACGGCGGCGAGTCGACGACAAGGCGAGGTGGATTGTGACGCTAGCGTTGGGGCATGGTGCAGCCTTTGCCGCAGGCCAAGTGTCATCTCTTCTCCTCTTGTATGGTATTTATGGACGCATTCTCTGGTGGAGAGTGTTTTTTTTACTTTTTAATAATTAAAATGGTTTTGGCTTCTATTTGAATAGACTGTTAAAGATAGTCTTAGTTGTTCATCTCATTCTACAACAACCCCATAAAATCGTCTCATTATTATCATTACCATCGAAGTTGCTAAAACAGTAATACCTAGTCGTTAACATTGTTGTTATGTTTTTTTTTTTTTTGCCCGTTCACCCGGGGGCAGAGCAGGCACCGGGAGGCCCCGTGGATAAACAAATTACCGGGCAGATTCACATGCCTGAAAAAAAAAACGAAAATTCCTGAACCGACTTTGGACGGTCGCCTTCGGCGACGGCCCACCACCACGAGGCGGTAGCAACGCCATGGGCCGCGCGCGCCATACACGAGATGAGGCCAGCCAGAAGTAGTGGGCATGGCATCGTATCATATTCCTATCAGAGCGCCCCGTCGAGGCCGAACTGTCAAAGCAAACAAACAAACACACCACGTTCCAACCGACGCCGACGCGCGCTGCGACCGAGGAGGAAGGGGAGAGGGAGACCAGCCAGCCGGGCCCATGGGCGGCAGCCTGGTGTCCATGCTCCGGTGGCCGCCGGAACTCGGGCTGCCCGGCCTGGCGGCGCTGCTCCCTTCGCCGCCCGCGCTCCTCCGGCTTCAGGGGTGGTGGCAGGGGCCGCAGTGGCCACGGCCCGAGCAGCTCGGCGCGGCGGCGCGGCGGTGGCCCGAGCTGGTGCGCGACGTGCCCCTCCTCCTGGACGCGGCGATCTGGGGCGTCGTCACCGCCGTCGAGTCCGTCGCGCTCGTCTCCATGATGTGCTGCTTCTTCCTCTTCTGTGGCTGCACGCTCTGACCGAATGAATGCTGCTGCTTCTAGTACGCATGATTTCTCCCCTGTGCAATTTGTTCGTCCTGATAATTAGGGTGCTGGTGGCAGCAATAATTAGGGTGCTTTGTGATTGATTGGATTTTGCGTCATTTTTCGCTACTGTATCTGAGTGTGAGGGAGGAGATTAACAAATACTCCAGTTGCACGGGTGTGCGTGGTGGGAGCGGATGTGGATCTTTTAATCGCGGAAATATCTGAGTTTCTTAATCAGCTGAGTCAATGGCATCACCCGCGTCGCGTGTCAGTGTAAAATTATTGTTATTTGGCACTTCTCCAGCTCACCTGCAGCAGGAGGCGTCGTGGTGTGCGCTTCCGTTGTTGTATTGTATTGTACAAGTCACGTGCTACGGTCCTGTCCGTGTCCAAGCCTTCCTTCTGGTTCCTTAGTACAGAGGCAATGAGAGCCTGGACCAGCATGTGGTAGATCAAACACTCGTGACTCCTGTTTTGGTTCCTGCAAACATCCTAGTGATTTTCGTCGTGAACATGCTGCCGCCACGCGCCAAACAACACCCGGTGACCCGGATCCCGCGCTCCTGCCAAAATCATCCGCCAACGCACGCACTGGTGGGAGCACGACAGCGAACAGCGCCGTGCGGCCCCCATGCGAACCCAAAGTATAGAGACGCAGCTAGCTGCGCTCGCCTCTCACGCGTCGGCTCATCACCATCACCAGAAACGCTGGCGTTTTCTACAAGAGCCGGCAAACTTGTCCGTATTCGTCGCCGGCAAGCAAAAGGCACGACGGATTGGCTCATCTGAGTTCCGTGCCGTGCAGCAAAAACCTCTGTGGGAAGCCGTGCTTGTAGGTGCCTGATTCGTCCGGATAAGGATGAGGCTTAACACTATGTTGTGTTAGTCCAAATGGATGGTCGGTAACTTCGTAAGCTCCCTTTCCGTCGCTATCGAACATTACTGCTTTAGTATGCGAACGAATCAAGGATCGGGAAACGCACGTGGAACCTCTGAAAGGCTATTTAACGATCATTAATTGATCGCCGTCGTGGTAACACTCTAAAATAAAGTACCACTCCCTACAGTTTTTAATATTTATTTAGCAGCCCTGTAAGGAACGACAGCTTCAAAGGATAATAGTGAGGACTCGTTGCATCAAAGAAAACCTCGAAATAGCACAGCATGATGTTTTTCTGCGGCCGTAGATTTTTCCCCTTATTTCCTTTGGCATTTTCCCTGAATTAACTTCAGAAGTCACGTCTCTCAACTCAGACAGCCTTCACTATTGAAAAAAAAAGAAAAGTAACATCCAACTTCTGACGTGTTGTTTCCAGGATAAAAACTAACTTCAGAAGGACCATTCCATATTGTTCCTGTCGAAATGGTTAAACGACACTTCCCCCGATACTATTAGATTGTAGTTTGCGAAGGTTTTTGTATTGGTTTGGACACGCAGAGATCAGGAACAAGATGATGAGACAGGAGATTTGCGTGGTTCGGACCGTCTGAGCGTAATACCCTACCCCATGGTGTGATTGTGTTGTTGTATTGAGTTTGTCAGCATCACTAGTATGCGTGTGAGCTTGGTCCGCCTTCGATACCGTGCGGCGCGGTCCTTTTATAGTCTAAAGACTGGCCATTACATCATTTGTCTGGCCCGACATGTGAACCTGACGTATTTAATAGCCTAATACATTGTCTAAGAGCACTAAGCATGGTTAATAGTGTGGTAACGTGCTTTAATGGTTGCGTTACCCCTATTAACAGTGTTCTGATCGTGTGCCATTAATACAGCATTAATGACACGTAATCAGGTCTTGTAACTACCATTTTAACTGTCCCTTGAATGTCCGTGTTGTTGGAGATCTGTCAGTGTACTCGTTGGTGGTGTAGGTCCGGAGGCTCCACACGTGACAGTTTCAGAGCTTCCGCTTGCGGGGAGGTAGCTCCGGAACCGCTATACACGTGGCGGCACCGGAGCTCCCCTCTGCTGGGGGTTAGGTCTGGGATCGTTATACACGTGTTGACTGCGGAGCTTTCCTGTGTTGGGAGTTTAGCTCTGGACTTACATTGCACGTGTCAATCTCGGAGCTACCCATATGAGGGATGCGGGTCCAATGTAACGTGATGTGTGGGGCCTGAGGAGACCTTCAACTTTGACAGGTGGAACTCTCTTGCACTTCTTGCGGTACCGTGGGATACCCGGTATGCAGGGTACCGACAGCGGCCTCTGGGCCCACCTTTGGGAGAAATCCTTTGGGTTAAGTTATTCTACCGGAGGTGGGGCCATCCTCGATTCTCATGCTTTGACTTCAAAAGTCTTTTGATGTGCTGTTGGGGCGATGGTCCAGGATTAAACCATCGCCGTGTGGCTTGTTATGAATGCGACAAATGAGATCTTTGAGTGCGGATCTCACGCAATTGAAGGTCGCTAGTTCCCAATACGGAAACTGTATCGGTTCCGAGCGCCTTGTCACGGTGCCGCCTTTGGGTTTCCCGCCGCCCATCATGACAACGGTTCGCCTAGGGTAATAACCTCAACCTCTTCTTCGGGGTGGCCCCGGGCCCATTCATCATTGACGGGGTAGATTTTTAAAATGTGACCTTGCTCTCGTTGCGGTTTCCATCCAAGTGTCGTGAAGGCTTACTTAAGAAGTAAAGTATGCATATTTTGAGGACTCTTTATGCTTTCGATCAAACTCATGCTCAGGGCCTCCCAAACTCCGCCTAGCTTTCCCTTCCTTTACTCCTCTTTGCCGCGATGGAGATGGGTCTTCCCAAGAGCTGCCTCAAGAGCAAGAACGATCTGATGAAGGTTCAGACCTATATGGGGTGGTCTAGTGACTCCTTCAACCACTTGATCCGCGCCGGCAAGCTCCCATTCAAGAAGGAGCACAATGGCGACATGGTGTACTTCTTAGCGTACACCATAGTGGGATTGATCCCACCTTTTTTAAGCTTCCTCTTAATGTTGCTGGACTTCTACGGCCTCCAACTATATCATCTTGGACCCATTCTCTTCTACTGGTGGGAACCTTCGTCCACTTCTATGAGATGTGGATGGGTGTTCCCCCTTGCATCGAGTTGTTCCGTACCTTCTTCACAGTCCATACCACCGGCAAGGGGACTGAGCTTCTTGGCTTCTACTATTTTGTGAAGCACAAGAATTGCCCCTTCAAGTACTTGAAGTCATTCCCTTCCGACAAATGGGATGACTGGAAGAGGGATTGGGTCATCATTGTAGTGGAGGAGCACGACAGGTTGGAGCTGCCCCAAGGACTCCCCAACGTTGATACTGGTGCCTGGAGTACAGTTCTGAAGCTGTCGAATGCATTTAACCCTGTACTGACCAGGATCCGAGAATGCATGGAGGGTGGAGTGATCCCCCAGATTGTCTTCGGAAATTTCTTGCTAAACAGGTGGGCTCCACTGAGGAAGAGGAAGAAGCTCGCCTGGGCCCTCAACAGTGTGATGGATGACGACCGGATTGAAACCGGTCTGAAGTCCAACTTGGATGACGAAGCTTTGAAGCTTCATCTCAAGAAATTTTAACATGGGCTAGTCGACAGTGACGACTTGGCTCCGCCAGCTGCTTTCCCGCCCTTCAAAATGATTCCAGAGATCAACAGGGAGCTCCGGAGGAAGATTCCAGAGCTTGATGACTTGGGTCAAGTGGAGAAGCACCGGACCTCCAGGGTTGTAATCCCCGGAGCTTTTGAGGAGGTGGCCGCTCCTCCTCGAAGCCAGAGGGTTGAAGACATCGGCAAGGGCAAGGACAAGGAGCCAACCAAACCTTCCAGCCGGAAGAGAAAACTGAAGCACGTTGATGGGAGGTCCGTCAAGCCTACTTCCTCTACAATAGCTCCTTCTCCCAGGCGAGGGAGATCTTCTGCGGCTACATCTTCTTCAACGCAGGCGTCTTCGAGAGGCGCCAGCTCCGGACAGTCAACTCCAGCCCCTGTGCCGGCTAAGAGCTCCAGGTCTGGAAGTTCTTCCCGATCGAGGGAAGTTCCGGCCGAGAAGACTCCAGCTACAGCAAGTGGTCCCCAACTGAGGTCCGAAGTTGTTGTCTCATCAAATTTGGTGGGCTCTAACTCCGGGCCTCGGAAGAAGAGGTTCCGCGACGACTGGGCGGTAGCATCCCTAGGTAAGATGTAGGATCGAAGAGCACGTGAAAAGCTACCAGAGGGGGGTGAATGGTAGATTTAAAATCTTACGCATCGGAAACAATTAAACCCCAACCCCTTCGGCAGAAAAACGATCTGTTAAATAAATCATGTGTGATACTAATCTAAACGTGTTTCACCGTGACAAAAGTGATAGATATCAGAGAGAATCAAGTCACGAAGACAACACAACAAGAATCACTCAAATCCGTCGAGAAAAACTCAAGTTATGATCGAAAGATCAAACAAAGGTCAATCTGCCCTACCCGGAAAAAAAAAGTTCTGGAATGCTGCAAAGAAACTCGTGTAGATCAAAAACCAAAAATCCAATGACCGTGAAATTTTGACAGATGATAGATAATCAAGTTTTGAAGACAACCCAAAAAGAATCACGTCAATTGGATCTGTAAAACTCGAGTTATGATAAAACCACCGATGAAAGGTAGTGCTGTCCAGAAACTCGACGAATAAAACTTGTCTGGAACAAGTAAGACGAACAAGGCACAAAAGTTCCTTCAAACTACGAATTTTATTCAATAGAACACAAGAGTAACAGCCCCAAAGTCGTGCACCACGATCTTTGGGCTCCCTTGCTTATATAACCAGCTCGAAAGCCAACTCAACTCAAATCAGGAACTTAATCCTACTCTGTTCACGAATCGTAACTTTCCATAACTGCATAGGATTCTTCTATACGCGGATAGAAGCAATCTTAAGACTTCAAAACACCTTAGTAACGTATCTCACGTTCCTAAACAACTCAAATTCGTGACCCACACGAAATCCTATCATAACCAACTCAAATCTTTCTATATTTGAGTCAAACCCGACTCAGCCGCAGCCTGAGTCCATAACCTAGTCGGTTGGACCTTTTCGACCAACTCTTTACGTCCACATCTCTTCATCACGTCTCGGAACCATGTAGCCACATCCATGCACTCCTTGCACACGTGCAAACATCTTCCAACGACGTCCACGATACCTTCACTTGCATTGTTCTTGATTCAATCATGCTGCGCAACCTCCTGATCAGCTCAACCACAATTCCTCCTGAATTTGGTTGTTGGAACCTCATCTCCTCCCCGAGACTAGTCCAATGGATCCCATCACCAGCCATGTCTTGAACTCAAGCAACACCTGCACATGAATAAACAACCAATCTATATGAGCCCAAGTCCTCAACTTTACTCAAGTTAGTTCTGAACACAACACCTTACGTGAGAACCTCACATAAGCATGTTGCAAAACCACAGTAACACGATATTATCCATATCAACCAAAATGCACCAAAAACTTAGCAAATGAATACTAAGCAATCTTTCCAAAGATGTAAAGCAAGCATTGCGGTCAAGTTCTGGACCTTGCCAGAGCAACCCGGACCTTGAGCCGAAGCTAACAAAAACATGTCGGAGCTAAAGACAAAACTCACCGGAGCTAACCAAAACTAGTCGGATCTTACCAACAAGTCAGACCTAGCATCTAATGTAGCTCGGTGCTAGAATCAGACCTTGATAAAAAGGTGTTTTGGTGATATTCAAAACTTTTATCGTCAAAGCAAGTGTATTCACTACAAGCCAATGTATTCAGCACACATAGGTCTTACAATCTTCCCCTTGATGAATGCATTGGCAGCACCATTTAAAATCCGAACATTGGCTTATTCACATAAAAGTTTTGAAGGCAATTTCTCTCCCTTCGTAAATCAAAAGTAAAATGAGAAGAAAATCCAAAAATTATCCCATATTATCTCTCTCCCTTTATTATCTCTCCTTATGCACATATTCTCTTTCTCTTCATGCTTATTTCTCCCCCTTTGACAATGTATTCAGCAAGTCATGAGCATATAAACAAATTATCTCTCCCTCTTTAGTTGTTATGAGCATATTATAACATATACATATAAACAAAGCTCATCCAAGTCATACTATCAAGTACCTTACATTATCACATCAATGAAATACATAAAGTAGTGTAAGCCATGCTAGAGATCAAATGTAATTTTCAATTTAAGTAAGTCATGAACTCACAAACTTAACTATTTCAAAACCTGAAATCATGACACTAGTTGCTGCATTTTATTATTTTTCAAAGCATAAATTTAGATCATATGATATTTGCAAGAGATTATATGCGCATCTGCCTTATTCTAACCAACCAAGCCAAGCTTATGTCATTTGACAATCAGAAGCTTAAGGACATGGTTTTAGTCATACACAACTTCTTCCAAGTTTATATCTAAGTGCAATGATAAGCCATCTAAAAAGAAGAAGTGCGATGCATGTATATTCTCTTGATCTTTTCTCAATTTATATCTGTTCAAAAAACTCAACATGTGAGTTGATTACTTGATTAATTCTTAATGATTAAAAGCACTTGTGAACATGTAACAAGTTCAAAACAGCAAGAAAGTTCGACCATGACCAGGTTTAGTGTAAGTAATTATTCCAATTACTATACATGGAAAAAACTATAAAATGTATAACACGAGTAATGTAGTAAGAACTTTCACCATGTAAAAGGAATCACGAAGTCATATATGTATGAAATACTATGCACATATTATTTTAATTTCATATTCACACATAGACTTCCCAAGTTTCAAAACTCCCCCTCAACTTAAGCCATGAGGATGCATAACCCCTATTTCACTACAAATGTAACAAAAACGAGTGAAATCCAAAGGTTTTGTAAAAATGTCAGTCAATTGTTGTTTGGTATCTACATGGTGAAGCACAATGTTTCCTTTTTCAACATTATCTCGGGGAAAGTGATACCTAATGTCAATGTGCTTAGTTCTAAAATGTTGCATGGGGTTTTTAGCAATGAAAATGGCACTAGTGTTATCACAGAATAGTGGAACACTATCTAGATCAACCCCATAGTCCTTAAGTGTTTGAACAATCTAAAGAATTTGAGTGCAAGCACTAGCAGCAGCTACATATTCAGATTCGGCTGTGGATTGTGCAACTGAATTTTGTTTTGTAGAGGACCAAGCAACAAGTGAATTACCAAGAAAATGACAAGCACCGGAAGTACTTTTCCTATCAATCCCACAACCTCCAAAATCAGCATCGGAAAAAGCTTTCAAAATAACGGTTGAGGAAGAAGGAAGAAAAATTCCAAATTCTTGAGTTCCATGTAAGTACCTGAGAATCCTTTTGACGGCTTGACGATGTGAAGCACGTGGGGAGGCTTGAATTCATGCACAAAGACATATGGTGAATTGTATGTCTGGTCTTGATGTCGTGAGGTACAAAAGTGATCCGATCATGCTTCTATATTCTTTTTGATCCACGGGTTCACCATCTTCATCAAGTCCAAGTGTTGTTGCTATTCCCATTGGTGTCCGAAGAGGCTTGCTTTTGTCCATATTGAAGCGCCTTAGGAGATCTTTTGTATACTTCGTTTGATGCACAAAGGTACCCTCCTTAGTTTGCTTGATTTGCAGCCCCAAAAAGTAAGTGAGTTCACCCATCATACTCATTTCAAATTCGGAACTCATCATTGCTGAAAACTTGGACACAATATCATGAGAAGCACAACCAAAGATAATATCATCCACATACACTTGAACGAATAATGAGTCATTGCCATGCTTAAGCACAAAAAGAGTTTTATCAACCTTGCCTATGGTAAACCCTTTTTCAAGTAAGAATGTTTTTAACCTATCATACCATGCTCTAGGGGCTTGTTTGAGACCGTACAAGGCTTTGGACAGTTTGTAAACATGATTAGGAAAATCTGGATTTTCAAAACCAGGTGGTTGTTTCACATAAACCTCCTCATCTATGTAGCCATTAAGAAAAGCACTTTTAACATCCATTTGATATAGCTTGAAACCAATAGATGCAGCAAAAGCTAACAAAATTCTTATGGCTTCTAATCTAGCAACAGGAGCAAAAGTTTCATCAAAATCTAGACCTTCAACTTGAGTGAAACCTTGAGCAACCAACCCAACCTTATTCCTAACAACAACCCCATCCCCACTTTGTTTATTTTTAAATACCCATTTAGTTCCAATTAAAGTGTGACCTTGAGGTGGAGGTACAAGTTTCCAAACATTATTTCTTTCAAAATTTTCTAACTCTTCTTGCATGGCAATAATCCAAGATTCATTAGTGAGTGCGTGTGATATATCTTTGGGTTCAAAAGAAGCAACAAAAACAGAATGAGCATAAGAGTTTGGATCACAAAACCTGGACCGTGTGACTCGTTCGTGCAAGCTTCCAATCATCTGTTGTGGGGGATGATCTTTGTAAAACAGTAGGGGAACAGATGTCTCACAAGCTTCTTCTTCTTCATGTTCATCACAAATCGATGAGCTTGTGACTTGAGGATGATTTGAATCAGCATTGATGGTTGTCGATGCTAATTTAGAATTAACATCTGGAGCTGAACAAGTCTTTAGCTGCTGAATTTTCGGGCAGCAGCTCCAATTCTTCCTCATCTTCAACGAAAATGCTCCCCCCTACGAATATGGATCTGGACCATTTACCTCCGAAGGATTGAACACGTGAAGGTCCGGTCATGTGGCGTGAGCAACCTGAATCCACAATCCAAATGTTCTCCTTCCTCAAACGTGTAACCTACATAGAAGCACAATACGTCGATGACTCAATACTGGGGTTAGTCAAAAGGCATTTAGGAATCCAGTACTGAGTCACGCGACGTGCAGCACAAAAAACATGCGAAAGCTGAGACAAAACAGCAGGTTTATGAGTCAAAGTTTGAGATTTTTTATTCTTCACTACTGACCTATAAGGTGTTACTTGTGTAGCACAAAAATCAGTAGCTCCGGAGGCAAAAACAGAAGGTCCGGAGGTAAACTTTGAATGTTTTTGACTCAAAACAGCAGGTTGTACATTCGGTTCAATATGTGCAGCAAATTTTGCATGAAAGTTATGAGATCTAGCAACCATTCTTTCCCTTTTCTGTGTTTAGCTAGTTCATAAAAAAAAATCTATGACATGACCATCTCTACCACAGTAGGTACAATGAAATTTAACTTTGTGTTCATGTCTAGATGAGAAAACAACATTTTTATTTGAAACAAAATGAGACAATATTCCTGCAGATCTGAAAACCACTTCTTTTTGTTTAGGAACTGTTTGAATCAAACCATTTCCTAATGACTTTACAATTTTAGGTGGATGAGAATCAAAACCTAAACCAGTTTTATCTTTGCAAGACTTGGAAGAATTCAGCAGCAAGTTTAGGTTCTTATTCCCATTACAAAACCGATCTAATGTCCTATGCATGTCATCAAGTTTATTGGACAGATCAAGGCAATTTTCACATGAAGTTTTTCCTTTTAGTTTGCAATTGGAACAAAATTTAACTTCATGAGAACGTAAAGCATTGTTCAATATAGAAATTTCATTCATAGCATCTTTTAGTTTCTTATCAAGATCATCACAAGTAGAACAATGCAAATCAATTATAGAACAGCTAGCATCTTTCAAGTTTTTATCATTAAGTGCAGCAAGCTCTTTGTTCTTTTCAATTTCTAATTCAAGTTTATCAAGTGTGGAGGTGTGCGCACTTCTTAATGAGGACAATTGTTCATATATTAAATCACATGAGGGACATGCATCATCACTAGGAATCAAAGTTTTTAAACGGTTGATTTCAGATTCTAGTGATTCAATTTTAGCAGCACTATCCCTAAGCTTTTTGTCCTTTTTCTTAACAATAATAGTGGCACGAGAAATAGCATCACACATTTCTTCGCAATTAGTACATACCTCTTCATTGTCGCTGTTGTGTTCTGCCTCCTCCATACTTGATCTTGACTTGCCCGCCATAAAGCACAAGTTTGCCAAATCTTCTTCATCTTCGTCACTTCCAATGTCCACATCGCTTGAGCCAAGTTCATGGAGTGCGGAGATAAAACTGTTCACCAGTTGACGATCTATAAAACCCTTCTTTTTCTTCGTATCTTTTGTAGAGGAGTGCTTCGTTCTTGTTTTCTTTTCATCTCGAGAAGTAGTACCTGAAAAGTTAGGGCAATCTGAACGAAAATGTCCTATCTTACCACATTCAAAGCATCGTTGAGGTCCGGAGCTTCCTCTCCTTTTAGTTCTCATATATTGCAATGCTATTGAGAACCGGGTAGAGATGAGCGCTAGCTCCTCCTCTTAAACTCCTCAATCTGTTCAAGGGTTAGAGAGGAAAGCAAAGCAAGTGTACCACAAGATGATGTTTGACCGGAACTAGGCATGTCACGTTGAGAAACAAAAGCAATAGACTTGTTGGGGTTCTTACGTGAGATTATGTCAATTTCATGAGTTTTTAACATAGAATATAGCACATCTAAAGTAAGTGAACTCATGATAGTAGATTCACGAATAGATATGACTTCCATCACCCTAATTGTCATATCTAATGCACTTAAGAATTGCCTAGCATTTTCAGCATCTGAAAAATTAACATTGACACTACGCAAGTTGCTGAGAATCTTATTAAAGCGAGCAAAAAGGTCATCAATAGACTCACCGGGTTGCATCTCGAAGCGCATGTATTCTTTTTTGAACATGTCTTGCCTTATTTCTTTGATCGTGTTGGATCCTTCGTGGTAGTCACAAAGTGCTTTCCACACATCGTATGCAGATCGGAGGTGTGCAACACGGTCGAAGTCGCTTTGTGTTAATCCTTGTATGATCAAGTTCCGAGCCTTGTTGTTGTTGTTGAAATATCTCATATTTGTAGCTGTAACTTGATCATTTGATGGCACTTCGTAAGGCTTGTATACCTTATCCCATATTGCAAAGCCTTGTGCCTGGATGAAAGCCTCCATGCGTGCCTTCCAAGCCTGAAAATCAATACCAGCGAACACACAAGGTTTGGCAGAGTACTTCTCCATGATGATTAGTCAAAAACACGCGCAAATCACAAAGATTAGAGCACCGTGGCTCTGATACCAATTGTAAAACCGAAGAGCACGTGAAAAGCTACCAGAGGGGGGTGAATGGTAGATTTAAAATCTTACACAGCGGAAACAATTAAACCCCAACCCCTTCGGCAGAAAAACGATTTGTTAAAGAAATCGTGTGTGAGACTAATCCAAACATGTTTCACCGTGACAAAAGTGATAGATATCAGAAAGGATCAAGTCAGGAAGACAACACAACAAGAATCACTAAAATCCGTCGAGAAAAACTCAAGTTATGATCGAAAGATCAAACAAAGGTCAATCTGCCCTACCCGAGAAAAAAAAACAGTTCTGAAACGCTGCAAAGAAACTCATGTAGATCAAAAACCACAAATCCAATGATCGTGAAATTTTGACAGATGATAGATAATCAAGTTGTGAAGACAACCAAAAAAGAATCACATCAATTGGATCTGTAACTCGGGTTATGATAAAACCACCGACGAAAGATAGTGCTCTCCAGAAACTCGACGAATAAAACTTGTCTGGAACAAGTCAGACGAACAAGGCACAAAAGTTCCTTCAAACTACAAATTTTATTCAATAGAACACAAGAGGAACAGCACCAAAGTCATGCACCACGAGCTCTGGGCTCTCTTGCTTATATAACCAGCTCGAAAGCCAACTCAACTCAAATCAGGAACATAATCCTACTCTGTTCACGAATCGTAACTTTTCATAACTGCTTAGGATTCTTCTATACGCGGATAGAAGCAATCTTAAGACTTCCAAACACCTTAGTAACGTATCCCACATTCCTAAACAACTCAAATTCGTGACCCACACGAAATCCTATCATAACTAACTCAAATCTTTCTATATTTGAGTCAAACCCGACTCAGCCGCAGCTTGAGTCCATAACCTAGTCGGTTGGACCTTTCCGACCAACTCTTTACGTCCACATCTCTTCATCACGTCTAGGAACCATGTAGCCACGTCCATGCACTCCTTGCACACGTGCAAACATCTTCCAATGACGTCCACAATACCTTCACATGCATTGTTCTTGATTCAATCATGCTGCGCAACCTCCTGATCAGCTCAACCACAATTCCTCCTGAATTTGGTTGTTGGAACCTCATCTCCTCCCTGAGACTAGTCCAATGGATCCCATCAACAGTCATGTCTTGAACTCAAGCAACACCTGCACATGAATAAACAACCAATCCATACAAGCCCAAGTCCTCGACTTGACTCAAGTTAGTTCCGAACACAACACCTTACGTGAGAACCTCACATAAGCATGTTGCAAAACCACAGTAACACGATATTATCCATATCAACCAAATGCACCAAAAACTTAGCAAATGAATACTAAGCAATCTTTCCAGATATGTAAAGCAAGCATTGCGGTCAAGTTCCGGACCTTGCCAGAGCAACCCGGGCCTTGAGCCGAAGCTAACAAAAACATGTCGGAGCTAAAGAAAAAACTCACCGGAGCTAACCAAAACTAGTCGGACCTAGCATCTAACGTAGCTCGGTGCTAGAATCGGACCTTGATAAAAAAGTGTTTTGGTGATATTCAAAACTTTTATTGTCAAAGCAAGTGTATTCACTACAAGCCAATGTATTCAGCACACATAGGTCTTACATAAGCATCGTGGGCTCGCCTTGAAATGCTAATCTTGTTTTCATTATGTTTTTAATATTCTTGTACCTTTATTTACAGGGTGTCAAGAAAGGAGTTAGATACTTCGGTATCTGTTGTAGCGAATATGGTTGCGTATGCTGAAGCTCCGGCTTCAACCATTGAGCCTCCTCCTCAAGTGGTGGCAGAAGTCACGACAGCTCCGGCGCCAGCTGTCGTGGATTTGGATTCAGAGTCTTCGCCGGAAGCTCTCGTGGTAGCGCCGGACCACGAGGGAGAAGTTGAAGGCGCGTCGCTGTAACAGCGTTGGAGGCTGAGGTTCCAGTTGTAAGGATCGAATGCCCAAGAGGGGGGTGAATTGGGCTTCTTTTTAAAAACTAAAGCAATAAAAACTCAACTACTAAAAACCCAATTCCCTATGCAAACAACCTATGCATTCAAGTGGGTAATAAGTTTGCGGTATATGAAATGCATAAGTATAACGGGAAAGGAAGAGTATGCAAACTCCCGAGAAGACATGAAGACACGGTGATTTATCCCGTGGTTCGGCAAGATCATCAAGACCTTCCTACATCTACGTTGTGGCACCCACCAAAGGGTGTAGCCACTCCCAAGTCACCAAGACCAGGGATCTCACTAGGAGTCTCCGTTCACCATCTTCGGCAAGGTGGAGCTCAAGCCTTGTACAAGTTTGATCTTCCGACCTTCCACAACTGACTTGGCAAGCTCCGGAAGGATCTCTCCGATCACCGACTGATACACGGTGAATGCAATCACCAAGAGACACTCACTTACAACTCTCACTAGACTAGAGACTCCAATCACCAATAATGGAAGCACACAAGCATCATCTCTAGTAAGTTCTAGCCTATCTCTTGGTGTACAAGTGGTGTAAATGATGTGGAAGTGGTTGTTCAACGTCTTGAATGCTTGATAATGTGTAGAGTAGCTCAGGGCATTAAGACTTGTCTAAACGACTGGTTGAAGGGGTACAAATAGCCAGCTTCCACGAGATAGCTGTTGGAAAAGTAGGCTGACATCACTGTTCTGCAAACACCGGATGATCTGATGTTCTCCCTTTAGCTGTCATCAGTCGAATACAAATTAGCTGAGGTCACTGTGTCAGATATGACCATTGATCGACCGATGTTGTATACACCTGTACATCGGATAATCCGGTGACACTTGGTCCAGGATGGTCCAGAAATAATGCTTACTGGAATGATCGACTGATGTGGCATATTTGTACATCGAATGGTCCGGTGTTACTTGGTCCAGGGAAATTGCTTACTGGAATGATCGACTGATGTAACACATGCTTCAACATCGGATGATCTGGTGTATACCCAAGTCTGAGGTCTTTTTCTGCTGCAGAGCCAACTCGATCGATGTAGTTTTTTTTAATACATCAGATGATCCGGTGAGTTGATTTTGTCTGCTTCGAGTTGTTCTAAGTGATTCTTTTGGAATTTTTCCGAGTGACCTCTTAGACATTGGTTTGAAAAGTTTTTCTGATGACGACTAAGTCTCGTGTGCTGTCAATTTTGATGGAATAATTTTGACATATATGTTTTTTTCTTTCAGTCTTCATGAAAATCGATTGACCTCGTAAAATAGTTTGTTGAGGGGTCTCCAATTGTATCCAATGAGCAGTAGATGGTATAAATATAGATTCCATTAAGTGTGATGAGTTATATGAGAGGCCTTGCATCCACAAACTTACCAACGGTTGTCATTAATCACCGAAACCGTACCTTATGGGGGCCTAGATGCTTTCACCCATGCAGGAGCCGAAGATGTCGGAAGTTCCTACTCTTGAGCCAAAAGTCATTGAAGCTCTAGCTGCTGAGCCAGAGGCGATTGAAGCCTCGGCCATTGAGCTGGAGATGGTTGAACCTCCGGCCCTTGAGCCAGAAGTTGTTGAAGGACTGGCTGTTGAGTCGGAAATGCTTGAAGCTCCGGTTGCTGAACCGGAAGTGGCTAACGTGGCGGCACCTGAGTCAGCGGAAGTAGAGGTAACAGAAGAAGCCCCAACTGTCGAGGTAGCTGCTTCGGAGGTGTCCGGGCCAGAGCCGGAGCACCGTGAAGAAGTGGCAGCAGGTTCTCCACCCTCAGAGCCGGCAACTAAAGACCCGTAAGTAGCACCTTCAACTTCTACTCCGGAGGTGGAAGTTCCCCCAGTGGGTTCTTCCTTTGCTGCTGCTGAAGAGCTTCCGGGGAGTGGCCCCAGTGCCGCAGTAGGCTAGGGGGCCTCACTTGTAGAGTGGGATCCTATTTTGTTGTGGAGAATCCCCTAGAACCGGCAGAGATGACCCGAGCATGTTCGGAGCCTATCCCCTTGGAATTGTCCATAGACAATGCCTGCTCGAGCCTCTGTCAAGTTTAGCTCGCTTTTGATCATGAGAGCAAGGTCCTGGAAGAGGAGCGCCACACCTTAAGGCGTTGGTGCAATAGACTTCATTTTGAGACCAGGCTTGCTCAGACGAGGCTTACTGACCAGAAGGAGTGGGTCAAAAGGGAAACGGCTCGGATGGAGTACTGGGGCAAGCTGCTAGAAGAGAAGGAAGCCGCCATCAGGGCGCTCGATGCTAACTCTCGGGAGATCCTCGAGCAGACCAAGGAAAGGAGTGATGTTGCTGATGAGCGTCACGAAAACCTCAATGAATAAAATGAGGTCCTCCTGAAGCGTCGAGCGGACCTTGAGGTGAGGGAAGCAAAGCTCCTAGAACAGTAGGAGGATCTTTTGAAGACAGAGGAGGAGCTCGCCCAGAAGGTGACTCTGGGAGAGCAAAATTTGGCGGATCGCTCAAAGAAGTTGAAGCTGTGGAGTAAGGAGGAAGAGGATAAGTACTGAAAACTGGGGTAGGATCTCTCAAAAAGAGAAGCTGATGTTGCCTCCAGAGAAGGGAAAGTAAGAGGCAGGGAGAAAGACCTGGCAGAACGGCAGAACCACATCCACCTCCGGGAGACGGAGCTAACCGATCGCGAAAAGCAAGTTGCTGAGAATATGTGAAAGTTGCCTAGAGGGGGGGTGAATAGGCAATAAGACCTGAAATGGCTTAATCAAACGAGATTAAAATCCTCAGGCCGAATTTGTCTGGACAGGGCCGGACTAGTCCGCTCAGCACAGGGTGAAAACTTAAAAACTTGGTTTCTACAAGTTATTTACGGAATTTAAGTTCAACCAAGATGTAAACAATGTATAGTAACTTAGTACAACTAAGATTGGAAGATTTAAGCACATAGATCACAAGATTTTAACAAAGATCAAGAGTGAAAAACAATATGAACAATATAAACCCTAATAGCAATACTAGTGATCACAAAAAATAAAAGACAAGTGAGACAAGATTTATTCTGTGGTTCAGCTCCACGAAGAAGCCTACATCCGCGTTGAGAAGTCCACACAAGGACCGGGTCTCACTTGACCCTTTTCTCACCAAGCCACCACAATGGTCGGTTTGGTTTCCACTATATCAATGGGTAATCACCAGGTTTGATGGGGCTGCTCACAAGTTGAGGCTCCCACAAATCAATACAATAAAGACCACACGAAGCTCAACTCACAGAAGCCACAAAACACAATCAAAATGTGCAAAGAGATCAAACCGAGAGCCAAAGCGCGATGATCTTCCTTCTCTCCTCCCCAAACCCTAATCTCTTCAAGATTTGGTCTTAGAGGGATAGTAGGACGAGTAGAAGGCTTTGGAAGGCTCTTTGTCACTTGTGGCGGCGCTAGGGTTCAAGACTTGTTCAAATGAGGTCGGGGGTCCCTTTTTATAGAGGTCCTGAGCCCCTTCTGCTGACCTCAGCAGAAGGGTGGACTAGTCCGGCCACTGGCCCTGGACTAGTCCGGCCCAATCGGACCACTGACCTCTGGTCAGGTCCCGACAACTGCCACACTGTGCGACGATCGTCACGCTACCCGCCAAATTTCCAAATTCAAATGGTCACTAAACAACGGACTAGTTCGGTCCAAAATGGACTAGTCCGAAGTAGGACAAAAGGGTTTAGTCCGTCCCAAAACGGTATCATCTAGGGAGGCTTGGACTAGTCCGACCACAAGGGGCGGACTAGTCCAGCCCTCTAGGGTTTCTCTCAGTTTATCTTACTAAGTCTCAAACGGACTAGTCCATACCCAAACGGACAAGTCTGAACCTTACCAGAGAGCTTTGCTCCGTCCAAAAATGGACAAGTCCGATCTTCTGGGAGTTAGCTCCAAGCTCACTAAGAATCACTCCATTGACGTTTGGTCCGCCTCAAAACGGACTGGTCTGCCTGGCCAGACTAGTCCGGCCTCCTAGGGTCTTTTCTCATTTTGGCTTCTCACTTATGTGTTTCTCTCAATCACCACTTTGAGCCCCTTAGAATGATCTCAATGCACATGATACATCCACCCTCTCACAAGACACGGCTCATATAAGCTCAACTCCATAGAAACCCTAATTTCTACTCTTGAACCTTTGACGCCCGTTTTATCCTTTTCCTTTTTGAGGGGTTTCATCTCATTTCAATCATTTTACCTGTGCTTAAGATCAACTTAGCTCATTAGACTCTTAATTGTCGTCATCAATCATCCAAAACTCACGGGGATGCCTAGATGCACTTTCAATCTCCCCCTTTTTGGTGATTGATGACAACACATTAAGACTTCAACAAAAAGGATAATAATTTGTTTTTATAACATGCATTTGTATGAGTGACTCCCCCTCAATGTATGCATCATGAGTAAGAGTAATTGAGAGAGTTCTCATACATATACATGTTATGGTGGGGTGACTAAGTGATGTGCTTATAAATTGTGATAAAGCAACAAATATGCAAGATAAGCATGTAACTCAAGCATAACATCACAATTTATATGAATTAAGTCTTACAACAATTGAAGTGAGAGTTTTAAACATAAGTCCATATTGGATCAATCTCTCCCCCATAGAACTAAGTAGAACCCCCTTTTTCAAACTCTCTCCCCCTCTCTAAGTACTGCATCCTTCAATCTCCCCCCCTTTTCCATCAAGACACCAAAAAGGAAAAGAAGGAAGGAAGAGTCCTTAGGTCTACTTTTCAGCATCATCGGCGGCGGCGGCGTCGTTGTCTCTGCCTTGGTGCCCGCTATCGCTCTCCGTGGCCTCCGGATCAATATGAGCATCATCATCTAACAGGGCTCCAAATTGAGCGAGCTCCACGGCGGTGAACTCTGGGAATGGAGTGATCTCCCCATCACTCTCCGCGGCGGGAGACATGGGGATGTCCAACTTGTCGCACACCGCCTTGAGATACTTCTCTTGGCGCCGCTCCATGCAACGTTGTTGAACTTCTGCCTTCCAGCAAGAGGTGAATATGGCTTTGAAGCACTTGAGAAATCCACTCCCGCATTATGATGAAGGCAGAGGTGGAGGAGGAGATGGCACAAAGCGAGAAGAAGAAGCGGGGGGGGGGGGGGGGGGTCCGCATTCTTCCTTCTAGGGGCAGCAGGCTCTGGAGGAGGGAGTTAGGTCGAAGCCTCCGGTGAGTGATGTCTTTCTTGAAGTTGAGGTCGGAGACCTTCTTGATTATGTACATGATGTACGGAGCATAGCCACATGATCGGTTGGGTGTATGAGAGATGTTGAAGATGTCATCGAAGATGTAGTCAACCACATTGAAGCGGACATCTCCATCAATTAGCACCATCAGGTGCCTTAAGTTTCCTTGGATAATCCCTACATCTTTGTTCTTGGGGACAACGGTCTTCCGTAGCACCCTGTTGAGGACACTGTAGAAGGGTTTGATGTTCCTTATGTGCCCGATCTCAAAGGGTACATGGCTAGGATACATGTACTCCAGGGTGTCGCGATCAACTGGCCTTAAGTTGGAGATTATGATCCCATTGTCCAGTTGATCCTCCAAGTCAAGGAACTGAGAAAACTCCCAGCAGGTGGTAGAGTATTGCTCTTTGTGGGTCATCTAGGTGATCCTCCTGTCCCATCAGTGTGGAAATAGATGGTGGAGTAGAACTGGGCAATCACCTCCACATTCCAGTCATACTGAAAGGCCATGAATTTCTTCAGACCATGGAGCTCTACAGCCTCAATCACAATATTGAAGGCCACATGATCTTTCTGGGCCATGTAGTCCCATTCGATCCATTGAGCATCGGTGATCGGGGTTTGCTTGGACATGTAGATAGTCTGGTAGTAGTCAGAGTGGAAGTCTCACCAAAACTGGGGATCCACTGTGCTCCTCTCTTTTTTATAGACATTGATCTTCCTTAGCTTTCTCGCCTTCTTAGCCCCTTTGCCTTTGAAGATGTTGGCGTCGAAGGCAGTTGCACGATTTGGGTTCCGTGCAGGAGATGACGTCCTCAAGGGGCCTATGGGCTAAGAGGCACCCTTCTTGACCTTGCTTGCTGCCTTCTTGGCCACTATGACCCATTTCTTGGGTGTTGCATCCGTTGGGGCCTTTCCCTTGTCCTTGGAGGTCCTTGCCTCCTGGATTCTAGTTTACTCACCCACAGTCACGAGCCTCTTCTTCTTTGGGGCTGCCTCGGCTGCAGCAGAGTTGTGAGCTTCTCGTTGAGTTTTCTTTGCTCTCCTTGCCTATGATTGGGACTCAAGATAAGCCATGAAAAGTTGGTCCTCCTCGCGCTTTCAGCAATAGCAAGCTTGTATTCCCGCTTCGACCTTGGAGTCGGAGAGGGGAACATAGTCGGAGTCCGACATAGTTGCTGATAAGAGGTGCAAGGGAAAGTGTATGAGTCAAAGGAAGTTAAGGGGTAGTGGTAGAATTCACAAAATCAACCTAGGTTAGGGTTTTCAGTGTGTAACCCAGACTTGTCCGCCCAAGGGCCGGACTAGTCCGCACCAGGTCAGACTTGTCCGTCCTACGACTGGGCTAGTCCGGTTCACACAGTAAGAACCCTAATCTAGAGAAATTTTGTAAAATCTATGGATCCTACCACCAAAATAGAGGCACGTGATCACAATGATGTGGACAACAACATTTGTGAAGAAGTTTCTATCAATAGACCCAAAAGAACTGAATTTCAAGGGTTTTGGGTTAGGTCAAGAATACCTCTTCAAATCTTAAAATCGATGAAATTTGGATGAAGAATCGGCCTCCGATGCTTGGGGAACAGTTCCCTAGCACCTTAGGGCTTCAATCCACGGATTGGAGTCGAGATTTAGTGGTGGGAATAAAAAATCGCAGTTTGGGGGGCGGTTTTCATGCGTTTTAGAGAGAGGGAGAGAGAGAGAGAGAGAGAGGGTTTGAGTGGAAGTGGAGAGGTCGAGGGCTCCCTTGGGAGGTTAAGTCCCCAAGGGTCGGACTAGTCTGGTCAGGGACCCGGACTTGTCCGGCCAGCGGACTGGGTTCGGGCTACTCTGAGCCACCAGACTAGTCCGGTCAGAGGGCAGACTAGTCCGGTCCTAAGGCTGAAAACTCCTATATATTGAGTTTTCAATGGAGATTTAATCTTTTTGGACTAGATTTCACAAAAGATCTTTGTAAGCATGTTCAATAAGCAGTCAACAATCAAACTATGACCATGGTTCACAAGGATTCAATAATTTCAAAGTAATTTGCAGAAAATTGAGGATGATGAGTTTTTTGCAAGCATGTGTGAATTTTGAATATGACAATCAGATGTGCAAGACTCAAGCCACATTTCGAGAATCTAAGATATTGAGCTCACACCTAAGTTCACAAAATCTTTTCTCATCTAATGGTTTGGTAAATATATCGGCCAATTGTTTTTCGGTTCTCACATGTGAAATTGCAATATCTCCTTTGATGGAGTGATCTCTTAAGAAATGGTGTTGAATATCGATGTGTTTGGTCCTTGAGTGTTCAACTGGATTGTGGGCTATTTTGATGGCACTCTCATTGTCACATAGGAGGGGAATATGCCATAGTCCCTAAGAGTTTGTCGCATCCAAAGAAGTTGTGCACAACAACTTCTGGCGGTGACATACTCCGCTTCGGCTGTGGAAAGAGCAATGGAGTTTTGTTTCTTTGAGGACCAAGATACTAGAGATCTACCAAGGAATTGGCAAGTTCCTGATGTACTCTTCCTATCAACTTTGCACCCCGCATAGTCAGCATCGGAATATCCAATGAGATTAAACTTAGAGCCTTTGGGGTACCAAAGTCCTAGGCTTGGTGTGTGAACCAAATATCTAAGAATTCTCTTAATAGCAGTCAAATGACACACCTTAGGAGGAGCTTGAAGTCTAGCACACATACACACACTAAGCATGATATCGGTCCTAGATGCACATAAGTAAAGCAATGAGTCTATCATAGAACGATATACATTTTGGTCCACACTTGGACCATCTTTATTGAGATCGAGATGCCCATTGGTTTCCATAGGAGTCTTGATGGGTTTGGCATTGTCCATGTCAAACTTCTTGAGTATATCTTGTGTGTACTTGGTTTGACTAATGAATGTGCCTTCCTTGAGTTGCTTCACTTGAAAACCTAGGAAGAATTTCAACTCCCCCATCATAGGCATCTCAAATCTTTTCGTCATTATCTTAGAAAACTCATCACAAAAAGCTTTGTTAGTAGAACCAAATATAATGTCATCGACATATATTTGGAAAACAAACAAATCATCATTAAAGTGCTTAGTGAATAAAGTGTAATCTGACTTCCCAATTTTGAAACCATTTTGTGTTAGAAAATCTCTAAGGCACTCATACCAAGCTCTAGGAGCTTGTTTGAGTCCATAGGGAGCCTTACGCAATTTGTACACATGGTTTGAGAATTCTTCATCTTCTAACTCGGGGGGTTGCTCCACATACACCTCTTCCTTGACGTCCATTTGGTATAGCTTAAAATCATGGTGAGTAGCAAAGGCAAGTAATATACGAATTGATTCAAGCCTAGCTATGGGAGCAACGGTTTCTTCAAAATCCAAACCTTCGACTTGTGAATACCCTTTGGCCACAAGTTGTGCCTTGTTCCATGTAACCACCCGGTGCTCATCTTGTTTGTTGCAGAACACCCACTTGGTGCCTACAACATTCGCATTAGGCCTCTTCACAAGCTCCCATACTTGATTTCTTTCGAAGTTGTTGAGCTCTTCTTGCATGGTCATCACCAAATCCGGATCTCGTAGTGCTTCTTCAACCTTGTGACGTTCCAAGGAAGAAACAAAAGAGTAATGTTCGCAAAAATTTGCAACACGAGATCGAGTAGTTACCCCCTTGGAGATATCTCCAAGTATATTATCAATGGGATGGTCCTGTTGGATGCTTTGTTGTACTCTTGGGTGAGGCGCTTGATGTCTTGAGTCATCATCTTGGTCTTCCTCATCCTCATTGTCTCCCCCTTGATTGATGCCTCCATTTTCATCTTTTTGGAGCGCATCTTGGGGGACTTGATCTTGATCATTTGAGAAAGAGCTTCCTTGAATGTGTAGGATGGTCACTTGAGTGTTGTGGTTGTTCTTGTGGTCGAATATCTGCAAGTGTCATCCTTCCTATCACCACTTGTGGAGCTTCCTCTTGATCTAACACATGACGATCAACTTGCTCCACTTGGGAGTCATTAGTCTCATCAAACACTACGTCACGTGCTACTTCAACAACTTCGGAGGATTTGTTAAAGACAAGATAGGCGTAAGTGTTTGAGTCATAACCAAGCAAGAAACCCTCATCGGACTTAGAAGCAAACTTCGAAGTCCTAGGCTTCTTGTTAAGAATGTAGCATTTGCTCCCAAAAACAAGAAAGTAAGAGATGTTGGGCTTGTTACCGGTTAGGAGCTCATAAGACGTCTTCTTAAGTATGCGGTGAAGATACAACCGGTTTATGGCATGACAAGAGGTGTTGACCGCTTCCGCCCAAAACCGGTCCGACGTCTTCTACTCATCAAGCATGGTTATTGACATCTCAACTAAAGTCCTATTCTTCCTCTCAGCCACCCCATTTTGTTGAGGGGGTAGGGGGTCGAGAACTCATGCTTGATGCCTTCTTCATCCAAAAATTCTTCAACTTGAGTATTCTTTAATTTGGTGCCCTTGTCACTCCTTATGGTCTTGATACTTAGGAGAACTCATTTTGAGCTCTCTTCAAGTATTTCTTGAGGACACCTTGAATCTCTTATCATGCAAATACCCAATTGAAACGTGAAAAATCATCAACAATAACAAGACCGTATTTGTTACTGCCAATACTTATGTAGGCGATTGGACGAAGAGATCCATGTGTAGAAGCTCCAATGGTTTTGTTGTTGTCATAATGTTCTTGGATGGATGTGGTGCTCCAACTTGCTTTCCGGCTTGGCATGCGCTACATGGCCTATCCTTTTTAAACACAACATTCTTTAAACCACGGATGTGCTCGCCCTTAAGAAGTTTTTGAAAATTCCTCATCCCAACATGGGCTATCCTTCTATGCCACAGTCATCCCATGTTAGTTTTTGCAATTAAGCATGTATCAAGTTGGGCTTTATTCGCGGAAAAATCCACAAGATAGAGTTTTCCCTTGAGTACACCCTTAAAGGCAATTGAGTCATTGCTTCTCCTCGTGATGGTCACACTCTCATTAGTGAATAAATAATTATAACCTTTGTCACATAGTTGTGATATGGACAAAAGGTTATAATCAAGTAAATCTACATGCAAAACATTTGAAGAGTGTGATTAGGGGATATAGCAATATTACCGGTGCCAAGGATTTTTCCTTGGCTATTGTCCCCAAAATAGGTTCCTTTACTTGGATCTTCATTTAACTCATACTCCACAAACATCTTCCTCTCTCCGGTCATATGATTAGTGCACCCGCTATCAAGAACCCATTTGGTTCCTCCGGAGGAGTATGCCTACAAGAAAGATTTAAGCCTTGGCTTTAGGTACTCAAGCGGTGTTGGGTCCTTTGATGTTAGTCAAGAGGCACTTGGGCACCCACACACAAGGTTTAGGACTCTTGCCGTGTGGCCCGACATACCTAGCATATGAATTTCCAAACTTGTTCCTCAATAAAATATATTATGCATCAAAATCATGGAACAATGGATGAGGTTCTTTCTTAGTCATTTGGGGTGAGTAGCAATGTTCTTCCCTTTATTGTTGTATGAGCCTCCTTTAACAAAAACAATAAAGTCTTTGTCATTCTTGGGAGTTTTGGCGTTTTGCCTCATCTTCCTAGAATAACCAAGAACATCCTTGACAAGGGGATGTCTTGTGTTGGTATATGCACTACGTGCATATGTCACCTTCTCCTTGTCAAAGATGCCACTCTTTGGTGCTTGATTGGTTTGTGCCAACTTAAGCTCATCTTTAAGCTTTATGATCAAGTTTGAGCATTTACAAGGTTGAGATGCTTCGGATTTAACATTTGTGGAAGATGATCTTGTAGAGGAAGAAGGTGCATTGACCTTGATAGACTTCACTTGTGTCTCAAGGATCTTGTTAGCTTGTGTCAAACTAACAAGTTCATCCTTGAGCACAGTTGTAGTGTTCTCAAGGTTTGAGCAAGTTTCCTTGCTCAAAGCGAGTTCACGCTCAAGTGCATTGCTTCTTTCTCTTTCAAGCTCCAAGAGCTCCTCAACCTATTGACATCTCTCCTTTTGTTGGATGAGCATGTCCTCTTGACGGTTGATGAGTTCTTCCTTCTCAAATATTTCCTCTGTCAACAATCTCAATCTTTTCAAAGTATTTTTACTCATGTCCTTAAGCATATGTTCATTTTCACTACTACTATCAAAATCATTATGAGAAAAAATTGAAGAAGAGGATTTGGATTTAACCTTGTTTCTTCCCTCCTTGGCCATGAGACATGTTAGCCTTGAAGTATCCAAGTTTGGGAAGAGCTTGTTCTCTGTAGTTGTCTTCTTCATAGCAATGGTTGCTATCTTCTCTTCTTCATCGGAGGAGGATTCCTCATTTGAATCCCACTCCTTTCCAAGGTGGGCATGTCCGGATTGCTTCTTCTTCTTGAAGTACTTCTTCTCTTTGGACTTGCCCTCCTTCTTCTTTTTGTTTTCATGTGGACAATCCACAATGAAGTGGTCATACTCCCCACAATTGTAGCAAGCCCTCTTTGATCTTGTTTTGGGCTTGTCTTTGCTTTTCCTTTCATTTTGGTAGCTCCCCCTCCTCCTTCTAAACATCTTCTTGAAGTTGTTGATGAAGAGTGCCTCTTCTTCATCGGTGTCGGGGCTCTCTTCATCAGTCTCTTCCTTTTCTTGTGATATTGAGGATGTTGCCTTGAACGCGACATCTCTTTTCTTGGAGGAGGAGAGCTTTTGTAGATCATTGTAGAACATAGTTTCTTGTTCAATCATTTCATGATTGATAATTCTTCCAAGCACTTCTTCGGGGGTCATCTTATGAAAACTCGGACACTCATGAATTAGTGAGCAAAGAGTGACATTTCGAGGCATGAATGCTCGAATCATCCTCTTTACCACCTCATGGTCGGTCCACCGGGTGCTTCCATAAGACCGACTCTTGTTAATGAGAGTCTTGAGGTGGTCATACATGTCTTGGAGGGACTCACCATCCATGATGATGAACCTCCCAAGCTCTCCTTCGATCATCTCGATCTTCGCCTCCCTAATGACGCGGTTGCCTTCATGCGCCGTCTTGAGGGTATCCCATATCTCCTTGGCAACCTCTAACCCTTCAATGCGGTTGAACTCCTCTCGAGTCAATGAGCAGGTAATCAATCCAACAGCTTGAGCATTGCGATGGAGAAGAACGGCTTGTTCCGGAGTGATGTCTTCCTCATTCTTTGGAAGATGAACATCTGTCACAACAATTTGCCACAATGTAGGGTTTAAGGAAATGAGGTGCATCTTCATATTATCCTTCCACATAGAGTAATCATTTCCGTCAAACTAAGAAGGTTTGCTAATAGGAATAGACAAATAATGATTGCTCGCGGTAAGTTGCTCATAATTGTAAGGATACCCGGAGTAGTCTTGTGAACTACTCCCATTGTCGACGTTGATCAGAGCAATTGGCTTGATCTCCTTCTTGGGCACATTGATCTTCTCACGAAGCCGTGCCTTGAGCATCCAAACTTCTTCGTCGTCGTTTGGATCATCTTGAAGAACATCAATGTTCTTCATCTTGGTGTCATCAACGACCACTGGAACTTCGTTGTCACCCCTTCCGGCCATTTCTTCTCCGAGTTGTTAGACTCTTGTGGAGAAGTATGCTCTGATACCAACGGAAAGTCACCTAGAGGGAGGGTGAATAGGCAATAAAACTTGAAATGGCTTAATCAAACGAGATTAAAATTCTGAGGCCGAACTTGTCTGGACAGGGTCGGACTAGTCCGGTCAGCACAGGGTGAAAACCTAAAAACATGGTTTCGACAAGTTATTTGCGGAATTTAAGTTCAACCAAGATGTAAACAATGTATAGTAACTTAGTACAACTAATATTGGAAGATTTAAGCACATAGATCACAAGATTTTAACAAAGATCAAGGGTGAAAAACAATATGAACAATATGAATCCTAATAGCAATACTAGTGATCACAAAAAGTAAAATATAAGTGAGACAAGATTTATCCCGTGGTTCAGCTCCACGAAGAAGTCTACATCCACGTTGATAAGTCCACACAAGGACTGGGTCTCACTTGACCCTTTTCTCACCCAGCCACCACAATGGCCGGCTTGGTTTCCACTATATCAATGGGTAATCACCAAGATTGATGGCTAAATTTTTGGGCAACCCCTTACCCCTCAAAAATACTAATTGCCAATAACTTGGCTAAGCCCTAAAGCAAATAGAACACCGACGAAGCAAGAAAGAAAACATCCAAATAAAATGTAAGGCCCATGCTTTGTGAGCTAGAGGATGAATACTTCTATCTCTTTAAAGCATGTTCCTTTAGGCATTAACGCACCTAACATTTTGTTCTTTCCACATCATAGAGTTGAGATATTGCATTTCAAACAAGTCTTTTTCTCATGAAGTGGGTTCCCCTTTGTGACAATCTACCGTATGCAATGTCAAACAGTTTATAATGCAAGAAAATAAACGTGAGTGCAAGTCTATATGGCAGACATCATAAATTAAATCTATCTTGCCAAATTTGAAACTTTCAAAGGCTTCTTCAGGGAGAGCCACTCTCCAAGTCTTGGGCAAACCCAAAAGAACCTCCATCCCAAGCTAACCCTTTCTCACCCCTATCCTTTGAAAGTTAGACAAGACCTATATGAGATGCATTCTTACATGGCCATGGCAACTTACATGACGTTCGATGCATCTAGGACATTTAATTCACTTCTTAGTTTAGAAAAAGTTTCCTCATCAAGTGGTTTAGTGAAGATATCCGCCAATTGTTCTTCGGACCTAACACCTCGCAATGAGATGTCTCCCTAAGCTTCATGGTCCCTCAAGAAATGATGGCGAATATCAATATGCTTAGTGCGGGAGTGTTGAACGGGGTTTTTAGCTATCTTAACCGCACTTTCATTGTCACAAAGGAGAGGCACACAACCAAGTTTAATACCAAAGTCCAAAAGGTTTTGCTTCATATAAAGAATTTGGGCACAACATGCACCGGCCGCAATATATTCCGCTTCCGCCGTGGACAAAGCAACGGAATTTTGCTTCTTGCTTGACCAAGATACTAGGGAACGCCCAAGCAAGTGGCACCCACCGGAGGAACTCTTGCGATCCACACAGCATCCGGCAAAGTCCGAATCCGAGTAACCCAAGAGATGGAATTTTGCACCTTTAGGGTACCACAGGCCAACACTAGGGGTATACTTGAGATACCGAAGTATCCTAAAGACCGCCTTCCGATGCGATTATTTAGGTGCTGCTTGAAAGCGAGCACACAAGCATACACTAAAAATGATATCGGGCCTAGATGAGGTAAGATAAAGCAATGAGCCAATCATAGAACGGTAATTAGATTGGTCAATAGGTTTACCATCCTTATCCGCGTCGAGATGACAATTTGTTGCCATTGGAGTACTTCTTGAGCTACAATCTCCCATCTCAAATTTCTTCAAGAGGTCCTTGGTATACTTTTCTTAATAGATGAAGGTCCCCTCTCGAAGTTGCTTGATTTGAAATTCAAGGAAGAAGTTGAGCTCTCCAATCATCGACATCTCGAATTCCCTAGACATCATTTTGCCAAGCTCATGGCTAAGAGTTTCGTTAGTTGAAAATAATATCATCAACATAAATTTGACAAATAAAGAGTTTTTCGTCGATGTGTAGATGTTGGAACTTGAAGCGCCCCCTTGATCATGGCTCTCAACTTTAAGCTTGTCACAACAACATCATTCTTGCTAAAGGTGTACGTTAGCCCAAGATCACAAAATTTGTGCAATAGAAAGCAAATTGAAACTAAGTGACTTAACATGCAACATATTTGAAATAAATAAACTATGTGAAAAATATAATCTTACCCAACTGAATTACCTTCCCCTTTGAATTATCACCAAAAGTGACTTGATCATGATTGTCGGGGTCCTCTATGGAGGTGAACATACCATTGTTGCCGGTCATGTGTTGAGTGCACCCGCTGTCGAGTACCCAATGCTTTCCACCAGCTTTGTAGTTCACCTACACACATGAATTCAATTTTCGATTTTTGGCACCCAAGCTAACTTAGGTCCTTGTATGTGTGATACAAGTGTTTTTGGGACCCAAAGTTGCTTGGGGATCTTCCCCTTCATGCCCTTTATGTCCTTGCCAATGAATCTCGCCTTCACCTTGCCATCTACTTTACTTAAGAGATAATAATGATCATTGAAAATAGATTTGTAATTAGTAGGCAATTTTGGAGAAGGCCGTCTAGGAAGAGGACACTCCCTTGTATGGTGACCGGTGACCTCACAATGTTGGCAATAGGAACCAACTTCCTTGATGAAGCTTGTTCTAAGCTCCGGTGAGGGCACCTTTCCTTTGTTAGGTACCGGAAAGGATCCAAGTCCTCTCTTGTTGAAGGCCTTTGCTTGTTGGAAGTGGATTTCCTTGTGCTTGACTTCTCCTTTAGATAGTCTTGCCACACTAGTGCGGAGACTTTCAATTTCTTCCAACAAGTCCTTCTCCCTAGCATTCTCTTTCAAAGGCAAAGTCTTGTGCAAGATATTAGCGGCATGAGAATTAATAGATACTTTATCATTGAGAGTTTATTTCTTTATAGATTTTAATTCTTGATCAAGAACTTCATAAGCAAGGTTAAGTACTTGATGCTCTTGGGTTAACTCATTTTGCTTTCCCAAGAGTGCTTGGTGGGCTAAGTCAAGCTCATGATGATCTAGCTTGATTTGAGCCTTATCCTCCTCAATTTGCTTGACATGAGATTTGAGCGTGTCATGCTTCTTAAGTATGTTTTCATACTTGTCAAGCAAATCAAGGTTAGCAATCTCAAGCTTAGCACGAGTTTCTTCAAGGACCTTGACCTTACTCTTTTCCCTCTTAATGATAGTGTGGTATTCATTTATTAAGAAGTTAAATCATCGGGGGAAAGCTCATCATCGCTAGAGTCATCACATACCTTGATGTTACCTTTAGCCATGAGGCACATGGGGAGGTGGATGAAGAGATGAGTCATCATTGTTGGCAATGGCAAGGCCGGCCAAACTTTCTTCTTCGGCTTCACTCTCTTCATCACTTGATTCTTCGTCGGTAATCCATTCATTTGCCTCACACATGAACACCTTTTGTGGTCCTTTTCTCTTCTTTGGGAAGAGTTTAACCTTCTTGCCCTTGTCATGTTTCTTCTTCCCAAAGGATCTTAGTTTGGGCTTGACCTCTTCTTCACCATCTTCACTATCTTCGAGCTTGCGACGCTTGCTCTTGTGGTTCTCTCTTCTTTTGTCCGGTTTTGGACAATCATAGGAGATGTGTCCTTGATCACCACAATTGTAGCAAGTCTTGTGGTCATCTCTCCTTGGTAGAAATGCTTTCTTCTTGGGATCAAAGGTGTATCCCTTCTTGGCAATCTTGGAGTTCAAGTGAGAGAACTTTCTCATCATCAATGCAAGCTCATCATCGTCATCTTCACTTGATGCTTGCTCTTCATCACTTGAGCTAGGCTCAACCACTTTCTTTTTCTTGAGACTTGTTTTCTTGGTGGAGGCCTTTAGAGCAATTGTCTTTGAATATGATTGCTCCATCATCCCAAGTACACTCATCTCATGAGCGTGAATCTCTCCAATAAGTTCCAAAACTTCAATGTGATCAAGATATTCTTTTTGAAGCATGGAGTTGATGATATTGTACTTTGGCTTAGGGAGGAGCATAAGAATCTTGCCGTTGATGAGTCCCTTGCCAAGAGAAGCAATATCAAGAGCATTAATTTCTTCAATAAGCACATTTAAGCGAGAAAATATTTTATTGACATTTTAATGAGGTAACATTTTGAACTCATCATATTTGGCTTTAAGCATATGATATTTTAGTTCTTTGACACGAGAAGAACCCTCATGAATTTCTATCAAGCAAGCCCAAATTTCACAAGCTTTCTCTTTGCTAGCAATCCTAGCAAATACATCTTGACTAATGCATTCATAGATTGCATTTCTAGATTTAGCATCTCACTTGATTTGATCACCAACATAATTGTGCTCACCAAACACCGCATGAGTCGCTTCCCATACTTCGGGAGCAATAGCCTCTAGATAAGCACGCATGCGTGCTTTCCAATAGGCAAAGTTCTTGCCCTCGAAGATAGGAACCGAACCCCCATTCTTGGCCATTTTAGCTCTCTAGCGGTAAAGCTAGAATGATACAATGAGCAACCTTGCTCTGATACCAACTGTAAGGATCGAATGCCCAAGAGGGGGGTGAATTGGGCTTCTTTTCAAAAAATAAAGCAATAAAACTTAATTACTAAAAGCCCAATTCCCTATGCAAATAACATATGCATTCAAGTGAATAGTAACTTTGCCGTATAAGAATTGCATAAGTGTAAGGGGAGAGAAAGAAAGCGCAAACTCCCGAGGAGACACGAAGACACGGATATTTATCCCGTGGTTCGGTAAGATCGTCAAGATCTTCCTACATTCACGTTGTGGCACCCACCAAAGGGTATAGCCACTCCCAAGTCACCGAGATCAGGGATCTTCACTATACTTCTCCCTTCGCCAACCTCGGCAAGGTGGAGCTCAAGCCTTGTACAAGTTGGATCCTCCGGGCTTCCACAATCGCCTTGGCAAGCTACGGAAGGTTCTCTCCAATACAATCACCAAGGGACACTCCCTTACAGCTCTCACTATACTAGAGACTTCAATCACCAAGAATGGAGGCACACAAGCACTATATCTAGTTAGTTCTAGCCTATCTCTTAGTGTACAAGTGGTGAAAATGATATGAAAGTGGTAGCTAAATGCCTTGAATGCTTGGTAAGGTGTAAAGTAGCTCTGGTTGTCAAGACTTGTCGAATAGACTGGTTGAAGGGGTATAAATAGCCAGCCTCCACGAAATAGCCGTTGGAAAAGTAGGCTGACATCACTGTTCTGCAAACATCGGATGATCCGATGCTCCCCCTTCAGTTATCATCGGTCAAATCCAAATTAGCTGATGTCACTGTGTCAAATATGACCGTTGTTAGACCAATGTTACCCTTTCCTTCTCATCGGATGATCCGGTGGTACTTCATCCAGAATGGGTTCAAAATTGATGCTTACTGGAGTGATCGATGTGTTTATAGTTGTACATCGGATGGTCCGGTGGTACATTTGGTCCAGGGAGATTGCTTACTGTACTGATGGACCGATGTAACATGCCCTTCATCATCGAATGATCCGGTGAGTACTTAGTTCTGAGGTCTTCTTCTTCTGCTGAACCAACTCGACTGATGTGTTGATTTCTGAAAACATCGGTTGATCCGGTGAGTTGATTTTATTGAGTTGTTCTAAGTGATTCTTTTGGAATTTGCTCGATTGACCTCTTAGGCATTGATTGTAAATGTTCTTCTGATGATTATCAAGCATTGAGTGCTGTCAATTTTGGTTGAATAACTTTGACATGTGAGCTTTTACTTCTAATCTTCATAAATATTGATTGATCTCATAGAATAATTGTTTAGGGGTATCCAATTATATCCAATGAGCAGTAGATGATATTCATATAGATTTCATTTGAGTGTGATGAGTGATATGGGAGACCTTGCATCCACAAATTCATTAGTAAAATCCAATGATTATCATTAATCACCGAAACCATACCTCATGGGGGCCTAGATGCTTTCAAAGTACAACGTAATATATTGAATTGGGAAACTCATTCTCAACTTCGCGAAGATCTGATTGAGCATTTGTGGCAACGACATGGAAATATGTACTAGTTATTACTTCATCATGTAACTTGTATTAGCAATGTTTATTTATTTATTTTTAATGTATTATGTTGTATCAATGTATTTTATTTGAATAATATTACATTCCTTAATTATTTTTTCCTGCATTCTATACTATTTATTTCTTTTTTTACTTCTATTCTTTCTTTCCTTTTATTTTCCGTGTATTTTTTCCTTCTTTTCTCTTCTTTTAGTTTCCTTTTTCCTCTTTCCTTCCCTTTTCATTTTTCTTTCCTTCCTATTCTTCCAGAGACTTCTCAGCTTCCTATCGAACCACATTATTATCGAACCAGTCTTCTCCGACTGGCTTTCTTCAACGTTGCATCATGCATATCTTTGACTAGGGTTCTCGCGGCGGCCGCTGGCAGCACGCCCAGCCCGCGGCGACGGCAGCGCCAGCACGCCCGACTCGCGGCAGTAGCAGCAGGGCGTGCCCGACGGGGCATCGGGTGTCGATGCAGCTCCGACTCTCGGCATCGGCAGCGGCAGCTGAAGTGCACGTCAGATTCACAGCGGCGCCGGGTCGCGCCCGTCTCGCGACAGGGCATCGGGCAGCGACGCGACTCCGACTCATGGCGGGTGTTGCGCGCGGGCGGGAACGACGAAGATATGGTGGGAGCGCTGGATAGCAAACGAGGTTGGATTGCTACTTGTAGCAAACGATGAGCTTCGGATAGCAATATGCTAAATATAGCACACCTAGTAGCAAATGGGTTGGAGATGGTTTTTGTTCTGTTTTTGCTAAAAAATAGCATAGCGAACCATATACCAAAAGGGTTGGAGATGCTCTAATGTGCGACCGGTCGTGCATGAATTGAGTTCCTTCGGGAACAAGAGTCTGTAGGTATTGATTCTTTTGTGTGAAAGGGAGTTTAGTCTAATTAATAGTAAAAGTATTCTGAGTTATTTTAAATTTATGAAAGGATGAATATGATGCAGACGGCAATGTCGATATGTTTAGCCTGATCGAGATTTCACCCGTTATCTAAAAAAAATCTACACGACTTTCACTTTTTCTGCCTAATGGCCAAACTGTGCTGAATGTTAAGCGTGGGGATTTATTTTTATTTCTACTATTTATTCATTGTGCCAACATTGTCTATAAAGAAATCAATCATAACTCTTTCATACTTGAAAATAATTATATCCCAAAGTCACATGTGGGAATATCATATGGAGTAAGCAACACATCAAGACTGTCCTAAGTGCTAGTATTCCTTTCGTTTCAAAATAAATAACACTGATTAGTTTATTCTTAAGTAAATAGCGTCATTTATTTTGAAACTGAGAAAGTAATATTTATGCATATTGTAGAAAAAATGAGTTTGTCTAAGGTTTTGATCCTTGCACCCAAGATAAACCTCTGACCTACTAGGATCATAATGGAGCACCACGAGAATTGTTACCATGCATGTGCGTGTTAATTTGTGGAAGACGAATTTATGTTTTGTAAAATCACATTGTCTTCTTATAGATGCTGGTAAAAATGCAATCTAGCAAGTACACACGTGATGCCTATATTGAAAACTTAATTCTCTTGTGCGTGATTAGTTGGGTGCATGTGGAGGTGGCAATCGGACCGGTCCAACCTATTCGTGCTTCGGACCGAAACGGCCCGAAGTCCGAAAGCACGATGGGTCAGCTCGTGCCGGACGGGCGACCAAAAATCACGGCCCGGGGCCCGACAGGCCACCTTCGGCTGTGCCAGTCCGAGCACGGCCCAACAGGCCACTGCAGCAAATAAAAAAATGATTAAAAGAAACCGAGCCAAGCAGCCCACCAGAGCAGCAGCCCAACAACAACAGCCCACCACTACCATTTAGTAATTTTAAATTGAATTAAAGTCAATTTTTTTAGAATACATAGACAAAAAAGCTTCCAAAAATATGAAAAAATCGTGAAAGTTAAGAGACTTGAATTACATGTGTCCAAAAAATTTTACATTCAATAAAATAATATATTGATGGGAATAAAAAAGGATTTGGAGTTTTTTATGGTAAACATGGACAAACAAATTCCAAAAAATATTAAAAGGTTACTGAAGTATAAGGCGGTTCTATTACATATGCCCATTGAAATTTAGTTTGATAATCCTCATGAATTGATCAGAACAAAAGAAACAAAGGGTTTCGGGGTATTTTTTATCATTTTTATATATTGAATAATACATTGATTTTGTGTGTGAAAGTTTTTGTGGGGCTTTTAGAATTATAATACCAGTCTCCATGATTTTTTGTAGATTTGTTTGAACTTTATCTGAATGAATGTGTGTTTGAGTTCGAGTGAATACCGTACTTCATATAAGGTTTTGAGTTAAATGAGGAGAAATGTGAAAAGAGACATGTGTGAGTGGTAGAAAATAAATTATAAAAAAATGAATGTGTACAAATGTATAATGTGGGCATACAAACCAAATTTCACCTGAAGATCATTTTTATTCGAAGAGATACAAAAAAATAAATAATATGTATCATATACATACACATAAAAAATTGAGATTTGCATAAATATACAAAAATGAGCTATATAATTTTGATAATAATGCCTCCAAGCGACATATCATATTTTTTTGAAGAATTTAGAAAAAGAATCATAGAATATGGACAAAACTTGCGGAAATTACACAAGTTTGAAGTTTCAATTTTGCATAGAAATAAAAAAACAATCGACACTGGGCCCGCAAGCCACTGAGCCAAGGGGGTGCGTGCGCGGCCCAGTGCGCTTGGCTGCCCGTTTGTGGGCCGTGCGCGTGCAGCCCACAGCGTGCCTGGGCGGTAGGCCCCGCCTGCTAGTGAGCGCCGCAGGGTGATGGTGCCCTGGCTGGGCTGCGCCGAATTCGGCCCACGCGGCCAAATGCGCGCGCGCCAGGTGCCCCGCCTGAAGGGAATTATCCCACATCGCGTGTTTAATGGAAGTGCGGCTAGCTTATAAACTAGGATGGCGGGAGCGTATCAAACTTTTGTGAACATTATCCCGCCACTCGTTCGACCTTGCTGGGCCATCTCGCGTGTGTGGGTTGGGCTGTACGTGTTGTTCGTGCCTATTTTGTGTAGTGACTTGGCTTGGAGGCCAAAATTTTTTCAGGCTTCCGGGCCGATTTCGTGCTCGAGCTGTTCTCGGGTCGCAGGGCCGGTTTCGTGCCGGGCCATCTCGAGCATGACCCTTTTTTGGACTGAGCCGTGATGCCACTGTGCCCGAGTTACAGGCCCGACACAGTCCGAGGCTTCGTGTCGGGTCAGCACGGCCTGATTGTGCTTTATGCCAGATCAGGCAGCGTGTTGGGCCGCCGTCCCGTGCTCCAGGCCGCCCAAATTCAGCCCGGTCCAATTGACACCTGTAGGCACATGTACTATTTTGTTGCGGCGTTGGGCACATGTACTAGCCTGGCTCATATATGGGGGCTAGGCTCGTCTCAGCTTAGCTGAGTATAGGTAAGGTCACTTTGTTTGGTTGATTGCATTTATTCAGCCCGATTAAGAAGAGACGTGGTTTTTTGTCTGCATAAGTGTCTATACAAAATGTTTTTAAATAATATTTATTTGATTCCGTCTTCTCATAGCTTATATTTATAAGTTCTTTGGACTAGTCAATCATTATGGTCAGGCAAAAAGTCGAGTCAATAGTTTATAGGAGCAATGATAATATATAACGTCGCGATCTTGAAAATTCAGCTTTCACATTCTGGAGAGAATAACTAACAACTATAGAACATCTTAAACTTTAAAGAAAAAGGTGATTTAGAAAGAACTCAAAACAAACAAGAATACGATACTTCAAAATCTGAATAGGACTTTGGAGCAAACAAAAAATCCTTAGAAAACTACTCGGGGACCATTTCTAACATGGGCTGAATCAGAAGCACAACGACCTTCCATCCCTTGGCAGGCAGACAGACACCGCGCGGCACGCTCTCCGACTGCAATTTTCCGCCGCGTCAGCTCGTGGCTCATCCCCATTCCGTCCCGTCGCCGGTCGCCAGCCGAAGAAGCCCCGGCCCCCGGCACCACCGCGCCTGTATATAACCCAACACATATCCCATCGCTGTCCCCATCTTCTCTGTCCTTCTTCCGTTCCGTTCCGTCTGGTCCCCGTCCCCGTCCTCCTCCGCACCTCAAAACCCCCGAACCTGCCTTTAAACAAATTCAAAACGTGAAGCTCTCGTTGGCCTCGTCTCCGTGTCCGCCACCTAACAACGAGGCGGCCACCGCCGGAGCGCCTCGCCGCCGGTCGCCGCATCCTGTCCCCAGACGGAGGCCCGCTCCGGCAGCAATGGCGCTCGACCTCGCCGTCAGGGGCTCGGCGACCCGAAAGGCCGAGCCCCTAACCCTAGCGCCGGTGCCGTTCGCGGGGCCGCCGCCTCCCCCGCCGATCCCGCCGACGCCAGGGATGTACCTCCCGGGCCCGCCGCCTCCCGGGGTGCTCCTGCCGCGCCCGATCGTGTACCCGCTCGACCCCGTGGCCATCGCGCACATGGACGAGTGCCGGAGCCGCTCACTCATCAAGGTGAGCTCCGGAGCTTGAAAGCATGCGCGCGTTCTCTTATCGTGCAATTTGGTGTGGATTCGCGGCTAATTTGCGGAGCTGGTGTTTTACGTGTGTACAGTTCATTTTGGGCGCGGGGGTTGTGCCTTCGCATGAGGACGCGCGGAGGAGGGAGCTGGTAGTACGCGAGCTCGGCAAGGTAATGTCCTAATGGGGGTTAGGGTTTTGGCTAAGTGTTTGCTTCCATTGTCGGACGAATGGGATGTTTTGATCCGGCCCTGTTTGTTGCAGATAGTGATGGATTGGGCGAAGAGGGTGGCGTACCAGCAGGGGGAACAGTACTGGATCACAACAGCCACGGTGTTGACCTATGGCTCCTATGATTTAGGGGTAAGGGAGGAATAACATGTTTGTGCACGATTTGTTGCAATTTTTAAAGGAGATGTAATTTCCAGTTGATATTACTGTTCATGATAATAATTTGTTGCATGCTGTGTTCAGTTTAAACTAAAAGTGCCACTGCCTGGATATTTTTCGCCTTTCGGTGACATGTTATGTTGATCGTAACGTCCAAGTTTTTATGCATGCCCTTTTGTTTGTTTGCGGCATTATTCATTCCACAGATTCTTGTGTGCAGTTGTGTTCCTTTATCTTAAAATTTTCTGCTATAATAGGTGTATAACACAGTAATATTATAATGTTACAGTACTAGTTTTTGAGAAAGACTACTAATTCATTCTCTAATATTGAATATCGCTTCATTTTCTTTTTAAAACATATAGCTGGGCATTGAGGTAGAGCTGTGTTGTGACTATGAAGTCACGGGTTCGAGTCCTGGAAACATTCTCTTGCATAATGCAGGGAAAGGCTGCACATAAAAGACCCAGAGTGGGTCGGACCCTTCCCGAACCCTTTGCAAGCGGGAGCTATGTGCAGCAGGCTTCCCTTTTATAGCTGGACAATGTTTAAATAGTTGGTTGCGCACAACCTAAAACAACTTTTTTTTTTATGGCTGGAGGGAGTATTATGTGTGAATAGAGAGATGGTAGGTTCTTAGCCATACATATCGAATCTATTATGATTTGTTGTTGGTTTGGCAGCGAGAATTGAACCATGGGGTGCCTAGAGGATAGGGGAGAATTTGTTTCTGGAATTATGCTTCTATTGTTTAACTGTGTCCTCAAAAGGCTTAAAAAAGTCCAACCTGAGCTAGTTGTATGGGAGTCCTAAGGAGCAGCTAAATATGAATTTATATTGTTAACTAATGCTGGTTTTCAAGAATGAAAATCATAGTTATGCATACAATGGTTTTATTTGATTATTTGATGTATCTGAATAATTGCAGGCATACCAAATCAATTTTGGTTGTTCTGTTGTTATATGTTTCAAAATCTTTGTCTCCATTAGTATCTAACTGCATGTAAGGGAGCAGCACTGGATTGATTTAATATATCTTGGAGTTTGCCTTTTATACTTTATGGTCATATAGTATTATTTCTGAAGGCATATCGACATGTTCTTCTATTAGTCTTAGACCCTTTGATTTTTGTGATTTATCTTTTTGTGGCAAAACATTGACTATAAATTTTCTATTCAAGGCATATGGACCTGAATCGGATATCGATGCACTCTGTGTTGGTCCCTCAATTGCATCACTGCAAGTGAGTATCAATTTTGTATTTTGTTTCCACCCGTTAATTATGAAATCTACTCAGGATGCTATCATGTTTAATTGCAGCATCATTTTTTCGTTGTCCTGCGAAAAATGCTTGAAGGAAGGCCAGAAGTATCGGAATTACATTCCATTGAAGGTGCTAAGGTTCCATTGATGCGTTTTAAATTCGATGGGGTTTTAGTTGATTTTCCCTATGTCCGACTGCCAGTGATCAATGCTGCAGAGGTAAACTTCGTGATCTTTTATTTAGTGTGTGGTTACTGTGTTGTATAGTATATGTGTGCATTTGCTCATTTTGTGGATGTATATATTTCAGAGTTCAAGTTTTTTTTTGAGGCATCTCTATCTAGCTATCCTGTTACATAATGCTTTCCTATTTGCCGTGCTATTCCTTGATAAGTTACTTCTGAGGCATACATCATATGTCCTGAAAGCAACACCTAAGTGGGAACTAGATTTCCCTCCATGAAGTTTCAGTTTAGCAACTTTATAAGCTGTACATTTATTTCACTGAGGTTTAAGGTCCTGCATGTTAATGAGTTGATGTGTTGTCGTTTTTATGAAGACTCACATCTTTAATGCCAGTATGCATAAACTACATGATAACTGGATTACCCCTGGTTTGACTGTGAATTTTAATATTAAGCCATTTAACTGATGACTGTGATGTTGTGTATGATAGACAGTGCTTTTTTTAAGTTCTCACATACAATACACTGATGTAGGCTATGCACGCATTTGATCCCCGTGTGCTAGAGAACATTGATGGGGCAAGCTGGAGATGTCTTTCTGGAGTTCGTGTTAATAGACAAATCATCCAATTGGTTCCTAATATCAAGGTCCAACAATAACCTCATTAAATTTATTTATATTCCATTATCTTTTATTCATCTTTTTGTCGCTCTGCAGTTACTATATGTCACACCTAATATTGTTCCAATTATTGCACTTTATTCCTTATATGCATTCTTTAACATCCTTGTTTGTTTTTCCTCTGCTGATATGTGTTGTCTAAGTTGAATGCTGAATTGAGTACCCTCCTTTTGCTATTACTGTTGGATTTTGGTGAACCTTTTTACATTGAGCTCTTTAAACCTTTCTTGCCCACAGTCCCCCACTCTTCCTTTTTCTGACTGCTTCCCTTTTCTGGAGCATTCTTGCAGAAATTTCAATATCTATTGCGGTGCCTCAAACTATGGGCAAGGAAAAGAGGACTCAATTGTCATGTATGTCGTTTGCACTTTTATTTATCAACATCTGCTTATGGATGCTGCCTTTTATTCTTTTTTCTACAACTATACATTATTATCGACTGCCTGATGTCATTTTCAGCTGCTGGGCTTCTTTGCCGGAATACATTTGGCGATTCTTGCTGCATATGTTTGTCGCAGACACCCAAATGCTAGTATCAATACTTTGTTCACTTCGTTCTTTGATGTTTTTGTTCACTGGCCTTGGCCTCTTCCTGTGAGTTTGCTTGATCCGCCTACTTATTGTCGGAGTCCTGATGGGTGCTCTCTCATGCCCATAATGTTGCCCTGCATTCCGCCTGAATTTTGCTCCTCAAGTATAACAGAAAGTACGTTCCACAAAATCAAAGAAGAACTTAGGCGCGGTCATGCTTTGACCAAGGTATTTTTATTCTTGCTAGTATTTTGTTTTATTAGTGTCCCTCTTTTTCTCTGTAGAAAGAGATCTATGTTTTTACTCTCCTTGCCAGATTTCAATACAAGAATCGCTAGAATGCATATGTTGCAAAGTGGCATACACATGGGCTGTCATATTAGATTGTGCACTTCAACGCCTTCCAGTTCCGTATTTTTTTCAGTACCTGTTTTCTGAGTTGCCACATTACTTCGAAACACGCGAGATCTCAATTAAATCTGAAAGTATGTGTATCACCCTGTTCCTTATTTTGTAGACGGTTCTTTTTAAACGTTAAACATTCCAAATAAAGCTTCCAAGTAAATTTCTTGATTATTAATTTTTCTTTTTTCGTGGTCACTTTTTCATTCTCCTTTAATAGCAAAAAGGGGCCGGTTCAGTTCAAACAGTTGGACATGCCTATAGCTGATCTACCAGAATACTGAAAACACTTTAAATTTCTTACTATACCCCTCCTGCTTGAGCGGGGCTTCTTGGAGACCAGGCTCCTCTATTGCCAACAAAATTCTCGATTCTCAACAATACACTATTTTTCACCATTTGACAACTAATAAAACCACCCATAGATATGTTCTTCTTACGTTTGTGACCTAATTGCTGCCTCTCCCCTTCCATTTCTCAATCTTTCCTTTGATTCCTGCGCTGACTTGCAGATACTTGAATGTGTCATGCTACCAATTTGTTCTCCGAATCTGTAGTCTCCTTTACTTTTTTAGATCTATACTCAGTAATAATTCTCCAAATATATTGTGTTGTAAAAAGGTCTCTGATAGTTCTAAATGTCATAACAGATTCCATTTTACTTGCCTTTGTTATTGGTGCAGCTTTGTTAAGTCTTGTTTCCCTAAATGACATTTTCATAATATCTCATTATTTCACTTAACAGGATATGAGAAGTACAGATATTGACTGGAGTCTGCTCTTTGCACCATTTCCGTATGGTTTAAGATATAAATGCTTTCTTCGCATAGTTCTTTCTGCTCCGGTGGCTGAAGAATTGCGTGACTGGGTTGGATGGGTGAAATCACGATTTCGCAACCTTCTCCTCAAGGTTATTTATTGGTGCCTGTGTGTTTTTTCTGTCACATTTTTGCTGTTAGTGTTATTGTTGATACTTATAACCGATGTTCTGCAGCTGGAGAGTCTTGGTGTTTACTGTGACCCAGATCCCTCAGAACAAGTTGATCATACCATCATTGCTCCAAATGTTGTGTTCTTTTGGGGTCTCATGTACTGGGGGAATATTCAAATATGTACAAATTCTCTCAAAGAAGACTTCATGAAAAGTGTTTTTAATAACATCTATGGAAAGGAAAAATGTGCCCATTCGGACATAGCAATGTCCACTGTTGGGCCTTCTCAGCTGCCCAAAGTTGTCTTTGATCGCTCAGTTTACTCAGAGAATCCGCCACAATATATGGCGGTCCATCAACTAATGAAGCAGGACAACTATGCAGTCGATTAGTGCTCTGGTGTCATATTGCACTTGAGCTTTAGTTGTGAGTATCCATATGACAACAGTGAGGAGCTGATGATGAGGCCATTTTGAGATCATATACTAAGAATGACTATCATTTTAGGTTTTGGGGCTTGTTCATGCCTCTAGGGACAAGGAATATGGAAAGTTCTTTTGCTGAGCTGGCTGTCAAGAGCTGGATCTTTCTTCAAGCCTCCAGGGCAAAATAGGTTCATTCAAAGGACATATTCCTGTTGTGAGGCCTGTGCAGGTACATGTATATTCATGTACACAGCATAACAATTGGTATACAGGTGACAGAGGATACCACATAGGAAGTACAAGTTAGCTGTAGGTGTAATGTTTGTACCCCAGCAGCAGAAAGTGTTGTAAATTGCTTCTTGTTAGAATTGCTGCTGGGCGCAGCTGAAAGGTTTCTGAATGGAATGCATCCATTCCAGGTCAATATGAAAATGTTTTGGATCGATGAGGTCTTTTTTTTGTTGTTATCTGCAAAAAAGGTCCTACTGTTGAAGAATTCATATGTGGTGATCTGATCGAGGAAGAAAATGGTGTTCTACTCGTGCACTATGTTTTGCATAGCTCGATGTGAGGTGCAAGATTCATCGGCTTATTTTGTGTTTTTGCCCAAACCTTGTCAAAGTTCGGCACTCAGTGATGGATGCATTTAGCGCCATTCTGAGACGCGTACTGTTTGATTTCTGAATATGTGCCCTTACCTTTCATTGTGCCAAATTTAGTTTAAATAATCACGTCCTCGTGCCACAAAAAGAATCTGAAAATTTACCACAGATTGTAAGTCCAGTCATTAACCAGCATTGATCTTTTCCATGATTCGTGCTCCACTTTGGGAAGTTGGTATGCTGCAGCTTGGAGTAGATGGGTCTTTATGCATATTTTGTTTTTCTAGGATATATATTGGACCTTCACGGTTCACCTCTATTATTGGGTGCCATCCATAGTGTACAGGAAGGTTAGATTTTGCATATCGTCTCGTCTACCCAATACCGTCCGTTTTGTCAAAATTATGCTATCATCGGTTCAGGAATAACATGTTGCTTTTGAATTTCTTTTAGGGCGGTCTAAAAATATATAAGCGAACACTAGTTCTTACAACTTAGTTGAGATGAAGTTATATTTGCAACTTTCATTTGTTTTGGTTTATTTTTCTTGTAATTATATCCTGAAAAGTTAAGATGAAGATTTCGTTTTCTCTGCAATGTAGTTGTAATTTCCAATTTCATGGGCTCCTTTTAGAGATATGACATCGTGTGAGCTGGTTCAGTAGATCTAAAGAATTAACTTTTTGATGACAGGTTCGTAAACTTAATTAAGTAAAGGAAAAAGTCTATTATACTACCCTCAAATATCTGTGTTGTTCACTTAACATCTAAAGAATTTTTTTATCTAGTTTACTCTTGTAAACTATTTAGATTGTTTCAATTCACTCTCTTTGAATTTTTTCCTCTTTGTATGAGTTAGGTTTGAAGTTAAAATTTTGTAGGATGACCAAGTATTGTTCTCGTTGCCCTCTATGTTACCAATGAGTGACAACTTCAAAGTCTTGTCCTAGAACGTTCGGGAGCTCAATGCTCCCGCACGATGACAAGTGGTTCAAACTATAAGTGAATTGTCTACCTTTTCTTATCAACTTAAGCTTTTGGGTGCAACCGGTCAGCGCATAGTAGCTTAACATGGTATCAGAGCCGGAGGTCTCGAGTTCGAATTCTGGCAGACGCAAGTCCACTCTAATTTTTTCCACGTTAGAGGCTCAAGGGGGCCTCACGTGAGGGGGAGTGTTGAAGTGTATAAGTGAATTGCCTACCTTTTCCTATCAGTTTAAGCTTTTATGTGCAACCGATCAGCACATAGTAGCTTAACACATACAATGGTTCAGTCTACACGCCTAGAAATCATATGCTTGCAAGAGACAAAAATTGCAATCATTGATCGAAGCATATCTGCAGAGCTACTGTGTGGACAAAGATATGCATTCAGGCTACTCCCTGCCTTGTTCAGGCTACTCCCTGCCTTGGGCACAAGGGTGGTATCCTGCTGGCCTGGTGTGAAGACTACATAGAAAAAGGCACCCCATACTGACCAAACACACCATATCAGTGTAGTTGCGTTCCTTCTCCTGGGACACACTCTTGTTCTTCACGGCAGTTTATGGGTCAACAGTGGAAAACCAGAAAAAAGACTTTCTGGAGGAGCTTGTATCGTTGAAGCCACTTGGGGATGAGCCGTGGCTCTACGCGGGCGATTTCAACCTGATCTGTGATGCAAGGGACAAAAGCAACACAAACATAAACCGTCGGAAGATGAACTCTTTCCGCCATGTGCTGGATCGTGCAAAACTGATTGACATCCAACTTAGTGGGCATCGATTTACATTGACTAGCGAGCGATCGCAACCGACGATGGTACGCTTGGACCGAATGTTCGAAAACCTGACATGGGTCAGCATGTTCCCGGACCTGCACCTGGAAGGACACCCCTCTTTGATCTCGGATCATTGCCCTATTCTTTTAAGCCGTCAGTCAGCTTCGCTCCGGCCTCCTCATTACAAGTTTGAAACTTTCTGGCTCAAGCTACCAGAATTTGCTGACATTGTCTCAAAGGCTTGGGAAGAGCAGGTGTTTGGTCGTGACCCTATCAACACCCTGCATCAGCAGCTACAAAATATGGCCAGGGCCCTCGCGCGATGGAGTTGGCATCTGTTCGGCCAGAGCAAGATCAAGATTGCCATGGCCACTGACCTGATTGGCCAGCTTGATGCAGCACAGGAGTCCTGACAGCATTCACCCTCGCAGTTCTCCCTGAGGAGGGATCTGAAAGTTGGACTGCTGGGCCTCGCCGCCGTGGAGTGGGCACGAAAGAAGCAATCGTCCAGAATCAGATGGCTGCAAGCTAGGGACGCCTGCACAAGGTTCTTCCACACCCATGCCAGTGCCAAGCGTCGAAAAACCCACATTCACAGGCTCCGTGACTGGCATTCACGAAGAAAAGGAACAAATCCTACATCACTTCTACGACAACCTACTTGGTGCACGAGTTCCGCGATCGACAACACTAAACTGAGATACCTTGCACTTGTTGCCCTTGCAGTTGGAGCACCTCGCCGTGCCATTCACCGAGGAGGAGGTGCACCAGGCCGTCCTCAGTTTACCAGCAGAGCGTGCCCTCGGGCTAGATGGATTTACTAGCGATTTCTACAGAGCGTGTTGGTCGCTCATCAAGCAACATGTCATGGCAGCTTTCCATAGCATGCACCATCTTCAGAAAGGTCAATTGTGGCGGATGAACATGATGGTCATATATTTAATCAAGATAGAAACAACAGGCTTTCCTAGAGATTTTCGTCCAATTAGCTTGATCCACTCATTTGCAAAACTTTTCTCCAGGGTCCTTGAACCCCGTTTGTCGGCCAACATGGATGCTGTCAAAGTGTGCGATCGACACTTCCTCTGGTACTACTAAGAAGTAGTCTGCGAAAGTTCGTATTTAGGTGGGGCGTAATATCAAGATCTCAGGAACAAGGTGAGATAGTGGTCTTTACATGGTTTTGGCCGCCTGAGCGTAATCCCCTACTCCACGGGGGTGTTTGTGTATTGGATTGCTTTAAGTGTAATCACCTTGGCCTTGAATGGCTTTTGATCGCTTGAGTTCTACCGTGCAACGCAATTTTTTTATATGCCAAGAACTGACTGTTACTGTGTGTTGTGACCCGACAGATGGCCCCGACGGTATTCACTACGTTATACATGATCTAAGTGTACAATGATGGTTTTGTTAGGGTGATAACGTACTTTGATGGCAGCGTTACCAGACTTCATGTTCCTCTGATCGTGCATCATTAATGCAGTATTAATGACGCGTTAACTAGGTCTTGTAACTGCTGATTAATTGCCTTTGAATGTCTGTGCTGTTAGAAATCCCAGAGTTCCTCTCGTTGAAGATGTAGATCCGGACACGTGGTATTTGGCAACACTGGAGCTTCCCCTAGCAGAGAGGCAGGTCCTGTGCTACGGCCTATGAGACACGTGGCAGCGCCAGAGCTTCCCTTAGCTTGGAGGCGGATCCGACGCCCCGGGACACGTGGTAGCGCTAGAGCCACCCTAAGGAGGGAGGCAGGTCCAGCACTGCGGGACACGTGGCAGCGCCGGAGCCACCCTAAAGAGGGAGGCATGCCCGGCACTACGGGACACATGGCAGCGTCAGAGCCACCCTAAGGAGGGAGGTAGATCCAACACTGTTGGACACGTGGTCCTTCTTGGTTTGGCAGGTGAGATAAATGACGTGCGGATCTCACGTAATTGAAGGTCATTGGTTCCCAATACGATTTTCGTATCGGTTCCCAACGCAATCTTGATAGCCCTGTCAGGCCGCCACCCTCTCGGGCTTCCAACTTCTCATCATGACAACGGTTTTCCTGGTGTGACTTTTTTTTTTTGATAAAGTGGCCTCGGATCCCCTTGTCATAAGCGAGGTAACTTCGCGTTGAGTAACTGTGCTCCACGTGCAGCTGCCATCCAAGCGTTGCAGAGGCTAATAAAGGAAGAGGCTTTGCAGGACGAGAGAACTCTTACACTTCAATCTATTTGCTTGCACATAGAACTCTCCGCTTCATCCCCTGCATCGCATTCTCCGTCGCTCTGCTTTGCGGCCATGGAACTCGGACTCCTCCCACCAAGCTTGTGAGCGAGAAGGATATTGAGGGGGTTCAAAAGTTGATGGGGTGGTAGAGCCCCTCCTTTGACAACGCGATTCACCAAGGGAAGCTCCCTTTCAAGAAGGAGAGCTCCAGCGACATCGTCTTCTTCAAGGCGTATGCCACGGTTGGGCTAGTTTTGTCGGTCTCCAACTTGCTGCTGATGCTCTAGAAGTATACGAGCTTCAACTTTAGCATCTCAACCCCCACTCATTCTTGATAGTGGTGATCTTCGTCCTCTTCTGCGAGATGTGGGTGGGTGTGTGGCCCTGTGTGTTTCTATTCAAGACCTTCTTTACCATATGGACGACTGGTAAAGGTAACAATATGATTGGAATCTACTACACCGTGAGACGTAGAAATCCTTCGTTCAAGTACATCTAGTCCTTTGCCTCTGGGAAGTGGAAAACCTGGAAGAGCGACTAGGTGATTGTGCGTATGGACCAGCACGACCAATTGGAATTGCCACTCGAACTCCCGACGACAGACAACGAGCTCCGGGAATTGCTCCCGGAGCTATTAGGGGAGTATAACCTAGTGCTCACCAGGATCTGACACCTGGTTGAACGAGGCTTGTCTTCCCTGATGGTGCTTAACAACTTCCTGACCAATTGTTGGGTTCCACTTAAGCAGCATGAATTTCCTGCTTGGAACTACAGCAGAGAGATGGACTTTCTTCGGATCGATGTTGGCCTTGGAACCAATTTGAATGAGGAAGCCCTCCGTCTCCAACTGCAGAAGCTGTACAACGACTCTATCTCAAGGGACGACCTGGTGCCACCATTAGAATTCCTTTCACTGTCTGTAGTGCCGGAGACCAGAAGGGAGCTATAGAAGGAGATGCCAATCCACGATGACACTAGTCTTGCAGTGCGTCATAGGAGTAACTTGCCCAAAGGTATTGTTATCCCCGGAGTTTTAGCCCCTTGTCAACACAAGAGGTATGAATCCGCCTTTGTCAGCTGCAAAGGCAAGGCTGTTGCAGAGCCGAGCCAGAAGAAAACTGACTCAAGTCGGAGCAAGGAGACATATCCTGTGGATTCCTCCAGCCGGAAGAGGAAGTTGACGCGAGCTGATGGTAGCTTCATCAGGGAAGCTCCGACAGAAGCGATGTCATCATCGGTGCTGCGCCCAACCCTGAGGTCCGTGGTGGTTGTACCTTTAGTTGCTGTGTCTTTGGTCTTGACATCCAAGACGAGCTCCTGGTCTGGGAAATTATCAGCTTCAGTCCCAGTGCCAACGGCGGGCACTAGGTCTGAAAAGTCTTCACCTTCGGCCCCGGTGCCAACAGCAGGCACTGGGTCCAGAATATCTTATCCGATGGTAGCATCGGCAGTTGTACCATCTGCCTCACCGGCGATAGTGGGTTCAGGTGACTTTGGCTGTTCGAGAAAGAGGTTTCGCACTTACTGGGGCTGCGACGTTCCCAGATAAGAATCAACACTAGAAACCTTTCTTTTATTTCATTTCTTGCTTTTTGTTGAAATTTGTATTTCTTACGTTTCCAGAGTGTCGAAGTCAGCAACTGCTACTGCTGCACCACCAACCAACCAGGTCAGCGTTGCTGCCGAAGAGACCTTGCCGGTTGGAGCACCGACTGTCGTCATGGTTCCTCCTGTGGTTATGGCGGACAGTGTGACAGTCTCGGAGTCAACTGATGCTGGTATGACCTCGGCGCCAACAACCAGAGATGTCACGGTTGCACTAGACCACACAGAAGAAGTTGCGATAGTGACGGAGCAGACTACAACTTCACCAGAGCCAACTCCGGAACCAACAATGAATGCAGAAATGGAGCTGGAGGTACCAGCTGAAGCTTCAAAGATGCCAGAGCCAATGATCGACACTGCACCAATGGCTGACACTGCGACGGTGCCGAAGCCAACAGTCAGTGCGCAGAAATATGTGACTGACGTCATAGCGGAGTTACCGGCAGACACCATGATGGCGTCTGAGTTTGCGTCTGGAGAATCAGCTGCAGGTGCTTCAACATCTGCACCGGGGGAAGACGACCTCCCGGAGCTTGTCGCAGTTGATGAAGACTTCTTAGGGTCCATGCTTGTGCCATGAGCTCCAACGACTGTCCCGGAGGCTATGGAAACTCCAGTGGATCAAGGAAGGTTCGAAGCCGATTCCCCTATCTCTCTTGATTGAGAACGCTTGCTTAAGCCTTCATCAAGTTCAACTCGGCTTCGACTATGAGCAAAGTGCTCTAGAAGCATTAAGGGAAACTCTGTTGCGATGGTAGATGTTTCTCAACTTCAAGACGAAGTTGACATAGACTCGCCTGGCGGACTTGGGGGCCCTGCTTGCAGCCGAGAAGACATGGCTGAAGCAGCTGGATGAGCTGTTAGATGAAAAACGGGCTGCCATAGAAGCTGTGAGCGAGAAGACTCGCGGAATATATGATAGGGTGACAGAAGCCAACAATTTGGCAGATGCTCGTTTTGAGAGCCTAAATAACCTGAGAGATGAGCTCCTCAAGCGACAGGAGGATATCGACAATAAGGAGTAAGAAATCAAAATGAGAGATGCTAAGATCTATCAAAAGTTGGAGCACGGTGAGCAGGACTTAGATGACCACATTGAGAAGTTCAAGTTCCAGTGCAAGCAAGAAAAACACCAAGTGTTGCTGGTTGTAGAAGGAGTCTCCAAATGGGAGCTTGCGATCTCGGTCTCGGTGAGATAAAACAAGGTGAAGGTAGAGGAAAAAAACCTGGCAGCAAAGAAATACCGCCTGAACCTCCACGAGAAACAAATTGCAGACCAAGAAAGGTTGCTAGCTGAGTGGATGCAGCATCACGCCAAGGAGGTCGAGTGATTCTCGAAGGAAGGTTTCATAGAGCTAACATCTGCCAGGAGGTCTCTGGAGGAGCTCCGTACCATGCAAAATGATGAAGTTCAGTAGATCTGGGACTTCCTTGGGCATGCAGAGAGTGTACTGGTACCTCTGGGCTTTAGTCCGGTTTGACCGGCTTACCGAGAGCTAGAAATGAAGCAAGCCTTGATAGCCCTGAACTCACCCGGAGACAAGCTGGAAGCGTGGAATACATCATCATCGACCAACTTGAGACTAAGGGGAAAATCCTGGCCAAGTCAGTCGCGGAGTATGTGCTGACTTGTTTCCACAACCGAGACCCCTCAATGTCGCTAGCTCCGGTGCTTGACAGGCCCATCACAGAGACAGAGGAGGCTTCCAAATCAAGTGTTCAAGAAGTCGCCCAGAAGATCGCCGCGTGGTTCAACCACAACTCCAGCTCGTAGCTAGGACCTCTTTTTCGCTTTGTACTTTCAACTTGTAGAGACTTGAAATTTGAATCCTCTCGAACTTCATTTGTTTGTCTTGACTGTTGTCATTGTCATAATCTTCTTGGCCCCTTGGCAGATGTGCTCAATTGATTGAGGGCATCTACCATATTGAGATTGGCAATGTCTTGAAGTATTTGTGATAGCTCCGAGAACCGCTTGCCAACGTATGGAACGTCGATGACAGGCCCCCCTGGGAGGTGTTAGAACTAAGTACTTCGACGGCACCCATCATCAACTTGTGAAACATCGACGCCGGGCCCCCTGCATGGTACCGGAGCTAGATGTTCTGGTGGTGCCTATGATCAATGTGCGAAACATCGACGTTGGGCCCCCTGGGTGGTACCGGAGCTAGATGCTCCGGTGGCTCCCATCATCAACGTGCAAAACATCAACGTCGGGCCCCCTGGATGGTACTAGAGCTAGATGCTCCTGTGGCGCCCATCAACAACATGCGAAACATCAATGCCAGTCCCCTGGATGGTATCGGAGCTAGATGCTCTGGTGGTGCCAATTATTAACGTGTGAAACGTCGACGTCGGGCCCCCTGGGTGGTACTAGAGATAGATGCTCTGGTGGCGCTCATCATCAATGTGTGAAACATCGACACAGGGCCCCCTAGGGACGTCGGGACACCCAAAACGAGCGTGAAAATCATCTTTCCTACACATGAGAGACAAGAAAAGTAGTAAAATTGCTTCTTCTTGCCTATACTTTAGTTGTGACTTACTATCCTTCTTTGAATTCTGGGTCCTAATCAATTCAACATGATAATATTTAGGATACTGGTTATACTTTCATAGTCTGTGTGCCTTTCAGACCCGCTTTACATTGACACAACACCAAAATAGGTAGAGTGGCATACTTAGGGTGCTGGACCAGGCTAAGTCTGTAGCTGACTCTGGACCTGTCATTGGCATTGGTTTTCAGGCGAGTAGACCATTCAACGAACACTAGATCCCGAAAAAAGACTACCAATAATACTTGAATATGTATCACATAAATTATTAGAAGGCAATTTTTGAGAGGATTGCACAACTTCACTATTTGCAAGAAGGTAAAGAGAAAATTAAATAAAAGCAAGCGCAAAGGAAATGCACGTAGAGTCTATTTTTATGTAATTGTATTTCATAATAGGTCCATATAACAGGGGAGGCAAGGACACACTTAAAGTACATGACCAAGTTAAGTGTGCTATACATCTTGGACCAACCCGACTCTATTCATAGACTTTATGAAATACTATACAAAAACAGACTCACCTCCGTACTAAGTGTAGAACTTACGGAGTTGCTCTATGTTCTAGGGGTTGGGAAGTGGTATCCCATCCTCTCTTATCAAGCGAACGCATCCAGGGCAGTAAACTTTGATGACTCGGAAGGGACCCTCCCAGCTAGGGGAGAGCTTGTTCGCTCCTTCTCGAGAGAGTATTCGCTGTAGCACCAGATCACCTTCTTCAAGTTGCCGATTGCGCACATACCTCTAATGATAGCTCCGGAGCGCCTTGCGATATTGCACATTTTGGATAGCTGCTTGGCATCTTGCCTCGTCGACGAGGTCTAGGTCATCACGCCAGAACTGGTCCTGTGCGGCTTCATCGTAGGTCCAGACTTTGAGGGAACCCATGGTGATCTTTGGAGGAAGGAACGCTTCGGCTCCGTACACCAAGAAAAAGGGTGTCTCTCCAGTGACCTGGCTAGGTGTTGTCTGGTTTGCCCACAGTGCAGACGGAAGCTCCTCATTCCAGTTGGCACCATGATTTTTAAAGCGTTTGTCAGTGCGGGTCTTGAGTCCCTTGAGAATCTCACCATTTGCTCTCTCGGCCTGGCCATTACTTGTCAGGTGAGATACTGTTGCATAGCTTATGTTGATGCCGAGGTCTTTGCAATACTCTTGGAAGGTTGCACTTGTGAATTGGGTCCCGTTGTCAATGATGACTCTGTTCAGGACTCCAAGTCTGCAGACAATGGACTTCAATAATTTGATCAATGGATGCTTGTTGATTATCACAACGGGAGTTGTCTCTGACCACTTTGTGAACCTGTTGATGGCGACATATAAAAATCGGTACCCACCGACAACTTTTGGAAAAGGTCCCAAAATATCCATCCCCCACACAGCAAATGGCCATAAGGGAGGAATCATGTGCAGTGACTGCGCTGGTGTGTGGATCTGCTTTGCGTGAAACCGGCACACTTCGCATCTCTTGACCAGCTCGACTGCATCCTAGAGAGTTGTAGGCCAGTAAAAAATATGCCGAAAGGCCTTTGCAACCAATGTGCGGGATGATGCGTGATTCCCACACTCTCCTCCATGGATCTCTGCGAGGAGTTTGCAGCCTTCTTCGCGGGAAATGCACCGCAATAGGATTCCATTAGCGCCACATCGGTAGAGATCCCCTTCTACCATCGTGTATCTTTTAGCCATTCGGACAATCCGTTCAGCAGATACACCGTCTCCAGGAAGGATGTTGTCTTTCAAGTAGTCCCAGACCTCTGAGATCCATGCATCAGAACTAACTTGAGCTTCTGAATCTTGCGCACCTGGTTGCTCGGAGCTTCCCATGGCGCTTACGATCCTTGGTGGACGCCATGGTAATAGGGCCACCAGGACCGCCAGCTTCCAGGTGTTGGTCTCTCCCCCATCACACAGTTCGACAGGCTGAGCGGCAGGTGCTGGTAATCTCCTGACGTGAACTCCATTAGGTGCCGAAGCCCCGGTTGAAGCCTTCGTTGAGAGGTCGTCGGCTTCAGCGTTGTTGAGACGCTGAACATGGCATAGGTCCATGACATGGAAATCTTTCTGCAACTTCTGGAATTCAAGAAGATACGTTGCTAGCTGAGGGTTATTGCAACTGCATTCACCTTTGACTTGTTTGATGATGAGTTGCGAATCCCCCTTTACAAGCAACTGCTGGACCACCGAATCATAGCGTCGTCTTTAGTTCTAAGGTGAAAGCTTCTTATTCTGCCATGTTATTCGTCGCCTTGAAGTCAAGACTAACCATGTATTTGACTTGCTCCCCGATCGGTACGAGGAGCAAGATTCCATCTCCGACCCCCTTCTTCTGCACGGAGCCGTCAAAGTAGAGGGTCTAGTGAGGCTCTGTGAAGACTGGGACCTTAGGTTCCGACTTCTCTTCATTAGATCCCCCCAGACGTGATGGAGATGGGGTCCAGTCCACTAGGAAGTCACCTAGTCCTAACTTTTGATGGCATGTCGAGGCAAGAATTCTTGATCAAATTGTGCCAGATCTGCAGCCGACTTTGCAATATTTCCCATTGAGTTGGGATTATGCAGGATAGCTCGCAGTGGAAAAGAAGTCACCACTGATATCTTGTGAGCTTGGAAGTAGTGATAGAGCTTTCTTGAGGCAATAAGAATTGCGTACAACAATTTTTGCACTTCAAAGATATCGAGTCTTGGCATCGTAGAGGTCCTTGCTAATGAAGTAGACAGACCATTGGACAATTCAGACCCTCTCAGAGGGGTCCGATCCATCCTCTCCATCAACCCGAACCCTCCCAAAGGGGTTCAGATCTTCTTCCTGAGTTGTTGGGACCCTCTCGGAGGGTCCGACGCATTGTCTTATAGAATTTGGTCCACAGGTACCTGGCCTTTAGGACCCGTGCCTCAGACTTGGGACCCAGACTCGCCTTGATTGTCTCCTGCAGGTGGCTCCAGACCCTCTTGGTGGGGTTCGAGCCTCTGTGTGGAGGAGCCTGGAGATGTGTCTGGTCTCTCGACGACTAGGACCATGTTGACGACTTCCGTAGTTGCAACAATATAAAGCAGAAGAGGCTCACCAGGTTTCAGAGCTACCATGATAGACAGTGTATTGAGGAACTGTTTAAGCTTTTGGAATGTCTTGTCTTCTTCTTCGAACCAATGGAAAGGTCTGAACTTCCTCAGAAGCTTGAAGAAGGGGAGTGCCCGTTCAGCCAGCCTAGAGATGAACTGGCTAAGTGAGGCAAGACACCCGGTGAGCTTCTTGACATCTTTGATAAGGGCAGGAGGCCGCATCACTTCAATAGCTTTTATTTTGGTTGGATTTCTTATATTCCTCTGTGAGTCACCAGGAATTCGAGACACTTTCTGGAGGAGACCCCAAAGATGCACTTGTCGGGGTTCAGCTTTGTGCGTGTTAGGCGCAGCTTGTCAAAGATGCGCTGGAGATTGTCCAGTAAGGAGTCTTTGTCCTTGAACTTCACGACAATGTCATCGACGTAAACCTCCACAAGGTCCCGAAGAAGCTCCCCAAAAGTTTTGGGCATAGCTCGCACAAAAGTTGAGAGGCCATTCTTGAGACCATAAAACATTGCAGCGTAGCAGTACAAACCATCTACTGTAATGAAGGCGGCATGATCTTCATCTTCCTTAGACATTGGTATTTGCTGAAAACCGGAGTATGCGTCTAGGAAGCAAAGTAGCTCACAACTAGAAGTAGAATCCACTACTTGATCTATTCTTGATAGTGGAAAAGGGGTCTTTAGGGCATGCCTTATTCAAAGTGGTGTAGTCGATGCACATCCGAAGCTTCCCATCAGCCTTTGGCACGACGACTGGGTTCGCCAGCCATCTTAGATGATGTATCTCCCGGATGAATACAACATCAAGCAGCTTCTGGACTTCTTCTCGAATGAAGTTCTGCCGCTCAATTGATTGCTTCTAGGGCTTCTGTTGTATAGACCGTGCATCTGGATAGATCTTCATATGGTGCTCGACCACCTCCTTGGGGATCCCAGGCATTTGTGACGGTTACCATGCAAACACGTCAACATTTGCTCAGAGGAAAGTTACGAGCACGAGTTCTTATTTGTCACCCAGAGCTCCCGCAATGCGAGTGGTCTGAGTGGCACCAGAACCATTTTGAATGACTTTGATGGGAACATCAGTGTCGCCACTTGGCTGAACTCGGGTGCAGAAGTTGAGCCGCGCTATGCGAGCTTGGGGGTTGTTGAGTAGATTGCTCCTTCTCGAATTCAGCTTCTTGTGCAGCAGCTAGCGCATGAAGTTTGTCCAACACTATAACTCCAGCAGTACAGTCCACTTGGATCCTAAGGACAAGTGATGGAGTTGGCATCTTCAACACCAAGTAGCCGTACTGGGCCACCGTCATGAACCGGTATCGAGTCGGTCTGTCTAGGATGGCGTTAAAGGGAAGGTTGATGTGTGTAACATAAAAGACCAGCTTCTCTGATCGGTAGTTTCAGGTGTCCTGAATGTAACCGGGAGAGAGACTGAACCGTGTGGAGTAATGGCTCCCGGACCCACTCTGAAGAATGGACGCGAGGGCCTAAGGTACGAGATGGGGATTTGCAGCTTCATGAAGGCGGTGAAGCTGATGAGGTTGAGTGCAGCTCCACCATTGATCAAGACATGGAAGAGCTGGACGTTGTTGATAGTCGGGGATACCATTAATGGTAGCTGCCCAGCTCTGCCCATGTTCTTTGGGCAGTCTTAGGTGTCGAAAGTGATGGGAGCGTCCATCCACTTCCGATGAGGCTCCGTATTGGCTATGGGAGCTGCAGTAGCTATCTCTCGACATAAAGTTTTCACTATGCGCCGAGAGGTAATATCTGAGGACCCTCCATACATCATATGGAGAGTCTTCCGATGCTCGTTGTCAGAGCTGGTGTCGGAGTCACCGACGTTGTTGTAGACCGCTTATAACGCCTTTCTAGCGTCTTGGAAGCCTAGCTCCTGCTCTGACGGAAATTCGTCGACTTTCCGTTTACCTTCCCGCTGGCGAAAAGGCGCGTCATCTCGACACTTATTTTGGGCGCGCTCAGCGAGCCTCTTGACCTCGCGACAGTCCTCAAGGTTGTGGCCCATGGATTTGTGGATTGGGCACCACATCTTGTTACTGTCTTCAAACAATGGTCGATGTCGCTTGTCGGCGCATGGCTCCCGACCACCTGGTGCTGCCGCTGTGTAACACCCTCATTTTCATACACAATTAACATTAAGCAACCTAAAAATGAACAAGATTAAAATGAATTTAGGGCTAATTAGGAATTTAATCCTGTCTGGGAGCAGACCTGTCCGGCCTCGATGTCGGAATACTACGGCGTCCCTCTTCTGTTTCAGGAAGTTCAGTCTTCAGAACTTCGGACTTGTCCGACACACTGCACAGACTAGTCCGATCGCGGTTCTGATGTTTTTCGGACTTGTCCAACCTTTGAGCGAACTAGTCCGGTGTTGTATCTGTTCAGATCAATTTACTTGCCAATCCCCAGACTTGTCCGACCCTAGTACTGGACTTGTTCGAAATCGCTTCTATTCTAAAACGGACTTGTCCGGTCACCTTGCGGGCTAATCCGGCCTGCTGAGTTCAACTTAAATTCTATTTTTCTTCCACGACAAGTTATTGGGTAATTGCCTTAATTGGGCCCAAGAACTTCGTGCCCAACCCCATAGGAACCTAAGTGGACCCTACCATGGCCCCTATTCGTTCTTCACCGAATTTTACTCCAAATCCAACCCAAAACCCTACCATTCTACCCTATATAAGAAACTCAATACCTTCACACCCTTCACCACGTTGAGAAAACCCTCGCTACCATCTTTTCACGTGCACTGCCATCAAGAGAAGAGCCATCAACAAGGAGAAGGAGGAGAAGAAGGAGGAGGATCAAGCAAGTGCAATCTTCATCAACTTTTCGACATCGACATTCTTCATCACCAAATCATCCTCAACACCTCATCTTCAAACCCTAGCGTCGAGATTCAAGTTTTGCACCCAACTCTCGACCCTTGAAGCTCTAAACTCACACTATACCCTCTACAACCAGTTTTCTACGTGAGTTTAACTCCAATTCCCGCTGTCCAAAAAAACTCTAATTTGCAGTTTCTAAACAGGGCATACTAGTCCGGCCTTGAGATCGGACTTGTCCGTCCTCTGAAATCTGTGTTGCTGAATTAATTCCAATTTGACTCAAATCAACACAGAACTTGTCCCAACTTGTTAAACCCCATTGTAACTAGTTGGTAAATATTAATAGAAACTTATTAACAAGTTTTACCTCACAATTGCATCAATCATGCATATCATGGCATATTGAGTAATATTTGAGCAATATTTAATTGTAATGCTTGTTTCGCATGTTTGTCACATGGAATAGAAGGTATCGCTGTAGAGGGTGCTTTCGAGGACCTGCAGAACCAGAACTTCAAAGCTTTCGATCCAAAACAAGCTCAGGAGCAAGGCAAGTGTCCTTGATTATTTTGATCTAGGTTTTTAATGTTTTGTTGCAAAATTTCATGCTTGTGTGAAATTGATGAGAAACCCATTTATAGTAGTTTACTAGTTTTGTATGACCACCCTTGTCGCTTGAACACAATGTAGAGAGTCGGAAGGGTCTTTTACACTTTTTGCTTCGCTATACTCAATTGGGTTTGAGAAACAATCATATTGCTTAACTATGAACTATTGAACACATGAATGATGGGAATTGATGACAATAACACTTTAGCAACATGAAACCTAGGGATATAAGCAAGCCAGTTATGTGGAATGGGTTGGACCGTTTTGGTGGTTTTGCTTGCTTTAGATCGAAGGACCGTTCGTGGAGCGACCATCCAAGATTTACAGTGCCAACACTGGGCCAAGTATGGGTACGACTTAGCTGACTAATTAGTGTGTTGCCAGTATTGTTCGGACTATTTGGAAAGTTCGGGGAAGGGGTAGTCGACTGGGTTTGTAGTGATGGTGTACTACCCTGAGATCCGAGTGGTGCAAGAGAGCGCCCTTAGATGGATGTGCTCAGTTGGAGACATCACCACCGGTGAAACCTCAGTGGGGTTCGAATATGCTAGTAATCACTTTGTAAAAGCTATTTTGTGATCTCTTGGCCACACACCAAAGGAAGTGTGAGACGACATACTTGAGATTCATTAGTCATCGAAAGGTAATGAAATCACATACTTGTGGGTAGGGTGGTACAACCTCTGCAGAGTGTTAAAAACTATCATGATAGCCGTGCTCCCAGTTATGAGCGACCTGGACCCTCACATGATTAGAGTTAAGGACCTTGAACTTGGTTTAATGGCTGAAATTGATTAGGGAATCAATATTGTTACAGTAATTGGGTTTGGAACTTGAAAATGGTAATAACGAGTCAAATGGATAATTATGAGTTGAATATGGTATATTATGGATGGTTTTGGTTATTTATGTTGGAATTATGGTATTGGTTATGAAATTAATTGTTTTTGGGTTGATAAGGGATTGACCTCACTTAATGATCGTATTATTGCACTTTCAACTGTTTTGAATATACTTTTATGCAAATAGCCATTATGTATTATCATTCTTTGTTTAAGCTACATGTCATACTTTCCCACACTTGCTGAGTACGACATGTGCTCACCATTGCTATCTCCCCAACAAATTCAGTCGTAGGCGACAATGTGGAGTACCTGAATGTCTTTGAAGAGTTCTAGACATGCGTGTTACCGTCAAGCTTGCCTGTGGAGTTGGTGTCATTAGTGTTTAGTGTTTCCGCTGCAGTCTTATTAGAGCTTGTATTCAAGACTATTTGATTTTGTAATAAGATACTATTATTAGTATTATTATTTGAGACACAGTTATAATCTGGCTATCGTTTGTGGATCATTTGTGTATGTGTGTTAAACGTCACACATATGCATTACACTTGGTTCATTTTTAGAACCGGATGTGACAAATTGGTATTAGAGCCGTGTTTGACTGTAGGACGCAAGCCTAGGTAGAATGGACACCACAAATCACTTAGGACTTCTTTCCATTCAAAATTCGCCTGTTTTGCATTATTTTGCCTTCCACTAGCTATATAATGTGGGAAAATTTGTGCTTTTGCTGCTGCTGAATTTTTTGCCACTTTTCCATCTTTTTGAGCGAATGCACATCCTCTCATCTTAATTTATTGCTTCTGTAATTTTAGAACTGATATTTATGTTTTTATCTAATATTCTCATGTTTTCTTATAGATGGCTCACACCAAAATGACAGCATGCAAGAGAGCTCGTTTGCCACCCCTTGGAAGCAAGCTTAGGCTTCGCAGGGAGCTGCGAATGTAAGCAGCCCAAGAGGAGGAAGAAATGAGTTCTCCCGCAAAGGAAGTCGAGCATGAACACTCCAACACGACAGAGAAAGATCCTGAGGAGGTGAAATTCTATGATGATGAGGAGGAGGAAGATCCTGAGGAGGTGGAAATCTATGATGATGAGGAAGAGGAAGATGATACACATAAGGAGGGTGAAGGCGAGGCATAGGAGGAGGAGGAACCCCATGAGGAGGAACCACAAGAGGATGAATCCGCAGCCGCATAAGAGGTACCCGAAGCTCAAAGGAGTGCATCGCAACCTAGTGAAGCCAGAAAGGAGGACAAATGCCCAGTTTTCCGTTTTGCCCGAGAATTCCGTTCCGACAACACTGATGGAGGATTTGCAGCTAAGCAATTAAAGGAGTTCCTTGATTTATGCAAGATGCACCCGAAATACTATGTTAATAGGATTCCTCATGATGAGGACATCCCAACAGTGGATACACATGTTGAACTACAAGGACCAATCACAAGAGCACGAGTCAACTACTAATTCAACAGGTGAACTCTTTCCTAAATGCCTACCCATGTGAATTTGAGAATGGATCGCTATGTAATGATTTAAATGTGATTAAGAACCATGGAGGAGATCAAAAAGTGAGGAGAGAAGGCCTTGTGAATGTGGAGAACAAGTTGGGATGTCCACAAGTTGACGGAACCAGTTTACAACTCGGACTCGAGTTCAACTCGGAGTCCAGAAGCAGTCCACCTTAAAAAGGACACCCAGGATGCATACGTACTCCGTTTTTGACGTTCTACTTATGCTAGGAAAGAGGAGAAGGTAAAATTTCCAATGGATCTGGTCCCCATATTGAATTCATCCGAGGTCATCAGGAATCGTCAAAAAAAGTTGAGTCCAAATTTATGTCTGGTGTTGCGCCACCGTATTGATCCATTGGGCCTTGGATCAAGTCTACATCATTTACTTTTGTGTCTTAGGGTTAGGTCACGAATCCAACACCCTTTGGACATCCTCCCACCTATATATACTTCATAGTAGCCGTCATGAACAATTGGGTTTTGCTTAGATTAATAATATCGTTGTTCTACGACTTGTGAAACGCCAACTTCACGATTCCAGATCGTGTCTTCTACGTTCTTGCTTGTGTTCTCGGTTGCACTTCTAGGGATTAGCCTTCTTGGTGAGGTCGATCGTGTGCAGCAATGTTGATAACCAACGGAGCAGTGGTGTAGTGATTGCAGGGGTTTTCCGAGTTCTACTCGAGAGCTTCGGATCATCAACATCGAGATCTCCAACAATCGACTTATCCAATACCTTTCGGAAGATCAGGCCTAAACCTCCTTATCAATTGGTATCAGATTTCCAGGTTGCCCGTGAGATAAGTTGTCACAGCCCGAATTTTAACAAACGGTAAAAATCACTTCAAATTAAAATTTTTGAATAAATCTCAAGTGATCAATAATTTTCAACCTAAAATGGCCCATATATGTGTATGTTTGTCCAACCAATAACTTAGAAAACAACAAATAAAGCAAAGAGGAATATAATTATTTGAAGAAGTAACTATAAATCAAAATATAAATCAATTCAAACAAGAATTAATTTCTATAAACCAAATCCGAATTTAAAACTGAAATTCTATTCAAACGTGTGCAAGAATTAGAGATATTATGGAAACACCCTATGAGACAACTCAAACCATATATTCTATATATACAAATGAAATAGGAACTAATAACAAAGTAGCATGTATGCTAAATATAAATACATGTATGTCAACTTTAATATAAACCCCATAAATAAGTAAATAAAAGAGGACAAACAATTAATCAAATATTATAACCTAGAATACTATAAAAAAATCATAAATCAAGTGGATGATAAATTAACCAAAATCAGGTTAAAAGGAATGAATTAGTGTAAACCTATTCAAAGGTAATTCAAAGACCAAATCGGGATTCAAACCCAAATGTCAAGCAAACCCAAAATAGTGAACTAATTGAGAGTAATTTAAATCTAATAAAAATACCGAAATACAAATATTAGCCAACATGGAAAATACCATAAATAGTATAATGTGTGCATATAATAACTTGGTTGCAAATTGAGTTCAAAACAGATTTGAATTTAAAACCAAATGGGAAATTAAATTAGAAAAGGAAGGAAAATCAGACAAAAATATAAAAGGTCAAGCAACCCACTTCCCTTGGTCCGGCTTGCTCAGCCTCCTTCTGCGCAACCCATTTTTCTTCTCTTTCCCGCTGACCCAACTCTCTTCCTTTTCTCTTAGCATGCGGCCCAATTTCTTTTCCTCTCCCCTCCGCGTGCGGCCCAGCTCGACCTGGCGCTGTAGCGCCTTCTTCCGCAGCGCACCGCCTTCCCCTTTCGTAGCGTCGCCCGCCACCCGGGAAACCCGCCTGCAAGGCGCATGTCTCCTCCCCGTCATGTTGCTCAGCTGGATTCCTGGCATGCTATTGCTTCCCTCCTTTTCCTCCTCGCATCATGGGCATGATGAAAATGTGCGCGCCACGGAACCAACACAAACACCCTTAGGCCACCGCCACGCAAACTGCCTCGGGCGCCTATAAGAAGGCCCCCTCACCTTCATTCCTGCGCGATAAACCTTGACCACACCTCCCTCGTTCTCCATGATAGTCGAACACCCTTCACCAAGGCTTCCTTGCCTCCAATTCGGACGAACATTGCTAGCCCCTGTTTTCTTCCCCAACTCCGGCTACCGTCTCCGTTCCATCACCGGTGAGCAACCATTCTTCAATTATTCTGGCATGTAGCTTCTATAGACCCTCTTATACCTGGAACACGCCTTGGGTGGCATTAGATAGCACCACAGCTCGCTATCCATGAGCAACCCTAGCCGCTCCTCCACCCACTGCCGCACACCATCGCTGCCGGCGAGCTAGGGACTCCATAACCCGATACACCTTGCCATACGTATTCGTATTAGCTCCTAGAACACGTACCATACGTATTCGCATTAGCTCCTAGAACACGTAGGTGCACTTCATTGGAATAGAAGACCACTGGAAGTTCATTCCCGACGCGTCACCGCCAAGACCGCCGCCAGTCGCCATGTACGTCGCCCCGGACGATGCAACCAACCCACCACTTCCCACGCGCGCTAGAACACACAGTAGGCCAACCATCCTGTCATTTTGGCAAACGCACGCGAGTCTCCCCGAGCTCCACCGCCTTCCCCCGCCGTGCACCGTCACCGGCCGTCATAGACGCCACTCTGGCCCAACCGAGCTCACCAGTAGCTTACACACACTCTGGAACACATCTCCGGCAAACTAACCCATTGGATTATAGGGTGCACGTGTTGTTCACCATGCGCCACCATTGCTCGTCGCCAAGGCACATCGCCGGTCACCGTAGGCGTCACCCCGGCTAGGACAAGCACACAGGCATGCTCCCCACACCAGAGAACACACCCCTATCGTGCTGGTTCATCGATAACTCGCACACACGAGTAGATCGACGAGCGCACGCCTGCTGTCGGTACCCTGCTTACCGGGTACCCCACAATATCGCAACAAGTGCAAGAAAGTTCCACCCGTGAGAGTCGAAGGCCCTTGCTGGTCCCACATGTCACATTGCACCGGACCCGCTCCCCTCACATGGCTGGCACCCTGGTTAACACGTGTAAATTAAGCCTGGAACAAAACTCCCAACCAAGGGAAGCTCCGACAACTACACGTGTACAACAGCCCCGGACCTAGCCCCCGTCAGAGAGGAGCTCTGGTACTGACACGTGTACAACAACCCCGAACCTACACTCTCACAAGGGAAAGCTCCAGATCTGCCACGTGTGGAGCCTCCGGACCTTCATCACCAACGGGAATACAAGCCTATCATGACCATTACAGTCATTCAAAGATGGTTAAGACGGCAGTTACAAGGTATGATAATGTGTCATTAATGCCATATTAATGACACACGATCAATGCACCGTTAATAGGGGTAACGCTGCCACAAAGTCACGTTACCACACTATTAATTGTACTTAATACTCTTTAGATAGTGTATTAGGTCATTAAGCACGCCAGGGCCACATGTCGGGCCAGACCAGCTTTGTAACTCCTTAGAACTATAAAAGGGCTGCACCACACGAGTACAGAGGCGGATGCTGATCACAGCTATTGTGACCTAACTTTAGCAAACTCACTCGCTCAATAAAATCACACAAACCCCGTGGAGTAGGGTGTTACGCTCAGGCGGTCCGAACCACGTAAATCTCTGAGGTCACCATATTGATATTGATCTTGTGTCCCCCAACCACAAAAGAACCTCCACGGGCTGCTTCTCAGGTAGGGGGCATCATCCCTAGATCACAAGATGGTGAATTCAGCTGCTGGATCATCCAACGGCAATCATGCTGAACAACCTACTGGAGGCAATCCCTCCAACGTTCAACAGCCAGTAGATGCCAATGCTCCGGTAGGCACTATAGCACCATCTGTTCTGGCAAACAATGTCGGCCAACGAGATGGGGCATCTGCATCGATCACTGCATCGGCAAACAACAACCCTGAGCACGCGCTCATTGCTGCGCGAGATCTTCTGCAACATCCACCACCTCCAGGCGCACCCCAGGGTGCTATGGAGCAGTGGAGGGATGATGTTGACCATCTGGTTGCGGCTGCGTCTGCAAGCATCAGCAACCAAGGTCCTCCTCCTTCAGGTCGAGCACCTTCACAATGACGGACCATCTCTGGTCGGCTTGGTCCACAAGCCTCTCAACAAAGGAGACATGCTGTCTCTCAGCAGGTGACTTCGCTGCCCCCCGGGGCGCGACACACTCATACCATCACTAGGATTCCGACTCATGACTTGCGATCAGAACTGGATCGCCGCTACCGGCAACAAGACGACCGTGTCCATATCGAGCATGCTCGCGAAAGACGAGAGGCTCAGGACAACCCTGCCCCTCAAGGAGTGGGAGGAGGTTGTTCTGCTCTGGCCATACATTTACGCATGGTCAGATGGCCACAAAAGTTCCTGCCTCACTTGCCAGAAAAGTTCGACGGGACATTCAACCCAGCATAATTTCTTCAAATTTACTCAACTGCCATATTGGCAGTGGGAGGTGACGAGGCTGTAATGGCCAATTACTTCCCCGTGGCCTTAACTGGGACTGCAAGGTCCTGGTTCATGAGCCTTCCACCCAACTCCATTAATAGTTGGGCAGAACTATGCCAACAATTCACTGCCAACTTCGGGAGTTCCTACACCTGACCTGGCACTGAACTGGACTTGTTTGCTGTAAAGCAAACGTTGAGGGAATCGTTACGGTCTTTCATCCAACGATTCTCTAAGGTACGCAATACCATTCCTTCTATCTCAAGCTCTTCTGTTATCATTGCATTCAGACAGGGTGTTCGAGATAAGAAAATGCTAGAGAAGCTGGCTATCAAAGAAGTTACCAGCGTCACAAAACTCTTTAGCTTACCTGACAAATGCACTAGAGCTACGGAGGGCCGTGAAATGCACTCCAATGCAGCTCCGGAGGCCAACCAAAAGTCCTCCAAAACTGAAGCTGCTACCTCCGGTAGTGGCAAGAAGAAGATGAATCCCAACGGCAAAAAGAAGTCGTCGGCCGGTGCTCCAGCTGCTGCTGCTGCAGCTCCTGGAAGCCGGGGGCCACACCCCGAGAAGCGACCTCGTCCTTCATCAGAGGATGGCAACAGTTCCAAAGCATGATGTCCGATTCACGAGACGAATCGACACAGCTTGGAACAGTGCCGGGAGGTCCAGAACCTTGCCGAGCGCTACAACAAGCGCCGGGAAGAAGCTCCTTTCCATAAAAGGGAGGGAAAGCAAAAAGTTGATGAAGCTTCGACTGAAGAGGAACTAGGTTTCCAAGACCCTAAAAAGGTCTTGAAAGCCGTCTACAACAATGTTGACGACGAGTCCGACGCCTCCGACAACGAACGTCAGAAAACCCTGAACACCATCTATGGTGGTTCTTGGGACATCACTTCTTGTTGCATCCTCAGGAAAATGCGGTGGGACATGGCCATGGTAGCACCTATTGCTAAGGCAGAACCACATCGGAAGTAGATGGACACACCCATCATTTTCGATGCTTCGGACTGCCCCCGAAACATGATTGGGGTTGGTCAATTTCCGTTGATGGTGTCACCGACCATTAACAATATCCAAATCCACCATGTAATGGTGGACAGAGGTTCTAGCCTAAACCTCATAAGCTTCAAAGCTTTCGTTAAGCTTCAGCTCCGGCCTTCGGACCTTTGCCCATCCCGACCTTTCTCTGGAGTAGGTCTGGGAACTATTACACCTCTTGGTTCTATTACACTCCCGGTGACCTTCGGGACCCGTGAGAACTATAGAACCAAGAAGTTGATCTTCGACGTTTCACAGATCAGTCTGCCATTCAATGCCATATTGGGTAGGCCATCTTTATACAAGTTTATGGCCGCTGCCCATTATGGTTATTTGGTGTTGAATATGCCAACACCTACAAGCATTCTCCGGATCTGCGGAGATCATACTGCAGGAGTTACTGTAGTGGAAGAACTCTACGCGCTTACCACAGCGCAAGACGAAGCATCCGGTAAGGAGCCAGCTGCGAATCCTCCAAGCATTCGCCACAAAGGCTCTACTTCCGCACCTCGAGTGAAACCAAGTGGCGACACCGACATTCCCGTCAAAGTCATCCAAATCGGTTCCAATGCTGCTCAGACTACCCGTATATCGGGGGGTCTGAACAACAAATAGGAACTCGCGCTCATCACTTTCCTCGAGGCTAATGTCGATGTGTTTGCCTGGAAACCATCACAAGTGTCTGGGATCCCCAGGGAGGTGATTGAGCACAATCTGAAGATTTACCCAGACGCTCGGCCTGTACACCAGAAGCCACGGAAGCAATCAATTGAGCGACAAAACTTCATCTAACAGAAAATCAAGAAGTTGCTCAAAGCTGGATTCATTCGGAAGTCTTCCATCCAAAATGGCTGGCCAACCCAGTTGTTGTACCCAAGGCTGGTGGGAAGCTTCAGATGTGTATTGACTACACCACCTTAAATAAGGCATGCCCAAAAGATCCATTTCCAGTACCTAGAATAGATCCGATAGTGGATTCCACCTCTGGGTGTGAACTACTGTCTTTCCTAGATGCATATTCTGGATATCACCAAATCCAAATGTCTAAGGAAGACGAAGAGCATACTGCCTTCATAACAGTAGATGGATTGTATTGTTTTACTGCCATGCCATTTGGTCTCAAAAATGCTACTTCCACATTTGTGCGAGCTATGTACAAAACATTTGGAGAGCTAATTAGAGACTTGGTGGAGGTGTATGTTGATGACATCGTCGTGAAGATAAAAAACAAGGAGTCACTCCTTGACAACTTGCAAGCCGTTTTCGACAAGCTGCGCACTACGTGCACCAAGCTAAACCCAAACAAGTGTGTCTTCGGGGTTAGATCTGGGAAGCTTTTAGGTTTCTTGGTGACTCATCAAGGAATCAAAGCAAATCCGGCGAAGATCAAGCTATATAAGAAATGCAGCCCCCAGCCCGCATTAAAGATGTGCAAAAGTTGACTGGATGTCTAGCTGCGCTCAATCGGTTTATCTCAAGACTGGCAGAACGGGCGCTACCATTCTTCAAACTCTTGAGGAAGTCCAGACCATTTCAGTGGTTTGAGGAAGCAGAAAAGGCGTTACAAGAGCTGAAGCAGCTCCTCACCACACTACCAATCTTGGTAGCTCTGAACCCCGATGAGCCTTTACTGCTTTACATTTCGGCAACTACAGAGGTTGTCAGTATGGTCTTGGTCGCGGAAAGACCGAAACCATTCCCAATTCAAGATTTTAGACCCCTCCAGGAGGGTTCGGAGCTACCTGAAGGCGAGTCTGGGTATGAACCCCCAAGCACGGATCCTTAAGACAAGATGTTGGAGGATCAACCTTCTTCAAACGAAGGAGTAAATGCTACTGAACAAGAAGACCCATACCCCTCTGGGAGGGTCCGGGTCACTCCAGATAAAGCTCCGGGTTCATTCGGTAGGGACCAAGAAATTCCAAAAGAAGGTCCGGACCCCTCTGGGAGGGTCCGGGTTGATGCGGAGGAAGCTCCGGGCCCCTTCGGGAGGGTCCGGACAGACTGACGTCTAGTGTACTTCATCAGTGAAGTACTCCACGATGCCAAGACAAGATACATTGAGGTGCATAAATTGCTTTACACAGTCTTCATCGCCTCAAGAAAGCTTCGTCACTACTTCCAAGCCCACAAAATATCAGTGGTAACCTCTTTTCCACTACATGCAATTTTGCATAACCCTGATTCTACTGGGAATATTGCAAAGTGGGCAGCAGAGCTGACATAATTCGATCTAGAATTCATGTCAAGACAAGCAATTAAAAGTCAAGCCTTGGCTGACTTTGTGGCGGAGTGGACTCCCTCTCCATCAAACCCTGGGGGCCACAGTGAGCAGAAACCAGAGCTCAAAGTTCCGGTATTCACTGAGCCTCATTGGACCCTCTACTTCGATGGCTCCGTGCAAAAGCAGGGGGCCGAAGCTGGAATCCTTCTCCTAGATCCGACCAGAGAGAAGGTCAAGTACATGGTACACCTTGATTTCAAGGCAACCAACAATATGGCGGAGTATGAAGTCCTCATCTATGGACTCAAAGTGGCACTATCTTATGGTGTCAAATAGTTGTTGGTAAAGGGATATTCACAGCTCATCATCAGACAAGTGAAAGGTGAATGCTCCTACAACAATTCACAATTAGCTGCTTACCTCCTTTGAAGTCCAGAGGCTTTAGAAGGACTTCGAAGTCCTGGATCTCCATCATGTTCAGTGCCTTCTTAACTCCGAAGCTGCTGAACTCTCGACGAAAGCCTCAACCGGAGCTCCAGCTCCCGATGGAATCTTCATCCAGAGGTTATCAAAACCAACAGCCCAGCCTGTCGAACTGAGCGAAGGAGGCGAGACGAGCACCTCGAAGCTGGAGGTCCCGGTGGCCCTGTTACCATGGCATTCACCAAGGGTCTTATGTGCTGTCGGAAGCTCCGAGCAACCCAGCACGCAAGACTCAGAAGCTAAAGTTAGCTCTGATGCATGGATCTCGGAGATCCGGAGCTACTTGAAGGAAAATATCCTTCCCGAAGACAGTGTATCCACTGACTGGATTGTCAGATTGGCTAAAAGATACATGTTGGTAGAAGGGGATCTCTACCGACGCCAACGACATCCTAATGCGGTGCATTGCAAGGGAAGAAGGCCGCGATCTCCTCGCGGAAATCCATGGAGGCGAGTGCGGGAACCATGCACCTTCTCGCACGCTAGTCGGTAAAGCCTTTCGGCATGGCATTTACTGGCCTACAGCACTTCAGGATGCGGTTGAGCTAGTGAAGAAATGTGAAGCATGTCAGTTCCATGCAAAATAGATTCACACACCGGCTCAATCACTGCAAATGATACCACCTACATGGCCATTCGCTGTGTGGGGCATGGATATCTTGGGACCTTTCCCAAAAGCTGTCAGAGGTTACAGGTTCCTATATGTCGCCATCGACAAGTTTACCAAGTGGCCGGAAGCAACTCCAGTAGTAACAATCAACAAACAATCATCGATCAAGTTCTTGAAGTCCATTATATGCAGATTTGGAGTTCCAAACAAAGTCATAACTAACAATGGAACACAATTCACAAGTGCTTCATTCCAAGAATATTGCGAAGAACTCAACATTCAACTTAGCTACGCCTCAGTAGCTCATCCAGCAAGCAATGGCCAAGCCAAGAGAGCAAATGCAGAAATCTTAAAAGGACTCAAGACCCGCACATATGAGCGCTTGAAAAAGCACGGAGCTAACTGGATTGAAGAGCTTCCATCCACATTATAGGCGAATAGGACAACACCTAACCGGTCAATAGGGGAGACTCCATTCTTCCTGGTGTACGGAGCTGAAGCAGTCCTTTCTCCGAAAATCACCTTGGGGTCCCTTCGAGCCCGGACCTTCAATGAAGCCATGCAGGACCAGCTCCAGCGTGAAGACCTTGACCTCGTCGACGAGGGAAGGTTCCGAGCAGCTGTTCGAAATGCACGTTATCGCCAAACGCTCCGGCGCTACCATCAAAGGCATGTGCATGACCGACAGCTCGAAGAAGGCGACCTGGTGCTTCGGAAGATACTAACTCGTGAAGAGATGAACAAACTTTCCCCCAGCTGGGAGGGTCCTTTCCGGGTCATTAAAGTGTCTCGACCAGGCTGCGTTCGCTTGGCAACTGAGGATGGGATCCTACTTCCCAATCCTTGGAACATCGAGCACCTCCGTAAGTTTTATGCTTAGAATCACGGAGGTGAGTCTATAATTACACACAATGCATGTTGTAGAGTCATTACACAGAGCCGAGCAAGTCCTCCGGGAGAACATCCGGACCCCTCCGGGAGGGTCCGGGAAGTTCAAGTAACACTTGACACAATCACAACACTAAAGGTGTAACTACTTGATCTGGGCTAGCACAAGATGTATAGCACATTTAGCAGGGTCGAGCACCCTAAGTTTGTCCTTGTCTCCCCTATAATCTGGACCTATAATAGAAAGCATTGTTGTGTGAAAACAGACTCCACATGCATTTACTTTCTGTACAAGGCTCAATATATCAAATTATTTTTACCCCGCTTGTCTATAATAAAGTTGTGCTAATCTTTTTGAGCTTTGTTCCAAGTAATTCACATGCATTACAAGTCTTATTGATAGTCCTTTTGGATTTTGACATCACCACATAGTCTACTTGTCTGAATGCCAAGCCAACATAGGTCAAAAGTGTGATATCGACTTAGCCTGATCCTGCACCCTAAGTACGCCGCTCTACCTACACCCCGACAGGCCTTAGTAGGGTGAGTACCAAAAGGGCATGTAGATCCAAAAATATTATATCAAAATGCTCATTATCATGCTGAGTCTCTTTGGGATCAAAGTTCAAATAAGAACAATAAGCCACAACCAATTTATAGATAAGAGGACGAATTTTACTTTTTCTCTTGCTTTTAATGTGCAGGAAAAGCAAAAAATCATAGCGATGGTGGACGATGCCGGAGCTACTAAGCTCTGACATCTCCCAAGATAGGTCCGCCGTCAATATATAATATGTTGACACTAGAGCTACCAATCTCCGACCATTACAGGGGGCCTGTCTTCGACACTTCAAAATTGAAGACTTCAACATACTGTCATAACCTTTGGTACATGTACATACCTCAACTGTACACATGTACCAGGGGGTCAACAAGAAACGACATAGTATATTGAAGACAAGGTGAAATTCAAGGCAAAAAGGAGGATTTCATTAATCAGAAGAACTGGATTACAAAATTTAGAGTACAAGGGACAAAAGGAGAAAAAGTCCAAGCTACTGGAAGACCTAAGACCTGCGGAAGAATGAAGCTACTTTTTAGGCAACTTCTTGGATGCTGGCTCTGGCGGCGTCTTCCTCTTCAACAACGGGACCTTCGAGCACCGGGTCCAGTGGGAATTGGGGATCTCGGCTTACATAACACGTCAGCACATATTCTGCGACGTTTGTAGCTAGAGTTTTCCCCTCCATCTCTAGTTGATCCGCGATGACATCGCCCATTGCATTAAGTTTGCCGCCAGCACCGTTGAGGGCCACTAGCGTTCGGTCCAGATCCAGCTCCGGGTTGTCCGGACGTACTGGACTAAAACCCAGCAGTGTCAGCGCGTCATTCGCTCACCCGAGGAAGTCCCACACTTGAATAGCTTCGGTCTCCTTCAGGCTCCGCAGCTCCTTCAGTGACCTTCGGGCGGCCGCAAGCTCCGAACCTTCACGGGAAAGTCGCTCAGCCAACTTAGCATGCTGCTGCTTGACTTCAGCAACTTGCTTTTTCTGGTCGACCAGCTCTGTCTCTTGGAGGTGGATGCGGTTTCGCCTCTCAGCAAGGTCCTTCTCCCTGCCCTTGACTCTCTCCTCCCTAGCGGCAATGTCAGACTCCCTTTTCGAGAGCTCTTGCCCCCCTTCCAGTTCTTCTTCCTCTCTTCCTCCTTCCATACATCCAGCTTTTTGCTGCGATCCGCCAATTTTTTCTCACCCAGATCCAACTTCCGGGTGACCTCCGCTTCCCTCCTCACCACACCCTACTACTGCCCCAGGAGTTTTTCCTCCCTTGCTTCCAGGTCCGCTCGACGCTTCATGAGATTTTCATTTAACTCTACGAACTTTTCGTAACGCTCATCAGTAGCGTCACGTCTCTCTTTGGCTTGCTCCAGAATTTCCCTGGAGTTATCATCGAGCGCCCGGATGGCGGCCTCCTTCTCCTCCTTCAACTTGTCCCACTACTCTAACCAGGCCTTCTCCCCTTTTATCCACTCCTTCTGGTCAGCCAGTCTCGTCTGAGCAAGCATGGTCTCAAAATGGAGTCTGCTACGCCAACGCCTCAAGGTGTTGCGCTCCTCCTCCAAAGCTTTGCTCTCATGGTTGAAGGCTAGCTGGACCTGCCAAAGGCTTGAGCAGGCGTTGTCTATGGACAACGCCAGAGGGATAGGTTCCGGGCCTGACGAGATCATTTTCGCAGGCTAGAGAGGGTTCTCAGTCACAAAAATTGGGTCCCACTCTACAATAGTGGTCCCCTGTACTCCTGCGACGCTGGGGCCGCTCTCCTAGAGCCCCTCAGTGGCAGTAGAAGAATCCACGGGGGGAACTTCCGCCTCCAGAGCAGGTGAAGGAACCGCTTCCGGGTCTTCAGTCGATGGCTCCGACGTTGAAGGACCTGTCGCCAGCTGCTTTGGTTCCGACCCTGGTACCTCCGGGACCACCACTTCTGGAGCAGCAGCAGGAGCTTCAATTGGGGCCTTAACCTCCACTGGCTCGGGCTCCGGCGCGATGACCACCTCCAGCACAGCCGCTGAACCTCCAACCTCCGTCTCACCTACTGGACCATCTACCACCTCTGGCTCAGCCGCCGGATCTTCAACTGTTTCCGGCACAAGGGCCGAAGCCTGGGTGATCTCCGGCTCAACAGCTGGGGCTTCAGCTACCTTTGGCTCAATAGCCAAGGCTTCGGCAACTTCCGACTCGAAAGCCGGAACTTCTGGCGTCGCTGGTGCTGGAGCATCAGCCTCTGCCGCCAGGGGCACCTCTTCAACTTCCCTCCTGCGGTCCGGCACTACCACATGAGCTTCAGGTGAGGACTCCGAGTCCAGGCTCATGACAGCTGGCACCAGAGCTGCTGCGACTTCCGCCTCTGCTTGATGAGGAGGCTCAGCGACCGAAGCCAGAGCTTCAGCAGGTGCAGCCCCAACCGCTGCAACAGGCGCTGGAGCTCCCGGCCCTTTCTTCGACACCCCGAAAACAAAGGGAAGAGAATATTAAAGACATATCCAAAAGCAGGATTAACATTTCAGAGTGAGCAATCAATGCTTACCTTGGGATGCTACCACCCCAGTCGCCTTGAAACCTCTTCTTCTGAGGCCCGGAGCTAGACCCCACCAAATCTAGAGAGACAACTGGTTCGGACCTCAGTTGAGGAACACTCGTAGCCGTCGGAGTTCTTTCAGCCGGAGCTTGCCTTCGATGGGAAGAACTCCCGGACTTGGAGCTTCTAGCTGGCACTGAGGCCGGGGTCAACTTCCCAGAGCTTACGCCTCTTGAAGACATCTGCACCGGAGCAGGAGTAGTAGTAGAAGACCTCCCCCTCTGGGGAGAAGCAGCCGTCGTGGAAGGAGCAGGCCTGATGGACCTCCCGTCAGTGTGCTTCAACTTCCTCTTCCAGCTGGAAGGCTCAGCTGGCTCTTTGCCCTTGCCTTTGCCGACGTCTTCAGTCCTTCGGCTCGGGGCGGGGACAGGACCACCCTCGGAAGCTCTGGGGATCGCCAACCTAGTGGTTGGAAGCCTCTCTACCTCACCAAGGTCGTCAAGTGCCGGCATACTCCTCCAGAGCTCCTTGCTGAACTGCACCTCCATGTTCAGAGGCAGGAAAGCCGCTGGCGGAGTTAAGTCGTCGCCTTCGACGTCAATGCCATGCTGGAAGTTCTTTAGATGAAGCTCCAAAGCTGCGCCATCCAAGTTGGATTTCAGACCAATTTCAATCCGGTCTTCATCCATTACGCTGTTGAGGGCCCACGCAAGCTTCTCCCTCTTCTTCAGTGGAGCCCACCTATTGGCCAAGAAGTTGCAGAAGACCATCTGGGGGGTCACTCCACCTTCCACGCATTCGTAGATCCTGGTAAAGGCTGGGTTGAAGGCCTCTGACAGCATCGGAATCACACTCCATACGTCAGTGTCAACATTTGGGAGACCTTCAAGCAGCTCCAACTTCTCGTGCCCCTCCGCCGTGACGAGAATCCAATCTTTCTTCCAGTCGTCCCACTTGCCAGAAGGAAACGACGTCAAGTATTTGTAGGGGCATTTCTTGCACTTCACAAAATAGTAGAAGCCAAGAAATTCGAACCCCTTCCCGGTGGTGTGTATGGTAAAGAAGGTGCGGAAAAGCTCGACGCAGGGGGGGATACCCACCCACATCTCGCAGAAGTGGACAAATGTCGACACAAGAAGAAGAGAATGGGGGCCAAGATGGTACAACTGCAGACCATAGAAGTCCAGCAACATCAAAAGGAAAGTTGAGAAAGGTAGGATCAGCCCCACCATGGCGTACGCAGAGAAGTAAACCATGTCGCCGCCTCACTCCTTCTTGAACGGGAGCTTTCCGACGCGGACCAGATGGTTGAAGGAGTCGCTGGACCACCCCATATAGGTCTGGACCTTCTTCAGATCATCATCACTCTTGAGGCGGCTCTTGGGGAGACCCAACTCCATCGCGGCAAAGTGGAGCAAAAGATGGAATGTTAGGCAGAGTTTGGGAGGCTCTGAGCGCAAAGATGATCGAAGGCGTAAAGAGTCCTCAACCCGTGCGCACTTTCCTTCTAAAGTAAGCCTCTGTGACACTTGGATGGAAACCACAATGAGATCAAAGGCACTTTTCAAAAATCTGCCCCGTCAATGACGAGTGGGCCTGGGGCCACCCGACGAAAAGATCGAGGTCCTTACCCAAGGCCAACCGTTACCATGATGAGCGTCGGGAAACCCAAAGTCGGTGCTCTGATAGGGCGCATGGAACCGATACAGTTTTTGTATTGGGAAACGGCGACCTTCAATTGCGTGAGGTCTGCACTCAAAGATCTCATCTGTCGTATTCATAACAAGCTACGCGTCGAAGGTTCACCCCAGAACCGCCAATCTATCGGCGAACGATCGAAAATTGAAGCACGGGAATCGAGAATGGCCCACCTCCGATAGAACTACTTAACCCAAAGGGTTTCTCCCAGAGGTGGGCCCGGGAGCCACTGTCGATACCCTGCTTACCATGTACCCCACAATACCGCAACAAGTGCAAGAAAGTTCCACCCATCAGAGTTGAAGGCCCTTGCTGGTCCCACATGTCATGTTGCACCGGACCCGCTCCTCTCACATGGCTGGCTCCCGGGTTAACACGTGTAAATTAAGCCTGGAACAAAACTCCCAACCAAGGGAAGCTTCGACAACTACACGTGTACAACAGCCCCGGACCTAGCCCCCGTCAGAGAGGAGCCCCAATACTAACACGTGTACAGCAACCCCGGACCAACACTCCCACAAGGGAAAGCTCCGGATCTGCCACGTGTGGAGCCTCCGATTCCAATTTATTAAAGAAAAAAGGAGCAATCGAAGAATTAGAGAAAGATATCCAAAAGGCCATATTAATGACACACGATCAGTGCACCATTAATAGGGGTAACGCTGCCACGAAGGCACATTACCACACTATTAATTGTACTTAATACTCTTTAGACATTGTATTAGGTCATTAAGCACGCCAGGGCCACATGTCAGGCCAGGCTAGCTTTGTAACAGTCAGTCCTTAGAACTATAAAAGGGCTGCACCACACGAGTACAGAGGCGGATGCTGATCCAGGCTATTGCGACCTAACCTTAGCGAACTCACTCGCTCAATTTAATCACACAAACCCCATGGAGTAGGGTGTTACGCTCAGGCGGCCCGAACCACGTAAATCTCTGAGGTCACCATCTTGATATTGATCTTGTGTCCCCTAACCACAAAAGAACCTCCGTGGGCTGCTTCTCAGCGGGTCTGGGGGAAGTGTCGTATTCCACACTTCGCACCTGCCTTCGCCGTGCATAACTGCCCCTCGCCGTCGCTAGCCGCGTAGGGACCTCCCCGGCCTGGCCGAGCACCCTAACGCGCTACCCACACTCTGGAACACACCCACGACACACTGCTTACATGGGAACTCGCATGCATGGGTAAATCACTTGTGCGCCGCCGCGTGTGGCCGCCATGGCCTGCCGTCGACCACTGTTGCTGCCTCCTCAGTACGGCCTGGTGCGCCACCACACTCCCCTTGACCCTAGCTTTGTGTGGGTGTGACTATTTCCTCAGTTTATGGCGCACGCCTTCGCCTCCACATTGCACTACCACCCTCGCCGCCATTGTGTGCCGCCGGACGCCGTCGGCGCCGCCCCTGCCCAAAGACACCGTAGAGTGCACTAGCACACGTGCACGATAGCAATATTTGGGGAATACCGGTTCCTGCTCGGAGAACCGCCGTCGCTGTTGCCTCCGACCAGCACTCCCTGGTGCTCCCTGTTCTGCCTGTGTGGTGCCTTCGTGGCACGCACCTGGCCGCCACCTAAGAGCCCAGTCAGCGCCGCCTCAGCGGCCTGAGCAGACGTGTTCGCCACGTGGTTGCCATGCGAGCGCAAGGGCACCACGCTAGCCATGTCCTGCACCCAAGTGCTACGTGGACTCAGTTCATGTTGACCGATTGGCCTTGATTCACTGACATCCTTGCCCCACATGCCAGTGACTAGAGCAAAGTGAATTCGCTAGGTGCACACTGGCTTACCTTGGGCCCACTGACCGGCCTCTGCCCCGGAGGAGACAACGCTAGGTCCACCCGTTAGTGTACCCAAATACTCAGAAAATGCATTTCCTTATTTAGGAAAATTCTAGAAAATCATCTATAATTAGTACATGACTTTTAGAGCATAAAACAGTGATTAGTAACAAAAATAAATAATAGTTACTCCGAGAATTATTATTATCTAAGTAATAATAATAAGTGACTAGAAAATTGGTAATACTCATGTCCAGTATTAAAATTTGATATTCTCTTCACAAATAATTATGTATCGACCACTAGAAAGTGTTATTTAACTTATATAATATAATGAAAGTGATATTGGACTAATATAAATGATGGAATAAGAATTAGCTACCACTCCCATAGGAAAATCATATAGATATTCATAATTTGTAAAATGCACACGAAACTTCTAATTAGTCTTTTACATAAATGACATTCTAAATATTTCTAAAGTATATTTTTAGGACTTTTAGAATAGAAATTGACTAAAATAAATTATAGAATGATGAACTACTCACCAGCATCAAAGAAGAGCAATTAGAGAGCTTTTAATAATAGAAACTCACATACAAGCTCTAAATATAATAGACCCCTACACTAGTAACTCCGTGAAGTCCTAATAACCATACACTAACGAAATTCCATAATAAGTTCATAACCTTTAAAGTGTATTAAGAAAATAAGAAATTAAGAACTTGAATAAGTTGATAAGTCACACACTACTCTTCATCAGAATGTTGCCTTAATTTCAAACACGTTAGGACTCATGATTAGTCTCTAAAATACACGAGACTTACATTAGTAGAACATTAGCGAATACACTATTGTGAAGATAGAATCACTATAAAGAGGCCCATAGAAATTACGTTCAACTAATTGACCACAATATATGTAATTTATAGTATAAACTAGTGATTTCACGTTGAACATCATAAACTATAAGTAGAATGGTGTATTCTCTTATGAGCCTTCTAAGAATCTTAGCAATTGCGTTATGAATGATTGTTCGTATTTATTGCAGTTCTATTTTGATTTCTTGGATCTTTATCGATGATATGTATTTTATTCGCATAGCTACGTACTTAGTAATTGGAGAGTTCGTGAAGGAGATATTCAAGATCCAGATCATGAAGAAATGGACAAAGACTCTAATAAACACCGTAAAGTCAAGCTCTAACTCCTTGATCATATTTTACCTATCTTTTGCAATCGCACCTATGGCCTGTTTTCATTGCATGACTGTATGTCTATATTAAAATGTTGCTATGCTATGAACGACTTGAAATGTGGTAGCATGAGCTATGTTGATGACTGACTATCAGTGTTAGCTACTAGCCAATGATAAACAGTAACACGATAGTTACTCGCTATCAACGGCTTGAAACAAGACACTGCATCAGTTACAATAATAGCAGTGGCTATCACAAACCCCTCCTTGATCTTGACAACTCGACCCCTTGACTACCTAACAGCTTCATCATTGCGCTATAGCAGTGATGCGAGCACCTCCTTGTTAGTACTATGCTTAGGAACCCCTGCGATGTTCGCATCGCGAATCACTACACACGGCATACATGATTGTGAAATGTGTTAAAAGGTGTTTGGTGGTGTGAGTTAGGATATGGGTGGGTGATTAATGGACTATGTGTGTGAAGGGGAAGGGTGGTCGATGGTGATGGGATGCCGCGGGCTCCCTACGAGGTATACCAGCTGCACCTGCGTATTCGGTGTAACCCACCGATTGGTGCTGAGTGCTTCAGTAATAGTCCGATGACCATGTTTTCCGGACTAACCTTGTGCTCAATACTTCAGTTTAGTTCGATGCTATGTGTTCCGAACTAGTCCTTTTTCCAAGGACGGATGGAGCCGCCTCACCAATATAAGGACCAGTTCATTTGACCTCAACATAGTGATTCGTACAACCACAAAACCTGTATGAGCAGAACTCGCCCTACCTTTATGGTAACTGCCACAAGAGAAAACCTAAAGAGCCATGGAGGGCACGATGGACCAGGAAATGGCACAGAAACCGAGGGTCATCTGATGTCTGGCTAGATAGGAATTGCCCGAATAGCCCTTGCGTCGGGCCGAGGTGTGATTGTGGGGTTACGCGGGGAAGATGGGATGAGCATCATGTCATACCCTTGCTAGGTGTGCATGACCTGTGGGTAAAGTGTACAAACTCTGCAGAGTCTTAATCTATCCGGATAGTTGTTGTCACAGTCTTGGCACGCTATGCTCTTGGCTCCTATTGATTAGCATTAGTGCATCTCCTTGAAGTGTGTGTGTGGGTGGCCGAGGCTGCCGTGTTTTGGGTAAGTGTTGGCATGTGTGCCAGAGTCGTTAGGACCATGGGTCTGAATACTCATCTAAAAGCGAGGGAACTTGCGGGATGGACTAAAACTCCCCCAGGGCCCGTCAACTATAATAATACTGATTCAACTTCTTCCTCTTATTGCAGAACTCTTTTCAAAGAGAACCTTGCATAAAATGCTTTTCGGGAAAACTAAGTCGTATGGTATCTCCTTGCTACAAGCCTCAATGCATTAAACACCTCCCCTGGAGTAGTGTTAGGGCTTGCGGAGTACCTTATGTACTATCTTGCTTTATATGTGGTTTTATCATAAGACAAAGAAGCTGAAGCGTGTGAGGATGACGATTAGGTCTAGTCCTACTTCCCAAGTCTGCCTGTTGGGCATGGCGCCGTTCTGCTCCGCTGTTTTGAGGATTTATCTCCGACCACATCCAATGTAATCTAGATCATGTTTGTAAGACTTATATTGATTATAAATAAATAATTGTTGTATGGATCTCGATCTATTCTGTTGTGCGTACCAACTACTGATCCAGGGATTAGTACGGGATGCACAAGTAGACCCTCGGAAGATGGGTCCTCACATAAGTCATCTATCTATTACATTATTTTTGGTTTTCATACCTAGAGTCCACAAAAAAAAAACCACAAAAAAACTAGCAGTTTAGTAGATCTGTTCATTACTTTGTCCAAACCACCATTGAGTCTATGCAACTTTTGTTTTCAGTTTGGTTTTGTTGAGTTTGTGTCTGTGTTTGAGTCATATTGCTGGTTTATAAAGTGTTTTTGATCTTAGTTTGAGTTTTGCATTGTGTTGATTCATCCTTTTGAATCACGTCATCACGTCCAGATTAGATTCATCTCTGCCCAGTTTGATATTTTCACTATATCTCACTCATACAAACTCGGATTTTGGTGTTCTTGTACTTTCTGGAAAGCTTAAGAAGTTGTGCATAACTTTCGTATTCATCAGTTTCCGAGAAAATAGAGTTATTAAGGTTTAAAATGCATTAGATCAGAATATGTTATTGACCTAGAATTTCTGAACAATCTGTATTTCGGTGGCAATATCTCCTATTGTTATGATCCAAAATAGGTATTCAATATACATAAATTAAAGAGGAGATATATATCTATAGTCTTGCTGTTGAAATTTTTTAGATTTGAGGCCTCTAAATGTGTCTAATTGTCCTTAGAAGATTGAGCAGAAAATTTGTAACGAACCTACGATAAGATATATTTGATGGCTTTGCATTGTGTTCTTCTTTTGCAACACATTCTGAAAAAAAACAAACAAAATAAAAGAAAAAGGCAAGTGCAAAAAAAGATACAAAAGCCGCACAAAAAAGAGAGAAAATAAAAACAAAGAAAATAAAAACGAAAGTGCTTGCATCCTTGTGTCCTATAGTTTTGTTTCATATCTTGCTAGTTTGAACTACTAGGAACACATTGAGGCCAGAAACTTTGACAAATACATTGAACACTTATTCAACATTACTATCTGATTGCATTGTTGCTAATCCTTGCTACATATAAAGTGTCATCCAAGCTCCACTTTCTCTTGAGAAGTTCATGTACCTTTTGCAATCCCCACACTTCATTGGTTCATCTCACCGTTCACACTACCTGCCGTGTCGGTAAGAACACTTGTAAGAGCGTGGTAAGACACTTGAGCGAGAGAGATTGTCCTTCCACCTCTCAAATTGCCATTACTCTTTGTAGTTGATAGGGATAACATCTTTATGTTGTTTTTTTTGTACTACTAACAATGGTAGGAAATAATGGTGATGGAATTTCAAATGCTGAGTTGCGTAACATGATGAACGATATGGCAGAAGTGTTTACCAAAAACACTGCAGCAACAGCGGAGTCATTGGCGCACTTGACTCGCCAACTTGATGACCTTGCTTTTCGGATGGGTAATCTTGAGGCTCGGTTGCCTCTCACTGGACATGAAGACAATGTTTGTGATGATATGGAAGATCATAATCATCAACCACGACTTCCACTCTATCGTCGAGGTATGGAAGGTAATAATCACCATAATAATTATAACCATCCTCCTGATGACCCTTTTTCTAAGGTAAAATTTACTATACCCTCCTTTTCTGGTGCTTATGATGTTGAGGCTTATATTGATTGGGAGATGACAGTAGAGCAAAAATTTAATGCACATCTTGTTCCTGAACAACATAGAGTTTGTCAAGCCACTCGTGAGTTTGAGGATTTTGCTATCATATGGTGGAATGAACTTGTTAAAACTAGAACTGGTCCTCCAACATGGGATAGATTAAAGGAAGCTATGTGTGTTCGTTTTGTGCCTCCTTTTGAGCGAGACCTTCGAAAAAATTGCAGCGTTTAGACAAAAATAACATGTTGGTAGAAGAATACTATCAAGAGCTACAAAAGGGTATGTTGCGTTGTGGGGGTAGTAGAGGATATAGATGATAAAATAGCTCGCTTTTATGGGGGGTTTAGACACGAAATTAAGGATATTGTTGATTACAAGGAATATGATACTGTTAACAGATTATTTCAGCTCGCTATGCTGGGAGAAAAAGAATTGTAGGGCCGCCAACAACAACAACAACGCACGAGGACCACCTTCACGCCGCGTTCAACGTCTACACCTTCCAAAACAGCATGATATTCGAGTTTTCGTGCAGCCACTACACCATCCAATAGTGGTCAAAGAATTGCACCTGCTGCTCCACCTTCTCGCGTGTCGAGGGTAGCAAGTCGACATCATTCCAGCCTTGGTCTTCCACTTCTACGTGCCATACTTCTGACACTAAGTGTAACCACTGCCAAGGACTTGGTCATATGATGAGAGATTGCCCGAGCAAACGAGCATACATAGCACGTGACGATGGCGGGTATGATAGTACTTCAAATGTTGAAGATGAATATTCTCTTGCTACTAACATTGCAGGTCATACAAATGACGAACAATTTGATGGAGAGGCATTTGGTACAATGTGACGGAAAACTGTAGGAGCATCATTGTACAACGTGCTTTGAGCACCAAAGTAGAGGTCGACAACAAGCTACAACAACACAACCTCTTGCACATGTTCCTCATCGTCAAAGGCGATCGTCATGTGTGAAGAAGAAGATGAGTCACCGCAGGACATGTACAATCGGTTGAAGAATCTCATCAATAAAGTTTGAGCATATGGAAGCAAAAAAGTGGAATGATCACGAGGTGGTGAAGCTAATTCCAAGAGCCTTCATGCCTCGCAACGTAACTCTATGCTCAATGATTAGAGAAAGCCCCGAGTTTCAGAAAATGATCTCGGATAAATTGCTTAGAAAGATTATCAATTTTGAGATGATGGAAAAACAAGAAAAGCTTGTCAAATAGATTGCTGACCTTACCTCGACAAAGAAGAAAGGAGTAGCTTTGAAGTCCACTTGTAAGCCAATATCAAAAGAGACTCGAGAAGCTCGAGAAGAAGATGACAGCAACGATGAAAGCAATGACATCGATGAAGAAGATATGATCCTATTTATGAAGAAATTCAAGAAGATGATGAAAAGAAGACAAGGTGGTAGATCAAATGAAGGAAGACACAAAGACAAATCAAGACCAAAGTTGAAGTGCGCTTGCTATAACTGTGGTGAATACAATCACTTTATAGTTGATTGTCCTTATGAAAAAAAAACAAGAAGAAGACCAAGGATACAAAGCCTCAACCCAAGAAGATGTTCAAGAAAAAGAAAATTGGACAGGCGCGCCTAGGAAAGGAGTGGGACTCCAATGATGAGTCCTCATCTGAAGAGGAAGAGGAGATGACTAGCATAGCCATCAAGAAGACAATCAAGAAATCCACCCTCTTCCCAACCATGGGCGCATGGAAGGACCACGACAACACATGTCTAATGACGAAGGAAGGTAAAAGAAAGAACTACTCCCTCGGTGGAGCAAAATGGGTGCTATATAGTGGATGCACCAACCACATGACCGGAGAAAGAAGGATGTTCGTTGAATATGAAGAAAATGAATATCCAAGCGAAGGCATCTATTTCGGCGATAACAGTCAAGGAAGGGTGCTCGGTACCAGTAAAATTGCGATTTCGCCTCAACACACTCTTTCTCATGTTTTACATGTCGATTCCTTATATTATAACATTCTGTACATATCTCAATTATGTGACAAGGGTTGTAATTTCTTGTTCACTAATGACGGTGTGATCGTCTCAAGAAGGAGTGATAACTTGGTTGCATTCAAGGTAAAGGGAAAGCTTTATCTAGTTGACTTCAACAAAGATAAAGCCAAACTTGACACATGCTTGATTGCAAAGACCAACATGGGTTGGCTATGGAATAGACGGCTAGCACATGTTGGTATGAGGAATCTTCAAAAACTCTTTAAGGGCGATCACATCCGAGGTTTGAAGGATGTTGTTCTTGAGAAAGACAGGACTTTTAGCACGTGCCAAGCCGGGAAGCAAGTAGGAGCACCCCATCTCACGAAGAACGTCATGACAATGACAAAACCGCTCGAGCTACTTCACATGGATCTATTTGGTCCAATTGATCACATAAGCATCGGCGGTAACAAATACGGTTTAGTAATTGTTGATGATTTTTTGCGCTTCACGTGGATTTTCTTTTTGCATGATAAGACAGAAACTCAAGGAACCCTCAAGAAGTTTTTCAAGCATGCTCAAAATGAATTCTCATTGAAGATCAAGAACATACGAAGTGACAACAGCGCGGAATTCAAGAACACCCAAGTTGAGGAGTACCTAAACGAAGAAGGGATAAAACATGAATTCTCAGCACCGTATTCCCCTCAACCAAACGGAGTGGCCGAAAGGAAGAACCAAACCCTCATAGAGATGGTGAGGACAATAATCGATGAGTACAAGACTTCGGATCGGTTTTGGGCTGAAGCGGTTAACACCGCTTGTCACGCCATAAACCGACTCTATCTTCGTCGCCTACTCAAGAAAATGTCATATGAACTACTCACCGGTAACAAGCTGAATATTTCCTATTTTCGAGTTTTTGGCTCTAAATGTTATATTTTGAACAAGAAGCCCAGAACTTCAATGTTTGCTTCAAAGTCCGATGAAGGTTTTTTGCTTGGATATGATTCGAACTCTTACGCCTATCATGTCTTCAACAAGGTCTCTGGACTTGTTGAAGTAGCATGTGGCGTAGTGTTCGATGAAACTAACGGCTCTCAAGAAGAGCAAGTTGATCAATGTGTGCTAGATAGAGAAGAAGCTCCATGTCAAGCGTTGAGAAGAATGGCGTTGGGCGATGTTCGACCACAAGCGCCACCTCCAAATGTGAATGAAGAAGATGAACCACAAGTGGAGGTAAATGATCAAGGGGGAGCTTCTACACAAGATCAACCTCATGAAGATCAAGGTGACCAACAAATCAATGAGGGCAACCATCTAGGGGGAGAAGAAGATGACCATGAAGATTCGATAATATAATCGGTGAAATCCAAAAGGGAGTAACAACTAGATCTCAAATAGCTAATTTTTGTGAACATTACTCGTTTGTATCCTCTTTGTAACCACACAAGGTTGAAGATGCATTGAAAGATCCGGATTGGGTGGTGGCAATGCAAGAAGAATTGAACAACTTCAAACGGAACTAGGTGTGGGAACTTGTTGAAAGGCCCAAGTTCAACTTCGTCAACACTAAATTGGTCTTCCACAACAAGCAAGACAAACACGGAGTGGTGACAAGAAACAAGGCACGACTTGCGGCGAAAGGGTATTCACAAGTCGAAGGTTTGGATTTCGACGAAACTTTTGCTCCCGTAGCTAGGCTCGAATTGATTAGAATATTACTTGCATATGCTACTCACCATCATTTCAAGCTCTATCAAATGGATGTGAAAAGTGCCTTCCTCAGCGGACCAATCAAAGAGGAGGTGTACGTGGAGCAACCCCCGGGATTCGAAGATCAAGAGTTCCCCGACCAAGTGTTCAAACTACGTAAGGCTCTCTACGGCCTCAAACAAGCTCCTAGAGCTTTATATGAGTGTCTTAGAGATTTTTTAATTGAAAATGGATTTAAGATTGGTAAAGCTGATTACACGTTTTTTACTAAGAATTTTGACAATGATCTATTTGTCTGTCAAATTTATGTTGATGATATTATATTTGGCTCAACTAGCAAATCCTTTTGTCAAGAACTTAGTAAAATTATGACAGATAGATTCGAGATGTCTATGATGGGTGAATTGAAATATTTCTTGAGATTCCAAGTGAAGCAACAAAGGAAGGGACGTTCGTAAGCCAAACCAAGTATACTCAAGACATACTCAAGTAATTTGAAATGGACAAGGCGAAGCCTATAAAGACTCCCATGGTAACAAATGGACACTTGGATCTCAATGAAGACGGACCAAACGTGGATCAAAAGGTATATCGCTCCATGATTGGATCCCTACTTTACTTATGTGCATCTAGGCCTGACATTATGTTGAGTGTATGTTTGTGTGCAAGATTTCAAGCCAATCCTAAGGAATGTCATTTGACGGCCGTAAAAAGGATCTTGCGATATTTAGTTCATACACCCAACCTAGGACTTTGGTACCCTAAAGGTTCAAAGTTCAATCTCATTGGATACTCCGATGCAGATTATGTTGAATGCAAAGTAGATAGAAAAAGTACCTCCGGTACATGCCAATTCCTAGGTAGATCCCTAGTTTCTTGGTCCTCCAAGAAACAAAACTCCATTGCCTTATCCACAGCCGAAGCAGAGTATGTTGCAGCCGGGAGTTGTTGTCCACAACTCCTTTGGATGCGGCAAACTTTAAGTGATTACGGTTACAATATGAGCTGTATTCCACTCCTTTGTGATAATGAGAGTGCTATTAAACTTGCCCATAACCCCGTTGATCACTCTAGGACCAAACACATAGACATCCGGCATCATTTTTTGAGAGACCACTCAATGAAAGGAGATATAGCCATTTCCCATGTCAATACCAAAAAACAACTAGCTGATATATTTACCAAGCCACTTGATGAAAAACTTTTTTGCGAGCTCTGAAATTAACTAAATATCCTTGAGGCTCGGAACGTTGCTTGAAAACTTGCATACCTATATGCCATCTTCAAAATCTATTGATTGTATTATGAAAATCATCTCTCTCTATTTTCTCTTAAAAACTATGTTAATTACTTGATTTTGGTGAATTATGGTCATAGCTTGATTGTTGGATGTTTACTGATCATATTCGTCAAGATTAATTGTGTGTTTTGTCCCCTATTTTCTTTGTAAGCACCTTCAAATATATACGAATGGGCTAAATGTTTCTATTCTGGTGACCACGGACTAGTCCACAAACTGCAGATAGTCCGCAGAGATCCGGTAGTCCGGACTAGTCTGGTTGACCACGAACTAGTCCGATTTTTCGACTCCATAACCCTAGGGCCGTCAAACTCTAATATCCTTCATCCTCACAACGTTCATCACATTCTCTCTCCTCACTTGAGCGCCCCAAAGTGATTTGGCGATTTCTCCAACAAAAAACGATCTTCATCGCAAGGGGATCTAGGTCCACGAACTAGTCCGCAACAACAACTCCTCCAACTTCAAGAATCGAAGGATTTTGGTAAACTTTATCCAAAACCCTATAACCTTCAATTTCTTTTGTTATGGACCAAATAGATTAGATCCACTAGTTAATACATTACTGCTTGTTGTATTACATCTACCTTGAGCTATTTTTGCATTGAGAAACACCATTGATTTGCTAGTTAAGGTTTGTGCAGTTGAACACCGGACTAGTCCTGTCTCAGTACAGACAAGTCTAGTCCTCCGGACTAGTCCGCATTTGAGCATCGGATAAGTCTGATTTTTTACTGAACTCAACCGTAAATTCAAACTACTCAATGCATTTCCTTGCCATCAATCCTCATCCATGTATTGTATAATCCTCTTGTCAGGACAATGTCGAGCTTAAATGATGAGATTTCTGACTATGAGGCCGAGATGGAACAAGACTCTTTTCCTCGTGCTTCGACGGGGCAAAGCAAGAAGAGGCAAGAGCGTGCTGCCGAACTGTCACCCACCCCACCTAGGATGCGACGGAAGGTTGCAGCCAAGAAGCCAGCTTTGAAAGCTCAAGATTTAATTGGCTCTAACTCAGCGGCTCATCGCCAATCCAAAGGGAAAGGCAAAGGGATTGCCTATGGCCTCATTGGCCCTCTCCGGATGAGTGCACCAAGACAGGGGAACAGAGACCGCACTGAAGAAAGATTCAATGGCAAAGGAAGCGATGTGGCTTCAAAAGTCAGGATGATTGACTGTTATAGAAGTTCCAGGAAGGCAGATAATGTGAGGTTCTGGAGCAACTTCCACGCAAACTACTATAGTACCGTGTATCTCCCGATGAAGACTCCAGTGGTCCGCAGCCATTGGATCGACTGGGCACACTTTGAGAGAAAGAGTTGTCCAACCTTTGATGAAGTGATATAGGTTGTGGAGAGACATGGCTTTAAAGACTTGTTTGCTTTCAGGTGTAACTGGAATGATGAAGTCATCGCTCAATTCTATGCAACCTGCTACTTTGCCAGCGACGAAGAGGAAAGGGTGACTTGGATGACACATGGATCCAAGTATACTATTACTTATGATGAGTTTGCGAGACTGCTGCACCTTTAGGATACTAGCAGCAATGAGCTCATCATCCACAATATTGGTGTCTTGGAGAAGGACAAGATGAAGTTTCTCTATGACACTCGCCTGAAATTCAATCCCCCTTCAACCAAGAACATGAAGCCATTCTTCATGGTTCTAAATAGAGTGCTCTGGAAGACTATTGCTCTGAAAGACGGAGATGCAGGGAGTGTCCAAGGCTATCTGAGAACATTGATGAAGGTGATCAGCAAGGACAGGAAGTTTGATGTTTTTGACTATATCTAGAATGATATGGTGAACATCTCCTGCACACCGAACCACTTCTGTGGCTATACACCATACTTGATGTTTATGATTGAGAAAGTCACAGGAATTGAGTTCGTGAAGGATGTAGAGCATACTCCTCTAAGGCCTAAGAAGCCTCCTCAAGCCTCTTTTCCAACTGCTCCATCTCCTATCTCAAGTGATGAAGCTCCGAGGAGAGCTCAAGGAGATGCGAGGCCCGCCTACACTACTAGGGCCCCTCCTCGAAAAGGGTCTCCTAGTGGCATCTTTAAGTACTTGGCCGCCATCTTTGGCTCCTGCAGAAAGGCTGAGGTGAAACTTCACAAGTTGAACAAGGCAAGAAAAAGCAGACATGAAGTATGTGAAAGAAAATGTCAAGAACATTTGCCAGAAGCTGGAGATTGAGCCCTTTGGATCTCCAATCATCTCTGATGACTCTGCCTCCGACCTCACTGAGCTTCCACCTCTCTCTCCTTCCGAACTCGCTTATTTTAGCGTTGGCACGATGAGTGGCTTTCATCCTCCTCCTCCTCAGGCTGACGACAATGAAGACGACGAGAGGACCAAAAGCGGGGAGTGAGTCGACGGCGATTGCTTGATCCCTCCTCTCATTCTTTTTGGTGCCTTGATTCCAAAGGCGGAGAGATTGAGGGGGAGTCATTAGGTTGTAGCAGTAGTTTGAGAGATGAGAGCTCCAATTGTGTTTCTTTTGAAATTTTGCTACTTTTGGGTTGTAAAACTGCTATTATGCTCTTATTATGGTTCTAGTCATGTTTATGAAGCCTATGATGATGCCTTGATATAATCTATGTTTTTGCTCTGAAATTGACATATATACTTGATTTTGATATGATTATATCAATTATCTCATTCTCATCACGAATATTGCTTACAGACACTTTGTTTTGCACCCCACCATAAAGAGTGCATATATGTCTTATGTTTTCATTACTTAATTTGTTCCAAGCTCATATGTGCACACTTTATGAAAATCTGGACTTTTAATCATATTAAAGAGATGCACGGCCCTACTATGATCTCTCTCAACCCCCTGCACCGTCACACCTTCCAAGAGTCCAGAAAACACGTCTCTCCACACAATCCAACGCAAGAAAGATCAAATCCTTAAGGATAAACCATAGATTAAAGGAGAGACACATTCTTCACGTCTTGAGCTCTTGGGTTTGAATCTCTCACACACTCTCGCTATTTTATTGCATATCTTTAGAGTGTGCTTGGTGGTGTTTTGAATTCTAAATCTTGGGGAGCCCTCAACTTGTGAGAAGGCCCCTTGAACACGGTTATTTACCCCCTTTGTGATTAGTGGAAGAGATTTGGCCTCTGTGGCGATTCGAAGAGGGTAGGGTTGGTGAAGACCCAATCCTCCGTGGACTTCTCAATGTGGATGTAGATTTCCTCTGTGGATTCGAACCAAGAGATAAAATTATTGTTTCTTTACTTTTGTTCTTACTATTCATTACAATCTACGGTTTGCTCGATCTTGTTCAACTTACGTTAAAACTTTGTAACTAAAGTTAACTTGTGCCATATCTAGTTTCATTGAAGCAATACACTCGAGTTACAACTCAATTTCTGCTGCATAGAATACTTGGATCAAAATCATCGATCAAACTTGATCGTTCTAGTCCGCACACACCGGACTATTCCATACACTACCGGACTAGTCCGATTTCACTGTGTTTAATCAGGTTGCTAAGTGTTTCAGGTTCCGACAAAAATTCAAAAAGCCTATTCACCCCCTCCCCCCCCCCCCTCCAGGCTACATTAACTATGTTGATTCCATGGAAGAGATTCACTACCTCCGTAAGAAATTGTTCATCATGGAAAAGCAAGAGGAGGTTCGTGCCGCCGTGGAGGTCAATGGTGCAGCAACCTCTCCACCACCTACATGGACGGCCAACTCACCTTGGTGTGCATCCGTGTATGACTCGTCACCGCCATCGCCTTCGTCGCCACATGGCCAGGACAGCTACAAATCACACAATTAAGTCTAGGTCTCCTGTCTAGAAGTTAGAAAAGTGTTTAGATCATATTAGTTATATTTAGTGTGGTGTGCTGAATTTTCATGGTGTGTGCTTGGTGCGAGTTGTGGGACACTTAGCGTTTTGTCCACATCCGCATGTAGTAGAGAGTTGTGGGATGCTTGTCCACATCCTCAAATAGAATTTTTAGTATTAATAAGAGATTTGTTTAGTTACATACTCCTTGATGTATATAGTTGGGGATTCATTCTCTCTCTCTTTTCTATCTCGTTCAACCTCTACTTCAATAGAAGATGGACACAACTAGAAGATCCACCATCTCAGATGAAGCTATATGGAGGATGAGAACAAATATAGTATGTCCAAAAGTAAGTCTTCAAATAAGGGGGGTAGAATTCCTCGCTAACCTCATTGCTTTGGAATCACAAGGTTTAGACAAGAGGAAATTTTCCTGGCTTGGGAGTTGACTGACGATGATGTCGGTCTTCTAAGGGGGGTGGATTGGTAAATTCAGTGTGCCACCAAGAATGATGCAATTGACAAATGATGAGGGAAACCTTGAAAGTGATGTGTCACAGTAAACATCGAAGGACATAATGCAACATATTCAGCAGCATAATCGGCAACGTGTTCAACAATTTGTTCAACAACCTTGCATTAAGTGATGTGTGTCAATGAGCGAAGGACGAACATCAAAGGCCAGCTAGACTACTGCAACCATTGAAGATACCAGAATGGAAGTGAGAAAAAGTGGGTATAGACTTCATAATTGGTTTGCCTCGCACTTCAACAGGATATGATTCAATATGGGTTATTGTGGATCAGTTGACAAAATCAACTCATTTCAATCCTGTCAAGACTACTATAGTGGAGCAAAGTTGGCAGAATTGTATATGGGGAGAATAGTGTGTTTACACGGAGTACCAAAGAAAATAGTGTCTGATAGAGGTTCTCAATTCACCTCAAGGTTCTGGCAAAAGTTGCACGAATCAATGGGAACTCAATTGAATTTCATTTCTGCATATCACCCTCAAATGGATGGACAAACCTAGAGAACAAATCACATATTGGAAGATATGCTAAGAGCTTGTGCACTAAAGTATGGAAGAAGATGGGATAAAAGTATGCCATATGCTGAATTTTCTTACAACAACAGTTATCAAGCAAGTTTGAAGATGTCACCATATGAAGCATTGTATGGGAGAAGGTGGAATGAGACGGGAGAAACCCAAGTATTTGGACCTGATGTAATACAAGATGCCGAAAAACAAGTTCAGACAATCCGCAAAAACTTAAGAGCTACTCAGTCAAGACAAAAAAGCTACACGGATAATATATGAAGAAGCTTAGCTTTTGAGATGGGAGACTTCGTATATCTCAAAGTGTCAACCATGCGAGGTCTCAAGTGATTTAACGTCAAGGGCAAGCTGGCACCTCGCTATATTGGACCATTCAGGATTTTGGACAAACGAGGAGAAGTAGCGTATAAGTTGGAGATGCCAGCACATCTTTGTGATGTTCATGATGTGTTTCAAGTTTCTCAGCTCAAGAAGTGCTTGAGGGTTCCAAAAGAGCAAGTACAGATGGAAGAATCTGAGCTTGAGGAAGATTTGACCTATGCTGAGCAACCTGTCAAAACTTTGGAAACCAAGAAGAGGATCACAAGGAACAAGGCGATTCAATGGTGCAAAGTGCAATGTAAGCATCATACAGAGTCAGAAGTGACCTGGGAGCGAGAAGAGGATCTCAGGAGAGAATTTCCCTATCTCTTTCCTTCTACGTCAAATCTCGAGGGCGAGATTCAGTTTAAGGGGATAGGTTTGTAACACCCTCATTTTCGTGCATAATGCATTGCATGCATCCTCATACATGTTTAACATTAAGCAACCTAAAAAAGAATAATATTAAAATGAATTTAGGGCTAATCAGAAATTTAATCCTATCAGGGAGCGGACCTGTCTGGCCTCCACCCCAGACTAGTCCGACGTCCCTCTCCTGTTTTAGGAAGTTCAGTCTTCAGAACAACGGACTTGTCCATTACACTCCACGGACTAGTCTGATTGCGGTTATGATGTTTTTCGGACTTGTACGAACTTTGAGCGGACTAGTCCGGTGTTGTCTCTGTTCGGATCAATTTACTTGCCAAACCCCAGACTTGTCCGGCCTTCGATACCGGACTTGTCCAAAATCGCTTCTGTTCCAAAACGGACTTGTTCGGTCACCTTGCGGACTAGTCTGACCTGCTGAATTTAACTCGGATTCTATTTTTCTTCCATGACAAGTTATTGGGTAATTGTCTTAATTGGGCCCAAGAACTTCGTGCCCAACCCTGAAGGAGCCTAAGTAGACCCCACCACAGCCCCTATTCGTTCTCCACCGAATTATACTCCAAATCGAACCCAAAACCCTACCACTCCACCCTATATAAGCAACTCAATACCTTCACACCCTTCACCACATTGAGAAAACCCTCACTGCCATCTTTTCACATGCGCCGCCATCAAGAGAAGAGCCAGCAGCAAGGAGAAGGAGGAGAAGAAGGAGGAGGATCATTCAAGTGTGATTTTCATCAACTTTTCGACATCGACATTCTTCATCACCAAATTATCCTCAACACATCATCTTCAAACCCTAGCGTCGAGATTCAAGTTTTGCACCCAACTCTCGACCCTTGAAGCTCTAAACTCATAGTATACCCTCTACATCCAGTTTTGCACATGAGTTTAACCCCAATTCCCGTTGTCCACAAAAACCCTAATTTGCAGTTTTTGGACAGGGCGGACTTGTCCGGCCCTGTGATCAGACTTGTCCGGCCTCTGAAATATGTATTGCTGAATTAATTCCAATTTGACTCAAGTCAACTCGGAACTTGTTCAAACTTGTTAAAACCTATTGTAACTAGTTATTAAACAATAATAGCAACTCATTAACAAGTTTTACCTCACAATTACATCAATCGTGCATATCATGGCATACTGAGTAATATTTGAGCAATATTTGATTGTAATGCTTGTTTTGCATGTTTGTCGCGCAGAATAGTAGGTATCGCTGTAGAGAGTGCTTTCGAGGACCTGCAGAACCAGAACTTCAAAGCTTCCAATCCAAACCAAGCTCGGGAGCAAGTCAAGTGTCATGTATCATTTTGATCCAGGTTTTTAATGTTTTGTTTGCAAAATTGCATGCTTGTGTCAAATTGATGGAAAACCCATTTCTAGGAGTTTACTAGTATTGTATGATCAACCTTGTCGCTTGAACACAATGTAAAGAGTCGGAAGGGTCTTTTACATTTTTTGCGTCGCTATACTCAATTGGGTATGGGAAACTATCATATTGTTTAACTATGAACTATTGAACACATGAATGATGGGAATTGATAACAATAACCCTTTAGCAACATGGAACCTAGGGATCTAAGCAAGTTGGTTACGTGGAATGGGTTGGACCATTTTAGTAGTTTTGCTTGCTTTTGATCTAAGTACCGGTTCGTGGAGCAACCATCCAGGATTTACAGTGTCACCACAGGGCCAAGTATGGGTGCAACTTAGCTGACTAATTAGTGTGTTGCTAGTACTGTTCGGACCATTTAGAAAGCTCGGGGAAGGAGTAGTCGGTTGGGTTTGTAGTGATGGTGGGACTATCATGGGATCTGAATGGTGCAAGAGGGGGCCCTTGGATGGATGTGCTCAGTTGGAGACATCACCACTGTTGAAACCTCAGCGGGGTTCGAATATGCTAGTAATCACTTTGTAAAGGCTATTTTGTGATCTCTTGGCCACACACCAATGGAAGTGTGAGACGGCATATTTGAGATTCTTTAGTCATCGAAAGGTCATGAAATCACAGACTTGTGAGTAAAGTGGTACAATCTCTGTAGAGTGTTAAAAACTATCATGATAGCCAAGCTCCCAGTTATGAGCGACCTGGACCCTCACAGATTAGAGTTATGGACCTTGAACTTGGTTTAATGGATGAAATTGATTTGGGAATCAATATTGTTACAATAATTGGGTTTGGAACTTGAAAATGGTAATAATGAGTCAAATGGACAGTTATGAGTTGAATATGGTATATTATGGATGGTTTTGGTTATTTATGTTGGAATTATGGTATTGGTTATGAAACTAATTGTTTTTGGGTTGATAAGGAATTGACCTCACTTAATGCTCGTATTATTACACTTTCAACTGTTTTGAATGTACTTTTATACAAATAGCCATTATGTATTATCATTCCTTGTTTAAGCTACATGTCATACTTTCCCACACTTGTTGAGTATGACATGTGCTCACCCTTGATATGTCCCCAACAAATTCAGTTGCAGGCGACACTATGGAGTACCCGAAGGTCTTTGAAGAGTTCTAGACATGCGTGTTACCGTCAACCTTGCCTGTAGAGTTGGTGTCATTAGTGTTTAGTATTTCCGCTGCAGTCTTATTAGAGCTTGTATTCTAGACTATTTGGTTTAGTAATAAGGTACTATTATTAGTATTATTATTCTAGACATGGTTATAATCTGGCTATTGTTTATGAATCACTTGTGTATGTGCATTAAACGTCCTAGGCACACATATGAATTACGCTTTTTTTCATTTTTGAAATCGGGTGTCACACGCTGCAACAGCACTATGTGCGCTGGAAAGAGGCTTGTTCTTGCCACTCGACTTCTTGTTCTTCTTTTTGCCGCTGCCTTGGGCAATAGCTCCGTCCTTGGAGGCAGATGGCGCCTGTGCCTCCGCAGGTGGCTTGGAGTGCATTTCATGGCCCTCAGCATCCTTGATGCATTTATCAGCCAACCTGAAGAGTTCCATGACACTGCTGACATTTTGGTTGCCAGCTTCTCCAATATCTTCTTGTCTCGAACACCCTGTCAGAATGCTACAACCACAGAGGCGTTGGAGATAGAAGGAATGGTGTTCCGTACCTTGGAGAACCGCTGAATGAAGGAATGTAGTGTTTCTCTCGTATTCTGTTGTACGGCAAAGAGGTCCACTTCGGTGCCTGGTCAGGTGTAGGAACTCCCGAAGTTGGCAACAAACTGGCGGCACAATTCCCCCCAACTGTAGGATGAGTCAGAGGGTAGGCTCATAAACCAGGATCTAGCAATCCCGGTCTAAGTCACTCGGAAGTAATTGGCCATGACAGCCTCATTCCCTCCTACAGCGAGGATAACGATGGAGTAGATTTAAATAAATTCGACGGGGTTGACTGTCCCATAGTACTTCTCTAACAAATGAGGTCGGAACTTGGGTGGCCACTCCACCATGCGGAGGTGTGATGCAAGTGTTGCACAACCACCACCTGCTCCTAGAGGAGACTCCTCTAGGATTCATCGTCTCTTGCAGTACGCTCGATAGCAACGCGACCATATTGCTCCGCATAGTGGCGGCCTCGCAGTACACTGAAGAAGAGCCCACGCTGCAATCAGCGTGTTATCAGGATTGCTGGTCGATTCCATGACCGAAACGAGGATACTATCCTGCTGTTGACCAGCAGCGGCTGCTTCTCAGTAGGTGGTGGTCTGTTGTTCCCAGGTTGTTGTCTTGGAACCCCACCTTGTGGATCAGTGACAGGATTGGCACCAGGACGGCGAGAGTTGTCGCCAACCTCATTGCCTCTACCAGCCCGTGCACCCGGGCTGGTGGAAGCAGTAGTGGAGTTCACCATTGCTGATATTGATATTCTTGAATTTCTTCGATGACCTGGCACGCCAAATGTCGAAGTGTGCGATCGACACTTTTCCTGGTACTACTAAGAAGTATTCCGCGGAGGTTCGTATTGGGGGGGGGGGGGGGGGCGTAATATCAAGAACAAGGTGAGACAGTGGTTTTTATGTGGTTCGGGCCGCCTGAGTGTAATACCCTACTCCACGGGAGTGTTTTTGTATTGGATTGCTCTAAGTGTAATCACCTTGGCCTTGAATGCCTTTTGATCGCTTGAGTTCTACCGTACAGTGTAGTCCTTTTATATGACAATGACTGTCTGTTACAATGTGTTGTGACCCGACAGGTGGCCCCAATGGTATTCACTACGTTATACACGATTGAAGAGTATAACGGCAGTTTTATTAGGGTGATAATGTGCTTTGTGGCACCGTTACCAGGCTTTATGGTGCTCTGATCATTCGTCATTAATGCAGTATTATTGATGCATTACCAGGTCTTGTAATGGTTTATTGATTGCCTTTGAATGTTTGCGCCGTTAGCAATCTCAGAGTTCCTCCCGTTGAAGATGTAGATCCGTACAAGTGACACATGGCAACCCTGGAGCTTCTCCTAGCAAAGAGGTAGGTCCGGTGCTACAAGACACGTGGTAGCGTCGGAGCTTCCCTTAGCAGGGAGGCGGATCCGGCACCATGGGACACGTGGCAGCGCCGGAGCCACTGTAAGGAGGGAGGCGGGTTCGGCACTGTGGGACATGTGGTAGCGCTGGAGCCACCCTAAGGTGGGAGGAAGGTCTGGCACTGCGGAACATGTGGCTGCTTTGGAGCCACCCTAAGGATGGAGGTAGATCCGACACTGCTGGACATGTGGTAGCGCTGGAGCCACCCTAAGGAGGGAGGGAGGTAGGTCTGGCACTGCGGGACACGTGTTGTCCTTTGAAGGTCCACTTTCTTATAAAGTGGGACTCGACACTTCTCTTTCTAGTATGAAGGGGTACCTGGTCCGTAGGGTACCGACAGATGCATTCATAAAGTCAAGATGTATTCAAGACAACTTTCTTGTACGTGCAAAACCTGGCCCACTCTCTACACCAGAGGCACAAACCATCCTTACTCATGAAGGTTGACATCACCAAGGCATTTGATAGTGTGTCTTAGGAGTTTCTGTCGGAGCTCATGTCTGTCAGGGGATTTCCACTGTGTTGGCGTGATTGAATCATGATGTTGCTTGCCTCATCTTCCCCAGTATTTTACTGAATGGAATCCCCAGTCCAAGAATTCAGCACCGCCACGGCCTCCAACAAGGAGATCCTCTGTCTCCTTCTCTTTCCATCATCGCTTTTGATGTCCTGCAAAGAACTTTTGGGATTGTCTCAGAAGCCAACCTGCTCACACCTCTCCCAAACTAGATTGTCCGTCAACGCCTCTCACTTTATGCAGATGATGCACTTCGTTTCATCAACCCGGTGCAAGAGGATATCAAACTTGTTTTGTACATCGTGCGACATTTTGGCATGGCCACTGGACTGCAGATAAATGAAGTGAAGACATCGGTCTCGGATGTGCGTTATTCTGAGCCACAACTTGCAGTGGCCCTCGGAGACTTTCATGGGCAACACCACGACATTCCTGTGACATACCTCGGACTTCTACCGGTTCTTGGACGACTCAGGCTAAACCACCTTCAATATATCCAAGATCGGATCAAGACCCGATTAGCTGGCTGGCAAGGAAGATTTCTCTCCCTTGCAGGTCGGCGAGAGCTCACCCACACGATCCTCTCTGCTCTACCAAAGTACGCCTTGACAGTGCTAAAAGTTCCCAAGAAGTTCATTTATGAGGCAGACAAGGCTCAACGACACTTTCTATGGTCTGGAACACGAGAAGTTCGCGGAGGACATTGCAAGGTTAACTGGAACTGGGTATGTTGGCCACTGGATTATGGCGGAATTGGCATCCTCGACCTCAACCGTTTCAGTCGAGCCCTTCGCTTGCATTGTGCTGGCACCAATGGTGCTCGCCGTAGAGGGGCTAGGGTGGCCCTGTCATTCCTATTGATGAAGCAGACCGTCAGCTTCTTGCTGTTGCAAGCCGTGTCAACATCCTAAATGGGCGCATTGCTTTATTCTTGAAATCGGCTTGGTTGGGAGTGATGTCGCTGGCCCCTTGCTATCCCTTGTTGTTCCAGCATTCCAGGAGGAAAAACAAGGTTGCGTTGGAATTTGGCCCATTTAATGTGACCCATTCAGCTGAAATTCCAAAGCAATGTGGTTGTTGGTTTTAGTCCCATACTGCTAGTGCATGGTAATGCAAACCAATATAAATAGTGGCCCTCATACTCATGACTGAATAGAGAAAGCAATAATGAGAGGTCTCACTATATGTACTCACACACACGCACGTGCGCGCGCGTTTTCGTGATTTTTCGCGTGTTATTCCGCGTGACTTGTGACTTGCGACGCGCGACCGTGGCGTGGCTGTATTGAGTATTTTTGCTACTTGTATCCTTTACAAAATTTGAACTATTCTGCACTAATATCATTAATTAGTGCGCGATTTATTGCTATAAACACCAATAATTGACCAGCAATTAGTGGACGTCATTAACAAGGAAACGGCTCCTAGAGGGTAGTCGTGCCTATATCAGGCCCTGGAGACATTCAGGTTTCCAACACACACAAAATTTTCTTCCATCTATTCGTCTTCCTTTTTGGAAAGCTATGTTGTGGTGTTTGAGCTGTCAGAACTTCACCGACCCTCTTCCTTGGCGTGCACCGAGGAGAAGGGTGAGCGGTATCTTCGAACCTTTGTCGTCGTGAAGCCTGCACAAGGGACGGCAATAAGGTTTCTGGGCAGCGCATCTGCGCGACCGCTCGAAGTTGTTTTTGACATCGATCTGCGCTGCTACATTGTTGAACCCATAGTGAGTTCATATGTTTTTGCTAGTTTTTATTGTGTTGATCTACCTATTGCTCTATAGAGTACGCGTTGCAGTTTTGAATATTTGTGAAACTTGCCTCAATTTAGAATCTGGATTTAAAATAATACGTAATTTTCTAACATTCTAGAAACTTTATTATTGAATTTATTCTATTATTCTAGCAATGGATGGTGCTTCGGATGCAATGAAACCTGAGAGGTTTTAAGGTGGCAAAATTTTTTGCAGATGGCGGACTAAAGTCAAATTTTTGCTTATGTCGATGGGACTGTAGTGGGTGATTCACCCAATAATGCCATTCACGATTGATCAGACCGCCACCTATCTAACAGCGCGTGACTCCACACTTGACTGCATCTTAACTCTTTTGGCTGATAATCTCTGTGATGTGTATATGAATTACACAGACCCCACAGAGCTGTGGGATGCACTAGAGTGCAAATATGTCGTCTCTGAAGATGGTCACTTGTTGTACACTTGTGAGCAATTCTTTGATTTCACCATTGATGGTGCAAAGTCTGTTGTTGCCCAAGCTCACGAGATACAGCTGCTGGCTGGAGAGATTGCAAGTTTGGGATGTGCCTTGCCTGACAGATTTGTGGCAGCAGACATTATTGCCAAACTCCCTCCTTCATAGAGGGATTTTGCCACAAGCCTGAAACACAAGAGGGAAAATATATCAACTGAGAATCTGATTATAGCCCTCGATGTGGAGGAAAAAGCAAGGGCCAAAGACGCTCCTAACACATCTGTTGCTGCAGAGAATGGTGCTAGTGCAAACATGATGCAGAAAAAGGCCAACCACAAAAATAACAACAAGGGTAAGATGCAAACTGGTGGTAAAGCCAAGAAAACTACTAACTTCAAAAAGAAGAAAAATGAGAAAGACAACAGGGCATGTTTTGTGTGTGGCAAAGAACGGTATATTGCAAAAGACTGCCGCTACCGCAAAATCAAAGATGATGAACAGCAAAAGAAGGTTGTGAATGTGACCATTGGCAAACACAACGACAGCGAAGCCAATCCTTCTGAGTATGGTAATTTACCATTTGTTTTTTTAGCTATACAATCCTCAGGTTGGTGGGTTGATACAGGTGTCAATGTTCATGTGTGTCCTAATTTGTCTTTATTTTCTTCTTACTAGGGAACGTGGTCTTCCACCATCTTGATGGGAAACGGATCAGTTGCTTCTATTCTTGGTGTTGGTACGGTCGAATTGAAGCTCACTTCATGGAAGACAGTCCATTTGAAGAACGTGCAACATGCTCCAACAATAAACAGGAATATGATTAGTGTTTCCTTGTTATGTCAAGATGGTTTTAAGTTAGTATTTGAGTCAAATAAAGTTGTAACTTCCAAGTTTCGAAACTTTATTGACAAGGGCTATGTGAGCGGAGGCTTGTTCCGCCTAAGTACTCTTGATATGAATTATCAATTGAATTGTGCATCTGTGATTAATAAAGCTTGTGAAGCTGATGTATGTCACTCATGTTTTTGTCATATTGGTTTTGACACCATTGCTAGAATGTCCAGATTAGATTCTATTCCTAATTTTAATATGGTCAAAGGATCAAAGTGACAATCTTGTGTGCAAGCAAAACAACCTCGAAAACCATTCAAAAATGTAGAGGAAAAGAGAGATTTGGCACCATTAGATCTTATCCATTCTAATTTGTGTTAAATGAATGGAATATTGACTAGAGGAGGCAAGAGATATTTTATGAATTTTATATATGATGCTACTCATTTTTGTTATACTTATCTTCTAAAAACTAAAGATGAAGCTCTACATTACTTTAAAATTTATAAGGCCGAGGTTGAGAACAACCTTGAGAGAAAAATCAAACGGTTGCATGATGACTGTGGAGGAGAGTATACCTCAAATTATTTCTCTCAGTTTTGTATTGAACATGGTATTATCCATGAAGTGACACCACCATATTCACCTCAATCTAATGGGGTAGCTGAAAGGAAAAATTGAACTCTAACAGATTTGGTCAACACTATGTTAGAGAGCGCCGGTATGTCCTATGAATAGTGGGAGGAAGCTATTTTGACAGCAAATTTTGTCCTGAATAGAGTAGTGACTAAAAATAGAGAAGTCATTGCATATGAAGGATGGAATGGAAGAAAACCCAATGTCAAATTTTTGAGGACTTGGGGCTATTTGGCAAAGGTTAATCTACCTGAGCCAAAAAAGAGAAAGTATGGACCCAAAACAGTAGATTGTGTATTATTGGGATATGCACATAATAGTACAACCTATAGATTTTTAGTAGTTAAATCTGATATTGTAGAGCAAAATGTGAGTACTATCATAGAGTCAACAGATGCTTCATTCTTTGAGAATATATCTCTAATGAGAGCAGTAGGTAGCACATCTTATAATAAGAATAATCATACTCAAACAACTGCTCCTGAGGATTATACACCACCTCAATCAAACGATGAAATACACACACCATACAGAGAAGATAACAATTTAGTTGATCTTGAATCTCCTCGTAGCAGTAAGAGACAAAAGATTGTGAAATCTTTTGGTGATGGCTTTATTGTTTATCTTGTTGATGATGTGCCCAATACTCTTTTAGAGGCATATGTTTCTCCAGATGCAAAGTATTAGAAAGAGGTAGTCCATAGTGATATGGACTCCATCATGTCAAATGGGACTTGAGAGATCACTGATTGTCCAAGTGGGTGTAAACCAATTGGCTGTAAGTGGATCTTCAAAAAGAAATTGAAGCCATATGGTACTATTGAGAAGTACAAGACTAGGCTTGTGGCCAAGGGATTTACACAAAAAGAATGAGAGGATTTCTTTGACACATACTCTTCTGTTGCCCGAATTACCACCATTAGAGTATTGCTAGCAATAGCTTCTTCCTATGGTTTACTTGTCCATCAAATGGATGTAAAAATGGCTTTCCTTTATGGAAAGTTAGAGAAAGAAATATATATGGAGCAACCAGATGGTTATAAAATTCCTGGGCAAGAGAATAAAGTGTGCAAATTAATAAAATCCATGTATGGTCTTAAGCAAGCACCCAAACAATGGTATGAAAAATTCGACAACACTCTAACATCAGTCGAATTCAGCGTGAATGAGGTGAACAAGTGTGTGTATATCGTTGTTGTGGGGGTCAAGGAGTAATATTGTGCTTGTATGTCGATGACATATTAATTTTTGGAACAAGCACAAGCGTGATTGATTAGATCAAATCTTTCTTGTCTGAATGTTTTGACATAAAAGATTTGGTACTGGCAGATGTAATTCTGAATATAAAGTTGATTAGAAGTGAGGATGGAATCACTCTAAATCAATCTCACTATACGAAGAAAATTCTTTCTTGTGTTGGCTTTGATAATTGCAAAGTCTCTCCAACTCCCTATGATGCAAGCATCAAGCTTCGAAAATTCATGGGAGAGGGAAAAGATCAACTATGATATTCACAAATAATTGGTTCCCTTATGTATCTAGCTGGTGCCACACGACCTGATATCTCCTATGTTGTGAGCAAACTTAGTCGATTTACATCAAACCCAGGAGATGATCACTGGAAGGCACTTGAACGAGTGTTGCGATATTTGAGAGGCACAACCTAACTTGGAATTCACTACACGGGATATCCACCAGCGTTGGAGGGATATAGTGATTCCAACTGGATCTCAGAGGCGGATGAGATGAAAGTCACGAGTGGCTATGTGTTTACGCTTGTTGGTACTGTAGTTTCATGGAGGTCTTGTAAACAGACTGTATTAACAAAGTCTACTACAGAGGCTGAACTTGTAGCACTAGAAACAGCTACCAATGAGGCTAAATGGCTAAGAGGGCTATTGATGGACTTACCTTTTGTTGAAAAGCCGGTATCGCTTATCCTAATGTATTGCGATAATCAATCAATGCTATATCATGTTATGAATACAAAGGATAATTCAAAGTCCAACAAGCACATCAAGCGTAGACTAAAATCTGTCAAAAAGATGAAAAACTCCGGAGTTATAGCTACGAGCTATGTAAAAAGTGCAAATAATCTGGTAGACTCCTTCACAAAAGGATTATCACGGAATGTGATTTTCGTGATGTCTAAGAACATGGGTATGAGGCCCACCTGAAGTTACATAGCAACTATAACCTGTCCTTTTGATTGGAGATCCCGTGATTTAGGTACTAGGAAAAACAAGTTGACTAATGTAACCAAAGAGTACATTATAAATAAATAAATAATGTACTCATGTTCAAATGACACCAAGTACTCTTTACTGTATGGAAGGTTGGCATAAATTAAGTCTTAATGTTTTCTATTGTAAAGATATTAGCCTATAAGATATCTTGAAGGAAAACACCTACTTGAGCTTAACTGTAGGTCGCGGTTCATGAGAATAGGGCGTTCTCATAAAGACTCGTGAGAAGATACGGGAGCAGGCCATTAACGCTCCAAATAGGTGAGGTTGTCTGACAGCCTAGTATCAGTTCTGATTTCAAGTGAAATCTTTACAGACAAGGCTGAGAATTCAAGGCATAGTCCATTCTTTAGTCGTGGAAAAATGAAACTTGTTATTCTAGGTACAAGTTCAACCCATACTGGACTCATACCGAAAAACTGATATATAAAACAATATTGCAGCACAGTGATCTTTTATTCTTCATTCCTTGTTTGAAATTGGTGGGGGATTGTTGGAATTTGGCCCATTTAATGTGGCACATTCAGCTGAAATTCCACAGCAATGTGGTTGTTGGTTTTAGTCTCATACTTCTAGTGCATGGTGGTGCAAACCAATATAAATAGTAGCCCTCAAACTCATGACTGAATAGAGAAAGCAATAATGAGGGGTCTGACTATATGTACTCACACACACGCACGCGCGCGCGTTTCCGCGATTTTTCGCGTGTTATTCCTTGTTACTTGTGACCTGCGACGCACGACACTGGCGTGGCTGCATTGAGTATTCTTCACACTTGTATCCTTTACGAAATTTGAACCGTTCTGCACTAATATCATTAATTAGTGCGCGATTTATTGCCATAAGCGTCATTAATTGACTAGCAATTAGTGGACGACATTAAGAAGGAAACGGGTCCTACAGGGCAGTGATGTCAATATCAGGCCCTGGAGACATTCAGGTTTCCAACATACACAAAATTTTCTTCCATCTAATTCGTCTTCCTTTTTGGAAAGTTGTGTTGTGGGGTTTGAGCTATCAAAACTTCACCGACCCTCTTCCTTGGCATGCACCGAGGAGAAGAGTGAGCTATATCTTCGAACCTTTGTCGTCGTGAAACCTACACGAGGGACGGCAATAAGGTTTCTGGGCAGCGCATCTGCGCGACCGCTCGAAGCTGTTTTTGACATCAATCTGCGCTGCTACATCGATGAACCCAAAGTGAGTTCATATGTTTTTGCTAGTTTTTATTGTGTTGATCTACCTACTGCTCTGTAGAGTACGCGTTGTAGTTTTGAATATCTAAGAAACTTACCTCAATTTAGAATCTAGATTTAGAATAATATGCAATTTTCTAACAGATTGTGGCAGATGCTCTTGCTAATCAACAATGGATCGTTGATGTGTGTCGTGACCTCACTACCCCGCTGATCAGTGAGTTCGCTGGACTGTGGCTTCAACTGCAAGATTTCGGATTCGACCCTGACTGTGGTCTACCTAATGAGATTGAGTGGCGCTTCTCGCCGACAGGTATTTATACCACCCAATCAGCTTATCATCTTCAGTTCAGGGGATCCGCGACGTCGTCCTTTCCGCAGTCGTTGTGGAAGAATTGGGCACCCCCTAAGTGCAAGACGTTCCTATGGCTGATTCTGCAAGACAGGGTCTGGACGGCAGTGATGCTGCAGCGGCAGGGCTGGCAAAACCTCTACTTTTGTCAGCTCTGTCATCGTAACCTAGAGACTGCCACACATCTGTTGCAGGAATGCCCTTTTTCCAAGGAAGTTTGGGAGCAGCTCGAGACTTGGCTGGTAGGGACTTCCTTCAACCCGCCGATATGGTCACCGATCGATGGCCTGTCTGACTGGTTTCTCTACCCGAGCATTAGCAACCAATACCCCAAAGGCACTCCGGTCCGCCACCATCCTTGTCTGCTGGAGCCTATAGAATGAGAGAAATGTTTGCGCGTTCAGGGGCAAGGAGACAAACACTACTAGCTTGCTCGTAGCGATCAAGGATGGGTTGCGTCTCTGGAAGTACACCGGAGCGAATCATTTGGGGCTGCTACTAGAGGCAGTGGCACCTTGAGCTAGTCATTGATCTGGTTGGGTGCTCCTAGCCGCTACTTTGTGTTTTGAGCTTTTTTCTTGTATGTGTTGTTGTTAATTGCTCTCTCAGCCGCAAACCTTGGCCACGATCGGGGACGTCATGTATTGGCCTTATGTAATTTCTAAGACTCCCACTTACATAGAATTCCGCATCCAACGCTGCTCAGGGGTCTTTTCTAAAAAGAAAATTGTAAGATGGTAGATGACATTATAAACCATGCTAGAAAAATACTTCTATAATTTTTCATAAAGTTTTTCTTGCATTAGTCCATCGCTTCATGTGAGATTTGTTTACATGCTTTAAAAGAACAAAAAAATACAAAAAAATCTTAACATATTTTTTATTATGTTGTGTGTTGTAGTATATAATCTCAAGAAATTTTGCTTTCGTACATGATGTTTGCAAAGAGAAACATAAAGAAAAATTTCACTAGGAGCTTACTGGAACCATTCTAAATAGTTGGGGGTAAATTGGACAAAAAAATTCTTTTAAAAGATTAAGTGAACAACACAGATACTTTAATCTTAAGTGTAATAAAATGAACTTCTTCCTGAAGTAAATAACTTATTAGGCACTTCATTTGGAAAAAAATTGCTACATGACGATAGCGCACGATTTAAATCAAAATTTTATAGTTTTTTATCAGAAATAATAATTCAATTAACTTATTTGAACAGCAAGATTGTTGTCCAACGAAACATTAACATGCGGTGGGACGTGCACCCACATGAATCGGCTGTCCACCGAGAATTGCGCCATGACTAAGAAATATTACTTTGTCTCATTCTAACTCTATTCTTAGAAATGGTCAAAGTCAAACTCATTTAGATTTGACCAAGGTTATATTAAAATATATAAGTCACTAAGACATAAAATAAATATTCTATAGAAATATAATTCAAAGTGAATTTAATAGTACTAATTAATTAATATGGTGTTACGAAAGCTAATATTTATTTATAAATTTGGTCAAACTGAGATTAGTTTGACTTTGACCAATTTTAGAAATAAAGTTAGAATGGGACGGAGGAAGGCTGTCAGACTGTAGAAGGTTCTGAATTAGCATAATTTAACGTTCTAGATTGAGAGACGACATAACAATGTCGTTGATCATAACGGCCCAAATACTTATCTGAGCAAGAGCAATGCAAATTAGTTTGCTCGGTGGATTCGGATAGCCAAGAATGTTCACGTTTCCCGGCGACGGCAATGCTCCACTCCGCTGGATTTGAATCGCAGCCCCTCGTACGTGGCAGCCTGCGTTAAAATTCCGTCGGGCGTACGTCGTCGGAAACAGAGATGGAAGGAAAAGACAACACGAACACACGAGTACAGTGGCTGGCCGGGGACGGGGACGGGGACAGCGACCAGGGGTCCAGAACAGAACCGGAGCGAGGAGGTCGGCGACCACGAGTCAACCAACTAATCCAAAGCTACGCAGAACGGCGCCCGTGGCCCCGTGTCCACTCCACTCGCCTTTTGACCGGTAGGAGTAGGCCCCCTTCCCCGCGCCACCGCCTGGGCTACCAGCGCGGCGGCGCGCGCGTCCCGCGGAGCAAGCTGACGAGCTACAGTCTTTTGCAAGTACACGATCTGGCACTTCAATCGGTCAGGTCCCTCCGCCCGCCTGCGCTGCGAAATCGACGGGGCCCGAGGGGACGGGTCGAGCGCGCGGCATCATGCGCCTACAGCTTAGCTGACCTGGGCTACGTAACGTACCCCATGCCGAGCCCTGGAGCGCTGCGCGACCTGATTTGGACTGTGCCCGCTGCACGGTTGAGGCGTCCGATTTCGGAGAGGTGAAATGGCTGCCTGGCCGGCGAGCTGCCTCCTGGGAGCGTACGAGTGCTGCTTCTCCCAGTTACTAACTTGTTGGATCCACAATCAAACCACCTATATTTTGCATCAAACGACCCGTCCGGTTACCCCTCACCGAATTATAGGAGAGTTGAGATCACTGGATTGTCGTGTCCTGCTGGAAATGAGGAGCAACGGGTCAGCTTGTTGCGTTGCATGCGGTGCGAGCGATCTGGCCCGTTTAGCCCGCATCGACAGTGACGTCGAGTGCGCCTTGACCACCACGGCCACCCGTTGCTTCCCTAACGAGCTTGCCAAGCTTGTTGAGGCCACCATGGCTTCGATTTCCGGTGCCGTGGAAACCTCATCTTCTCGATGCACAGCACTGAAGAGCTCATGAGTTAGTTGTCGTTGTGCTTAACTGCAGAGAACTGATCTAAGGGCAAAAGAAAGTCTCGTATTGAGAAGAGGGAAGGCCGAAGGCGTGATCCGTCTACATGAGCTAGAAACATAATGAATTAAGAAACAATTGCGTGTACGGATGGATGGATTTCCGCCATAAAAATTTATCTAAGGCTATCTGCACCAACATACTCTATAACATACCTTAAAGTCTAATCGAAGTTACATCATATAACTTACTCTATATTTACTTTTACTCTACAAAATTTTCAGTATGCTTTACAGTAGATTTTATAGTAGCCTTTACAGCGTACCACCGCAAACAGTCTAAAGAGAAAACCGATTTGCGTCGATTCAGGGTCACTTGGCCCTTCTTACTCGTTCTGGTGATCAGATGCATGCTCGATTTGGAAACCATTTTACACTATGAAGCTCGATTTATTATTCAACGTGTTTAGTTTCAAAATGGTAAATTACTCACGTGTAGTTTCAACTTTACGTGTTTAGATAAACGGAAGTCTACGGAGACTTAGATCTGGGCAATACAGGCGCGAGATCGAGCACAAAAGGGTTGCAATACTTTCTAGCCTTGAATTTTTATTATTGGACTGCAAAATAGTAATGTACTGTAAAACATATCAGCTGTAGTATGTTCCAATAAACTCCCTACGCATCTTGGCTGGCCATGGAAGTGTTGTGTTCTGAGGATATGCCTAATGGTGAATTAGGAAATGGAATAATGATGAACAGGCTAATTAAGCTAGAGCAAAACGCCAATCATCATCTAATCTATTGGGATTGGGCTATGATGGACATACCTTCGGGTGTAGAGGCAGTAGCGGCTATGAATGTCTCAATGAAGACCTAGGAAGCAGGCAGAGCAGTCTCCGGCGAGTTGCTAGAGATCTAGGTGAAGCCTTCCTGAGACTCCTTCCTTAGGCGATCGGTCCCTCTGAGTTTTGGTGGCTATTGGCCTAATTCTGATTAGATTGATTGCTAAGGGTGTCTGTTGCCTTTATTATATAGAGAAGGAAGTGCCCGGGGGCCCCACTCAACAGATTATGTTGGGATATGAAGTCCCCGATCAGGACTTGGGAGAGGGAAGGAGATTGAGTTGGTTACTGCTGTAACTAACTCCTAATTACCCTGTGGTCATCTGATTATTTTCTAACATTCCCCCCTTGACCACGAGTCACATAAGCTAATTACTAAACACATAGACTTTTGACATTATTTCCTTATGCTCGACATAAAGGGAACGACGCATCAAAACAGCCAGTTACGTACTGCTTAACTCGACAACCACATTACATCTCACACTTAGAATCATGTCCTAAACTGAGTTTGGCCTATAAGTATCCAGGTATCATAGTCTCCCCCTCAAACCCATACCGGTTACGTGTCTCCTGAACACGCTGAGCGGAAAACCTTTGGTTAGCGGATCCTCGAGCATCTGCTCGATACTGATATGCTCTAGACCGATGACATGATCATGGATTCGTTCTTTCACAACGCAATACTTAATGTCGATGTGTTTGGCAGCACCATTTGACTTATTATTGTGAGAGTATAGTAATGCGGGTTTTTTATCGCAGTATAGCTTAAGTTGTTGCTCAATGCTGTCGACCACTCTAAGTTCGGGAACAAATTTCTTAAGCCACATAACATGCCCCGATGCCTCATAGCAAGCAACAAACTCAACATACATCGTGGATGATGTCATGATGATTTGTTTGGAGCTTTTCCAAGAAATAGCTCCATTCGTAAGGGTGAAATGTAGCCTGATGTGGATTTTCTAGTTTCTACGCACCCTGCGAAATCTGAGTGTGAGTAACCCACTATAAATAGTAAGTCTGATTTCTAATAAGTCAACATAAGGCTCTTAGTACCATGTACATATCTTAGTGCTTTCTTAACTGTCTTCCAATGGTCAGGTCTTGGATTGACCTGATATCTACCAAGCATCCGGGTAACATAAGCTAAGTCAGGGCATGTACAAACTTGAGCATATTGAAGGCTTCCGACAGCTGAAGCATAGGGAACTGCTTTCATCTGATCGACTTCATACTAATTCTTAAGACACGGAAAGTTCTCAAACTTATCGCCCTTGACAATGGGAGCAGGTGTGGCCTTGCTCTTATGCATATTGTACTGTTTAAGTACATTATCTAAGTATGTCTTTTGTGAAAGACCTAAAACCCCCTTAACTCTATCTTGGTGAATCTCTATACCCAAGACATAGGAGGCTTCACCTAGATCTTTCATATCAAAGTTTGAGAAAAAGAACTTATTAGTTTCTAATAGTAGATCAACGTTACTACTCGCAAGTAGTATGTCATCTACATAAAGCACGAGAAATGTGAATTTTCCGTTCTTAAACTTAGTATATATGCAGTTGTCCTCCTCATTCTCATTGAACCCAAATTTACTGATTGTCTCGTCGAACTTGAGATACCATTGTCGTGAGGCCTGTTTGTGTCCATAAATGGATTTCCTAAGTCGACATCTCATGTTCTCCTTATCCTTAGTGACGAAACCTTTCAGTTACATCATATAGACGTCCTATTTAGATCTCAATTGAGAAATGTCGTCTTTACATCCATCTAATGTAATTTTAAGTCATAATGCGCTACTAATGCCATGATGATTCTGAGTGAATCCTTAGTCGAAACGGGTGAGAATGTTTCATTGTAATCAACACCCTCTCTTTGAGTGAAATCTTTTGCAACAAGTCTGGCTTTGTACTTTTCAATGTTCCCTCTGGAGTCACGTTTGATTTTGTAGACCCATTTACAGTCTACTGTTTTGGCTCCTTTAAGAACTTCAACTAATTCCCAGACTTTGCTTGCATTCATAGACCTCATCTCATTCTCTATGGCTTTACGCCAGTCAGATGACTGAGGACTGGTCATAGCTTGTTCAAATGGGGAGGGATCATCCTGCATTTGAAACTCTTCACTCATATAGACCTCATAGTCATTCGGTATTGCGGACCGTCAGACTCTCTAAGATCTCCTAAGTTACGCATCATTTTGGAGCGGTTGTTGTTCCTCATTAGCAACATCTGACTGAGGTTGCTCAGAAGGCTGAGCTGGCTCCTGTTGTACATGAGCATCACTATTTTCTATTGCTGATGGAGAACTAACAACATGTGTTGCACTACCATCATTAGGCATTTGTGGTGCATCGACAGCAGGTAGAGTGAAGCATGGTTCTTGAATCATAGGAGTGGACGCGTAGACCCGCTTCTCCTCAAGATCAATCTCACGTCTTACCATGCTCCCTCCGATCATTGAATCCTCTAAGAAAATGGCATGTCTCGTTTCTACAAACTTAGTGTGCCTATCAGGACAGTAGAAACGAAAGCCCTTACTCTTATCTGGATAGCCAATAAAATGGGAGCTAACTATTTTATGATCCAACTTTTCTAAGTTTGGGTTAAATATCTTAGCCTCAGCAGGACAACCCCAAATGTGCAAGTATCTAAGTGAGGGCTTACGTCCAATCCACATCTCATACGGTGTTTTTGACACTGCCTTGCAAATGAATGGCGATTTTTAACGCCTCCATCCACAAGTTAACCGGTAAGCCTGAATAACTAAGCATGGATCTAACCATGTCCATTAGCGTACGGTTGCGCCGTTCCGCTACTCCATTTTATTGAGGCCCGCCCAGTGTAGAATACTTAACAACTATGCCATGTTCCTGTAGGAACCGTGCAAACAGTCTTGGAACTTGGCCATATGGGGTGTGCCGACCGTAGTACTCACCACCACGATCGGACCTAACGACATTTATCTTAGTGTTGTGCTGATTTTCAACGTCAGTCTTAAATATATTAAATTTATCTAATGCTCCGGATCGATCCTTGATTGGATAAATGTAGTCATAATAAGTATAGTCATCCGTGAAGGTTATGAACGAGTCAAAACTATCAACAGAGACAATGGGAAAAGGGCCACAGATGTCTGTGTGTACTAATTCTAATATTCTCGTACTGCGTTTGGCGCCTTTTTTAATAGTCTTAGTGAATTTGACTTTTATGTAGTCTATACATTCTTCTGAATCCGAAAAGTCCAAACGAGGAAGAATCGATTGCGAGACAAGTCGTTCAATTCTCCCCCTTGAAATATGGCATAAGCAACAGTGCCATAATGTCGATGATGTTTTGGGATCGATTATTTTGCGCTTGTGAAAGTCTGAGTTGTTACTTGAGGAATTCTGAATGTGACTTATCTGATTCACATCATCATGTGTAGATAGCAAATAAAGTTGGTCTTGTCTAATGGCAAATCCCACAATCTTATTATTAAACTTAATGATACATTTGTCATTACCAAAGTGATATACAAATCCATAATCATCTAAGTATGAAACTGATGTTAAATTCCTCCTAACTGAGGGTACATATAGGACATCATGAAGCACAAGTACAAAATCATCACTAAGTACTAAGGGTATTTCTCCAATGGCTTCAACATGAGCTTCGTGACTGTCAGCAACTCTAATGCTCCTTTCTCCTCTTCTTAGGTTCCTCCTTATATTCAATCCCTGCAACGAATGAGTAACATGCACAGTGGCACCTGAGTCAATTCATCAAGTAGATGATGAATAGTCTAAGTACAAGGATTCATCAACTGAAGTTACTAAATCCATACCTCTCTTATTGCACCACTTTAGAAAGCCAATGCAATCTTTTTGAAAGTGTCCCTTCCCTTTACAAAAGAAACACTTATCCTTATCCACTTTCTCACCCTTGCTAGAGTGTTCATGTGGGACTTTAGCTTTGCCCTTGTCCTTCCGAGGAATGTTGAGGTTTGTCTTTGAAGAATGGAAGTTCGTCTTGCCTTTTCCACTCACATAGTTGATAGTGTCACCTCCACGAGCAGACTTAATTATTTCCTCTTCTTGGACACACATAGCCATCAATTTCTCTAAGTTCCATTGCTCTGGCAAAGAGTTGTAGTTGATGACAAATGACTGAAATTTTTTTGGAAGTGAAGCGAAGATGACATGCACAAAGAATTCATCTTTCATCCCTAAGTCCATTGTCTTAAGCTTAGTAGTCATGTTTGTCATCCTAAGTATGTGATCTATCACATTACATCAAGTGAATTTCTCAGTAAAGAGCCTCTTAATAATAGTGCTCGCAGTGGCCTTAGACGAGCCAGTGAACTGACTCTTGACTTTTTGGAGGTATTTTATGGTAAACTCGCAATCAAGAATGGAGTTCCTAATTGCTTTTGAGATAGTGCCCTTAATTATCATCAAACACTTCTTGTTTGATGCATTCCACTTAGAACGAACCTCAATGTAGGATTTGATAGCCTTGTTATAAATATTAATCCGCTTAGTGTAGTCCTCTTGACTCTCCCGAGGTTGTTTCTCAGGAGGAGTGACATGAGCTAAGGGTAGAGGTGTCGTCAGTGCTAAGTCTAAATCTGAAACTGCTAGAGTAATCTCTAAGATTTCTCTCCATGCACCATGATTGTTGCCATTAAGGTGCTCAATGGAGGACATAAGACTGAGTGTGTGATTCACGCCTGAGGAACCTTCGAAAAGTGTGAAAAGAACAATAAAACATAAGCGAATGCATAAACTTATTAAAAGGCACACAAAGATGCAGTGTTTTGTCTTTTCACGTTGGCTACTTCAACAAAACATGCCATCTAAAATAACTTAGAAAATGGCATATTTTATTTTTCACGATGGCTACTCAAGAAAATTTCATGTCTTAATGACTGAGAGTATAGTAAATTATGTTGTTCACGTTGGTTACTTAAGCATAATTTACCATGAAACTGAGAGCATAATAAAACTTTGATGTTCATGTTGGCTACTGCAAAATTTTATCATGCAAGATATAACTGAGAACATAGTAATTTTAATTTTCACGTTGACTACTTCTTAAAATTACCATGAAAACTAAGACAACGATGCATAATTACAGGAATTTTCTTAATTTATTGAAATTATCTACAACAAATATTAAATTAAATGACTGATAAAATTACTAAGTGAGTAGTAATAATATAAATAATTATACTAAAACATTACACCATTACATTGCAATACATCACACAAAACTAATTATTTTCTCAGCCAATTTAATTTAATCAATGGGCCCCACATAAAACTTATGTCCATATATTATTTTCTGAAAAATTACAGAAAATAAACTAAATATTTAACATACTGCTAATTAGCCTTCAAAGGCTCTAAAATGGCCCAGCCCATTATGCTAAATCTGAGAAAAGGTTAACTTAATTTCGGGTGACCCAAAACTGGAAACCAGCCTACTGAGGAATTGAGCCCAAGGCCCATAACTACAAATGACTAAAATCTTGGAAAAAGAAAAACAAGATCCGGCCTTTTGGCCCGGTCTGCGGCTGATTTGGCCCAAGAGCCCGCTAACTAAATAGGAAAAAAATCCGGCTAAATGTTAAGGGCGGCCCAGCCGGCCCATGCGCGCGCCCGCGCGGGCTGGGAGCCCACCGTGTTGTGCCGCCTATTGCTGGCCATTCGATCTGAGTTGGACGGCCAAGATTTTTGGGCCACGTCGGCTGATTAATCTGCATCATTGTTTGGACGATCAACGGCTGAGAGGGATCAGACTAAGATTTTTCAGGCAAAAACCCTAGCCACTCGCTCATTTTATCCCGATCCATTCGTCCTGGCCGAGAGAGAGAGAGCGGAATGGCGGTCGAGTGGCAGCACCGTCGAGACAGCGGGGAGACGTCGGCTCCGTCGCAACACCGTGTCGACGCACGAGTCTGGCTCGCCGTCGATGGGTGGACGCTGGCCAGAGACACTGAGGTTGGGCCGAAAACCCGAGGGGCCCTCGTGCGCTAGGGTTATGGTTTCGGCCCTTCCCCGCGGCGAGGCTGAGGCCCGGTGGTGCACAGTAGTCCTCTCGTCGGCGCGCGATGCTCGCCGTTGGGTGAGCGCGCCACCGCCGAGGGGACCGTCGAGATGCCGAAACCGGCTGAGGAGGTGCTAGCCTCGGGTGCTCCGTCGAGGAGCCCAACCTAGGAGCACGGCGGCCTTGTCTCCAGCGAGCGTGGGGCGTCGCGTGGAAGACCAAGGTCGAGGCTAAGGTGAGTTTATCTAATCCCCTCCTGATCTGAGTTGCGATCCAAGTTTAGTTGTTGAAATTGTGCTAAGTGTGTTTCTGATTCAACCCAAATTGATATTTCAAATCAATTTGGACCCTAATTGTGGTCTGATTTGGGTACCAATTCGAAATTGATTCGAATTCGGTCTGATTTGGGATTGGGCAACCCTAATCCCCTTATTTTGATTCTGTTTTTGTAGGAGAACAAAACCCTAATCTCTTAGTCTGAATCCCCTCCTTCTAAACATGATGTGGAACAGAGGCTTAGGTTTAGATCAATTTGATCTCTGTGAATTCAATCAAACATGATTCAATTGAGGTGGCTGAAGCCCTAATCCCCATTTTGGGGTCGCTCTGGCGCCATTGTTATGTTATGAGGATATGCCTAATAATGAATTAGGGCACGAACTAATGATGAACAGGTTAATTAAGCTAGAGCAAAACACCAATCATCATCTAATCTATTGGGATTGGGCTATGGTGGACATACCTTCGGGTGTAGAGGCAGTAGCGGCCATGAACGTCTCGATGAAGACCTAGGAAGCAGGTAGAGCAGTCTCCACCGAGTTGCTAGAGGCCTAGGTGAAGCCTTCCCGAGACTCCTTCCTCAGGTGCTCGGTCCCTCTCAGTTTTGGTGGCTATTGACCTAATTCTGATTAGATTGATTGCTAAGGGTGCATGTTGCCTATCTTATAGAGGAGGAAGTGCCCCAGGAGGCCCCACCCAACATATTCTGTTTGGATATGAAGTCCCCGATCAGGACTTGGGAGAGTGAAGGAGATTGAGTTATTTACTGTTGTAACCAACTCTTAATTACCCTGTGGTCATCTGATTATTTCCTAACAGGAAGCTCCATCATCACCGCTCCGCTACTCCCCTCCCCGATCTCCCTGCTCCGTCCACGGTCTACCTTGTGACCCGCCAAACCAGCACCACTCCCGAAGACGCTCCTCGTTTCATCGAAAAAAAAAGAAGACGCTCCCGGCCATAGTCAACAGCACCACGCCAGAAGACGCTCCCCACCACGGCCATCTGTGTCGTTCTCGTAGCTGTTCGCCGCCACGGCCAGCAGCGCCATACCCAGACCCGCTCGCCGCCCTGGCTGGCTGCTGCTGCCATGAGTTGCCCGACCTTGGGCGTCCCCACCCTCTCGTCTTCATCACACGGACAGCGAGGTGGCTATGGCCGTGCGTAAGACCATCCGCACTCGCGTTGTAAACTATACTCTATAATTTAAATCATACTTTATAAACTTTATATTTTTATTATATGCATTTTGTAAACTTGCTAGTAACATTTCTAGTAGAAATCGAGTTTCTAGGCCCTGTTTGACACAACTTCTACTGCAACTTCTTAATAAAATTAAGCTGAGGGTGTGCTAAACAGGAAGCTTCTGTAACAGCTTTTTAGTTCAACAGCTTCTCATAATTTAACTAAGCCCTGTTTGGCACAGCTTCTGCTGCAGCTTCTTCATAAAAATAAGCTGAAGGTGTGCCAAACAAGAAGCTTCTGTAACAGCTTATTAGTTCAGCTGCTTTTTGAATGAACTAAAAGCGGGACATAAGCAGAAGCTGCTTTCCACTAGCTTTTCAAACAAGCTGCTTTTGTAATAAGTTTCAGCTGTGTCAAACAGGATCTAAAAGCATGACATAAACAGAAACTGCTTTCCACAAGCTTTTCAAATAAACTGTTTTTTTTAACAAGTTCTAGCTGTGGCAAATAGAGCCTTAGACCGTCCGCACTGGGCTACTGGGAGCCCTTAAGGGACGCTAAATTTCCAGGTGGGGCCCACTTCGGGTGCTGGAAATTTAGAGTATGCTGGAAAATTGGAGGTAAAATTTATGAAAATTGCGCTGTAAAATTAGATGATGCTGGAAGTTTAAAGGAAGTTGCTGTAAATCTATAAGACCTACGTTTTAGAGTAAGTTTTTAGAGTATAGAGTGCGGATAGTCTTAGTATCTTTTCCAAGATTATCACCGCGCCTAGCCCAATCGCCCGTGCCTGCAGCCAGCTCGTGTCTCGTGCCGGACAGCGGCGGCACATGTCGGCGCATACGTCACCAATAGCCAGGCCCACGCATGACTATAGCCCGTTGTGTTGTCTTCGTGTAAGGAGCACTACTTGTTGGTGACTGCCGATACATCTCCATCACTGCCTCTTAGTTCTTGAACTGTCATTCTATTCAAGGTAAATCAGTGTGAATGTTTGGGAATTGGCCCACTTCAGTATGCAGTGAAGATGGTAACCCTAACCGTGGTTGCATGCACTCCACATGAGCGAGCAATAATCACTAGAGCGGTCATCAGAGGTTGATTGAGAGCACGGCGAGAGTCAAGACCTCATTCTCTATGCCGGTCCAATTGAACCATTTCCTGTTGTGCCGGTCCAGACACGAGGCCCGAGGGTACCAATGTCATTTGTTCAACTCCTTATTTTGTGTGCAAGTGCTGAGAACTTACTGAAATTTAAAAGAAGGGAGCATTTTTTTAGATGTAAACATGTTAACGTGTACTCTATCTGTTTCATTATTCGACACTAGTTAGTTCAAAATAAACTAACTAGCATCAAATAAACATGTGAACTCTATTTCTTTTTAGTTTATATAGTAATGCTACAATAAAATTTAGCAGCAATTGTATTAAGATGGTACACACTCATGTTACTCCAAATTCGTGCTCTGAAGGAATATTTCCACCCGTTTACGACATTATCAAAAAGATTTCACGCTCTATTTATAAATCCTCTCACGCTCGTCGTACTCTAAGTTCATACTTCATATCAACTTTTTTATATTTCATACAATAATCTTTTATTTCACTTTTTCCATTTTTTTATTCTCTACTTTCTTTCTTCAACCTCCACACCACGCGTGGCGTACCACTTTGGCATTGCTATGCGTGACGGCCAACTGTACTGCACTAATATAGCACATTGGTTAGTGTCTCCCGGTGCAGCCCACCCCGACCTCTCTGTACGTCATGTGTGACGTCTCACACGGGTTCAGTACCCGTTGCGGACGGTCTAAGCTACCAACAAGAGTCCTAGAATTTAGTAGTCAAACGAAAACCGTCGCAATAATGCCAATGACAGACAATAATAGTTGTAAACTTAATAAGTAGCAAAAACAGAAGAACACAATAACTTGGTTGTTGGTACTGTTGCTTTTGCTTTGTGTAGCAAGACGATGAGATGTTTTGTGTAGCTGAATGATGCCCTTGAATCAAGAGAGGTCCTGGTTGCACACCCTCTTCTCCAGGTTGTTTTTCAACTGTGGCACACACCTACAGTCAGTGCTGATGTTCCCAGTTGCCGTCACCCTGGCCCCAGACCCCTTCCATGACCATTCATCAAATATTTAAACTGAGACCGCCGCAGGAGGCGCCGTTTGATCTCTGATGAAACACGAAGCGAGTCACCGGACTGCGCAGACGCAGCCAAAAAAGCCAGCGGAAGACCCGGCCCCACCGCTGGCCACCTACCCCACCACCCCGTTTCCATTCCATTCCACGGCTGCTTTCTTCTGGCTCCACACCACCCTGAAGACCAGAGTAGCCGCAGCCGGAAGACACCGTCGTTATCATCCCCTCGCTTATAAATACTACCCGTCCCTGCCTTCCGTTCTCCTTTCGTCCATCTCTCCGGCACTTCTTCCGGCGCCGCCCTCGTCCCCCGGCTCCGCGTTCGATTCTCTTCACCGGCCCGAAGACCTGGAACAGCCGAGGATGTCGATGCTGCCGACGAACGACGCCGTCTCGCTTGCCTACCCGGGGCCGGCGGCGGGGGGCCTGCTGCTGCCGGACGCGCTGCTCTTCCCCTTCGACGGGATCACGGCCGAGGACCTCCTCGGCGCCGACCCGGCTCCCCTCGGCGCCGACCAGCAGCCCCTCCCCCTGCCGCCGTCTTCATCCGGGACGAGCGGCTGCTTCCACGCCGAGGGCCTCGCTCTCCCCGCGGCGAAGCCGGCCTATACCGAGGTGACTACGGCCGCCGCCGCCGTCAGCGTCGCTGGGGACGCTGGCTCCTCGCGCGCGCCTCCGTCGCTGGCGCTGCCGCCCGTGCTCGGCGCCACCGGTCACATCAGGACCTCCTGCTACCGCGGAGTGACCAGGTATGTACATCTCCGTGCGTGCCGATCGCGCGGCTGCACCGACGTAGTACTAGCGGCGGTAGTAGTATAACCGCGCTTATTAGCCCCCGCGTAAGCGTGGTTATTGGCGAGTGTAATCAACAGCGTCACGTGACTAATCTCGCGCGTGCGCGCGTTGATCCACAGGCACAGGTGGACGGGGCGGTACGAGGCGCACCTGTGGGACAACACGTCGTCCCGGAAGGAGGGCCAGAAGCGCAAGGGACGCCAAGGTGATCAACTCAAACCAATCCCCAATTCCTGTCTAGTCTCGCTCTCGCCCTGCCCTCGCCTCCCCTCGCCTGGCCTCTGATTACCGGGGAGTCTCGCACTTGAGGTAGTGGGTGGGCCCGGGGTGCAGTGACTGGGCGCTGCTCCGACGGGACGGGGCTTTGATTCGGTGCATGGACGGATCTCTTGTGTAATCTCCTGGGGCGGAAAACCCGATGGGATGTCGCCGTTTCGGGAAAGGAAGAAGAAGAAGGGACCGGCGTCTTCATCCCAGTCCCAGGATTCTCTGCGGAGCCGGGCCCCCTCTTTGACCGTGCAGATCACTAGGCCTAGTACGTAGCTTAGATGCCTGTTTTGTTTGTTTTTTCCTGTGGCTATGCCGCTACAAAAGCAGTATGATCGTCCCTGAGATTTTGGTTATTCTCTTGACGTGGCGATTAGCATGCCGTCGATAAGTACATTTGTACATGCCAGTTTCAGTTTGGAGTCAGGGATGCGGTGTGCGCAGCTTTTGCCTTTTCCACTTGTGTTCTTTTAGCTCACGCACGGTTGGATCGGTTAAAGTTTCTTTCTTCCAGGGCAAGCTTTTCCAACTGGTTTCACCCGGCCTATCGTACGTGGAGAGGATTTTGATTTTTGAATTTCGAAAAAAGCTGAACATTTTGCAGTAACACCGGCAGCTAGCTAGGGTGACAACAGCTAAGCAACGCCACCAGTGACGTTTCTTTTCAGTCAGTGTTGATTATGCATGACCATGCGTTAAGATCTTCGTATCATGTTTGTCTTTTGGATAGTCATACACGGAAAAGGAATCTAGAACCTGGATAGATAGAGGTTGCATGTACCGCGGCTGCTCTAGGTGAGGTCAAGGGCTGGAATCCCACTTGAAAATTAGAAGGCGGTGGGTATAGTATATAACTGTTTCAATGGTCATGCATGTAAGGTACTACCTGGATGATGATGGACATTTTTTCATCAGTTCATTTATGGTCCAGACTTGGAAAGCATGCCGGAATGTTGGGATTCAACTTGCATGACTCTGGTATACTACATAATTTTTGTGGGGAAAAAGGAACTATGATGACGTGCTTTAATCTGAATGTAGAAGTAATATGGTCGTCATATATTCGCCACAAAGTGCTATGTTTGGTTGCCGTTGCTTGCAGATATTGTGCATGCCACGTTCCCTTTTAGTATAGTAAATAAGTTAGGTTTACGACCATTTTTGCACATGGTGTTTGATTCTCGTATCTTGGGCTGCTGGGTAACATAATTCATGAATGAGAACACTTACGGTGGTAGCATGCATTATATGAAAATAAATATGGAGACGTTGCTCTAGACTATACGGCTGCATGCCGTTTGTTTCTGTTTTTGCATTATGTCACCCGTCCCTTGCTCACAAAAAGATGACTACCTTTCTTGTGAATTTTTGCTCAATTCAATGCTTAGATGCTTCGACATGATGCTCAATTATTTGTTCATATTTCCTTCTTTGGAATTCTATATTTTGTGTTTTCTTTTCTTCTTGTTCTAACTGGCCTTTTCATGTCTACTGTCCCTGGTTATTATCCCTGCCGGTTGCATGGGGATGTTCTACAGTTTATTTGGGTATGGACAGTTTCGTCTTAGCTTGGTTTTTTTTTTCAAGTGTACCTTTTCAGCATAACGTTAAGTTAAATATAAAACTGCATGGGTGCAGGTGGCTATGACGAGGAAGACATGGCTGCCAGGGCATATGATCTTGCTGCTCTGAAGTACTGGGGTGCTAATGCTACTACTAACTACCCTGTATGTGATGTACATCTCTTTATTACTGAGCGTTCTTTTTTTTTCATTTGCAGTAACATTCAATAGAGATGCATATCAATAAGTCGTGGAAAAACATCGAGATTCAGTTTAAATATTGGCATATTGCACATTACATAGGAATTGTCATGAATAAGTGTTTTTTTTGAAAGGCCATGAATATATGTGTTATTCTTCAGGTTTGCATTAAAATCCATCATATCGTCGCATCATGTAATCACATGTAGTTTCAGGCTTTCAGCCTGACGGTCAGAAATTTCTTGTTTGCACTCAGAAAATCAATCAGGTGTTTAGCTACCCTATAACTTTGATTTACCATCTCTCTAATATGTCAAGAGTAGATTCCTTTGCCAGACTCTCACTCCGTGAGACTCAATTATATTCCAGCTACCGAGTGAGTACTGTATTGAATCATTTTAAGGTTGCTATATATTTTAGAACGATTACAGAATATTGATTTCATACACTCACTTTGCTCATGATATATGGCTGAAAGTGGAGCATTTTTTTTTCAGAAAGAAAACTACATCAAGGAGATTGAGGAGATGCAAAACATGAGCAGGCATGAGGTTGTAGCCTCACTGAGGAGGTATTTCATACTTCATTCTACTGGAACCGCACGATATCCTTTCTGCTTATATATGTCAACTTATAACTACACTCTGTAATTTTTAGGAAGAGCAGTGGCTTTGCTAGAGGAGCGTCCATCTACAGAGGTGTCACAAGGTAATGTTCTGCTGCAAACCGATAATGGATCGATATCTCTTCTGTGTCAGTGACTATAAATTTGTTTTGTCAGGCACCACCAAAATGGACGCTGGCAGGCAAGAATCGGTCGTGTTGCAGGTAACAAGGACCTGTACCTTGGGACTTTTGGTAAGAGCCTGCACACCAAGACTTGTAACAAGAACAATGAATAGCTTTATATACCGGAACATGGTATCGCAGTCTGCTCATGTATATTACCTCGGAATCGAAATGTTAAATTCTGAACAAGCTGTTGTAGCAATGAATTTTTTGAAACAAGTCATCCTGCCGTTTTCTGACGCATTACCATCGACATTATGTTGTAGAATGGCTAGTTGTCCTCTTGTGATATTCGATCTTCTTCAACCACAGTCCTTGTTCCATTCTATGATCGCGCTAGACCAGCTAGTTCTGCGATGCACTTCTGTTATTATTCCCTGGAACTAATCCATTGTTGCATTTTACATTGAATACATTAGTGCTGAAGATTTGTTCTAGCCATGACACATCTCGATTAATACAAATTTAATCCTGCTTGCAGCAACCGAAGCAGAGGCTGCCGAGGCATACGACGTTGCTGCACTGAAATTCAGGGGCGCCATGGCCGTGACCAACTTCGAGCCCAGCCGGTACAACCTGGAATTAATCGCGCAAATCAACCTTCCTGTCAAGGGACCTGGAAGGCAGCTGAATCAGAAGCCAGCTTCCGAAGCAGGCAACCAAGTCACTCTCGACCACCCCTCTTCGTTCTCCCAGCAGTCCAGCAACAACAACAACCTGCCGCAGTACCTCTTCCCCAACCTCCCGCAGCCCCAGCCGTCTCATCCTCCGCAGGCTGTACCTCCACCAGACTACAGCAACATGTATCAGCCCAACTTCTACTGGCCGTATGGTTCCGTGGAGCAGAAGGCGCTGCCTGGCAGCAGGTTGGAAATGGTGAACGGTCTCCTGCGGCTGGCCAACTCCAATGCCTACTGAAGCCTCGGCCGAGGAGGTGATGTTTTGGCACAGTAACTGGGAGTCTAGTCTATTGTGTGGAACCGGGTCACCTGAACATAGGGTATAGCCTCACTGAGGCGTTGGGTTCTGCCCCTTTTCAGTGTACAAAGACATCCAGACTCCAGCGAAGGTAGCTAGATGCTGTTTGCTACCGGTGGCGACAATATATAGATATGCAAGCGCGAAGCGCAGCGTATCCAGCCGTGTGCGTGGGATCTCCCGGGATGACTTTGTTTTATATTTACCTCAGAAGTGCTAGGTTACCAACTAAAGGTTTCTTTTGGACAAATCAGAAATGCAACAGCGAATGCTTCAGGCTTTCAGCTTAACGGTTGATCTTAGAGATGTGGTTAGATTGTCAAGATGGCGAGGTCACGGGGGCTTACTGATGCTGGAATTGCCGCGCTGCAGCCTCCAGTCCTGCTGGCCAGACTTAGGGCCGCATGATTGTCATTGCTGATGACGGGCCATTGCCGCCTGGCTCGACCTCGTAGAAGTGCCGCGTCCAAGCTTACCCGAAGCCTGGTAGGGTCGCACAAACCCGGGCGTTTCTCGCGTCGCGTCCGAGCAGGGCAGCATGGCTGATGGCTCTACGCCCCAACCACCAGAAGTCACCAATGGGCAATGGCCGCAGCGAGCCAGCCACGGCCCACGGTTGCCGGAATGCCGGAGCTGGGCCTTCGCCGACTGCGCCATGATTGATACGCGCCCAACTATCACCGCCTGCCTCGCTCGTAGGTTAGACGCTGTCCGAGGTGGGCTATGCCAGTTCTCGGCGAGCCATGCGGTCACCAGGGGTTTCACATCCGTTGCACCTAGGTCTTTGTACGCCATAGTGCTTAGCGCACTAGGCATTGGACTCGTCGCACCGAAGCTCGAGGCGAAAACACGACGGCAAATGGCGTGAGTACGGGCACTGCCTACCATGTGGCAAAGCGGTGATGAAATGTTTGAGGTATCCATTGGAGCATTCAAGGAATAACTAAGACATAAGAAAGTGCAGGGTTCCGAATCTGAATTTAATCTTTCGTCAACATAAATGTATACCAAAATAAACAATGTTCAAAGCATGAGGCATTCATACACAAATCTTACTGTGCTGGATCACAGACTTGCATACTCTTTGTAGTACTCGCCAGATGTTTATTCTACTTGGAACAACAAGCATATTGCTGGCAACGCCACATAATGAAACTAGCCTCCACTCAACACAGTGAAAAGTGCAAATGGCATGTAGAAGAGTGCTCACCCTTATTACGCCTTCACTTGAGGAGGAGAGTCTCCTCCCTGCAGAGCGGGATCGGATCTGACAGCATCCAGCGTCTTGAAGAACTCCTCAGGAAGCGCGACAGGCCGGTGCTGCGGAACATGCTTAGGAATTGGGGTGTCATCTTCAATCACTTCGCATTCATAGTCATCAGGAACACCCCATGGATCCCATTCTGCCATCCATTGCAACAAATATGTTAGAACAATCTGAAGCTCAAAGGTTTTGTATGAGCGAAAGGTACATTCAGGCACACATGCTGGAAAGTGTAGAACTGACCCTAGAACATAATCATATAGATAAGCAGTACATAAATATACTTTCAGACAAAGTCAGCATTCTTAATCCAAAAGAATAAGGTGACAAGTAAGTCAGTGTTTGCATCGTTGTGTTATTGTAACAATATCTTAGCATACTATAAAAGACACACAAGATGTTATCCATTCTTGCAATCATTAAGAAGCTTTTCAGCCAACAGATGATTTTCATTATCATATTGATACAAATAAAAAGTTTTGGCATGCAGTTCCATTGGAAAAGAATATATAATGACAGTGTTAAGGTGTCTATGGATTTGCATTTTTGCTATTCCCTCTGTTTTTTCATTGGCACTGCTAAGTACTGCTTTGTACTAAGCAATGGCTACAAAAAGCAAAAGGAGTAGTAAGGCACTGTAAATCCATAGGGAAAATATGGGCAAATAATTCTCATGATTGATTTCAATTATTCTTTATTACTCAAACACAAAAAGGCATTAACCGAACCAATCTGTTTCCTTCCCATATTTTTCTCAGAAGATAGGAACAGCATGACACATTTCATCAGAACTAGCACAAAAGAAGAGATCAAATGCTGCATGAACCAACTGTTTGATATACTCCTAGAAAAAAAAAAGTGCACTAATAAATCAGCCCAATGCACTGATCCTAACGGGAGTTCACAGATGCATATACTGGAATAAGAAGTGACCATTTCCTAACGCGCAATGCATAAGACTAGATGCACGCATGGCTACAAGCAAGACATTTATGAACTCTCCAGTGCAGTCTCATACATTTTCAAGCACCAATCAATCCATCAAAGAGCTCAATGTGCTGACATGATCGGCTTGGACAACGCCTACCACACATTATTCCACAATGCTAGAACAGCAACTGCCAACCATAACATTCCAGTCATCATTCTATATGATTGTCTCCAAGAAACCCGATCCTATCACCTATCAAAAGATGGCCATTTTTCCTCGGCGAGTTAACCACACTCATCAACTGTAACATAGGTGATGTCCTCAGATCAATAGAAGCATCTATACCATGTAAAAATTGAGCTAACTGAACCAAACATATCAATGACCCTAATCACTGCTTAGGGATCAGTAAAGCCTAAAAATGGAATCAAGTACAGGGATAACGAGAGCGAGGTGAGTGAAGAGGGAGTAGGGATAGCAAAGAATCACGCACCAATCATCTTGTTGATGAGCTTGAGCTCGTCCTGAGCCTCCTCGATGAGCTCTTCCACCTGCCCGCATCCGATTCTGTCCTCGATGAGCTTCCAGTCTTCCTCCTCCTGGCAGATCTGGAGGCGGTGCTTGGTGAAGGACTCGACGGCCTTGCGGTAGCCCTCGTCCTTGGGGACGGCCTCGATCTCCTTGAGCGTGCGCGTGTAGAGCCCGACGAGCACCTCGCGCGCGTTTGGCACCACTTCAAGGCCCACGATCCCCGTCGTCTCCTTCACAGCGCGCGCCGCCCGCAGCGCCGTCAGTGCGCCCCCGCCGGTCAGGATCCGCCGGAGGAACATCGCGCCGTCGTCGCTTGCGGTCGTAGTGGTGGCGTCTCTGGAGGATGCGGAGGACGCGACAGACTGATGTACGTATTGGGAAGAGTTTTTTTTTTTTTTTGTCTTCATGGGGGGAGAGTTGATGTGGGCGGGCCGTGGACTCGCTGGGCTTACACCTTTTGTTCTCCCAGTGCCGTGGGCTGACCTACAAAACTGCAGGGGTCGATCGCTTTAAGATTCGTTGATATAAACAGATCCAACAGTGCGAACGAAGTGCGGGCTGGAAACAGAAACAGGGTCAAAAGGGACATCACTTGTCACAATTCTACTGGTGCGGGATGGGCGGCAAGCATTGAAACGTGAATTCCGAACTTAAAATATGGCATGAAGAGCGTATTTAAACGAGTGCTAGATTTGATTACAGACTAAGGTTATGTTTGGGAACACTGTATTTTTGGAGTTTTAGAGCAATACTGTGGTATTTGAGATTACTATGGTATATTTTACAGAATGGTGTTTGACAACCAACTCAAAAACTATGTATTTAAAATCACGGTTTTGTCTATACTACGGTATTTTTGGGGTATAAAAAACTTTGGTCTGAACCAAAGTTTCTTTTTTCTTGCTTGCTCTTGATGCTTGCTACTTTGCTCTCAAACAGTCCCATGTATTGCAAAACCGTGGTATTACAAAATTGTAGTATTGAAATACTTTAGTATTGTCATGTCATTTTAAAAACCGTGGTTTTCAAAACTTTAGTATTGAAATACTGTACTCCCAAACACAGCCTAACGGCAAGGTCAAAAACCTTAAGACCTACTGATATTAACAGTTTTTCACTCCACTGCAGCAACTTGGAAACAAGTATTCCCTCCGTCCTTAAAAGTTTGTCGCTTTGTAGTTCAAAAATGAACTACAAAGCGACAAACTTTTGAGAATAGAGGGAGTACAATGTATCAACATCAATGGGCACTCCATCAGTACAAGACGGAGTAAAGTCGCTGTTGAGTAACCTGCCAAGACAGAGCTTACAAACATCAGATTGGAATGGAAGGACCTAGAGAAACAATTCAAATACAACAACCAATTCTCAAGATTACCCGAGACTTGCAGTGCGATAAAACGATCCGTTACCAAAAAAACAAATGTATAACAGATTTTCCAGGTGTCACAATGTCATAACAAACAATAAAATGCACATGCACATCAAATTTGCAAAAGTTAGATAGTTGAAACAAGTGCATTACCTTAAAAACCAAAATGATCCACTTCCTCATCTTCTCCTTCATCTTCATCATCATCATCCTCAGAAATCTTAAAATCTTCCAAAGAATCCTCTTTTTCCTCCTCATCAGCATCATCCATCATATCTGAAGCAGAATTCTTGTCCCTCAAACCAGTGCTGAGTACAACAGTTTTTCCATTAGATTTCTCCGTATCTCTCTGCAGTCTTTCCATGTTCTCTTTCCTGTGTTCCGTCTCTAATCTTTCTTTCTCAGCAATTCTCTTGTCAAGATCAGCCCTGGAAATGCATAAAAAAATACAATTAGCAATAAATTTTAGAGTATTGCCATATTCGTTAGCTATTCTATCATTTCATATTAAGGGATGAGACTTGTAAGTTTCCATGTATTCCTTGGCACTTGCTTCTACAGCATCAAAAAATCCATTGACTCAAGTACCAAAAACTGCAGATACACCAACAGCTCTTAGGTTTTTGTAGAACTCGTCAAGAGCCAAAGAGAGGCTCCGGGTAAATATAGAGTAGTAAGATTTGTCTGAATCCAGTGCTGTCTGAAACGCCTCGAAGTCTTGCATCCACTGGTCCAGCTAAGTGTTATTCTCCAGAGAAGTACCAGTGTAACATTGTGAAAAGAAAAACTGGGTAAGGTATAAATGCATGTGATACTATAAAAAATAGCAGGCTGAGATGCCAAGGAACACTCCAGTAAACAACAATAACAAAGCCTTTTAGTCTTAAGTTAGAGTATGCTATAGATGAAGTAAGTCCACAGCAACTAACACTCCATGAAACCGGAATAAATATCATCTTGTAAAAAGGCATGCAGAAAACCCAAGCAAAATTGCATATACTCATCATTCCAGAAATAGACTAGCTCCGTTTTTTTTTACACAAGTGAGCCATTGCACAAAGCATACAATGCTTTTATTGACAGATATAATTCTGGCAGTTGAAACATTCTATAAGACGGTGATCAGACCTGTGATGTTGTATGAAGCAGAATGTTGGCTAACTAAAAGGCAACATGTCCAACAAATGAGTGTTGCGGAGATGCGCATGCTACGGTGGATGTGCGGTCACAAAAGAAGAGACAAAATTAGAAACGAGGTGATACGTGATAGGGTAGAGGTGGCACAGATTGAGGAGAAGCTAGTCCAACATCACCTGCGGTGGTTTGGGCATATCCAGCGGAGACCTCCAGAAGCATTGATTAACGGTGGAATTATAAAGAGTAGATAAAATTTTAGGAGTGGTAGAGGTCGACCAAGGTTGACATTACAGGAGGCGGTGAAACCAGACTTAAAGGAGTGGGACATACTTAGAGATGTGGCTCATGATAGAAATGCATGGAAATTAACAATTCATGTGCTAGAATCTTAGTTTATTCGAATTTTGTTACTCTTATCTTCTTTCTTATTAATCCATTTCTAAAATAAATAAAATGTAGAATCTTATTTTATTTGTATTTTTTATTATTTGTATTTTTTTTACTCTCATCTTATTTTCTACTACTTTTCTTCAAAAATTGCTAGGTTTCATTTCTAGCTGACCCCAATTTGTTTGGGACAAAGGTTTGGTTGTTGTTGTTGTTGTTGTATAATTCTGGCAGTTGCTACAAACATGATAGAGGAATTGAGAACAGAGGAAATACAGATGATATACATACTTCGATAGCAAATTCGTGTTTGGCAACATCGACCTTGTTAAATGTCAGGACCATTGGTAGGCGGGTTTTTGTAGAGAATACTGCAGGCGTAAAGCATGTTGCTCATAAAAGAACAGGGCTTGTTGACCGAGGCGTGTCTACGATGTATGCAACAATTGTTGGAAATGTTGATGCAAAAGCTTCAGTAATGATAGCTCCTGAAGCCGACTAGGTGAATATCTCAACCTGATTAGGGGTATCGACCAACACATAATCAAGCTGGTCTGCACATGTTTCAACTACAGACACAACCTGCGACAACGAATATTAGATGTTGTTGGGCTTGCTGGATGATACAAGGGTAGAAGAAAAAAAAATGCATTTCCCATACACCACCAAAGGTGTAATTTTTTTTTTGTGAGTAAGCTGGTGATTCAATAAAGCATCTAATATGTCTTCCTGTATTGCAACATACACAGATATTGAGCTTAATATTTCCAATAATAATATAGAATAATGGAATCCAGGACACATTATTATATCACCTTCAAATCCAAAGAAAATGCACCATTTCTCAAGAAATATTAAGCCTATTACCCTGGGATCCCCAACCTTATTATGTTTGGAATAAATCAGAGCATTCACTTTCCAGTTCAATTATATTGCCTTGAGATGGGATACATTAAAATACTTTCCCTGTGTTACAGTTAAATAATAAATACTAAAGCTATCTAAAATTATTCATAAATATGAGCAGCTGAAAAATCACCACTTCAACTTTGGAAAAACACAATAATACGTTCATGTTTCTAATAAACATACATGTGCAGAAAAAATGGTTCTGTTGTGATTATAGCCTGTAAATCCATTCATTTCATCATATGTTGTAGTTTTGAACCACATCTTGTTCCTCAACAAACTGGGTGTGCATGTGCAACCTCAATCAGGCCCAAGCATCAACACAAAATAAGACACGGAATGGATGATGGTGCCAGGAACTGTACCTCGTAAAATTTGGTGGCAAACAAGTTCAACGAGGTGAGGATGCCACCATTGGGGCCAAGCCCATACTCCATCACTTCCTTATACCCCACTGTGTCATGGATATCAATGTTGGCACCAAATGGCATCATCATCACCGCAGGGTCGAGGTTGATGAAATAGCCCCTCTTGTTGGTTGCCTCCATATCACACACCAGTCGATGCATAAAGGTAGTCTTCCCCGTCCCTGCATCAGACGAAACCCATTATCCCCCAAACAACCCAAAAAATCCTCCAACAAATCACATGTTTCTCGGCAATTCCAGCCTCAACGAAACAAGGGACGAACGAATTCGATGCATCGGCCATGCCGATGACGATGATAATCACGGGCTTATTCTTGAAGTTGGTGCGGCCCAGGCCGATGGTGAGGTTCCCGATGGAGCCCGCGAGCTCCTTGCCCTTCCTGCACCTCTCCTCCGCTTTCCCCTTCCCCTTCGCGTGCGTCTGCACATGCCCGACACGAAGTGCGGAGACCATATACTACCATTGCACTCAATACAAACTAAATGCAAAACCGCGCAAGGGAGTAGTTGGGGGAAGAAAGGTGTCGGCGGCGGTGTCGTGCCTGATCCTCGAGGTCCATCTTGGTGGGCTTTGAAAGTGCATCTAGGAATCCCTTGTGGGTTTTGGATGATTTATGAAAAGCAAATGAGATCCTAACCACTTTGTTGAGATGAGCACATGTTCTAATGAGAAAATGAGCAAAGTGTCAAAAAGAAAGGAGAATGAGGAGCAATGTGGAAAAGAGCTCAAGGAACAAGTGTAGTTGATCATTGTGTATGGAGTGTGTTAAGGAAACACACCCCAAGAGCTCAAGCACAATTATTCTCACACATTGCACAAATCCATACAGGATTGGACTAATCCGACTGACCCCGGACTAGTCCCATATCTTTCTGCACAAGATCGGACAAGTCCTCACAATGCGGACTTGTCCTCTCATTCCAGTTTTTCACTGACCGGACTAGTCCGATATCACCACGGACTAGTCTGATATCTCTCTGACTAGAATCAGACTAGTCCTCCCCAGTGCGGACTAGTCCCCAAACACTTCACAAGTTACACAAAATCGGACAAGTCCGATCCCACACAGGACTAGTCCGAAGATTTCCAGAACCTAAATCGGACAAGTCCACTCTCAGCCGGACAAGTTCGATATTTCGGGACACCTAGGGTTTGCTACACGCAGCACACCGGACTAGTCCGATTTTTGTAAACCCTAATGGTAACTTTTGGGAACCCCATATAAATAGGTGTACACGGTCCATCTTTCAAGGAACTCGACCCCGGTGCCATCACACCTCCCAAGAGCCTAGAAAACACCTCTCTCCACGAAATCAAACGCAACAAAGATCAGTCCCTTGAGGCTACACTTTGGATCATTGGAGAGACACGGTTCATCACTCATTGAACTCTTGGTTTGATTCCCTAACACACTCCTATTGTTTTCATTGTGATCTTTCGAGTGTGTTCTTGGTGGTGTTCATATTGTAATCTTATGGAGCCCTCAACGTGTGAGAAGACCCATTGAATTCGGTTATTTTACCTTTGTGATAAGTGAAGAGGATTGGCCTTTGTGGCGATCCGGCGAGGGTAGGGTTGGAGAAGACCCGGTCCTTTTGTGGACTCATCAACGTGGACGTTGGTTGCCTCTGCGGGAACCGAACCACGGGATAAAGTGCTTGTGTTCTTTCTTTGCGCACATTGTTCTTACACTTCATACATATCTAGGTTTTCAACCAATCTTATTCACTTTACGTTGAAACATTGAATATAAGATTAACTTGTGGTACATCCTAGTTCATAATTGTGTAACACTTCAATTAAAAGTATACTTCTGCTGCATACATCCTAGGATCAAGATAATCGATTAGATTTGATAAACCTAGTCGATACACACCAGACTAGTCCGCACTCGACCGGACTAGCCCGATATCTCGAGATTTGATCTGGTTGTTAAGTGTTGTAGGTTCCGACAGAAAATCAAAAAGGCCTATTCAATTGGTATTAGAGCAAGGTTCTTCAAAAGGAGACTAATCGCTCGAAGAGATCATGTCGGACATGAAGGACGTACACAAGAGCAACAACCAAGAGAAGGTTGACGAAGACAAGAACCAAAAATTAGAGAGGCTCCTCGAGGCCATTCAAGACTTCGAGGATGACGATGAGGAGACGCTAGAACTAAAGGCGCTCCTAAGGAGGAAAACTCTTTCCAAGGGGAAAGTAAAGATTGAAGATGAGAAGAAGAATATCCTTTCAACTACGATCGTCTTAACTCTAGCAATAATCACTACTTATCTATTCCACTTGGAAAAGCCCCACATTTTGATGGCAATGACTACTCAATGTGGAGGCAGAACATAAAAATGCACCTGATTTCTCTCAATCCAAGTTTGTGGCATATTGTATGTACATGAATAGATATCCCAGATGATGATGAGGAGCTCACACATAGCCAAGAGCAAGAAATCCATTGAAATGCCCAAGTTGCTGTAGTCATCACCTCATCACTCAGTCGGGATGAATTCACAAAGGTGGATGGACTCGAGATCGCAAAGGAGATATGGGATACGTTGCAAACCGCACATGAAGGCGATTGTCATGTATGAGAAGCGAAGATTGAGATGATTGAAGGCGAGTTGGGAAGATTCGCCATCGAAGTAGACGAGCCACCACAAGATATGTACAACCGACTAAAGATGCTCATCAACAAGATGCGAGCATACGAAAGTAAGAAGTGGAACGACCACGAGGTGGTGAAGCTCAGTCTTAGAGCTTTCATGCCACGCAATGTCACCTTGTGCTCGATGATACGAGAAAGCCCCGGGTAGAAGAGGATGACTCCGGATGAGCTACTTGGGAAAATCATCAACTTTGAGATGATGGAAAAGCAAGCCAAACACGTTAAGGAGATTGCCAATCTCACCTCGACAAAGAAGAAAGGGGTCGCACTGAAGTCCACTCTCAAGCCCTTGTCTAAAGAAGCTCAAGAAGCTCAACTAGAAGAAGACGATGATGATGAGAGGAGTGACTTGGATGAAGATGACATGATATTATTTATGAAGAAATTCAAAAGAATGATGAAGAAAAGACAAGGGGCTAAATCAAGTGAAGGAAAGTACAAGGAAAGATCAAAACCAAAGTTGAGGCGGGCATGCTATAACTGTGGTGAGTATAGCCACTTTATAGTTGATTGCCCATATGAAGAAAACAAGAAGAAGACCAAGAAAACAAAGCCTCAACCCAAGAAATTCTTCAAGAAGAAGAAACAAGCTGAACAAGTGCATATAGGGAAAGGGTGGGACTCAAATGATGAGTCCTCATCCGAAGAAGAAGAAGAGATGGCTAGCGTAGCCATCGAGAAGACATCCAAGAAGTCCACTCTCTTCCCTACTCTCGGCGCATGGAAGGGGAACGACACTTGCCTCATGGCAAAGGAAGGTAAATGCAAGGTAACAACAAAACCCTCTTCCGTACATTCCTATTCTAGTGAGAGTGAAATTGCTAGTGGTAACGAAGATATGCTCATCGGCTTAGACAAGAAAACAGTTGCAAAAATGAAATTTTTACTTGATCAACTTGTTGAGAAGGAGAAGCTGATAAACCGTCAAGAAGACATGATTATCTCCCAAAAGGAGGAATATGTTGAACTTAACAAGCTTCTAGAACTTGAAAAGGAGCGAAGCAAGTCACTAGAGCTTGAGTTAGCTTCAAGCAAGAAAGCTTCCTTGGAGTTAAACGACTCAAATGCTACAATCAAGGATGAACTTGCTAACCTAATCAAGGTTAACAAGATCCTTGAAGTACAAGTTGAGTCACTCAGGCAAGGTGACCCTTCATCCTCTTCAAGCTCACCTTCTCAACCACTAAAAACTGAAGCTATCATTACCTGTTCATGTGGTAAATTTGACACCAGCTTGAAAGACAAGTCAACCTCTACCAAGGACAAGCATCCTTCACAAAATGGCATATTTGACAAGGAGAAGATCAAATATGCACGTAGTGCATACTTGGTCACAAGACCTCCAGATGTCAAATATAGCATTGGTTACTCTTATGGTGAAAAACAACATGCTAGAAACCATAAGAATAACAAGGAGAGCATTGTCTTTGTAAAGGGAATACCCTCTCAAACTGAAAAGTCCAAAGTTAACACACATGATAACCGGACTAGTCCGGTCGGGACACGGACAAGTCCTGTATATAAACAACAATAGTTGCTTTTTAGAACCTTTGATGCATCTTATGTTTTAATGAGAAGTAGTTTTGGAAAAGTTTATGCTCATTATGTTGGGCCACGCCATGGGAACACCAAGTCTCATGTGTGGGTGCCCAAATCTCTTGTAACTAACCTCCAAGGACCCAAGCAAGCTTGGGTACCTAAAACCAAGGCATAATTTGTTTTTGTGGGCCTATTCCTCCGGTGGATCTAAATGGGTGCTAGACACTGGCTGCACCAACCACATGACCGGAGAAAGAAGGTTGTTCGTTGAGTATGAAGAAAATGAGGATCCAAGCGAGGGCATCTATTTTGGAGACAATAGTCAAGGAAAGGTGCTCGGTACCGGTAAAATTTCCATATCATCTCAACATACTATTTCTCATGTATTACATGTTGATTCCTTATATTATAATCTGCTGTCCATATCTCAATTATGTGACAAAGGTTATAATTGTTTGTTCACTAATGAGGGTGTGACCGTCTCTAGAAGGAGTGATGGTTCCATTGCCTTCAAGGGTATGTTAAAGGGAAAGCTTTACCTTTTTGACTTCAACAAGGATAAAGCCGAACTTGACACATGCTTGATTGCAAAGACCAACATGGGTTGGCTGTGGCATAGACGGCTAGCGCATGTTGGTATGAGGAATCTTCAAAAACTCCTCAAGGGTGATCACATCCGAGGTCTGAAGGATGTTGTTTTTGAGAAAGACGGAACTTGTAGCGCGTGCCAAGCCGGGAAGCAAGTTGGAGCACCCCATCCTGCTAAGAACGTCATGACTACAACAAGACCGCTCGAACTACTTCACATGGACTTATTCGGTCCAATTGCTTACATAAGCATCGACGGTAACAAATATGGATTAGTAGTTGTTGATGATTTTTCTCGCTTCACTTGGGTTTTGTTTTTACATGATAAGGCAGAAACACAAGGAATCTTGAAGAAAATCTTCAAGCGTGCTCCAAATGAGTTTTCATTGGCGATCAAGAACATTCGAAGCGACAACGGCACGGAGTTCAAGTACACACAAGTTGAGGAGTACCTAGATGAAGAAGGCATATAACATGAGTTTTCAGCTCCTTACTCCCCTCAACAAAATGGAGTTGCCGAAAGGAAGAACCGAACCCTCATAGAGATGGTGAGAACAATGCTCGATGAGTACAAGACCTCAAATCAATTTTGGGCGGAAGCGGTTAACACCGCTTGCCATGCCATAAATCGAATTTATCTCCATCGACTACTCAAGAAGACATCCTCTGAGCTACTCACCGGTAACAAGCCTAATATTTCATACTTTCGAGTTTTTGGTTCCAAATGCTATATTTTGAACAAGAATCCTAGGACGTCAAAGTTCGCTTCGAAGTCTGATGAAGGTTTCTTGCTTGGTTATGATTTGAACACTTACGCATATCGTGTCTTCAACAAGACCTTCGTACTTGTTTAAGTAGCACGTGACGTAGTGTTCGATGAAACTAATGGCTCCCAAAAGGAGCAAGTTGATCCATGTGTGCTAGATAGAGAAGAAGCTCCTTGTCAAGCATTGAGAAGAATGGCGTTAGGCGAAGTTTGACCACAAGAACCACCTCTACATATGCATGAGGAAGATGAACCACAAGAGGAGGCCAACGATCAAGGCAGAGCTTCCACACAAGATCAACCTCAAGAAGACAAAAATGATCAAAAAGTCAATGAAGGCAACCATCTAGGGGGAGAAGAAGAACGTCATGAGAATTCAAGACAGCAAGTGTCACACCCAAGAGTACACCAATGCGTCCAAAGGGATCACCCAATCGACAACATCATCGGTGACATCCAAAAGGGAGTAACTACTAGATCTCGCATAGCTAATTTTTGTGAGCATTATTCGTTTGTATCCTTTTTGGAACTGCGCAGGGTTGAGGATGCGTTGAAGTATCCGGATTGGGCAGTGGCTATGCAAGAAGAACTCAACAATTTCAAACGGAATGAGGTGTGGAACTAGTCGAAAGACCCAAGTCCAACATCGTCAGCACCAAATGGGTCTTCTGCAACAAACAAGACGAACACAGGGTGGTAACAAGGAACAAGGCACAACTTGTGGCCAAAGGGTATTCACAAGTCGAAGGTTTGGATTTCGATGAGACCTTTGCTCTAGTAGCTAGACTTGAGTCTATTAGAATATTACTTGCATATGCTACTCACCATGACTTCAAGCTATATCAAATGGATGTGAAAAGCGCCTTCCTCAATGGACCAATCAAGGAGGAGGTATATATGGAGCAACCCCCCGATTTGAAGATGAAGAGTTCCCCGACCACGTATTTAAACTGCGTAAGGCTCTCTACGGCCTCAAACAAGCTCCTAGAGCTTGGTATGAGTGTCTTAGAGATTTCTTAATTGAAAATGGTTTTAATATCGGTAAAGTAGACTATACATTGTTTACAAGAAACGTTGACAATGATATCTTTATTTGTCAAATTTATGTTGATGATACAATCTTTGGTTCAACTAACAAATCTTTTTGTGAGGAATTTAGTAAGATTATGACAGATAGGTTTGAGATGTCTATGATGGGAGAGCTAAAGTACTTCTTGGGATTCCAAGTGAGGCAATAAAAGGAAGGGACATTCATAAGCCAAACTAAGTACACTCAAGACATACTCAAGAAGTTTGGAATGGACAAGGCGAAGCCCATAAAGACCCCCATGGCAATGAATGGCCACCTGGATCTCAATGAAGATAGACCAAACGTCAATCAAAAGGTATATCGCTCTATGATTGGATCTTTACTCTACTTATGTGCATCTAGGCCAGACATTATGTTGAGTGTATGCCTGGGTGCAAGGTTTCAAGCCAACCCAAAAGAGTGTCATTTGACAGCCGTTAAGAGAATCTTGCGGTATTTACTTCATACACCCAACCTAGGCCTTTGGTAACCCAAAGGTTCCAAATTCAATCTCATTGGTTACTCTGATGCAGATTATGCCAGATGCAAGGTAGATAGAAAAAGTACCTCCAGTACATGCCAATTCTTAGGGAGATCCCTAGTTTCTTGGTCCTCTAAGAAACAAAACTCCATTGCCCAATCCACGAACAAAGCGGAGTATGTTGCAGTCGGGAGTTGTTGTGCACATCTCCTTTGGATGCGACAAACTCTAAGGAATTACGGTTACAATATGAACCGCATTCCACTCCTTTGTGATAATGAAGGTGTCATTAAAATTGCCCATAATCCCGTTGAGCACTCTAGGACCAAACACATAGAAATCCGACATCACTTTTTGAGAGACCATTCAATGAAGGGAGACATAGCCATTTCACATGTCAATACCGAAAATCAACTAGCCGATATATTCACCAAGACACTTGATGAAAAACGTTTTTGCGAGCTCCAAAATGAACTTAATATCCTCGATGCTTGGAGTGTGTCTTGAAATCTTGTATACCTGAATGCTATCTTCAAAATTCATTGATTGTGTTGTGAAAATCATCTCTCTCAATTTTTCCAAAAAAACTATGTCAATTACTAGATCTTGGTGAACTATGATCATTGCTTGATTGTTGTATGCTTACTGATCATATTCATCAAGATTATTTGATTTGTTTTGCCTCCCTAATTTCTAAATAAGTACCTTCGAATATATATTAATGGGCTAAGCATTTCTTCCCTGGTGACCACGGACTAGTCCGTGGTTGCCCGGACTAGTCTTCCCGTGCAGACTAGTCCACAGTGTGACAGTTAGGCCGGACTAGTCCGACAGACCACACACTAGTCCGATATAGTCTCTGGAAAAGTTCAGACTAGTCCGATCTTTTTTGGACTTGTCTGTGTTTTCGTGTCCATAACCCTAACCGCTGCCAAACCCTAATCTTCCTCACCCCACACTTGTCTCATGCTTTCTCTCTCCACGCTCGAGCTCCCCAAGGCGATTCTTTGATTCGTCCATCAAAACTTCGCAAGTTCGGGTGGAATTGACCTCCTTCGTGTAGGGATTGAAGACCACGAACTTGTCTGACCCTTCAACCTCTACATCTCCGAGAATCAAGCAATTTCGGTAAAATTTCATCCCAAACCCTAGAAATTGCTATTTCCTTCAATGTTGATCAACTAGCTTGGTTCCTATCACCATATACATGCTTCCTTGATGTATTACATTGATGCTAAGCTATTTGTGCATTAGGAATCACCATTTTTCTCATAGTCAGGGTTCTAGAGGTTGAACACCGGACTAGTCCGGCCCATGCATGGACAAGTCCGGTCAACTGAACTAGTTCGTGCCTGTACACCGGACCAGTCCGATTTTTCTGAACTCAACCCTAACTTCTCAATTCCTCAATGCAATTCCTTGTTATCTATTCTCATCAATGCCTTGTGAAATCTATTCTCAGGACAATAATCGAGCACCAATGATGAAATCTCTGACTTTGAGGCCGAGATGGACCACGAAGCCATACTTCGGTCCTCGACGAGCCTAAGAAAGAAGCGCCAAGAGTGCCCATACGAGCCGGTTCCCTCTCCTCCCCAGGCTCGAAGGAAGGTGCTCGTGAAGAAGCCAGCCTCCAAGGCTTCAGCTGGAGGTGGCCCTCGCCATGCAAAAGGAAGGGCAAAGGGATTGCAACGGGCCTGATTGGCCCCCTAAAGTTGTCAGCTCCAAGGGAAGGGGCCCGGGATCCCGCGGAGGAAAAAATCAATGGCAAGGGCAGTGACACGGTTGCAAAGTTCAGGAATGTGGATTGCTACAGCCGTCCGAAGCAGGCTGTTGATGGGAGGTTTTGGAGTAACTTCCATGCAGACTTTTACAAGTCTGTATATCTTCCGATGAAGACACCCGTGGTGCGCAACCAATGGATCGATTGGGTGCATTTTGAGACGAAGGGTTGCTCACCTTTTGTGGAGGTGGTCGAGGCAGTTGCAAGACATGGCTTGAAGGATCACTTCGCCTTCAGAAACAATTGGAATGATGAGGTGATTGCCCAGTTTTATGCTACTTGCCACTTTTCAAGTGATGAGGAAGAAAGTGTGACTTGGATGACTCATGGATCCAAGTACATCATAACTTATGAAGACTTTGCAAGACTGCTACATCTTGACACCTCAAGCAATGAAAACTTGATCATCCACAACATTGGTGTCACTGAGAAGGACAGGATGAAATTTCTCTATGAACCCAACTCAAAGTTCAATCCTCCTTCCACGAAGAACATGAACCATTTCTTTGTGGTCTTGAAAAAGGTCCTTAGGAAGAACATTGCCCCCAAGGATGGGGATGCTGGAAGTGTGCAGGTATACCTCAGGACCTTGATGAAGGTCATTAGCAAAGACAAGAAATTTGATGTCTTTGACTATATTTGGAACGACATGGTCAACATCTCCTGCACGCCAAACAAGTTATGTGGCTACGCACCTTACCTCATGTTCATGATTGAGAAGGTCACAGGCATAGAGTTCGTCAAGGATGTGGAGCATCTACCCTTGAGGCCCCAGAAGCCTCAACAGCCAAGTATTCAAGCAGCTCCCTCTCCAGCTTCCAGCCCTGAGGCTCCAGTGAGAGGCAGTGGAGATGATAGGGCTGCTCCCGCTCCTAGGGCCCCTCCTCAAAAGGGGTCCCCAAGTGGCATCTTGAAGTACCTCTCAGCCATCTTTGCCTCCTGCAAAAAGGCCGAAGTGAAGGCCCACAAGCTAAACAAGAGGAGAAAGGCCAACATGAGATATGTCAAAGAGAATTTGAAGCAAATTTGCCAAAAGCTGGAGATCGAGCCCATTGGGTCTCCAGTCATTTCTAATGACTCAGATTCTGACTTCACCGAGCTCGGGCCCTTGACTCCCTCCGAGCTTGCCTATTTTGGCATTGGGGACTCGAGTGGCTTTGTTCCTCCTCCTCCTCCTCCTCCTCCTCCTCCTCCTCCTCCTCCTCCTCCTCCTCCTCCTCCTCCTCCTCCTCCTCCTCATCAGCCAGAGAATGAAGATGAAGACGATGAGAGGACCGACAACGAGGCTTGAAGACCTTAGGTCCCTCCTCTCCTTCTTTTTGGTGTCTTGATGCCAAAGGGGGAGAGATTGAGGGTGAGTCTTAGAGTCTTAGGCTTTAGCTCTAGGATGCGAGGAGAGCTCTCTTTTTGTGTCGATTGTCCTTTTGTGGGTTGTAAAACTTATAATTTGCTCTTTTAGTACTATTGGTCCTGTGATGCAATGTTTTGAACTTCTTATGAAGATATTGATGAAATCTGTGATTTTGCTCTAAGAATGACATATATGCTTGTTGTTAATGTGTTGATGTCAATTATATCATTCTCATCATGATTATTGTATTTATACACTTAGTTTTGCATCCTACCATAAAGAGTGCACATATGGATCATGTTTTCATTGCTTAATGTGTTTTAAACTCATATGTGCACACTTTATAAAAATCTCAACTTTTTATCATATTATGTGAAATCTCAATTGGTTGTCATCAATCACCAAAAAGGGGGAGATTGAAAGTGCATCTAGGAATCCCTTGTGGGTTTTGGATGATTTATGACAAGCAATGAGATCCTAACCACTTTGTTGAGATGAGCACAGGTTCTAATGAGAAAATGAGCAAAGTGCCAAAAAGAAAGGAGAATGAGGAGCAATGTGGAAAAGAGCTCAAGGAACAAGTGTAGTAGATCATTGTGTATAGAGTGTGTTAAGGAAACACGCCCCAAGAGCTCAAGCACAATTATTCTCACACGTTGCACAAATCCATACAGGACAGGACTAGTCCGACTGACCCCGGACTAGTACAATATTTTTCTGCACAAGATCGGAGAAGTCCTCACAATGCGGACTTGTCCTCTCAGTCCAGTTTTTTACTGATCGAACTAGTCCGATATCACCACAGACTAGTCCGATATCTCTTTGACTAGAATCGGACTAGTCCTCCCCAGTGCAGACTAGTCCCCAAACACTTCACAAAGTTACAAAAAATTGGACAAGTACAATCCCACACAGGACTAGTCCGAAGATTTCCAGAACCAAAATCGGACAAGTCCGCTCTCAGCTGGACAAGTACGATATTTCAGGACACCTAGGGTTTGCTACACGCAGCACATCGGACTAGTCCGGTGTCCACCACGGACTAGTCCGATCTTTCTAAACCCTAACGGTAAATTTTGGGAACCCCATATAAATAGGTGTACACAGACCATCTTTCAAGGTACTCGACCCCCTGCGCCGTCACACCTCCCAAGAGCCTAGAAAACACCTCTCTCCATGAAATCAAACGCAACAAAGATTAATCCCTTGAGGATACACTTTGGATCATTGGAGAGACACGGTTCATCACTCATTGAGCTCTTGGTTTGGTTACCTAACACACTCCTGTGGTTTTCATTGTGATCTTTCGAGTGTGTTCTTGGTGGTGTTCATATTGTAATCTTGGGGAGCCCTCAACGTGTGAGCAGGCCCCTTGAATTCGGTTATTTTCCCTTTGTGATAAGTGAAGAGGATTGGCCTCCGTGGCGATTCGACGAGGGTAGGGTTGGAGAAGACCTGGTCCTTTTGTGGACTCCTCAACGTGGATATATGTTGCCTCTGTGGGAACCGAACCACAGGATAAAGTGCTTGTGTTCTTTATTTGCGCACATTGTTCTTACACTTCATACATATCTAGGGTTTCAACCAATCTTATTCACTTTACGTTGAAACATTGAATATAAGATTAACTTGTGGTACATCCTAGTTCATAATTGTGTAACACTTCAATTAAAAGTATATTTCCGCTACATACATCCTAGGATCAAGATAATCGATCAGATTTGATAAACCTAGTCGGTACACACTGGGCTAGTCCGCACTCGACCGGACTAGTCCGATATCTCGAGATTTGATCTGGTTGTTAAGTGTTGCAGGTTCCGACAGAAAATCAAAAAGGCCTATTCACCCCCCCTCTAGGCCACATTCAGGCTTGCTCGCAGTGACCGGGTCGGAGTCGGAGTCCATCGCCAACGTGTGACGACCAGTTGCCGACGGTGAGCCGAACCGTGATGTGAGACGTACAGGATCGCCGGCGGCGAGTGCAAGAACGACTCAGAAGGTAGGCTTATTGGGTTTCTCTCTTTTCATTTCCATATGCCATTTTCCCTTTCTCCAGTTCATACATATACCCGGGAGACACCGCTGAGCGGGCCCGCACTCCACTTATGTGCCCCACCCGTCAGGCGAGGACGCTACCCACTCACGCACAATATGTTTTCTTTATTTACATTACCGACTCGAATACATTTTCAGTACATCACTTGATCTTATCTTCTTCCTCTGTCTTGTCTAGATTCCTCGACGCCTCCGTAGTTACACCTCCCCCCGCTACAGAATCGGTTTGCCCCAAAGCCGCCAGCTCTGGGAACGCCTGGAGCAAGACGTTCCAATCTTCCCACATCGTCACCTCCGGAGAAGAAGCCCAGAGAATCTTCACCTGAGCAATCGCTCAGTTGCCTTTCTTTACCAACCGACAGAGAATCTTCACCTGAGCAATCGCTCGATTGCCTTTCTTTACCAGCCGACGATCAAGGATCTGCAGCGGCTTCAAGGACTCCGTGTTGAAATATACAATCTTTGGCGGGTCCTCATGAATAGGCGCATGATTAGGAGTGAAGGATTTGAGCTGGGACACATGGAATACCAGGTGGATCTGAGGCTGAGCTGGTAACTCGAAAAATTTGTAAGAAAGCTTACGGTATGGTCGATTTACCACCAAGGATTGGACATAGAGTGGCAGCTTGAGCAGCACAAGTTCCCCCACCATAAAATTTCGATCTTTGCGATGCTTATCTGCTTGTTGTTTCATACGGTTCTGAGCATCCACCAAGTGTTTCTTCAGCAATTCCACATAAGATGTTATATCTGCCAGTAACTCCTTTAAATATGTGTCTTCTGTTTGAGGTACCACCAGTGCTACAAAGGAGTTAGGATCATATCCATATAATGCATGGAAGGGAGAACACCCCAAGGCTGAATGATGGGAGGTATTGTACCAATATTATGCCAAGGAGAGCCACTTCATCCACTATAAAGGACTATCCTGCACTGCACATCTAAGGTAAGTCTCCAAACATTGATTTAGTCATTCAGATTGCCCATCAAATTGAGGATGATAGGAAGTAGTCAACAAAAGTTGTACTTTAAGAGCAGAAAGAGAGAATTCCACAATGTACTTGTAAAGATTTTGTCTCTATCAGACAACATAGTCTTAGGAAGTCCATGGAGCTTGATCACATGATCTAACAACACCCTGGCCACCTTGGCTGCTGAAAAGGGATGTTTAAGGGGTATGAAGTGGCCATACTTTGTCAATCTGTCAACCACAACCAAAATAGTATCATAACCCTCAGATTTAGGAAGGCCCTCTACGAAATCCATAGTAATGTCTTGCCAGACCCCATTAGGAATAGGTAGAGGTTGTAGTAATCCTGCAGGTAAACTTCTCTCTCCTTTAGCCTACTAACAGACCACACATTGGGACATATACTCATCCACATGATGTTTCATTCCCTGCCAATAAAATCCTTTCTCCAACCTCTGATATGTGGCTTGAACTCCTGAATGACCTCCAACAGCACTGTCATGACAAGCAGCTATAATCTTGGTTCTGACAGCAGAGTTATCTCTAATCCAAATTTTTCCATTTCCTGATAACTCCTTGATGAAGATGAAATCCCTGCTTATCAGGACTAGAAACAGTCAGTCTGTGGAGCAATGATTGAGCCATAGTATCAGTAGAATAAGAATTAATGACTTCTTGAATCCACACTGGTATAACCTCCTGGACTCCAGTGATAGCAAAAATCTTCCCCAATCTGGATAAAGCATCTGCAGCTTTGTTCTCCTTCCCTGCCTATATACAATCTTGAAATTAAGTCCCATGAGCTTGGCCATAGCTTTCTTCTGCATATCAGATTGAAGATGTTGATCTTCCAAATAGCTAAGACTTCTGTGATAAGTCCTGATATTGAATTATGATCTTTGTAAATATGGTCTCCACTTCTCCATTGCCAAGATCAGGGTAGGAAACTCCTTCTCATAGATGGACCAATGCCTATGCTTATCAGATAAAGCTTTACTCAAATATGCTACTGGTTGATTATGTTGCATCAATACTGCCCCCACCCCTACATCACTTGCATCAGTTTCAACCACAAAAGGCTCTTTGAAATTAGGTAAAGCCAACACAGGTGTAGATGTGAGATCCTCCATTAACTGCTGGTGTCGGTACCTGCATACCGTATACCCCTTGGGACTACAAAAAGACCAAAGGAACTTCACCTGTCTGAGTTGAAGATCTCCGAAGGCCCCACATGTCATACGGGACCGGATGTGCCTCCCATCTATGGTTAGTCCCGGTGCTGCCACGTGTATACTGCAACCAGACTTACATCCCACACATGGGATAGCTCCGGGCTAAACACCTGTGCGGCACCCCCGGACCTAACCCCTGACAGACGGAAGCTCCGATACCGACACGTGTACAACTGCACCGGACCTACCGCCCCGGACAGTAAGCTCCAAAGTTGCCACGTGTGCAGCCACTGGACCTTCAGCCTCAACAATCAGACTGGTGGACCCTCAACGGCTCAGACCTTCAAGACCCAATTAAGTGTCGTTAATACCACATTAATGACACACGATCGAAGGGCCCTTAATACTAGTAACAGAACTGTCAAGGCCCGTTACCACACTATTAAGGGTAATTAACCTCATGAATTGTGTATTAAGCATCAGTAATTGCCAGGGCCACATGTCGGGCCAGGCTAATGGTGTAATGACCAGTCCTTGTATTATAAAAGGACTGATCGATGATCCACAGGGAGGGCTCTCTCTCGACTCTTAGACACTCTCATACTCGGCTCTGACACACCTTCACAAGTGCTCAGACGCTCAATACAACAACTACACACCCCGTGGAGTAGGGTATTACTATAAGTGCATCTAGGTCCCTTGTGGGTTTTGGTGGATTGATGATGAACCATTAAAGTGCTAATGAACTTGGTTGAGCATGAGCGCAGATACGGAGTACGGAATGGAGCTTTGAAGAAAGACGGCAAAAGGAGAAAAGTTGTGGCGAAGAAGAATAGAAATAGGGTTTTCTATTTTCTCCTTGAGTCGTAGGAAAAACTGTACTATTAAGAGGGACACGACGCGTAGACACTTAGTGAGTCATTCGGGTGCTCAACCCCTTAGTAGAAGATTTTAGTAGGGCCTTTGTGGCTTGGGCGGACTTGTCTGACTTGTGGTGTCAGACATGTCTGAATTCACTCTGTTGGAAGTCGGACATGTCCGAAACTGTGAGTCAGACATGTCCGAATTTATACTGGAAGGGTTCTAGTGAGAGTTCCAGTGAAGTTTCAGACTTGTCCGAACCTGGGGGTCGGACATGTCCGAGATGGATCTGTTCCCAAGGACTAAGAAAAATTTTCTAAGTCCCAGAGAGTCAGACTTGTCTGAGTTCTCTCTGCAGAACTTCAGACATGTCCGAGATTGTGTGTCAGACATGTCTGAAGTGGCTTTGGTGAAACAAGTCTGAAGTGAAAGGCCTGACCTTTGAGGTCAGACATGTCCGACTTTGTGTCAGACATGTCCGACGTGGGCTATGTCAAACGGCTCTAATGATCTTTTGGAGTATAAATAGTGGGTGGTTTCGACCCACGAACTATGCCTAAGACCCCTGAACAGTTCTGAACGCCATTTGAACTCAAGAACCTCTCTCCACTTGTTCTTCACCTCTAGAGCCCAAATTCGAGTTTTTTGGGAGAATGAAGAGTGCTTTGTGAGAATCGGGAGAAACGGTTTGTTGAGGGTTGAGCAACGTGTGATTCGCTAAGTTTCTTCGTGATTGCGTGTTTGTTGCTCTTGGGGTTCTCCCCTAGACGGTTAGGCGTCGCCCCGCGATTTCTTTGTGATCTCTTGTAATCGGGGAGTTTGTAACAATCTTTGTGATAGTGGAAGATTTGGGAGTTGGCCCTTGTGGCAACTCGTGAGGGTAAGTCTAGAGAAGGCCTGGTCCCTTGTGGACTCCTCAACGGGGACGTAGGATCCTTTGTGGTTCCGAACCTCAGGATAAAATCGTTTGTCTCTTGTTGTTCTTCCGTTCTCACAAGTTTTGATTCTAGTGTTTTTCCGCGTGCTATCTCTCCGTCAGCTTTCTTTCTACTCCATACTTCGTGTAGAACTGCTAGGGATCGATATCTCTCACTAGATCACTTAAAAATTGGATTTTTGATCTGATCGTGCAGGTAATCTCGGACTTATCCGACCCAGGTCAGACTTGTTCGACTTAGGTCAAACAAGTCCGACTAGAAGTCAGACAAGTCCGACTTCTCTATTTTCATAACTCTGAATTAAGTTTAAATTATCGATTATCGCCTATTCACCCCCTCTAGGCCGCTTTTATTTGGTATCAGAGCAGGTTTCTCCGGAAGAGACTAACATCTCGGAGAATCGATGGCGGAAGAAAGGAACAAGGATGATACCTCATATGTCGAGGGTGAAGGCTCAAATGACAAGAACTACGACGTTCTTCTTGATGATCCAAAGGACGATGAAGAGACTCGCCAACTCAAGTCGAAGCTTCGGGAGAAGCTAGGGAAACAACCCAAGATCAACAAAGAGAAGGAGAAGAGTAACAATGACTATACTCAAACTCACTTTGATTATGATCGTCTTCATGCTAACAATCACTATTTGTCTATTCCACTTGGCAAACCTCCTCAATTCGATGGAAATGACTATTCAATTGTGGAAACACAATATGAAGATGCATTTAATATCTTTGAATCCTAGTTTGTGGCAGATTGTGCAAACCGGAGTTCATATGCCAAGGAATGAGGAAGACGTCACTCTACAACAAGCTTTCCTACTTCATCGCAATGCTCAAGACGTGGGAGTCATAACCTCATCTTTGACTCGGGATGAATTCAACCGAGTCGAAGGTTTGGAAGTGGCCAAAGATATTTGGGATACACTCAAGACGGCGCACGAGGGCAACCGAGTCATCCGGGAGGCGAAGATTGAGATGATTGAAGGAGAGCTTGGGAGATTTACCATCATGGATGGTGAGTCGCCCCAAGACTTGTACAACTGCCTCAAGGTGCTCGTGAACAAGATTCGTGCCTATGGAAGCACTCGATGGACGGACCATGAAGTGGTGAAGAGGATGCTTCGGGCATTCATGCCTCGAAACATCACTCTTTGTTCCTTGATCCGTGAAAGCCCCGACTACACCAAGATGACTCCGGAAGAAGTGCTTGGGAGGATAATCAACAATGAGATGATGGAGAAGGAAGCTATGTTCTACAACGATCTCCAAAAGCTTGCCTCATCAAAGAAGAAAGACATAGCCCTCAAAGCAACTTCCACATCCTACAATGAAGATGCAAGTGATGATGAGAGCATGGACTCCGATGAGGAAGAAGCTTTCTTCATCAACAAGTTTAGAAGGATGATGAGAAGGAAGAAGGGAGGCTATCACCAAGAAGGCAAGAGCAAGGAGAATCTAAAGAAGAAGACTTGCTACAAGTGTGGTGAACATGGGCACTTCATTGCGGATTGCCCATACAATGGAAGCAAGAAGAAGGAGGGCAAGACCCAAGATAAGAAGCTCTTCAAGAAGAAGAAGAAGCCATCGGGACATGCCCACCTTGAAAGAGAATGGGACTCAAATGAAGACTCATCTTCCGACGATGAAGAGAAGGTGGCGACCATTGCCATCGGAAAGAGCTCAAGTGCAAGCAAGCTATTCCCAAACCTTGATGATTTCAAGTCCACATGCTTCATGGCAAAGGAGGGAAGGAGAAAGGTCAAATCTAAACCCACTCCCTCTATAACTTCTTGTGATGAACTTGATAGTGGTAGTGAACTTGAATCCATGCTTAAAGGCTTAAGTAAGAGTGCCATGAGAAAGATGAACTTTTTTATGGATGAAATCTCCGAGAAGGAGGATCTCCTTGAGCGTCAAGAGGACATGCTCATCCAAAAATCAGAGAGATGTCAAGAGCTTGAGGAGCTCCTCGAGCGCGAGAGAGAAAGAAGCAATTCATTGGAGCATGACCTTGCCATGAGCAAGGAAGCATGCTCAAATCTTAAGGACAAGACCGTTGAGCTCAAGGATGAACTTGTTAACTTGACAAAGGTTAACAAGATTCTAGAGACAAAGGTTGAGTCACTTAAGATCAATGCACCTTCTTCCTCAAAGAGCTCATCTTCTCAAAAGATTTTATCCGAGGAAGTTCACACTTGCATGTGCTCAAGCTTGATCCTAAAACTTAAGGATGAACTTAACTTGGCACAAAACAAACAAGCACCGAAAGGTGGCATCTTTGACAAGGAGAAGGTGGCCTATGCACGTAGTGCATACACCAATGTGAGACCTCCCCATATCAAGGATGGTCTTGGTTATTCTCGGGGGCGGAGGCAAAATGCCAAAGCCCCCAAGAATAATAAAGAATTGATTGCTTTTGTCAAGGAAGGTTCATCCACCCAAGATAAAGGAAAGAACATTGTCTCAACATCTTATATGCCTAAAAATGAACCTCATCCTTTGTTCCATGACTTTGATGCTTCTTATGTTTTATTGAGGAACAAATTTGGCAAGACTTATGCTAGATATATTTGGCCATTCCGCAAGAGCCCAAAGCCTTGCGTGTGGGTGCCCAAATGTCTTGTGACTAACATCAAAGGACCCAAATCCGTTTGGGTACCTAAAGGAAAGGCATAACTCTTTTTGTAGGCATACTCCTCCGGTGGATCAAAATGGGTGCTTGACAGTGGATGCACTAATCATATGACCGGAGAGAGGAAGATGTTTGTAGAGTACAAGGAGAATGAAGATCCTAGTGAAGGAATCTTCTTTGGGGATAATAGCCAAGGGAAAATCCTTGGCACCGGTAAAATTGTCATCTCCTCAAAACACACTCTTTCTAATGTGCTTCATGTTGATTCACTTGATTACAACCTCTTGTCTATTTCTCAATTATGTGATAATGGTTATGATTGTCTTTTCACTAACAACGGTGTGACCGTCTCAAGAAGATGCAACAACTCAATCGCCTTTAAGGGAGTACTCAAGGGAAAGCTTTACCTTGTGGATTTCTCCACGGATAAAGCCCAACTTGATACGTGGTTACTGGCGAAAACTAACATGGGATGGCTATGGCACCGAAGGCTAGCCCATGTTGGGATGAGAAACTTGCAAAAACTTCTTAAGGGGGATCATATCCGTGGACTAAAAGATGTTGTCTTTGAGAAAGATAGACCATGTAGCGCATGTCAAGCCGGAAAGCAAGTAGGAGCTCAACATCCGTCCAAGAACATCATGACAACCTCAAGACCATTGGAGCTACTACACATGGACCTATTCGGACCGATCACCTACATTAGTATTGGCGGCAACAAATATGGTCTAGTTATTGTTGATGATTTTTCTCGCTTCACGTGGGTATTTTTCTTGCATGACAAAGGTGAAACCCAAGGAGTTCTCAAGAAGTTCTTGAGGAGAGCTCAAAATGAGTTCTCCTTAAGAATCAAGATGATTAGGAGCGACAACGGGACAGAGTTCAAGAACACTCAAGTTGAAGACTTCTTGGATGAAGAAGGAATCAATCATAAGTTCTCCGCACCCTACTCCCCTCAACAAAATGGAGTAGCGGAGAGGAAGAATAGGACTCTTATCGAGATGTCAAGGACGATGCTTGATGAGTACAAGACGTCTGACCGGTTTTGGGTAGAAGCGGTTAACACCGCTTGCCATGCCATAAAACGGTTGTATCTTCATCGACTCTTTAAGAAGACCTCGTATGAACTCCTAACCGGTAACAAACCAAACATCTCATACTTTCGTGTTTTTGGGAGCAAGTGCTATATTCTCAACAAGAATCCTAGGAATTCGAAGTTCGCTTCGAAATCCGATGAAGGTTTCTTGCTTGGCTATGACTCAAACACCTACGCCTATCGTGTCTTCAACAAGTCCTCTGGGATTGTTGAAGTAGCACATGATGTAGTGTTTTATGAGATTAATGGCTCTCAAGTGGAGCAAGTTGATAAGTGTGTGCTAGATCAAGAGGAGACTCCACAAGAAGCACTTAGGAGAATGGCACTTGGAGACGTGCGACCACATGATCCAAATGATCTTCAAGCAAGCGAAGAAGATGCAAATCCCCCACATGAACAAGATCAAAATCCTCAAGATGAATCTCAACAAGATCAAAATCAAGGAGGAGGCTTGGATCAAGTGGGAGATCAAGAAAATGATCAAGATGAAGACAATGATCGAGAAGCTCAACCACCACACCCAAGAGTTCATCAAAGCGTTCAACGGGACCATCCCGTTGACAACATACTTGGAGACATCTCCAAAGGGGTAACTACTCGCTCACGTATGGCTAACTTTTGTGAACATTACTCTTTCGTTTCCTCTTTAGAGCCACGGAAATTAGAAGAAGCTCTACAAGACCCGAATTGGGTAATGGTTATGCAAGAAGAGCTCAACAACTTCAAGAGGAACAAGGTGTGGGAACTCGTGAGAAGACCAAATGCAAATGTTGTTGGAACCAAGTGGGTGTTCCGCAACAAACAAGATGAACACAGGGTAGTAACAAGAAACAAGGCAAGACTTGTAGCGAAAGGATACGCTCAAGTCGAAGGTTTGGATTTCGATGAAACATTTGCTCCCGTAGCTGGGCTTGAATCTATTCGCATATTATTGGCCTTTGCTACTCACCATGATTTCAAGTTATATCAAATGGATGTGAAAAGTACATTCCTCAACGGTCCAATCAAGGAGGAAGTGTATGTGGAGCAACCGCCCGGATTTGAAGATGAAGAGCATCCCGATCACGTCTACAAGTTGTGTAAGGCTCTCTATGGCCTCAAACAAGCACCTAGAGCTTGGTATGAGTGCCTTAGGGATTTTCTCACTCAAAATGGTTTTAAGATTGGGAAAGCCGATTATACTCTCTTCACTAAGCATTTTGATAATGACTTGTTCGTATGCCAAATTTATGTTGATGACATCATATTTGGTTCTACTAAAAAAAACTTTTTGTGATGAGTTTTCCAAAATCATGACGGAGAGATTTGAGATGTCTATGATGGGGGAGTTGAAGTTTTTCCTAGGTTTCCAAGTAAAGCAACTCAAGGAAGGGATTTTCATATGCCAAACCAAGTACACTCATGACATTCTCAAGAAGTTTGGCATGGAGAAGGAGAAGCCCATCAAGACACCTATGGGAACAAACGGGCATCTAGGACTAAACGAAGAAGGAGCAAGCGTGGACCAAAAGGTATACCGTTCTATGATTGGCTCTTTGCTTTATCTTTTTGCTTCTAGACCCGACATTATGCTTAGTGTGTGCATGTGTGCTCGATTCCAAGCCACTCCAAAAGAGTGTCACTTGACAGCGGTTAAGAGGATCCTTAGGTATTTAGTTCACACTCCTAATATAGGTCTTTGGTACCCTAAAGGATCCAAGTTTGATCACGTCGGTTATTTCGATGCGGATTATGCGGGCTGTAGGGTAGATAGGAAGAGCACATCCGGGACATGCCAATTCCTTGGTAGGTCCTTGGTTGCATGGTCTTCCAAGAAACAAAACTCCATTGCCCTTTCCACAGTCGAAGCGGAGTACGTTGCAGCGGGAAGTTGTTGTGCGCAGCTTCTTTGGATGCGATAAACTCTTAGAGATTATGGTTACAATCTGAGCCATATTCCTCTCCTATGTGACAATGTGAGTGCCATCAAGATTGCTCACAACCCCGTCGAGCATTCTAGAACCAAGCACATAGACATCCGTCACCATTTCCTGCGAGACCACTCTATCAAGGGAGATATCGTTATCTCTCATGTTAGAAGTGAGAAGCAATTGGCGGATATCTTCACAAAACCCCTTGATGAGAGACGCTTTTGTGACCTAAGGAGTGAGCTAAATATCTTGGATTCTTGAAACATAGCTTGAGTCATGCACATCTGATTGCTATTAGTTTTCAACTTCAAAATACTGCGTGTTTTCGAAAATCTCATCTATTTTTCTTGAAAATATGTTCTAAACTTCTCTTTGGTGAAAATGATCATAGTTTGATTGTTGGTTGCTTACTGATCATTTTTCTCAAAGATATTTGCAAAAACTTGTCCCAAATGTCCATATATACCTATATTTATATCCCCAAGTGTTTGCACATTGCATACACTCAGGGGGAGTCGGACAAGTATGACAAAAGTCAGACATGTCCGAAGTGGGTTTTAAGTCTGCAGAGAGAAATTGGACTTGTCCGAAGTACAAATTCGGACATGTCCAACGTGGGAAATCCGAACCCCTTCAAAGAGGCCGACGGTTTCCTTTCCTTCTCTCTCTCCTCACTTCAAACCCTAACCTCCATCTCTCTCAAACCTCCCAAGGCGATCCACATTGCTTTTGAGGCTCTTGTGAGGAGTTCTTGAGGGAAAATCTCCCTCGAAGTTGGAGGATTCACATCCCCTTCGGAGTTCTTCAATCTTTTCTCCATCCGAAGGTATTTTTCTCATCTTTCCTCTCATTTCTAGATCTAGCAGCAAGTTTGCAAATTTATGCCCTTGGAATTATTCCTAGGCATGTTTGCAACCTTGGTGCAAAATTTGGTCGGTAGAAAAATTGATTTGCTTAGTTTCCTTAGCAATTAGGGTCAGTTCTGTACAGGTCAGACAAGTCTGACAGAAATTCGGACATGTCCGAATTTTCTGAGTCAGACAAGTCTGACTTTCCAGTCAGACATGTCCGATCCTGTATAACTCTGAGACCTAATTTCTATCGAAACTATTAAGTTAATTGATCTATCTCTCTTGCTTTGACTCTTACCTATCCTTGTATCTCTTCTTCAGCTATGGGTCACGACAAGAGAGGCAAGGAGCCCGCGGATCCCGATTCTTCGGCTCAACCATCAAAGCGACCAAAGAAGGTGATTGCCAAGCGACCCGCAAGCGGTCAGCTCACTATTCATAGTGTACAGGGGGGCAGCTCGAGCTCCCAAGGGCAGCAAGAGATCGGACCGTTGGTCGTGCACTCTCCAGTTGGTGACACTCGATGCACGGCCGACAGGGTAAACTACCGGAGGAACATCCACGACACCATGCACGTGAGAGATGTGCGGTGTTATGACATTCCAAGGGAGAGCAAGGATCCCCGTTTCTGGTGCTTCTTCCACATGGATTACTACTGGTCAGTCCTCACGACCAATAAGAACCCAGTCACAGAGATGCAATGGATTGATTGGAAGGCTGCATTGAAGAAGAAGGACAACTACCTTCTCTTCAAGGGGGTACTCGAAGCTTGCGAGCACCACGAAGTCAGCAGGATCATGGGTCTCCAATACCCATGGAACAAGGAAGTCATCCTCCAATTTTATGCAATTGTGTTCTATTGGGTTGACAAGCTCGGCTTCACCTGGATGACCAATGGGGTGAAGTACGAAGTTAGCTATGAGGAGTTTGCCCGCATTCTCGGGATGGAGGACAGCCTGCAGCACTCTCTGAAGATCCATGAGATGGATCTAGTGAACCTCCTGGAGATGGAGAGTTTCTATGAGGATGGGTATCCAGCCAACCCTCCTCATATCCACGGCCTCAAGCCATTCCATGCCGTGGTGAACCATCTGATAAGGAAGACCCTCTCGCCCAAGGATGGGGATGCCAACAGGATCAATCACAACAGCAGAAATCTGATCCAGCTCTTGGCAGGGGAGCAGCAATTCAACGCTTTTGACTATATCTACGAGGAGATTTACCTCGCCTCGGAGACACCGGCTAGGTCTTGCTGCTACGCCCCGTACCTGATGAAGCTAATTGAGACGGTGTCCGGGCAGAAGTTTGTGAAGGATGTGCCTCATAGGCGCCTTGTGCCTCAGAAGCCTTCCAAGCTTCACCGCCCGATTCGAGCAGCTGCACCGGCACCGGCACCAGCAAAGGGAGGACCCAACTCCTCGAGGAGGAAGTCTGCTCAGCCTCCCAGTTCAGCCTCCGTGCCCCAGCAGCAGCCGTCTTGCTCCTTAGGACTGCTCAAGATCCTGAAGTCGATCTTCACCGTCTGCCGGTCGACTCAGCGCTTGGCAAAGAGGAACCAGAGGAACCTCACTACCATCAGGGAGCACCTACAGCTTCCTTCAGTCGATGACGTCAGCTCGGACGAGGAGCCACTGGAGTTTCCGGAGCTCACCGAGGCGGAGATGGCGTTCTTCACCGGCACCGGCGCCTCTTCCTCAGCACCCCCTACAGCTCACGACGACTTCAGCGAGGAGAGCAACTATGAGCAGGAGAGCGATGACGACGATGACAGCGACGACGACGAGGACGACACCGAGTAGACTAGGTCTTAGTGTCCACTTTTCTCCTTTTTGGTGCCTTGATGCCAAAGGGGGAGAAGTATTAGACTCTAGTGCTTTTTCTTGGACATGGACATGTATTTAGTCATATTTTCTATCTAGTCATATTTTCTATCATGGTGTGTCTTGTACTTATTTGTTACTCGTTTATGACTGTTAATGCTTAATGATGTTTATTGATGCCTTATGATGATCATTATGATGCTTCATTGATCTCGTGTGCATTTCTTCTTTTGTACCACGTTATTGCACACACACGAGCATATAGGCACCCCACGACGGTTGAGTGTATATGAGTTGTTTTTATTGTTATTCCAAAAGCTCATATACACTTGAGACTCAAAACTTCTATCAAATCTTATTTTTGTCGAAGACTTTAGCTGGTTGTCATCAATCACTAAAAAGGGGGAGATTGTAAGTGCATCTAGGTCCCTTGTGGGTTTTGTTGGATTGATGATGAACCATTAAAGTGCTAATGAACTTGGTTGAGCATGAGCGCAGATCCGGAGTACGGAATGGAGCTTTGAAGAAAGACGGCAAAAGGAGAAAAGTTGTGGCGAAGAAGAATAGAATAGGGTTTTCTATTTTCTCCTTGAGTCGTAGGAAAAACTGTACTATTAAGAGGGACACGATGCATAGACACTTAGTGAGTCATTCGGGTGCTCAACCCCTTAGTAGAAGATTTTAGTAGGGCCTTTGTGGCTTGGGTGGACTTGTCTGACTTGTGGTGCCAGACATGTGCGAATTCCCTCTGTTGGAAGTCGGACATGTCCGAAACTGTGAGTCAGACATGTCCGAATTTATACTGGAAGGGTTCCAGTGAGAGTTCCAGTGAAGTTTCGGACTTGTCCGAACCTGGGGGTCGGACATGTCCGAGATGGATCTGTTCCCAAGGACTAAGAAAAATTTTCTACGTCCCAGAGAGTCAGACTTGTCCGAGTTCTCTCTGCAGAACTTTAGACATGTACGAGATTGTGTGTCAGACATGTCTGAAGTGGCTTTGGTCAGACAAGTCTGAAGTGAAAGGCCTGACCTTTGAGGTCAGACATGTCCGACTTTGTGTCAGACATGTTCGACGTGGGTTGTGTCAAACGGCTCTAATGACCTTTTGGAGTATAAATAGTGGGTAGTTTCGACCCACCAACTATGCCTAACACCCCTGAACAGTTCTGAACGCCATTTGAACTCAAGAACCTCTCTCCACTTGTTCTTCACCTCTAGAGCCCAAATTCGAGTTTTTTGGGAGAGTGAAGAGTGCTTTGTGAGAATCAGGAGAAACGGTTTGTTGAGGGTTGAGCAACGTGTGATTCGCTAAGTTTCTTCGTGATTGCGTGTTTGTTGCTCTTGGGGTTCTCCCCTAGACGGTTAGGCGTCACCCCACGATTTCTTTGTGATCTCTTGTAATCGGGGAGTTTGTAACAATATTTGTGATAGTGGAAGATTTGGGAGTTGGCCCTTGTGGCAGCTCGTGAGGGAAAGGCTAGAGAAGGCCTGGTCCCTTGTGGACTCCTCAACGGGGACGTAGGATCCTTTGTGGTTCCGAACCTCGGGATAAAATCATTTGTCTCTTGTTGTTCTTCCGTTCTCACAAGTTTTGATTCTAGTGTTTTTTCGCGTGCTATCTCTCCCTCAGCTTTCTTTCTACTCCATACTTCGTGTAGAATTGCTAGGGATCGATATCTCTCACTAGATCGCTTAAAAATTGGATTTTTGATCTGATCGTGCAGGTAATCTCGAACTTATCTGACCCAGGTCAGACTTGTCCGACTTAGGTCAGACAAGTCCGACTAGAAGTCAGACAAGTCCGACTAGAAGTCAGACAAGTCCGACTTCTATGTTTTCATAACTCTGAATTAAGTTTAAATTATCAATTATCGCCTATTCACCCCCCCCTCTAGGCCGCTTTCAATTACGCTTAGGCGGCCCAAATCATGTAAATCTTCGTGTCTATTTGCCATCGTGTTCTGAATCTCTGTGCGCCCAATACCGAACTACGAACTCTGCGGGCTACCAACGGTAGTATCGGGAGAATTGCTGGAACCATACTCCGACAGTTGGCGCGCCAGGTAGGGGCGCCCGAGATTCAAGGATGGTGAACTCCGCTGCTGGATTGTCAAACGGCAACCCTGCTGGACAACCTGCTGAAGGTAATCCCTCCAACATGCAGCCGCCAGTAGGTGCTGTGGCTCCAGCAGGAGTCATGCCACCGCCGCCACCATCCGAACCGGCAAATCAAGATGGACAGCGAGATGGGGCGTCTGCATCGGTCACGGCATCGGCGAACAACAACCCTGAACACGCGCTCCATTCCGCGCGTGCTCTTCTCCAACGTCCACCACCTCCATGAGCATCCCAGGGTGCAATGGAGCAGTGGAGGGCTAGTGTGGAACACCTGGTTGCAGCAGCAGCCGATCGCATCAGCAACCAAGGTCCTCCCCCCTAGGGGTGGGCCCCATCGCAACATCGGACCATGTCGGGCAGACTTGGTCCGCACGCTTTCCAACATAGAAGGCGTGTTGCTTCTCAACAAGCAACGTCGCTGCCTTCCGGGGCGCGACGCACCTATACGATAACCAGGCTTTCAACTCACGACCTCCAGGCAGAGCTTGATCGCCGTTACCGTCAACGGGATGGCCGCGTCCATATCGAGCGCGCTCGCGAAAGGCGAGAGGCTCGGGACAGTCCTGCTCCCGAGGGAGTAGGAGGAGGTTGTTCTTCCCTGGCCATGCACCTACGCATGGTCAGATGGCCGCAGAAGTTCCAGCCTCACCTTCCGGAAAAATTTGATAGGACTGTCAATCCCGCTGAGTTTCTCCAAATCTACTCCACCGCAATCCTTGCGGCTGGAGGCAATGAGTCTGTGGTGGCCAACTACTTCCCCGTGGCTTTGACTGGGACCGCCAGGTCCTGGTTCATGAGCCTTCTACCCAACTCCATCAACAGTTGGGCGGAACTGTGCCAACAGTTCATCGCCAATTTCGGGAGTTCATACACCCGACCAGGCACCAAACTGGACCATTTTGCTGTCAAACAGAAGGGGGGAGAATCCCTGCGATCCTTCATCCAGAGGTTCTCCCAGGTAAGAAACACTATTCCTTCTATCTCAAGCGCCTCTGTTATTGTGGCATTCAGACAGGGCGTACGAGACAAGAAGATGCTGGAGAAGCTGGCGACCAAGGAGATCACCAGCGTCACGGAACTCTTCAGCTTGGCAGACAAGTGCGCCAAAGCGTTGGAGGGCCATGAAATGCACTCCCAACCACCTCCGGAGGACAACAAAAAGTCCTCCAAGGGTGAAGCCACTACCTCCGTGAGTGGCAAGAAGAAGAAAAAGTCCAACGGCAAAAAGAAGTCGTCGGCCGGCACACCTACAACCGTTGCTGTTACAGCTCTGGGTGGCCGGGGGCCACGCCCCGAGAAACGACATCGACCGTCGTCTGAAGACGGAGGCAGCTCCAAAATGTGGTGTCCTATACACAAGTCAAATAGCCACAACCTGGAAGGCTGCCGGGAGGTCCAGAACCTTGTCAAGCGCTACAACAAGCGCCGGGAAGAAGTTCCTTTCCGTCAAAGGGAAGGAAAACAGAAAGTCGACGAAGCTCCGGCTGAAGAGGAGTTAGGCTTTTAGGACCCTAAAAAGGTCTTGAAGGTTGTTTACACCTCAAGACCATGCAGCGGGACATGACCTCAGTAGCTCCTACTGCCAGGGTAGATCCGCACCGGAAGTGGATGGACACTGTCATCACCTTCGATGCTTCGGACTGCCCTCGGAACATGATCGGAGCTGGCCAACTTCCACTGATGGTATCTCCTACCATCAACAACATCCAACTCCACCATGTGATGGTGGACGGAGGTTCGGGGTTGAACCTCATAAGCTTCGAAGCTTTCGTCAAGCTTCAGCTCCGACCTTCGGATCTTCGCCCCTCTCGACCTTTCTCCGGAGTAGGTCCGGGGTCCATAACCCCTCTCGGTGCAATTACTCTTCCGGTGACCTTTGGGATTTGCGAGAATTACCGCACTGAGAAGTTGGTCTTCGACATGACGCAGATCAACTTACCATTCAACGCCATTTTGGGCAGGCTAACCTTGTACAAATTCATGGTTGCCGCCCATTATGGCTACATGGTGTTGAAGATGCCAACACCAACAGGTGTTCTCTGGATCCGTGGAAATCACACCGCCGGAGTGACTGCTCTGGAAGAACTCCATGCGCTTGCTAAAGCGCAAGAGGAATAATACGGAAAGGAGCAAGCTCCGAAACCCCCGAGCATTCGTCATCGAGGCTCAACCTCTGCACCTCGTGTGCAACCAAGCGGCGACACCGACATCCCCGTCAAAGTCGTCCAAATCGGTTCCGATACTGCCAGACCACCCGTATATCAGGAGGTCTGAATGACAAATAGGAACTCGCGCTAGTCACTTTCCTCTGGGCTAATGTCGACGTGTTTGCCTGACAACCGTCACAAATGCCTGGGATCCCTAGGGAAGTGATCGAGCACAATCTGAAGATCTATCCCGACGCTCGTCCTGTACATCAGAAGCCTCAGAAGCAATCAGTAGAGCGATATAACTTCATACGTCAAGAAGTGAAGAAGTTGCTCTAAGCTGGATTCATCCGAGAAGTCTTCACCCAAAATGGCTGGCAAACCCAGTCGTTGTACCCAAGGCCGGTGGGAAGCTTCGGATGTGTATCGACTACACTACACTGAATAAGGCATGTCCAAAAGATCCATTCCCACTACCTAAAATAGATCAGATAGTGGATTCTACTTTCGGGTGTGAATTATTGTATTTCCTAGACGCATATTCTGGGTACCATCAAATCAGAATGTCTAGGGAAGATGAAGAGCATACTTCCTTCATCACAGTAGATGGATTATATTGTTATACTGTCATGCCATTCGGTCTCAAAAACGCTGCTTCAACATTTGTACGAGCTATGTACAAAACTTTTGGAGAGCTTATTAGAGACGTAGTGGAAGTGTACGTTGATGACATCATCATCAAAATCAAGAACCAGGAGTCATTCCTTGACACCTTGCAAGCTGTATTTGACAAGTTGCGAGTCACTCACACAAAGCTGAACCCGGACAAGTGTGTCTTCGGGGTTAGCTCCAAAAAACTTCTTGGTTTCTTGGTGAACCACCGAGGAATAGAAACAAATTCGGCAAAGATAAAAGCTATTGAAGACATCCGGCCACCAGCCCACATCAAGGACGTCCAGAAGCTGACTGGATGTCTAGCTGCCCTCAGTCGGTTCATCTCAAGACTAGCGGAACGGGCGCTACCCTTCTTCAAGATATTGGGGAAGTCCGAACCATGCCAATGGTCTGAAGAAGCAGAAAAGGTATTCCAGGAGCTGAAGCAGCTCCTCACCACCCTACCAACCTTGGTAGCTCCGAATCCTGGTGAGACACTTCTGCTTTACATTTCAGCAACTAACGAGGTTGTCAGCATGGTCCTGGTTGCGGAAAGATTAGAACCATTTCTAGTTCAGGAATCTAGACCCCTTCGGGAGGGTCCGGAGCTACCTGAAGTTGAGTTTGGCTCCCAACTCCCAGACCCTGATCCTCAAGGTGAGACGCCGGAGGATCCATCTCCTTCAAATGAAGGAGTCACTGCTACTGAGCAACAAGATCTGGACCCCTTCGGGAAGGTCCGGGTCACTTCAGAAGAAGCTACGGGTTCCTCCAACCGGAACTCGGAGGTCCCCGAACAAGGTCCGGACCCCTCCGGGAGGGTCCGGGTAGATGAGGAGGAAGCTTCGGTCCCCTTCGAGAGGGTCCGGATAGTCCAACGCCTTGTGTACTTCATCAGTGAAGTACTACATGATGCCAAGACTTGGTACCTGGAGGTGCATAAGCTGCTCTACGCAGTTCTTATTGCCTCTAGGAAGCTCCAACACTACTTCCAAGCGCACAAGATTTCATTGGTAACCTCTTATCCACTACGTGCAATCTTGCATAACCCTAACTCCACTGGGAACATTGCAAAGTGGGCAGCGGAATTGGCCGAGTTCGACCTTGAATTCGTCCCAAGACAAGCGATCAAGAGTCAAGCATTGGCGGACTTTGTGGCAGAATGGACCCCCTCTCCATCAAATCCTGGGGGCCCCAGTGAGCAGAAGCTGGAACCCAAGGTTTTGTTCTTCACCGAGCCTCACTGGACTCTCTACTTCGACAGCTCCGTGCAAAAGCAGGGGGCCGGAGCTGGAGTCCTTCTCCTCGCTCCAACCGGGGAGAAGGTCAAATACATGGTTCACCTTGACTTCAAGACGACCAACAACATGGTGGAGTATGAAACACTAATTTATGGACTCAAGGTTGCACTATCGTATGGTGTCAAGCAGCTATTGGTAAAGGGTGATTCACAACTTGTTGTAAAACAAGTCAAAGGTGAATGTTGCTGCAATAACCCTCAACTAGCTGCATACCTACTTGAAGTCTAGAAACTTCAAAAGGACTTCGGTGTCCTGGATCTCTGCCATGTCCAGCGTCTCAACAACGCTGAAGCTGCCAAACTCTCGACGAAAGCTTCAACCGGAGCTCCGGCTCCTGACGGAACCTTCATCCGGAGATTGTCAAGACCAACAGCTCAGCCTGCCGAACTGAGCACAGGGGGCAAGACCAGCACCTCGAAGCTGGTGGTCCCGATGGCCCTGTTACCATGGCGTCCATCAAGGGTCGTAGGTGCTGTAGGAAGCTCCGAGCAACCCAACACGCAAGACTCAAATCCTCAAGTTAGTTCCGATGCATGGATCTCGGAGATCCGAAGCTACTTGAAAGACAATTTCCTTCCTGAAGATAATGTATACACTGACCGGATAGTCAGATTAGCTAAAAGATACACACTGGTAGAAGGGGATCTCTACTGGCGTAGTGCCAACGGCATCCTAATGCGGTGCATTACAAGGGAAGAAGGTTGCGAGATCCTCGCAGAATTCCATGGAGGTGATTGTGGGAACCACGCGTCTTCTCGCACGCTGGTCGGTAAAGGCTTCCGACATGGTTTTCACTGGCCTATAGCTCTCCAGGATGCAACTGAGCTAGTGAAGAAATGCGAAGCATACCAGTTCCATGCGAAGCAAATTCACACACCAGCTCAACCTCTACAAATGATACCTCCTACATGGCCATTCGATGTGTGGGGGATGGATATCTTGGGACCTTTCCCAAGAGCCGTCGGAGGTTACAAGTTCCTGTACGTTGCCATTGACAAGTTCACCAAATGGCCGGAAGCAACTCCAGTTGTGACAATAAACAAGCAATCAGCTATCAACTTCTTGCAGTCCATCGTATACAGATTTGGAGTCCCAAACAAGATCATAACTGATAATGGAACCCAATTCACAAGATCTGCATTCCAAGGATATTGCGAATACCTCGGCATTCAAGTCAGCTACGCCTCTGTAGCTCACCCGACAAGCAATAGCCAAGCTGAGAGAGCAAATGCAGAAATCCTAAAAGGAATCAAGACGCGCACATATGAGCGCCTGAAAAAATGTGACGCCCGGTTCCGAAAATGAACCAAGCTAACGCATATGTGTGCCCAGGATGTTCATCACACATACACGAGTGAAATCACAAAAGGATATACAGAAAATTACCACAGCTCAATTATTAAATAAGTACTCTTATTACACAATTCATTAAATCCTCGAATACAAGCTCTAATGAATATTAATGACAAGTTCAACTAATGCAGCGGAAATAAACTAATTAAACAACTAAGCAAACTAAGCAACTATGCAGCATAAGCGACAGGGTATGTATATGCGCAGCTCCAATCAACATCACAGGCAAAGCTGACGGTAGACACGGCCTAGAACTCCGCATTATCGCCATTAAAATCCCAGTCTTGACCTGCAACTGTTGGGGTGGGGGATTGCAAGAGTGAGTACATGTCGTACTCAGCAAGTGTGGAAAGTATGACATGTGGCTGATTCAAATGACGACAAAAATAATGGTAAAGTGCTGAAAAGTACGGTACAACATTTGAAAAGCAATATATCTTATGTATGTGAAGTAAACCCATCATAATCATAAATGATATCATAATACCAAATCTGAATTCATTACCATCATCAAAAAAAAATTCCAGATTTCACCATTGCCAATAACCATATTCATTACCAGAGATTAATCCATAACCATCCATAACCATTATCAAACCATGACCATCCCAAATTCCAATTTCCCTCTAATCATGGAAGTTGTCCAGGTGCTCATAACCGGGAGCACGGCTATCATGATAGTTTTAATTAACACTCTGCAGAGTTTGTACCTCTTTACCCACGTGTTTGTGATTTCATCACCCTTCGGCGACTAAGAACCTCCCTTATGCCCATGACCCGTCAGTCATATTACACACTTCCGTTGGTGTGTGGCCAAGAGATCACAAAATAGCCTTTACAAAGGGATTACTAGCCTATTTAGACCCCACTGAGGTTTCACCGGTGGCGATGTCTCCCGCAGAGCACATCTTCAACCAAGGGCCCCCTCTTGAGCCATTCGGATCCCAGGGTAGTCCCACCAATCACCAACAAACCCAATCCGACTACCCCTTCCCCGAGCATCCACAATGGTCCAAACAGCACTAGCAAAGCCCTAATTAATCAGCTACGCCGCACCCATAACTTGGCCTCGTGGTGGCACTGTAGTCCTGGCTTATTCTCGCATGAACCGGTCCTTAGATCTAAAGCAAGCAAACCACCGTAACATCCAACCCATCCACATACCAGGCTTGCTTAGATCACCCATTACCATACCATATTTAACTAGTTCATGTTAACCATAATCTCATCCATGCATAAATAAATTGAGTGATATAGTTGTTCCCATCCCAGTTGATTAAGCGAAGCAAAAGGGTAAAAACCCTTCCCGACTCTCTACCATAATTTCCAGGTGACAAGGGTGGTTTAACAAGTCTAGTAAACTTCCTACCATAGGATTCCCATCAATTTGACACAAGCATGCAGTTTTGCAAACAAAACATTTATTTTAAAACAGGATCAATATGCTTCAAGGACACTTGCCTTGCTCTTGCTGTTGATTAGGGTCAAAGCCTTCAACCTCTTGATGCTGTAGATCCTCCGCGGCACTTTCTAGCGCAAATCCGTCTAATCCACACAATAAACATACAAAACAAGAAACACAATCAAAGAGTGCACAAATATTACTCAATATGACATGCATGATTGATGCAATGCAAGGTAGAACTTGTTACTAGATTGCTTTTAATGATCACTAACTAGTTCTAATAGATTTTAACAAGTTTATACAGGTTTGGATTCGATTAGATCAATTTTTAGAACCAATTCTACACAATTTAACCAGAAAGAACGGACTAGTCCGCTAGGGACCGGACAAGTCCGCACTTGACGAGATCAACAGATTAGGGTTTTCTAGATCGACGTAAATTTGGAGATTAGGGGTTGAATTCTCGTAAGGAAAAGAGAATAGAAGGTATACCAGGTGTTTAGAACTCCAATGAACCAAGAAACTTGGAGGTAACACTTGGATCTTGATGATCTAGGGTTGGTGATGAACTTGGGGATGAATTGGTGGTGAAGGACGAAACTTGGTGGAGATCTTGATCCTCCTTCGTTTCCTCCTCTTCTTCTTCTCGTTTGGGATCTTCTCCTCCCTCCTTGATGGTGGCTCCCCACGAACTAGGGTTTGGGTGGGTGGAAAAAGTGGCAAATAGATGTCAAACCAAGGGGTGGGGTTGTTTATATAGAGGTGGAGGCTAGGGTTAGATGGATTTCGAGTTTTGGGATGAGTAGAGGCCGGTTTAGAGTCCCACATGGGCTCTAAAAGAGTTGGGCACGACGTCCCTAGGCCCACTTGACGTGAAACCCAAGAAACAAGTCGTAAAACAAAAGGTCAATCTCGGAGTCACGAAATATCGGACAAGTCCGGACAGGACCGGACTAGTCCGAAGTCGTCCAGAGAGAAAATCGGACAAGTCTGGCCAAAAATCGGACAAGTCCGATCTTAGTCAGAAAGGAAAACGGACAAGTCCGCTGGAACACCGGACTAGTCCGGAAAAGTCCAGGGACTTAGCAAATTTTCAAGGATTCATGGAATATCGGACTAGTCCGCACAAAATCGGACAAGTCCGAAAGTTTCCAGAGCCAAAATCGGACTAGTCCGCAGCAAAAACGGACAAGTCCGTTTTTAGTCAGAGAGAAATCGGACTAGTCCTCAGAAAAATCGGACTAGTCCGCACTTTCCTGCGTTTTAAGTGCGGTTTTGCTCCAAATCAATTTTAAATGCTCCGAATCAATTTTAAACTCGTTCCTCTTGTTGTGGGCTAATGTTAAACATGTATATGAGTGCATGTAGGGCATGATGCATGAAAATGAGGGTGTTACAAACCTACCCCCCTTAAAATGAATCTCGCCCTCGAGATTCGACGCGGAAGAGAAGAGATGGGGAAATTCCTTCTTGAGATCGTCTTCTAGCTCCCAAGTTGCTTCTTTTTCTGTATGGTGCTTCCATTGGACTTTACACCATCGAATCACCTTGTTCCTTGTGACTCTCTCAATTTCTGCAGCGTAAGCCTCAAGTGTTCCTCATGTTCCTTCTCATCCTTCGAGTAGATCATAATATCATCAATAAACACCACAACGAACTTATCTAAGTACTCCATGAAGACCTTATTCATGAGGTACATAAAGTAGGCAGGTGCATTTGTCAATCCAAAAGACATCACGGTGTACTCATAAGATCCATACCGTGTCCTAAAAGCTATCTTGGGTATGTCCGATGGTCTAATCTTCATTTGAAAGTATCCCGACCTCAAGTCAATCTTAGAGAAGACACAAGCACCCTTCATCTGATCAAACAAGTCTTCTATGCGTGGCAAGGTGTACTTGTTCTTGATTGTTACCTCGTTGAGAGCTCGGTAATCCACGCACATCCTTTGGGATCCGTCCTTCTTGTCCACAAATAGAACGGGCGCTCCCCAAGGTGAAGAGCTTGGGCGAATAAAACCCTTCTCTAATTGCTCTTGAATTTGTTTCTTGAGCTCCGCTAATTCCATAGGAGGCATCCTATACGGCCTCTTAGCTATAGGTGCAGTTCCAGGTATTAAATCAATAACAAACTCAATGTCTCGATCGGGTGGCATACCTGGCAACTCATCCGGAAACACATCCAAAAATTCACACACCACCGGAATCTCCTCAATTGCGACACCGTCTATATGATTCAATTCCAATTGCTTCGGTGCGGTTTGAGATGCTTCAAATTCTACAGTTATCCCTTCCTCATTGGTCAACTTCACTGTCTTTGTGGCACATTCAATAACCCCATTGTGCTTCCTCAACCAGTCCATACCAAGTATAATATCCAACCCTTGAGAATCTAAAACAATGAGGTTGGCGGAGAAGTCTACCCCCCTTATTCTAAGGCTTACTTTTGGACATACTATATTTGTCCTCATCTCTCCTCCAGGAGACTTAACCAACAGAGTAAACTTCATATGAGAGATAGGCAAACTATACTTGGCAACATACTTCGATGCAATGAATGAATGCGATGCTCCAGAATCAAATAACATAGTCGCGGGGTTGGAGTTGGCGAGAAACATACCAATGACCACGTCATCCGCTTGTTGAGCATCCTCCGTAGAGACATGGTTCACATTGCCACGAGCAAAATTTTGCTGTCCACGGCTTCCTTGTGGCTGTCCTCCATTAGGTCTTGGGTTTTGCCTCGATGCATTGCTTCCTTGACCAAGGCCCGACTTAGGACATTGATGTGCAAAGTGTCCAGCTTCTCCACAAGTATAGCACTTCTTAACTCCACCAGAATTATTGGGACGAGCTTGGTTTTGAGCATTGGCTCCAGGAAAATCAGCACGAGGTGCATAAGGCGTCGGAGGCCTAGGTGCTTGCATGACAGGGCGCTGCTGCACAAACTGAGTTGGGCGCGGTGCATATCCAGGGCGCTGAGCAGGAATAGAGGAGCTGTAATTAGGCGCATTGGGTGGCGCAAAGCGAGGGCGCACATTACTTCCTTGTTGTTGTCCTTGATGTGGCGCCTTCCTCTTGATTTCTTGCTCCATCTCACGGATCTTGTTCTCAACCACAATTGCCTTGTCCACAAGCTTCTGGAAATTGACATAATCACAGTTGAGCAATTGCACTTGGATCGTATTGTTCAATCCCCTCATGAACAGGTATTGCTTCCGGCTGTCCCGGCTAACATCCTCAGGCGCATATCTTGAGAGTTGAGTGAACTTATTGAGATATTCACTCACGCTTGATTTTCCTTGTCTCAAGTCCTCAAATTCTTGCCTCTTCAAGAGCATAACACCTTCCGGCACATAGTGAGAACGAAAATTTTCCTTGAATTCCGCCCAGGTAATTCTCTCTTGGTTCTCATGAGCACTGCAATAAGAATCCCACCAATCTGCAGCTGCTCCAACGAGTTGATGAGAAGCAAATAGCACCTTCTCCCGGTCACTGCATTGGACAATGGCTAGCTTCTTCTCCACGGACTTGAGCCAATCATCAGCATCCATAGGGTCTGCGGCTTGAGCAAAGGTTGGCGGCCTAGTCCTCATAAACTCTCCCAATCGGTTATGAGGAGGCGGGGGTGGCGGTGGAGGCATGTGTGGCTGATTGTTGATATTGCCAGCCTGCAGCTGTCCCATAGTTTGTATCATGGTCTGCATGAGCTGGTTTTGCATGGCCAATAGCTGCTCGATGTTGATAGCTCCCTGAGCCGGTCCTTGTCCATTGTCGTTTTGAGGCACTCCATTGTTCTCCTCTTCATCATTGCCATCCCTCTGGTTGCGAGTCCTCACCATCTGAAGAAAAGCAGTAGGTAAGAATTAGAAAACGCCCCAACTATATGCATCCAGGGATATGAAACTAAACAACTGGCTACACTAGCCTAGGTGGACATGGCAATGCTAAAGCATCCCAAAATCCTCTATTAAGCACACAAGCAAGCAATATATATAGCAAACAGCACTCCAAGCAAAAATACATCGATTCCTGAGTGCTCCTATGTGCTCTAAAGTGTCCATTCTATCTAGGCTGCATCCTACGGTCAACCTGTGGCTCTGATACCAATCTGTGACGCCCGGTTCCGAAAATGAACCAAGCTAACGCATATGTGTGCCCAGGATGTTCATCACACATACACGAGTGAAATCACAAAAGGATATACAGAAAATTACCACAGCTCAATTATTAAATAAGTACTCTTATTACACAATTCATTAAATCCTCGAATACAAGCTCTAATGAATATTAATGACAAGTTCAACTAATGCAGCGGAAATAAACTAATTAAACAACTAAGCAAACTAAGCAACTATGCAGCATAAGCGACAGGGTATGTATATGCGCAGCTCCAATCAACATCACAGGCAAAGCTGACGGTAGACACGGCCTAGAACTCCGCATTATCGCCATTAAAATCCCAGTCTTGACCTGCAACTGTTGGGGTGGGGGATTGCAAGAGTGAGTACATGTCGTACTCAGCAAGTGTGGAAAGTATGACATGTGGCTGATTCAAATGACGACAAAAATAATGGTAAAGTGCTGAAAAGTACGGTACAACATTTGAAAAGCAATATATCTTATGTATGTGAAGTAAACCCATCATAATCATAAATGATATCATAATACCAAATCTGAATTCATTACCATCATCAAAAAAAATTCCAGATTTCACCATTGCCAATAACCATATTCATTACCAGAGATTAATCCATAACCATCCATAACCATTATCAAACCATGACCATCCCAAATTCCAATTTCCCTCTAATCATGGAAGTTGTCCAGGTGCTCATAACCGGGAGCACGGCTATCATGATAGTTTTAATTAACACTCTGCAGAGTTTGTACCTCTTTACCCACGTGTTTGTGATTTCATCACCCTTCGGCGACTAAGAACCTCCCTTATGCCCATGACCCGTCAGTCATATTACACACTTCCGTTGGTGTGTGGCCAAGAGATCACAAAATAGCCTTTACAAAGGGATTACTAGCCTATTTAGACCCCACTGAGGTTTCACCGGTGGCGATGTCTCCCGCAGAGCACATCTTCAACCAAGGGCCCCCTCTTGAGCCATTCGGATCCCAGGGTAGTCCCACCAATCACCAACAAACCCAATCCGACTACCCCTTCCCCGAGCATCCACAATGGTCCAAACAGCACTAGCAAAGCCCTAATTAATCAGCTACGCCGCACCCATAACTTGGCCTCGTGGTGGCACTGTAGTCCTGGCTTATTCTCGCATGAACCGGTCCTTAGATCTAAAGCAAGCAAACCACCGTAACATCCAACCCATCCACATACCAGGCTTGCTTAGATCACCCATTACCATACCATATTTAACTAGTTCATGTTAACCATAATCTCATCCATGCATAAATAAATTGAGTGATATAGTTGTTCCCATCCCAGTTGATTAAGCGAAGCAAAAGGGTAAAAACCCTTCCCGACTCTCTACCATAATTTCCAGGTGACAAGGGTGGTTTAACAAGTCTAGTAAACTTCCTACCATAGGATTCCCATCAATTTGACACAAGCATGCAGTTTTGCAAACAAAACATTTATTTTAAAACAGGATCAATATGCTTCAAGGACACTTGCCTTGCTCTTGCTGTTGATTAGGGTCAAAGCCTTCAACCTCTTGATGCTGTAGATCCTCCGCGGCACTTTCTAGCGCAAATCCGTCTAATCCACACAATAAACATACAAAACAAGAAACACAATCAAAGAGTGCACAAATATTACTCAATATGACATGCATGATTGATGCAATGCAAGGTAGAACTTGTTACTAGATTGCTTTTAATGATCACTAACTAGTTCTAATAGATTTTAACAAGTTTATACAGGTTTGGATTCGATTAGATCAATTTTTAGAACCAATTCTACACAATTTAACCAGAAAGAACGGACTAGTCCGCTAGGGACCGGACAAGTCCGCACTTGACGAGATCAACAGATTAGGGTTTTCTAGATCGACGTAAATTTGGAGATTAGGGGTTGAATTCTCGTAAGGAAAAGAGAATAGAAGGTATACCAGGTGTTTAGAACTCCAATGAACCAAGAAACTTGGAGGTAACACTTGGATCTTGATGATCTAGGGTTGGTGATGAACTTGGGGATGAATTGGTGGTGAAGGACGAAACTTGGTGGAGATCTTGATCCTCCTTCGTTTCCTCCTCTTCTTCTTCTCGTTTGGGATCTTCTCCTCCCTCCTTGATGGTGGCTCCCCACGAACTAGGGTTTGGGTGGGTGGAAAAAGTGGCAAATAGATGTCAAACCAAGGGGTGGGGTTGTTTATATAGAGGTGGAGGCTAGGGTTAGATGGATTTCGAGTTTTGGGATGAGTAGAGGCCGGTTTAGAGTCCCACATGGGCTCTAAAAGAGTTGGGCACGACGTCCCTAGGCCCACTTGACGTGAAACCCAAGAAACAAGTCGTAAAACAAAAGGTCAATCTCGGAGTCACGAAATATCGGACAAGTCCGGACAGGACCGGACTAGTCCGAAGTCGTCCAGAGAGAAAATCGGACAAGTCTGGCCAAAAATCGGACAAGTCCGATCTTAGTCAGAAAGGAAAACGGACAAGTCCGCTGGAACACCGGACTAGTCCGGAAAAGTCCAGGGACTTAGCAAATTTTCAAGGATTCATGGAATATCGGACTAGTCCGCACAAAATCGGACAAGTCCGAAAGTTTCCAGAGCCAAAATCGGACTAGTCCGCAGCAAAAACGGACAAGTCCGTTTTTAGTCAGAGAGAAATCGGACTAGTCCTCAGAAAAATCGGACTAGTCCGCACTTTCCTGCGTTTTAAGTGCGGTTTTGCTCCAAATCAATTTTAAATGCTCCGAATCAATTTTAAACTCGTTCCTCTTGTTGTGGGCTAATGTTAAACATGTATATGAGTGCATGTAGGGCATGATGCATGAAAATGAGGGTGTTACAAAAAACATGGAGCCAACTGGATCGAAGAGCTTCCGCCCACCTTGTGGGCCAACAGGACAACTCCAAACCGGTCAACTGGAGAGACACCCTTCTTCCTGGTGTACGGAGCTGAAGCAATCCTTCCTTCGGAAATCACCTTGGGGTCGCTCCGGGTCCGGACCTTCGACGATGCCACGCAGGACCAGCTCCGGTGTGAAGACCTTGACCTCCTTGAAGAAGGAAGGTGTCGAGCAGCTGTTTGGAATGCCCGATACCTCCAGGCTCTTCGGCGCTATCACCAAAGGCATGTTCACAACCGACAGCTCGAGGAAGGTGATCTGGTGCTACAGAGAATACAATCCAGATAAGGGTTAAACAAACTCTCCCCCAGCTGGGAAGGACCCTTCCGAGTGATCAAAGTATCCCGTCCCGGATGCGTTTGCTTGGCAACTGAGGATGGTACACCACTCCCAAATCCTTGGAACATTGAACACCTCTGTAAGTTCTACGCTTAATATCACGGAGGTGAGTCTGTAGTTACATGTAATGTATGTTATAGAGTCATTGTACAGAGTCGGGTAGCTCCTTCGGGAGAACAGTCGGACCTTCCCCGGAAGGTCATAAAGTTCAGGCAACACTTGTCACAGTCTCAGAACTAAAAGTGTAGCTAGCTACCTTGGGTCAAACGAGAAACAAAACACACTTAGCCTGGTTCCGTACCCTAAGAGTGTACTTGTTTCCTCTGTACCCCGGACCTATAATGAAAGACATCATTGTGTGAAAACAGACTCCACGTGCATTTATTTTGTACAGGCTCAATATTTTTATTTTTCTCTTTCTTGTCTATAACAAAGTTGTGCAATTCTTAAGAAATTTAGCTCGACCAATTCATGTATAATTTGAGTTGCATTGTCTATTCTTTCGGGTCTAAACATTGTTAATGGTCTACCCGTCTGAATGCCGCCAAGCCAATCTAGGGCTGGAGTGTGCTATCGACTTAGCCTGGTCAGGCACCCTAAGTACGCCACTCTACCTACACCACGGCGGGCCGAAGTATGGCGAGTCCAGAAATGATCAGACCTGGAGGAAACAAGCCAGTGCACTTGAGTGTATGTAGAGTTGCGTTCGACCTAAAGATTGCTCGGGAATAGTAAGTCGCAATTGAGTTATAGATAGGAAATATATTTTACTGTTTTTCTTGACTTTAGTGTGCAGGAAAAATAAAGATCTCATGATGATGGTGAATGAAGTCAGAGCTACCAAAGCTCCGACATCCCCTAAGTTGGCTTGTTGTCGATGTTTCAAACATTGATGGCGAGCGTACCTGGAGCTGCTAAGTTCTGGTAAAGCCAGGAGGCCACCCGTTAACGTGAAGAAAAGATAGTGGGAGGACTCCCTAGCGGGGTCTGCTGTCGACGCACCGCGTATTGATAGTTGTCACTGCCGGAGCTACTAAGCTCCGACACCCCAGAGGACTAACTGTTGATGCTCTACGCGTTGACAAGGGTCACTGCTGGAGCTACTAAGCTCTGACAATCTCAGGGGGCCCCTACTATCGAGGACTTCGGACCTACACTCTACAAGTTCAAAGCGCACAAGTCTTCAACAAAGTGCTACATCCTCTTGGTACATGTTCACAATCAAATTGTGTACATCTACTAGGGGGCCAAGTGGGACAAAGGTGTTGAAGAAAAAAATGAAATTCATAAAAAAACTTGAATTTCATTTATCTGGAGGCAAGAGATTACAAAATTGGAGAAAAATAAGAGAGAATACAAGTGGGAGCTACAAAGAGAGAATCCTAGAACCTATGGAAGAAAGAGGTGACCTTTTGGGCAACCTCCGACACGCTGGCTTTGGCAGCTTCCCCCTTTCCGTCGATGGGGCCCTCAAGCACCGGGTCCAGTGGGAAGTGAGGGTCCCGGCTTGTGTAGCACGTCAACATGAACTCTGCGACATTCTTCGCCAGGGATTATCCCTTGGTTTCCAGCTGGTTCGCGATGACATCACCCATCTTTGTGACCTTGTTGCCCGCCGAACTCAAGCTTGCAAAGCCTGGTCTAGCACCGGCTCCGGATCATCCGAACGCACGGGACTAAAACCCATCGGCGTCAGCGCGTCGTTGGTTTTGCCCACGAAGTCCCAAACTTGCTGGGACTCCACAGCCCTCAAGCCTCGCATCTCCTCCAAGGATCTTCTGGTCGCCGCAAGCTCCGAATTCTCCCGGGCAAGGCGCTCAACCTCTTTGGCGTTCTGCTGAATCTTTTCAGCAACCTGCCTTTCGAGCTTACTGAGCATCTCCTCCCGGAGGTGGATATTGTTCCGGCGTTCGACCAGGTCCGTCTCCCGGCCCCACACCTTCTTCTCCCACGCAGCAATTTCATCCTCCCTATTGTGGAGGTCATGTCCTCGCTGCTAGGCCTTCTTATCCTCTTTCTTGCAGCACTCATCCAGCTTCTTGGTACGCTCTGTGAGACTCTTGTCATCCAGAGTCAGCCTCTGAGTGAGCTCCTCCTCCCTCTTCACGAGGTCATCCCACAGCTCCAGGAGTTTTTGCTCTTCATCTTCGAGCTTTCTCTCCCGCTCCTCAAGAGCCTCCCAGCGCTTGACGAGGCTATCGTGGATGGTGTCGAGCTTCTCTTGGTGATCACTCGCTGCATTATTAGCAGCTACGGCCTGTTTGTAGATGGCCCAGGACTGGTTGTCAAGGGATCGCGTCATGCTTTCCCTCTCGTCCAGCAGCAGGCCCTAGTACTCCATCTGGACCTTCTCCTTCTTCACCCACTCCCTTTCGTCAGCCAGCCTGGTTTGCGCCAGCTTGGTCTTGAATTGGAGCCGGTTGCGCCACCTCCTAAGGGTTTGGCGCTCCTCCTCGAGGGCCTTGCTGTCGTGGAAGAAGGCCAGCTGCACTTGACGAAGGCTGGAGCAGGCGTTGTCGATAGACAACGACAGAGGGATCGGCTTCGGACCTGTCGGGGTCCTCTCTGCTGGTTCCAGCGGGTTCTCCATAACAAAAATCGTGTCCCACTCTACAAGAGCGGTCCCTTGAGCTTCCACGGTACTAGGGACGCCCTCCGGGATAGCCTCGACCGCCACCGAGAAGGTCCTGCAACAGAAGTTTCGACCTCCGGAGTTGGCTCCGAAGGTCTCGCCGCCAGGTCATCAACAACTGGTCCCTTAGGAGGTGGGCCGACAGCTTCATCTTGGCACCCTGGCTCAGGCGCGGGCACCTTCGGGACCACCACCTCCGGGGCAGGCGTTGAAGATTCGGCCGGAGTTGAAGCCACTTCTGGCTCCGATGCTGGAGCCTCTTCCACCGCCGGCTCAAGCGCTGGCGCTTCGACCATCATGGGCTCGGGCGTCAGCACCTCTGCAACAGCCGGCTCAGGCGCCAGAACTTCTTCAACGACCGGCTCTACCGCCAGAACTTCATCAGCCACGGGTTCTACCGCCGGGGCTTCATCAACACCCGGCTCCACTGTCGGGGCTTCAACAACATCCGGTTCTAGGGTTGGGACTGCAGCTACCTCCGGCTCCAAGGCTGGAGCATCCATCATCTCAACATCCGAAACCGGAGCTTCAACCTCCGGAGCTGGTGCAGCTGGTACATCTTCATTCCCGTGGTCTGGCGCTACCACGGGAGCTTCAGGAGATGAGTCGAGGTCCAGGACCACGACAGCTGGCGCTGGGGCTGCCGCAACCTCAGCCACCACCTGGGGCGGCGCTGGGATTGGAGTCGGAGCCTCCGCCGGCACAACCTCAGCTGCTGTTGTAGGAACAAGAGCTTCAACCCCTTTCTTGGTACCCTATGGATGAAGGACAGAGACACTTAAAATGCAATTACAACAAAAAAACAACCAACTGAGGTAAAAAACCAAATTTACCTCAGAAGGCTTCTGCTCCAGCTAGCGCGGAACCTCTTCCCTAGACGCTCGGGGCCGGACCCTGACGCCACTGGCGTGGTAGCTCCGAAAGGTTCCCCGGAGCTCGCTGTTGTCGTTGGCGTTGCCTCAGTTGAGGCCCCCTCGACTGAGAAGGACCCCCAGAACCAGAGCCCTCAGCAGGCCCTGGTACCGGAGCCACATGGTCGGAGCTAGCACCCCGGGGAGATGTTGATGCAGGGGTGGTTGCCGCCACCGAAGACCTCCTCCGCCGGGGATAAGGAGTCACCATGGAAGGAGCAGGTCTGATGGACCTCCCGTCGGCATGCTTCAGCTTCCTCTTGTGTCTCGAGGGCTCGGCCAACTCCTTTCCCTTGCCTACGACTTCGGTTATTGGCTTTGGGGCGGGAGCGGAGCCGCCTTCAGAAGCTCCGGAGATTTCCACCCCGGAGGTTGATTGCCTCTCCACCAGGCCCAAGTCGTCCAACAGCGGCATCTTCCTCCGAAGCTCTCTGCACCACTTTGGTATCATATTCAAAGGTAGGAAGGCCGCCGGTGGAGACACGTCGCCAGGGCCGATGTTCCCAGGCTAGAACTTCTTGAGATGGGACTTCAAGGCTTCACCGGTCAAGTTGGTGTCCAAGCCGACCGTAATGCGGTTGGTATCCATCTCACTGTTCAAGGCCCAGGCAGGCCGGCTCCTAGCCCTCAGCGGGGCCCACTTGTTTCATCAAGAAGTTGCCGAAGACCATCTGCGAGGTCACACCACCTTCGACACATTCCTGGATTCTGTCCAGGATAGTCATGTACTCCCTCGACAGCTCTGGCACGTCACTCCAAGTGTTGGTGTCAACACGAGGAAGGCCTTCAGGCAGATCCAGCCTCTCGTGTCCCTCGACGGTGATGACCACCCAGTCTTTCTTCCAGTCGTCCCACTTACCGGAAGGAAAGGACCTCAAGTACTTGAGGGGAGAGTTTTTTCGCTTCACGAAGTAGTAGAAGCCGATGAACTCATCACTCTTCCCGGTTGGGTGGACAGTGAAGAAAGTCCGGAACAACTCCACGCAAGGGGGCACGACCACCCACATCTCGCAAAAGTGGACGAAAGTCGCCACTAGCAAGATTGAGTGGGGGCCCAGATGGTGGAGCTGCAGACCATAGAAATCAAGCAGCATGAGAAAGAAAGTGGAGAAAGGTGGGATCAAACCCGTCATGGCATACCCAAGTAAGTACACCATATCTCCAGCTCGCTCCTTCTCGAACGGAAGCTTGCCGCAGCGAATGTCGTTGTCGAAGGAGTCACTGGACCATACCATGTAGGTTCGGACCCTAGACAACTCCTTCTTGCTCCCGATGCGGCTCTTGGGGAGTAGGGATGAAAACGGACGGAAACGGACGGAAAAATAGTGAAATCGTTTTCATTTTCATATAAAATTTTCGGAAACGGAATTGGAAACGATATCACTGGAAACGGTTACGGTATCGGAAATTTCAGAAATATCGAAAACGGGTACATCGGATCGAAAGCATGTTGATATCGGAACAGTTTCAAATTTATTCGGAATCAACACACCAAAATATTATTCATCTATAATATCAACAACTTAAGTACAAAATATGAGACAACAACTTTTACTTCCATTTTATAAAAAAATTTCAATATGAAACGAAATCACTTTAGAAACACATTTTAAAGTAAATAAATATTTTATGTAATTAAAGTTAACTTCTTATACAAACCAGTATCCGAATAAAAAAATTAAAAAACTGAGCTTATTACATGTCATTCCATTAGACCCAACCTACTATTCGGAAATTATTCGGTTATTATTCGGAAATTTTCCATTAAAATATGGTATTCCGACAATTCGGTCGGAAATCAGGCCAAATCGTTTCCGTTCCGTTTACCAAATTTCAATGTCCGATAAAACAGTAATCGGATCGAAAATTTCGAAAATTGTCGAAAATGATAATTGCGTCGGAAATTTTCGAAAACGGCATCGGACGGTACGGGAATTTACCGTACCATTTTCATCCCTATTGGGGAGTCCCAACTTCATCGCGGCACAGCGTGGCGAGAGAGAAAAAGCGAGTGAAAGTTTGGAGGATTTGAGCGCAAGTTCGAATGAAGGCATAAAGAATCCCCAAATGGTGTGCACTTTCCTTCTTAAGTAAGCCCCCGCCATGCTTGGATGGAAACCGCAGAGGAGCCGATGATACAATTCAAAAACTTCACCCTGCCAATAACAAGGGGGCCCAGGGCCACCCCGACGATCAAGTCGAGGTCCTTACCCCAGGCGAACGGTTGTCATCATGAAAGGCGGGAAGCCCGAGGGCGGCTGCCTCACAGGGCGCGCGGAACCAATACGGTTTTTGTATCGGGTACCGGCGACCTTCAATTGTGTGAGATACGCACACTCAGATCTCACCTGCCGCATCCTGGATATGCCACGCGGCGTTGGTTTAACTGCGAACTACCGCCAACGGCACATCCGAAGACCCTTGAATACACGGCTCAAAAACCGAAGGATGGACCCACCTCCGGCAGAGCGACTTCATCCAAAAGGTCTCTCCCAGAGGTGGGCCCAGGGGGCCACTATTGGTACCCTGCATATCGTATACCCCTGGGGACTACAAAAATACCAAAGGAACTTCACCTATCTGAGTTGAAGATCTTTGAAGACCCCACGTGTCATACGGGACCGGACCTGCCTCCCATCTATGGTTAGTCCCGGTGCTGCCACGTGTATACTGCAACCAGACTTACATCCCACACATGGGATAGCTCCAGGCTAAACACATGTGCGGCACCCCTGGACCTAACCCCCGATAGAGAGAAGCTCCAGTACCGACACGTGTACAACTGCACCGGACCTACCATCCTGGACAGTAAGCTCTGGAGCTGCCACGTGTGCAGCCACCGGACCTTCAGCCTCAACAATCAGACTAGTGGACCCTCAACGGCTCGGACCTTCAAGACCCGATTAAGTGTCGTTAATACTAAATTAATGACACACGATCGGAGGGCCCTTAATACCAGTAACGACACCGTCAAGGTCCGTTACCACACTATTAAGGGTAATTAACCTCATTAATTGTGTATTAACGGTCTAGGCTAACGTTGTAACGACTAGTCCTTGTACAAAGGACTGGTCGACAATACACAGGGAGGGATCTCTCTCGACTCTTAGGCACTCTCACACTCGGCTCTGACACACCTTCACAAGTGCTCAGATGCTCAATACAACAACTACACACCCCGTAGAGTAGGGTATTATGCTTAGGCGGCCCGAACCACATAAATCTTCCTGTCTATTTGCCATCATGTTCTGAATCTCTGCGCGCCCAATACCGAACTACAAACTTCGCGGGCTACCAATGGTAGTACCGGGAGAATTGTCGGAACCATACTCCGACAGCTGGAATGTCTGATCAGCCTCCTTAGACCAAAGAAATACTTTCCGGCGCAACAGAGATGTTAAAGGCTTGGCAATAGAAACATACCCTTTGACAAACTTCCTATAATAGCCTGTCAATCCAATAAATGCACGTAAATCAGTAAAAGAAGAGGGAGTGGGCTAGTTAGACATCACCTCAGTCTTCTTAGGGTTTGTTTTCACCCTTTTGGAGGATATAATATGTCCCATATATTCCAATTCCTGCTGGGCAAAATGGCATTTAGATAACTTGACATAGAATTGGTGAGCACTTAGTGTCTGCAGCACCATCCTCAGATGTTCCATATGCATCTCCAAGGTAGGGCTATAGATCAATATATCATCAATAAAAACCAACACAAATTTCCTCAAATATGGCCCTAACACAGAATTCATTGCAAAGTGAAAGGATGCGGGTGCATTAGTCAGTCCAAAGGACATCACTTTAAACTTATAATGCCCACGATGTGTTTTGAAGGCTGTTTTATACTCTTCTCCAGTCTTCATCCTGATTTGATGATATCCAGATCTCATATCCAGGCTGGTAAAGTATTGGGATCCAGCCAATTCATCCAAGATTTCATCCACTAGAGGCATAGGAAATCTGTTTTTAATGGTCATGTCATTCAATTTTCTGTAGTTAATGCAAAACCTCCAAGAGCCATCCTTCTTTTGAACTAACAGGACAGGGGATGCAAAAAGACTAACACTATGCTCAATTAAGCATGATTGCAGAAGCTCAGAGACTTGTCTCTCTATCTCAGCCTTGTGCATGAGAGAATACCTGTAAGGCCGAGAATTAACAGGTATAGACCCAAGAATTAAAGAAATCACATGATCAAAGGGTCTGGAAGGGGGAAGACTTTGAGGCTTTTTAAAAACTTCAGCAAACTCTTGCAATAAATGTTGGACCTCAGGCACAACCTTCTCATCAGGCTGCACACCCTTCTTGATGTCACCACACTCCACCACTCTGAGGGCCCACACATCATTGCCTACAATGCACTTCTCCAACTGTAAGGCAGATAACTCTGGCATTATTGTTTGTTGTTGTCCCCTATCTCCCTTTAGGACCACCCTCCTTCCTTGAGCTTGAAACTCAAGACACTTACTATCCCAATTGCATTGCATAGGACTATTAGTAGACAACCAGTCATACCCCAATATAGCATCATATGCCCCAGAGGTAACACCCTCATATCTGATCGAAATGTGAACCCATCACATCACCACTCCATGCCTTGCACCATTCTATCAGACCACATAGATGCCCCACTAGCCACCTTGACCTGTAACGGTTCACACTTCACTGCAACTAGCCCAACCCTGTCCACAAATGCCGAATTGACAAAGGACAGGGAACTCCCATAGTCAACCAGTATAAAGAAGACCTGCTTCTGAACCAAAGCTCTTAGGGGCAAACAGTCTTGCCCTTGAGCTCCATAAATGGCATGTGTTGAAATCTGGAAACAGTCGGCTCCCATCTCATCCTCCTGTTCCAACTGCGCCAACACCTCCTGAGATAACGACATCTCCATATTCTCAACAGATAAGACATTCACTTGAGGCAAATTGCGCTTAGGGCATTTGCCAGCATGACCATGCTCATATCTGTCTCCACAAGCATAACATAGGCCATTATGATGCCTGTAATCTCATATTTGTCTTTCCTTGCTCAAGTTCAATCCAGACAATGTTGGTCTTCCATCTAATTTGGCATACCAATTGCCCTTGCCTCCATATGCTGTTGTCCAGTACCCTTGGATCGGTTCTGTAAGTCTCTTTGAACCTTGGCCAACACAATGGTTCGAGTGACACTAGTCGGTACCTGAGAGAAAACAACCCCTGAATCTCAGATTTGAGTCCTTTCATGAACTGATTGACATAAAACACTTCATCTAGCTCAGAATTGTGCATATCAGTTGCAAATCAACAATCCTCAAATGCAAGTATATACTCCTCAAGAGTTCCAGTTTGCTTCAGATGCAATATGTCATACATCGCCTGAGAATACTCATAAGACCCAAATTTCTCCTTGACAGTCTACACAAATCTATACCAAGTGGACAAGCCTTCAGACATCTTAAAAGTCTATAACCACTTAGCTACATTCCCCTCCATATGCATAGAAGGTGCTCTCACCCAAAAATGCTCCACACTATACAATGAAAAATAGTCTTCACACTTATCAATCCAAATTTTGGGGTTTTCTCCAGAAAACTTTGGGAAGGACATCTTCATGTAATTCTTCTCCAGCTCACCTCTATCTCCTCTGTGACCCCCCTCTCCTGAAATTCCCACCTCCTACCTCCTCTAGCATGATCAGGTGAATGTGGCATGGGATCTCTCTCTCCTCAATCCTCCTGATTGTGTAACCCTAACTCCTCTAACTTCCGCTCCAACGCCTGTAACTGTTGTGCCAACGTATCACGCTCCTGCGCCGCCCTCTCCACCACCGCCGTAGTGAGATTTTGTTGCCCTTGTAGGTCTTTCTGACCCTTCACCAACTCCTTCAACACCCCGAACACCCGTGTCCACCGCTCCTCCTCCATCTTCGCTGCTTCCTCCATCGCCTTCAGCATGAAGCGAGTCTGCACGGACGGCTTGGGTTGAGGCGCCGTGATGAGAATCCGCCACTCGATGAGAAATCAGCCCGATCCGACGACAACAACACCCCGCCCCGAAAAAAAATTGCAGGTACTAAGGAAGGCCGAGCTCTGATACAAGCTGTGACGACCCGTTGCCGACGGTGAGCCGAACCGTGACGTGAAATGTACAGGATCGCCGACGGCGAGTGCGAGCGCGCGAACGACTCGGAAGGTAGGTTGGTTGGATTTCTCTCTTTTCATTTCCGTATGCCCTTTTCCCTTTCTCCAGTTCGTACATATATCCGGGAGACACCGCTGAGCGGGCCCACACTCCACTTACGCGCCCCACCCGTCAGGCGAGGACACTACCCACTCACGCACAGTACGTTTTCTTTATTTACATTACCGACTCAAATATGTTTTCAGTACATCACTCGATCTTATCTTTTTCCTCTGTCTTGTCCAGGTTCCTCGACGCCTCCGCCGTTACACAACGCGGGGGCTCGGAGGTGCCGCGGTCTGAGCAGGCGGCATGTGGAAGGCGCCGCTAAACCCTAGGCTTGACCGAAAGGAGCGTGGAGCAGAGAGCAGAGCAAGACTGCACGAGCAGGCAATGAGGACTGACCGAAAAAGAACGGGGTGGACTGGTGGAGTGGAGTAGTGGTTGGAGTTGCCAACCTAGGACGAGCAAAATGCAGTTTGCGGGCCTAGCACATGCTACCAGTACATGTTTGTGCTGGCTAGGCCAGCCCATGCCGCGGCGATGATGATTTTATTGGACCGGCTGCGTTCGTGTGCGCAGCTTCGGTCCAATTCGCGCAAGGTTTCGCCACAGCTCTTGACAATTGACAGGACCATTTCGACTGTTCTAGCATATTACACTTCAACAGCAAGTATAAACGTATCTTTTCGAGGGATATAAGCAAGTACAGACGAACCAAATACAAACATGTGTAATGAATCTGGCATGCACGGAACTCGATCAAATAATTCGTATGAATGAATTGAGTTACTACGGTGTCGATCGACCGGCCGGTCAAATATATCATCATGGACACAAATGGCAACTTGTAATAAGTGCGCACGCATCCGCGCAGGCGTACAGTTCACTCGTCGGAGAGCTTCTCGAGCAGCATCCGCATGACCTCCACCTGCACCTGCAAGTCCTCGACGTAGGTCGCTGCGTCCCGGAACAGGTCGCCGAGCCCGCACGGCTCCCGGGTAGTCGTAGCCGGCACCAGCCTACGGAGCTCCCTCAACTGCTTCACCAGCCTGGCGTCTTCAAGGATTTCCCTCTCGCTCGTGGCCGGCACCACCACCACCGGTCGAACCCCCTTGCTCCTGTCTCCTCTCATCTCGACCGCCTTCAGTTCGCTGCCGCCGCGTGGCGCACGGACGAGCTGTCTGCCGACGAGGAGGATGAGTGCCCTTCTACAGCAGAAGAAGAAGAAGAAGGCACGTCGTCATTCGGGGCCGAGTCTAATACGCGCGCGCGCGCGGATATATAGCCGCAATCTTTGTCGTTTACACCACGGACGGGCAGGGATCGCCGACCGGCCGGCCGGCGAGAAGAGAACATGCGCGCGCCCGTGACACCCAATCATGCGCCGCTGCGGCTTCCAGGGTGTGCATGTCCGTGCCGTCGCCGCTAACAACCTACAAAAGGGAGCGCGCGCGGCTTATTCTAATGGCGCCGTTGCTGCGGTTGTCGGGACACGACCGGTGCCCGATGGGTAAGGTGCCGGGTGCGCGCGCTGCGGCTTCGATCGCCGAAAGCTTGCGCCGCCACCGTTCGTTCCATAAGCTTCATATGAATTTTTTACTGAGTAATCTCTCCGTTTCATTTTATTTGTCACCGACTAATTCACTTTTCAACTAATGGGTGACAAATAAAATAAAACGAAAGGAGTAGTCGATAGATCAACCAACCCGTGAACTAGGTAGAGGCGTAGAGCGTGCGTGCGTGCATGCATAATCAGTCGTGGTTAATTAGCTTGCTCGCTTGGTTTGTTCGTTTGGCGTCGCAACGCGCGTGCGCACATGCACTCACATAATGCACGGTGTACCACCAACAAACCGGAACGCCAGCTGCGACGGGTGCACCCGCCGCTATTATATCAGTCGGATCCCTTTCTGTATGAAACACGCATGCTACATATGAGATGCCAATTGCTCGCCTAGCTAGCTAGCAAGCTCCTTTCCATGGCCTTTTTTCGCTTGTCATTGCATAACACCCTGGATTATTCTCCATGGCCGTCGCCACGCAGCTTCCCGTGTTGCTCGGTCGAGCAAAATCTTCCTTTTAATTTTAGCACGTTAGGAAGACTCCTAGCTAGTCTCTAATCAAGAACCTTACACCGTCATTCCAACTCGACGTGCATGTGTCACGCTGTGCGTTTTAGATAGCTTTTCTATAGGTCCCTTTGCACTGGGAGATTAGGTTGGTTAGCCGGCGAACTTTGGTTGCATTATAGGATCCTCGGTGTATTATCGATGACACGTTCATGCTCGCCATCTAGCAGTCTCTAAATTAATGGTACTGATGATTAACGTTTGGTAATCATCTTATATATAAATCTTCTGCACCGAAAGAAGGGGTGTGTGTTGATAAACAGATGTCAACGTAGGAACACAGGTGCTTTGTTTTTATTTATTCTCTGAACTTTGATTGCAACACATGTTCAGATAAGCCCTTTTGCTTCTTTCCAAGATAGGCAAACAAGTGCTCCCATTAAGGGTGTGTTTGGTTCGAGGGATATAGTGGGACGGGACGGGACAATCCCACTTTTCTGTTGTTTGGTTTGGAGACATGTGGGATGGAGTCATCCCTCAAAAGAGAATATTCCACCTAGATGCGGGATGGAACCATCCCACCGAAAATATGGGGACGGATCCGTCCCACCTCCGTGGAGACAGGTGCGCGACCTTCCAGAAGTACTCATACTCACATGTCCCTCTTCCATCTTTTCATTCAAACAAGAGACGGGATCATTCCGTCCCACACCATCCCACAAAACAAACAAGAAACAAGAATCGTCTCATCCCTCTAGACAAACAGAAAACGGGACCATCCTATCCCTAAAAACTGGGATGGATCCATCCCATCCCACTTTGACTCCCAACCAAACGCATCCTAAGTCGAAACAAACCGCTAGCCCAAGAGATCGTATTCGCTAGTCAGAACAACTTATGACATATTTTACATTAATCTCTACTAGGATGCATGTAATGAGTTTGGCAAAAACATGCACTACAGAATATACAAAACCCATTTTCACTACGTCTTTTCTAATGATGAATGTTTGGCGCATGAATCCTGTACCCAAAATATACCACCACTACTCGCGAGTACTTGTCAAGACTCAAGACGGCATGTTCGCTCCAGTGCGATACATATATTATCCATACGGGGATAGATCGAGCCTGTGTTTCCCCGTAAGAAACCGTGATGGAGCTGCTATCATTATGCTACAACGATGCATATGTACACGCGCATTTGAACGATGTAAATAAACAACAAAAGGCACGTAGATATAATACAGAGATTCTCGCTCACTGCTAGGATAAGGATGTGGGTTCATCCCCCCTCCCCCCAAGTTTAATCGGCGTTTTGGTTAGGGCGCATCAAAACAATCGTAGCTTTTGAATCGTGTTCCCACGTGCATGCCTGCGAAATTGATCGGACTACAAAGTGAGCATTGGAGTGCCCCGCACGTATACTCTTCTCGCCAGCCGAGAAGGCGTTGTTTAGGGGAGGAGACAGTGGAGCATTAGGCCGGCGTAATCATCATTGGCCTTCCATCAAATCATTGGGGTGATGAATTAGAAGCACTAAGAACAATCCTTAACTGACAGGGGGCCCGTAAGACCAAATTATCGTCACAGAATATTAGCACCGAGGCACAAATATCATGCTGAATCATGTGGAGTTGCATATGCTGTGAGGCTTGTTTCAGCAGAGTCTCCTTTGTACACATCTAGTACTAGCAAACGAAATGAAAAGTCCTCGATGAGTCATGGGTCCCCGCGGCGCCCCTGTCCATATGAACAATGATGAAGGAAACCCAGCGTCTTGCACGGATCTGTGCGTGTGGCTGGTGAGTCCGCTCCTGAGACCTGGAGCTTAGGCGTTTGACGCCAACGGGCCGGAACGCATATATCTTCCCTCCCACTGCACTCATGTAGATATTCTTTTAAAGATCTGAACACTATGTGTTCGACATATATTAATAAGAAAAACTATCTCATATAAAAGAAAATGAGGTCGGAGTGTTTAGAACGTAGTCACCTTGTAATCATGTAAACAACTCTTCAAATTCACTAGATTTTTATCATACAATCCTTATATTCCTTTACTAAAATCCTTTTACCTAACAAAGTAAATTGAAAAAATAAAGTGCATACATTATTGGGATAAGCAGGGGAAGATTCCCGCACTTACACGCCCGCCGGCAGGGCACATGCGCTGCTGCCACCGCGCGCGGGGCTCTGGCTCACGGTCGGTCACACCCGCGGGCGCGGCTCGATGGATCGATCTATCTGCTGTGCATGTGACCCCGTACGAAAGCATGCGTGTGCACGGCCTGCGCGGCGCGGGTACGCCACATGCGCGCGCCAGGGCACGGGCAGGCGTTCTTCCCGTACGCGCCGCGTGCATCCGCACGGCAAGCGATCGATGAGCTTTGCGGTACGTTTCACGTAGGCGGGGGTCCGGCGCAAGGTCCACTACTTGGCAATCATGCGAAACGAGCGGAAAGCGAGACACGGAGATAGATAGACCGATCGATGGATGGGGCTAGCTCGGATCGGCTTTCGCGCTTTGCCATTTTGGTATGGGTGGTGCGTCGATCGCGCGCCGGCCTAGCCCTGCCCTGTCATGTCCGCCGGTCCGAGCCCCATGTGCGATCTGCTCCCGTCTCTCGTCAGCCGTACGCATATAAGTGAGGGACGTGACAGTGCGTGACGCCTGAGCCATACGTGCTCTGCACGACGGTTTTGTTTAAGTCTGTGCACTGTTTTGGACGCACCGAATGATTTGCGAATACTTGGTGTCCAAAAGTAGCGAGTGCGTGAGCCAGATTATTGGAGTTAGGCTGACAATACGAAAATACGGCATATTGGACGCTTACGACATTTGTGGCTTCGCCGCGTACAGCGTGTGTAAGTCACATTGTGGTGACGATCTAGTCTAGAGGCGCGGAGCTGGATGCGTGCGTGTCATTTCACCAACGACGTCGGCAGCCGCTTATCTCTGTGGACTGTGATGAGTTGCACGCACGGGTGACGGTGAGGCATTATTTCTGTGACTTGCGTGCAAACAGTGCCACCGACCCTGATCCGATGCGACTCCGGCCAGTCCGAGCCAGGCCAGCCACCCAACTCTCCGGCCGCGGCCGGCAAGCTTGCATGGCGCTTCTGCCCACTTTGCCTGTCTTTTCTGGTTCGGCCTGATCTCCAGCTCGCGGCCGTCCCCTCGGTCACCTCATCCGCACATGCGTGCATCTTGGAGCTCTCTTTTTTCTAGGAGGCGTCGTGGCACTCCTCTCATCACTTGATCTGTGGCGCTTTCGTGATCATGCTTGCTTCAACTTTTTAAAGATCACGCATTGTTTAAATTTAGCCATGTTTTTTTATCCATGCGTCGGGTATATTAGACACCAGGACAGCCGGTTTGTCCGACTCCGACACGACGTGTACCGATAGTCCTCTCTTATAGGGTACGCACGTGACATTAGTTGTAATAAATTTTTCAATGTTTTCTGAAGTTCTCCCCTCAGTATTTTCAGCTTGTACACGCGTTAGCCTCTGTATTTTTTATCATCTACTTACTATTCGTCAATTTGTTGTTGAATCAAAAAAGATGGATTATATACCATTTGGCACAATACAGTATTACTGATTGCGCATAATGCTGAGTATATTTTGTTTGCCTAAAACTGCCTCTTAGTTTGACTTGCAAGGTGAAATACCTGTACCGGCCGGCATGGAGCGTACAGATAAGAACCCCCCTCCTGCTTCGTGTTGACATTTCGGACACCAGAATAATACGCTCCAATAAACTGAATCAATCACCACAAAAGGGTGTATGACTTCTCCATGAACGTCATGTGCATGCCGTTCTACCCACTCTGATGATTGAAAGCTTGTTTAGTTGTTTTCATCTCCATTACACTCATTTTGTTTCCTACTTGAAAACAAGAAACGGTGGCTGTCCAGCTAAGGACAGGAAAAAGACAAGAAAAAAAAACTAGCACCAGTAGCCCCACTATTGAACCCACCAAATAAAACATTTTCTCCAGCTTCTGTGGTGCTGCTTGTATACTTGTACACACAATGCATTCCGCTAGGCTTGGTCGATGCCGAGGATGTATCATCCGAAGTGGTAAACTATAAAGCGTATTGGAAAACATACTGAATTTTTTTTTTCTGAAAGCACATACTGAAAGTAGAGTTATAAAATATGGTTTAGAGTGTAGAGTATTGTTTAAAAGGTGGTGAAGGGGATGATCTAAGCGTTTGGTCAGGACTTGACCAGTCTTCCTGCTGCGAGAATTGACTTCTGCAATCTCGATCGAAACTTCAACTTGCAGATCTCTTTTTGGGGCGACAGTGAATGCTGCCTACATTTTTCGTGCGTCTACTGCATGCAGCAGCTGGCTCGCCATATATAGGCAAGTCTTTGAAATATGATCTTTCATTCTTTCTGATTGCTTAGTGGTGATAGCGGATGCTAATACGGTTTCTAAAAAAAGATGGCGGATGCTAATCTTGTGGGCTTTAATCTATTCGCCCACAGATCGATGAACTCGTATGATCAGCTGATTAATTAGAAACTTTTATGATGTGTTTATTGTTTATTTATCTGAGAGCTTTCAGATTTCTTCTCATTGGATAATTTGTTGTCTTATGCATATGGGGGGTAAGCTCACCCTTGTATCCTAGCCGGTAACCAGATCAGCTTAGACATGTCAATCTACCAACTAAACAAAAAATTTGGTGGCCTCGTGTGCACCCTACTAAACAGAAAACTGGATGAGCACATCGACCCTACCAACACAGTGAACTTGTTGGCCTCGTTCAAAAAAGTAGATGACGATATACCATCCAGCTTTGCCCTCCAACCAGACGGACCATTGATGAGTGTGCGCTCTGTGGTCACCGGTGCGCCTAGAGCTATCAATCGGAGGGATCCGTCGGCGGCGAGCCAGTTGAAACTTGAAACTCTTGGTCTCACTGTTTGTTGTTCAAAGCAGGTAGTGGCAACTGGAACTTGACTGCTGGCAGAGCACTGCATCGCAGTCCACATGGAAAGTGTAGTAGTAGTAATTACTTCAAGTAATATATTACTTCTTCCGAATCATTTTATTTGTCACAGATTAGTTTAAAAATAAATTAACCGGTAAAAAATAAGAAGATGTGGAAGAAATACTTAGTCAACAAACCATATTCATTCGTCATCGCCGGCACCGCGTGTTTCGTCAGTTTCGTGCGGTTGCTTTGCCGGCCGCGCGTTGCGTCCGTGTGGCGAGACCGATGGCCGAAGCGCCTCTTCTTCGGCCCGGCCAGGCAGGCGCGCGCGCGCACGCCATCTCTCCAGATTATAATTACTCTCCCTTCTCCCCCTGGGAAGGGCAGGAAACACCATGACTACGCCTTCGTCCGGAGTCACGTCGCTTCCCCCTCCCCGTGTCTTGGATTCACGGGGCAGAGAGGCGGGAAAAAGCGAGCCGCGGACACGCGCGTACGACGCCGTTCCCCGCCGTTTTCCATGTGCGGTCGTTCTCTTCTCGGCGCGGAGGAGGGGCATCATGCCTGCGTTCGTACTCTCTTTCACGTGCCCGCGCGGCCCCTGCCCTGCCTTCTGCTTGTCGTCGCCAACATGCAACACGTGCAGGCGAGAGACCGAGAGAGGGAGGCGCCAGGTACTGGCGTTTTCGTAACAGCTCGGTTTCAAACGGCTTGGGCGTATGTCTTGGCTTCAATGTCCGTTCCATCAATTAACCTGTGTCATTGCTCCTTTTTTTTTCTTGGCATGGCACGGTCTGTGTATATACACTTAAACACAGAAAATCGACAGCCTGACAAGCGTATCTGTTGGGGTGTCGTACGCACAAAATGTGTGGACGAGAATCAGGTCAAGACAACCTGATCATCTCAACAGAGATCAAATGCCTAAATGCAGATTAAATTCGGGTCCAACGGTATAAAACAAACCTCCAAAAGACAGAGACGCCACGCATAATTCCCCAGCAATACTACCCCGAATAACTCATCAAAGGCAAACATTCACGACGCGCCGGTAAAGATCTCGGACGGTGGTCGCCGCCTGCCACGCGCATTTCAGAAACGCAGAGAGAGAGAGATCCCTGTGACTCCAACGAAGAAGGCCGGACCACGTCAGCAGCGAAAGGCGGCAAGGCACCCGCCACAGATTTTTGTCAGTGTGGGTTGGCCCGGGCGCTATCCACCCACGTGGTGGGCTTCGCCACGGATTTCCGGTTCGGTCTCCCTCTGTCCACGCGAATACGAAAGGGATTTCGGAGCGCAGGCGGGAGGTTACGGAAAGCCGGGCCCACGTGCAGCGAGAGGAGGGGAGGAAAGGGTGAGGGGGACGGAAGCAAAGCGGCGCGACGCCGAGCCACGCACCATGCCGACCCGATGGGAAAAAGGGGATGGAGCACGACAGGCGACGGGGCTCGGGACCACGTTCGCCGGGCAGGCATCCCACATGGCTCGTGGCGTTGCGGGGCCCGGTGTCATGAGCTCCGGCAAGTAAAGTGGTCGCGCCGGTTACTTCGTTGCCCGTCTTGGAGCGGCGGCAAATCTAATCTAATGCGAGCATCAATCGTGGTCGGCATAATTCAGGCTCTATTCGATCCTGCTCGGGAGCTACTGGCGCTGGTCTCACTCAGTTTGAGATTGACGAAAGGTTCGGAGTGGAATTTAATTTTCAGGACTTAGGACCTCGGAAGAATCCAGTTGCATTTCCGCAGCAGGAAGTAGAGGATCCATGTTCTAGGCTCTCAGGAAGAAGGTACATATTGGAGTTACGCCATTCAAAGTTCAAACAAGCATATGTCATCTGACTGAATCCACGAGCACAGTCCCACGTTGATGATGGCAGGCTCTAGCACGAAGGAAGGGAGAACAGAAGCATCACATATGAAACCATGCTGAAGACAGGCTTTCGAAAACGCTGGCGCGCCAGGCTACCACTAATGAACAACAAATCCAGCTGCTACACAACAAGTCCTCAGCTAAGGCTGCGCGGCCGCGGCACCACACCACCAAAGCTACGTACGGCCACCAACCCTATCCCTTTGTCCAACACGACCAACGGCGGGCAGAAACCAACAAACGACAACCGGACCCGGATCATCATCATCATCATCATCCACGAACACGACGACCACCCCCGCAACTGATGGCTTCTTACTTTTCGCAGCAGAAGCGTGCTTAGCTGTGTCAAGCATCAGACCACCCACACCGGTTCTACTGTAAACAATACTGAATAGTGTAAATTTAGAGTAAATGCTGTAAAAGTAGAAAAAGAATAGTGTATCCTCCCTCCGGTTTCAAAAAAGAAGTCGTTTTAGCTCTGTACTCAAAGTTACATAAAAGAAGTCATTTTCATTTTCCAATGCATTTTTGTCAAATATACCCCTATATGGTTCCCTTCATTCCACGTGCTCAACCAATCAACCAAGGTTTGTATGTATATGTAACTGTATTTATTATGGGTAAAGAAGGAAAACTGTGGTAAAATTAATGACTTCTTGGTATGCGAAATCTTGTCTAAAACGACTTTTTTTTTAAACCGGAGGGAGTAGAGTAGAGTAACTAGTGCGGATAGTCTCATTATCGACACCGTCCTCAACGAAAGAGAAGTAAAACATCCACGTCGCTTGAAGCTGGCGTGTGGTTCCCCGCGAAATGGCTTGGTCAGGTTCTTCCTTGGGCAATATTCCATTTTCCGATGAGGGCCGGTTTGAAATTCTGCCTTTTGTTGGGATTGGACGAGACGAGACAGGTTACAATCTTGGAGCACAAGCCCAAAGAAGGACGCGCTAGATAGCTAGCTAGAGCTGCAGGGCGACGAATGGCATGGATGGCACGACGCAAGCGGAGAGGAGAGCGGGGACTGGGTGACGATGCATCGTCACAGCGCACCAAAAGGGATGAGCGGAGTAGGGGGAGCAGGGCAGGGCACAGTGCAAGTCGGCGCTTGATATGTGACGCACGAATCATGATACTCGGCGTACGGCTCGTCACGTAGCCCCCGTGGCGCGCACAGCCTAGCCTAGGTAGTATAGCTACCATCACTAGCGGCGGCAGCAGAGCCATGGCTGGAACCAGCGATGGCGACGGGCCAATCAGGCACTCGCCACGTCGCTGCCGCCCCCGCCACCGGTACGGATCACGTGGATGCCGCGGCCGTCGACGCACAGCGATGCCGCTCGCCGGTGCCTTGGGCCCTCAACGCACAGCGCAGCAGCTCGCCGACACCTTGGGCCCTCGTCTCTATTATGAGCGCCAGCCCGGCCGGCCATGGTCGGTAGCCCCCCGGCCCTCACCCGCGGCCGCGACGGTGTACCGGTGCGCGCTCCGCTGCCACTGTGTCGCGTAGCGCAGGGGCAGGGCCGTACTTTCGCCTGGACGGAGCCCGTTACGGGGGGCCGGCGAATGCGACGTGAGTGAAAAAGGGTAAGAGACCATAGAACCGGACGACTGCTGGTGACGTGGGGGCCGCCTCCTCAGTCCTCCCTCTGTACTACTCTGTCCATGAGATGTTTTTAACAGCAACGCGATGGCGATGGCGATGGCGATGCGGATGCGGATGCGAGAGCGTCGTGCGGGCCCGCGGTTTTCCGACTACATGTGGGCCCTGCGATTTTTCAACCCGTTGTGCCGCTCAGATCAGCAACGTGCCATTTAATAAACCGTCACGTACTCTACACGTAGATGGTGTATCTCTCCTCTCTAGCTTTATTGAAACAAAGGCAGGTTGATGCGAGTTGGCTCTGGGTACAAGGGTTAGCGGTAACCTGAGATTTGGATCGTGCAACCCTGGATCTTACTCGAGCATTCATGTTTAGTGGGAGTAACTTGGGATCACGGGCACGTCATGAAGAACTCGGCAGTTCTCAATTACCGAGATGGCAGCAGAGCATCATTTCAGGGTGGCTCTGTGTTTAGTGTATTCAAATGAGTCCATATCCTCTGCAGTACAGTACCGCGCTGTAGAATTTGCTTAATGGTAATGCTAGTATCAGAAGATTAGCATACATGAGGAACGTTTGAGCAAAGCACATGTGAAAGGATACACAACGTGATCTGAACATTTCAAGATGATGCGTTTATCCGAAAACGATGGAACAACCCAGCCAACAAAAGAATCCTGGAATCAAAGAGAGGAGACAACAAAACCACTGTGGCCTACGGCCTCTACTAGTACTAGATTACAGCACAGGTTAATCACTGGAACGCCATCATCATTCATCATCATCACACTAACCGCTCACCGAACTACGCATGAAGAACAGGACAAACTACGGAGGAGAGAGAGAGAGGAGCTAGTAGAGGCTAACTAATCCCGAGGTTTTAAATTCAAGGGGAAAAAAGAAGAAAAATTACAACGAATGCACGAAACGTGAAGCTTGTGGTCACGCCGACGGGGACGAACTGCCGCCGCCGGAAGACGAGGAAGATGAGACGGCGGAGAGCGCCTCGGCGAGGGCCGTCATGGCGCGGACCTGCATCTCCAGCGCCGCGATGTAGTCGGAGGCCTCGGCGAGGAGCGCCGGGAACGGCAGCTTCCGGCAGCCGGGCACCAGCCGACCCAGTACCTTCGCCTTCCTCTCCAGGGGCGGCGTCTTTGTGCCGTCCGCCTGCGCTGAGCCGCCGGCGGCGGCGGCAACGGCAGGGACCGGCGCGTGGCGCGAAGGCGGGGAAGCGGGGTTGCGGAGGCGCGCGCGGCGCGCGGCCTGGAGGCGGCGGCGGTTGGCGAGGATTGCGCGGCTCCAGCACGTGCGCCCACGCGCCTCGACCGCCAGCGCTCGGTCGGCCGCTTCGCGCACTGCCCTGCTGCGCGGCGGGGTCGCTGCGGCGGCGGCGGGGGAGGACGAAGACGACCCGGCGCGGACGAGACGGAGCGCCTCGAGGAGCTTGGACGAGTAGATCTCGTGCTCGCGCCGCGTCCGCCACTTGGACACCGCCGCCGCGGACTCGCCTCGAGCAGCGGCGCGCTTCCGCTTCCGCTCCATCTCCCTCTCCTCCACGGCTGTCGTGGAGCCCGAAGTGGACGCCATTGTCGCGCGCGTTAAGAATTCGCAAAGCAAAACGAAGCCTTTGATGGATTGGTTGCGAAGGGGGGGGGAACCGAGAAGGATTGGACGTGAGCTGTGATCTGAGGATTTCTCGTTGTTGAGCACTTGAGCTGGGCTGGTTGGTGCTCCGGCCGGTGGAAAGGAGAGGAAGATGGGAGGAAGGTGGAATGGGGGGGAGCGAGACCTGCGAGGTTGGGAATATAAAGGGGGATGGACGCCGCTGGCAAATGGCGAACGCTGATGGTGCTCCACTGCTCTGCTCCCTCCTGTGATCCTCTTGGATTTTCCGGCCTATTCCTCTTTCCCTGAAAGAATGCTGACGTGTTAAATAAATCAGTGTTGGCATATACCCATTTTTTTGGTTTGGTCTAATCCATTTTTGCATGTGTGACACTGGGAGTAAGCAGACGAGTAATTATGAGGTCCACCGGGTTTGGACTTTCCGGCTCCGTGTCCACCAGCAATGGGCTCGGGCTCGGGCTCGTGCTCAGGCTGCTGAGGGAGGTGTATGTATCGAACGGACATGATGGCCTAGATTGGTTTGAGTGATACGGTGAGATGGGACCGGACAATCTCGTTTTCGTGTTGTTTAGTTTGTAGACATATGAGATGGAGTCATCTTCAAAAGATAATATTCGAGATGGAACCATTCCACAAAAAACATAGAGATAGATCCGTCTCACCTTTGTGAAGGCAGACGCGCAACCTTTCAGAGGTACTTATTCTCACATGTCTCTGTCCCACTATTTTATTCAAACAAGAGACACGACATTCCATCCCACATTATCCCACAAAACAAACAAGAAACAAGGATCGTACCATCCTTCTAGACAAACAGAAAACGGGATCATCCCATCTTTGAAAACTGGGATGGATCCATCCCATCATACCTTGACTCCAATCCAAACATATACTGAATGGCCGTAGCATACCGCGCGTTTACTGTTCTGATTGGGCAGCGACACTCTGTGCCTGTGCTGGATGTTAATCCAGAGCCAAGAACAAATAGCCGATCGCTAAGAGCAAGGATAATGGAGTAGTCGGCTACAGGCTGCAACTAAATGCCATGTCATTTATGAGTCAGCAGTTTAGTCTTCTCATATAATAGTCTCTATTAGATTGACTGATGAGTGATTAAATTAAATATGTAAGTATTTAATGCTTGCATGTACTCAAAGTATGGAAGGAGGTCTAAGTGCCGGTGGAGTCGCCGGCAGCTGCCTCAACACTGACGCTTGTTTCTCGTAAGAAGCATTTCGCCTGGCGATAAAACTTGCGCCCACATCTCCCTCTCTCTTCTTTACTACTACCTCCACGTAGGCAGTTTCCTTACGTGTATTTTTTGTCGCCGGCTGACTAGGCTTCATTATACATGCTCTGAAGCGTAGCGGGGCTCGTGCCAGCTAGAGCACGCAACACATGTTGAGAGCGAGCCACCCAAAACGGGTTCCTTTTCATGTCGCCAGTAAGAACTCGCCCACGTATAGCTACAGCCACGAAAATGACAACGTTCACAGCTGACGCGTACTAACATACTTGTGAGAATGAGCTAGCACTACGCCACTACCCATCATCCAGTGTTGCATGCCCGGCCGGTAGTTTGGATCCGACCACCAGCACGAGAGCCTAGCTAGCGGCGTCGCGTTGTTTGGGCGTAGCTACGCGTGTATACTAGTGCAACGTGCGGCGCAGCCTCTGCTGCTGCGTTTTACTAATTGTTTATTTAGGCGGGCAACGACGAGTGATCCGATGCTAATGCTATGCTTAGCCATCATTACGGGGGACAGCACACGCCGGCGGAGATGGGCCGCGTTACGCTGCGCTTTGCATTCTACTCCAGGCCAGGGAGTAGAGCACTAGCGTAGCATGTGTTTGCATGTTCCTCCTCATGGGCGCGGTCACACGGCTAGGTAGGTAACATGGGGAAGCCTGGCCGGACGGCGGGTCACATGCGCGGACGTTGCTCGATCGGCGCAAGCAAGCAAACCCCGCGGCGCGGCGCGGCGCGCTCCACTGGGCTGAATCATTCGTGTCTTGTCTCAGTTTTTTTTGCGTTTATGAAATTAAGCCCGAGCTTTTATCCTCTAATTTGTTGGTTTGCTCAGGTGGATGGATAAACGAGTGTTCATTCGGGCTTGTCCGTTTTGCTGACAACCAGAGGTTCAGAGTTCATTTGGCCCTAGCACGAACATTGAACATGTGTGCCGGAGTCGCAAAAATCTGTTTTCCCTGGCGTAAGTGTGACTGGCAGAGTGGTAATCATCTTGCTCACAACCAGGGAGCAGTAATTTTTTATCCCATGTGAATTGTGAAGAACATTAATTTGTTTTTGACCCATGAGGAACGAAGCTGCAAAGGCGTATAGGGAGTATCAAAGACCATGTGCGATCCATGTCGTATCGACCTTGCTTGGCCGTGTAAAAGACGTGGGCGCGTGGGTGCTCGTCCCCGTTTTATGAGGTGGCTGCCCAAGCATCCCTTTAATGGCCGGGCAAAGTCAAACGGCTTGCCTCGGCAGGCGTAAACTAGCCGAAAGGCAGGCAGGCAGGCCGCTCGTACGCTCGGCCGTGGCCGTCGTGATTCGAGCGTTTTGTTTTGAACAACTTGTTTAAGCCTTCTCTGCCACTGAGCGCGAGCTGCACTGCACGCTCAGCTGCTGCGCTGCATCTGCATGCAGCTGGGCTCGGCGTGAGCCTAGCGCTAGAGCTAGGCTGCACCTGCACGCACGCCTGCTCCCTCCCTTCCTTAATTACAGCTGCTAATCTCAATCGTTTGCAGCATCTGTCGTGCAGCAATGCATGTGCATGCATGCATGGCTCACTCAGCACTCAGCAGATCGACGGTCGATCGATCCAAGGGGATGTGGTCTGGGGAAAGGGAAAAGCATACGACAACAACAACAAGAACGATACGCGATGCGATGAAGGGCAAGTGATGACGACATGGTAAAAGCCCAGATGAAACTTCAGATTTTTGCGTCATGCTTATGCACTAGCCGCCCCCTTGAGTTTCACTCAGTGAGGATTGACATTGACGCGAGTAAAAATGTTGACACATATTGAGTAGGCTTAGATCACACATCACGCTGATGTTGCCTTGGACAGTTCCGAACCAATCGGCTAATTAAGTACTGTACCGTTTGCTTCTTAGTGGGGAGCCACATGGGCGTCACTGCCGCTAGCTGCTGCTAGGAGTACGTACTGTACTGTACACGCCTTTCTACACCACGCTCGAATTAAACGGGGAGATGCTGTCGGGATCCGCAGTTCGTTTCTCTTCTCATATTGGGTTGGGCGAGTCACTGATATCATCTGGGCCGTCTGATCATGCAATAAATGGTGCAGATCAAATTAATCAACAATACGTATTTTTTGTTTCTTTTTGTTTTAAAAGGAAACACCCCTCGCTGCAAGTGTCTCCAGCATGCACGCACTGAATCAGCAAATTTGAGAGTGGGCAAACAGTTGAAACGCATCTATTACGAACGGATCATTTGTCCAAATGTGGATGCTAAGAGAAGAGAGAACATTAGTTTTTCAAAGGCACTCAATCAGTTGGAACAGGTACGGACGAGGAGGCACGCAGCATTGCTATGACCATCGCTACGATTGAGTGAGCGCTAGCTAATGGAGCACGTACGCATTCAGAACCACGTGAATCTAGTGAAGGCGAGCCGAGCCACGCAGGCTCTCGGCTGCGCACCACGGTACGGGCTCCACCACGCGCACTAGTACTGTGCGACCGGCCCCCGCAATACGGCGGGGAGGTGGCCGAGACTATGTCGATCCCAACGCTTCTTCTGTTCCAGATGCTCGCCAACTTGCGAGATTGGGATCTGGGCGAGACAGAGAGAGAAATGCCCGGCGCTTATCGTGATCTGCGCGCGCGCGCAGCGCGAGCGGCTCGCTCAGGGTTGCATATATGCTGCGCGCTCGGCAGCGGCGTAAATTAATGGGATCATGTGATGTGCGGCGAGGACGGGGGACGGTCGATACTGAGCGAGCGAGCGCCGTACCTGTTCGTCTGGAGCACCCGGCGCCGCAGCCTGCAGGGGCGGGGTGTCCCAGGGCGGAGGACACGCCGCCGTGTGCTAAAGCAGGTCGGGAACTCGAGGCTGCCAGGCACCCATGAAGGCGCAAGGGGCAGAGGCAGGTTCTACATAAATCAAGTAAAGGTAGCCACTGCACGCACTGTTCAAACGGCCGGCGACATGGGAGACGAGGTGAGAGCGAGGGCAAGCTCGATCCGCACTGTTTCAGATGCTTTTTGAGAAACAACGAGTTTGAGATATCCCGGCGCTTTCCCCGATTCGCGCGCCACAGCAATGTCGCGGCAGGCGCCTGGTGGGCCTGGACTGTACGGGCATTTACGCGCGCGGCGTGAGGTGTGCCGGCGGCTGTGTGACTGTGACGGACAGGCGTTGCACTACTGTATGTTCGCAGTAGCAGTAGAGTATACCCGGCGCCATGTGCTCAGATTGGTGTTGCTCCAATGCTCCGACCCGAGAGAACGCTAACCGCCGCCCGCAGGACCGTTCGTTCTACTACCTCATCAAATCGAACGTACAGATCCGGCCAAACGCACCAGCTGTGTGCGGCGTGCACGGTCGAATGCCCTCCTTCATCTGGCCGTCTGGCGGCGTACACCGCTGACGGCGAACCGGCCGAGGTCAAAGAGTTTGAGGTCACGACTCACGAGTCATGATGGTTCACAACCTGCAGGCGGGGCGGGACGGCCGCGGCGCGGCGGTGACTGGTGAGCGGCAGGCAAAACTCCGCGTTCCGGCCTATCGCTGTAGCGCGTGCTCAGTTGCCCTGCGGCGTGTCGTCCGGCGCTGGCCTGGTTGTCGCGTCCGTGGAAAAGATGGGTGTCCCCCGGCGAGGGGCAAGGCGCGGGAACGGGTGGATGAGTCGCCTGGGTCGCGCGCCGGCACGATTGGCGGGCAGGCTTTCCTTTTCCACGCGGCGGAACCAACCACGTAAAAAGGCGTCCGCGGCGTTGAGTCCGTCCGTCCTTGCGGAGACAACCCATGTTGCTGCAGATTCCGCTGCCCGATCCGAGCTCAGAACTGCACGCAGGTGCGACGTCTGGTGGCGGGTGTCCGCCTCCCTCCTGCGCGCGTACATTGCCTGTTCCCTGCTCGTTAGTCATCGACGTGGAGCGTGCACAGTAGCAACAATTGATGTTGTCGACTGCGCACGTTGGGAGCGGTCGATCCATCGTGCTCACGTAAAATAACACTATTCCCCTCTGTATATATGATTTTTCCAAGCTTTGCTAATAATGCCGCCTCATCAAGGCCTCTGTCATTACTTTTAAACATGGATGACAGAAACAACAAATAAAAAACAGAATAAGCGATTTTCAATTACTATATCTTTTGGGTTCGTCCACCGCCATGTTCGACAAAATATCAACTCACATTTGACTCCTTTTCCCAATTAGTTAAAGTACTATCGTGTGAAGTGACACCGATTCATCACTGACAATGGCACCATATCATTTCCGTTTTGTACCCCCTGATGTACCCTTTGCAGCCAGACCCCCGTCGATAGATTCACATGGTGCTAGCTAGGATTTCGCGGGTTCAGCTGGTTCGTGTAAAGTGTCCGGTTTGCATTGCAGCGCGCGTCCCAGTAACACTTTGATTGCCACGTCAAGCGCCGAAGAGGCAAGGCCATAGGCCCATATGTTGCGTTTCCTTCATCCTCTGCCTGGCTCTCCCCAGATTAAGCAACTTCACGTGCCTACCGCCTGAACTCTTGACAACTCTGGTTATAGTTCTCTAAATGGGCCGTCCGGCCGGAGCCTAGCCCTAGCCCGATCTGGCCCGGCACGATAAGAAACGACACGACTGAGCACGATTACAGTTTTGTGCTGTGATAGGCTGTGCCTCCGTGCCCAACTGGCAGCCCGATCACGACACGGAAGCCTTTTTTTGTGTTGGGCCGGCACGATGGAACGTCAGACACGACCGAGCTCGTGCCGTGCCAGGCACAAACATTGAAAAATGGCTTGTCGCATACAGTTTTGAACACAAAATCCATTAAATTTCACAAAAACCATTGAAATTCAAGGGAATTTAGAATATGAACATAACAGATTGAAATAAAAATCAATTGAGTTGGTGCAATAGCTGCCTCATTAAAAACCTATCTAGGTAAAACTCACACCCCGTGAGAAAAAACCCTAGATAGAGAAAAAGAGTGCAACCCAACTCAGTAAACTATTATTAAGCAATTGTCCATACTGTTTTACAAGTCATTACATCACTCCTCAGAATCAGGGACATTAAGGTACAAATTTGCAAAACTCTCTTCAAGTTCTGGACCCCCCACCACATTTTGCAGTCTTGACTCGGCAACTTCCCAATCTTTGAGATAGATCAATACCTCAAACGTCTCTGGTTTCAATCAGCGCCTTCGTTCTTCAATAATCCTGCCAGTAGTACTAAAAATAGACTCCGACGATACAGTGGAAACCGTAACAAAAAGAACATCTCTAGCTAAGATGGAAAGAACTGGATAAATCATTTTATGCTCATACCATCAATTTAGGATACTGAAGTTATCATCAAAATCAGTAATATTATCACTAAGTAGATTGAGAGTTCAGTACCTGACATGATAGCAGAAGCACTTGATGCTTGCAGCAAAACACTAGCTGATGATCTTCTAGACAGTGAAAGAGGCATAGAGGGAGGGATGCATAAACTACTACCTGAGACTTCATCAAGTCCAAAGGAAAGTACATTAGAACTGGATGATGGTGTTTGTCGAAGTATTTTCGCGACACTTCTCCTAGACCTGCTTTGAGAGCAGCCGGTAGAGGTTCTTTATCGACGGAGCTTAGTTCTCACGCGGGGTAGCTCATATGAGAGATGGGTGAGACGGTGGTTTTACGTCGTTCAGGCCGCCGAAGCATAATACCCACTCTCAGTGTGTGTTGTATTGCTAGAGAGTGTGCTCTCTTAGATCTGAATGGTTTTTAGACTATGTCCCTTTTGTAATGTGTTGATGGTCCTTAATTGCCAAATCCGACCGTCAATTCCCTACATAAAAGCTATGGATTGAACTACCAACATAGTGGTAGAAGTTATCTACTAACTATCTCCACAATTGTTGGTGCAATTGTGTATGCAGGTGAATTATGCCTATAATTAGAGGTATTTATAGGGACCAATCCAAGAAACACACCTTCCGACCAATAAGGCACAAGCACGAGGATTCTTGGACCCACTTGGAGGAGAAAACCAACTAAATATGAGGGGAATCACCCATACCCATGATGGGGCTGCACAAAACAGTCTCCCGTAAGAAAAACACCGCGTGTGGGGCCACCAAAAAGTCGGTCGAAGTGCCAGTTCGAACGACTAGATAAACGCGCCAAACGCAGTCAACCGCCACATGTTGGCTCCTCACGTCTTGAAGATCACGATGGCGACTGATTCCCTCAATTTTTCTGGTGCCAAACCGACCTTTGGAGGGTATAAATAGGAGGTAGGGAGCTCCCTCACTCCACACACCAAAAGTTTGAGTCTAGTACTCCACTCCAAAGGCGTAGCGCTGCTAAGTGCTTAGAAAACAGGGAAAGAGTGAGGAAGAGGAGGGGGAGGAAGCTCCGGTTTGTCGGGCTTCTTCCACTTAAGGATAGGGTTCGGGCTTGTCGAACCCTCTCCACTCTTGTACCTCGACAGTTCTTTCCATCTCAAGTAAGGTACATGTTTTATATTTGAGTTCATTCATTTAATTCAAGCAAGTTAATTCCTTAGTTGCTTGTTCGTTCATTGCTCTATTCATTTAGAGGCCCTAGTCTTTGCTAGAGAGGTTAGGGAAGTAATCGATAGCGTAGGAGTGATGTCTAGGCTTGACGTTACCTTCGATTATCTCGTAGTCTATGGGTTGTAGAGGTAGACGGTAGGTGGTGATAGTCCTATCCGTCCGTTGTAATCCTCCACGTTTAAATACGACGTAGGCTCTTGGCGGGAGTCGCCTGACAGACCAGGGTAAGCCTGTGCCCAATACAAGCTGCTATTCATCGACTTGCTTTGAATTAGAAACCCTTCTCTTAGGAAATCCACTCCATCCCTTACCTACCACCAAGCTTTGTGTCCTTGGGTGAACCTGTTAGAAGATTAGCACACACATTCCTTGGATTCGATACTCTTGGGAATACTCTTTAAGGGGAGGTGCTACAGCGGTTTCTCCGTGCGCTTGCGGATTTTCATCTGTGATGTATGAGCCATCAACAAGCATTTCTGGCGCCGCTGCCGGGGAACGGTTGTTGTTGATCTTTGAATCTTGTTCACCCTCGTATATATTTTTTATCTTTATTCCTTACCTTTCCACCATCTAAACAACGGAGCAACCCACCATTCTTTTCTCTAAATGCTCCTAAGGGTGAGTTCTGTGAGCCTACGCCATCAGTGGATCCCATTTGTTCAACTAGTTATAAACTCCACCCTGGCTTTATAGCCATGGTTCAGAAGCAGTCCTTATGAGGGACAGATTGTGAGAATCCCTACCATCACGTGCAGGAGTTTGAGCAATTGTGTTCATGTCTTCTAATCAAGGGCATGACACAAGAAACCCTAAAGTGGAAATTGTTTCCCTTTTCCCTCAAGGGAAGAGCGAAGCAGTGGTACACTTATACCGTTGGGAGTGCAAATGGAAAATGGAAAGAACTTCGAGACAATTTTTGTCTTGCATTCTTTCCACTCTCCTAAGTTGCCTCTCTACGAAGGGAAATTCTCAACTTTCAGCAAATCGAGAAGGAATCTATATGTGTAGCCTGGGCTAGATTCTCATTGCTAACCAAATCAGGCCCAAACTTGTCTATTCCTGAACATGTGTTATTACAACACTTCTGTTTCGGGCTTGAAAAGGATTATGCCCTATACCTTGACATAGCGGTCAGAGACTCTTTCCTCCATAATACATCAATTGAAGGAAGAGAAATTCTAGACTGCATTCTAGAAAATACATCCGTCATCGCCGGTCTTGATGAAAGTCCTCAAGAGGAAGCTGAGTCGAGACATGAGGATTCCCCCATAGTCACCTCGGAACCCATACCATGCTCATCTCAAGTTGTGACTATGAAATCTTTACCCGAACCAAAGACACCAAAGGAAGAAGAAACTCAACCTTCGGAGTTTCCATTGTGCTTTGAGGAAGATCTGTTTGAAGATTTTGGGAATACCTCGAAGTATTGTTATGGAAGGAAACCATCATTACATCCCTCACTCTTTGATCCGCCGAAAGGAAAATTCCTTCAAGAAACGATCAAGGAGTTGACCTCAATCATGAGTAGGGAATGGACGGCGGGGGTTGAGCTTTCACCTGAAATTATTCAGGAAAACTCACCCTCAGCAACCATTCAATGTCTTATTCGAGGGATAATGGTTAATGTCCTTTATAATCCCACTGTTGGAGCCAATATCATTTCCGAGAATTGTGCTTTAGCCATTTTGGATGATCTACCCTGGACTCCAACAAGAAAATCCTTTAGAGACTCCTATGGAAACATCAAGGAAGGATATGGGATTTTACAAAATGTGTCTTTAAGACATGAGAACATCGAGTTCTGCCTTGATTTTCATGTATTCGAAGTCCAAGACTTCGATGTAATGATAGGGTTACCCATCAAGAAATTACTCATGGATGCACCCTCAAAAGGCAGCCTAGATGTTAAACTTGGAGGGAGGAAGTTTTCCATTCCCATTCTGCGATCCAAGAACACATTAACAGAACCTCCCCCTGAGAGTGAGCCAATCGAGGAAGCCATAGCCCTTCAATTCTTAGAACTTCCTAATAATGAAGAAGAAGAACAATTCATCCAAGAAGAGAATGAATTGCAGGAGACATTTGATTTGCCCAAAGAAGATCCATCACAAAGCCCCTGATTGAGTTGAAAACCCTACCTCCAGTCCTACGCTATGCTTTCCTACACAATGATGCGGAAGCTCCTGTCATCATAAGTGTCAAGCTTTCACAAAACAAAACTGCCAAACTCATGAACATCTTATAAAGGCATAGATCCATCCTAGGCTACTCACTCCAAGAACTTAAGGGAATAAGCCCTGCTCTTTGCACTCACCGCATTCCCATTGACCCTCTTAGCACACCGTCTAGGGAACCTCAAAGGAGGTTGAACAATGCTATGCAAGAGGCTGTCAAAAAGGAGGTCTTGAAACTCTTGCATGCCGGGATAATTTATCATGTCCCTCATAGTGAGTGGGTTAGCCCTGTCCAAGTAGATCCCAAGAAAGGAGGAATGATGGCCGTTCGAAATGAGAGGAATGAACTCTATCCTCAACGAACTATCACAGGTTGGAGGATGTGTATTGACTACAAAAAACTCAACAAGGCAACAATGAAGGATCATTTCCCGCTGCCTTTCATTGATGAAATGCTTGAGCGGCTAGCGAAACATTCCTTCTTTTGTTTCCTTGATGGGTATTCTAGTTACCATAGATTACCATCCACCGTGATGATCAAAGTAATACCACCTTCACATGCCCTTATGGGACATACTCCTATTGACGAATGTCGTTCCGGTTGTGTAATGCACCTGCTACGTTCCAAAGGTGCATGATGTCTATTTTCTCAGACATGATTGAGGAAATCATGGAAGTTTTCATGGACGACTTTTCTGTCTATGGAAAAACATCTGATCATTGTCTTGAGAACCTAGACAGGGTCTTACAAAGATGCCAAGAGAAGGACCTGATGCTAAATTGGGAAAAGTGTCATTTTATGGTTCGTGAAGGCATCGTCTTAGGACACTTGGTGTCTGAACGGGGGATTGATGTGGACAAAGCCAAAATTGAAGTTATTGAAAAGCTTCCACCTCCCACCAACATTAAGGGTATCCGTAGCTTTTTAGGCCATACGGAGTTCTATCGAGGATTTATTAAGGATTTTTCCAAAATCGCTAGACCCCTCAATAGCCTATTAGCCAAGGATGTACCCTTTGATTTCGATGATGAGTGTCACCAATCTTTTGACATCCTCAAGAAGGCACTCATCACAACTCCAATCATTCAACCCCTTGATTGGACGCTGCCATTCGAAATCATGTGTGATGCTAGTGATTACGCCGTTAGAGCGGTTCTTGGCCAAACCAAGGATAAGAAGCATCATGCAATAGCCTACGCTAGCAAGACTCTAACAAGAGCTCAGCTTAACTATGCCACAACTGAAAAGGAGCTCCTAGCAGTTGTCTTTGCTATCATAAGTTTAGATCATACTTGGTTGGAGCAAAAGTCATAGTCTACACAGACCATGATGCTTTGAAATATTTGCTCACCAAGAGAGATGCTAAACCTAGGCTAATCCGATGGATTCTCCTACTCCAAGAGTTTGACCTGGAGATAAGAGATAAAAAGGGAGTAGAGAATTCTGTCGCTGATCATCTCTCACGTATGTAAATCCTAAATACACTGGACATACCTATCAATGATTTTCTACGTGATGATATGTTGCTCAAGGTGACCGGCTCTAACTCTTGGTATGCGGACATCGTAAACTTCATGGTTACGAGGTACGTACCACCAGGGCAGGATAAGAAAAAGCTCATTTTTGAGAGTCGATGTCACATGTGGGATGATCCATACCTCTATAGGGTATGTTCTGATGGGTTACTTAGAAGGTGTGTCCCAACAGTCGAAGGCACCAAAATCATCGAAAGATGCCATGCAGCCCCCTATGGCGGGCACTACGGTGTTCACCGTACTCAGGCAAATACCTGGATTCTTTTGGCCCTCAATGTATGAGGATACAAAGGAATTCGTTCGAAGATGTCGGGAATGCCAAAAGCATGGATGAATCACTGCTCGCAATGCAATGCTCCTCACATATAATCTTCAAGTAGAATTATTTGATGTGTGGGGGATCGACTTCATGTGACATTTTCCAAAGTACTATGATCGCGAGTATATTTTTGTGGCTGTAGATTATGTGTCCAAATGAGTAGAAGCATTACCATGCAAACATGCCGATGCCAAGACCGCTAGGAAAATGTTTCATGAAATCATTTTCCCACGGTTTGAAACTCCTCGAATGGTCATAAGTGCTGGAGGGTATCATTTCATTCATAAGACCTTCCGGAGATTTTTGAGGGAGCTTGGAGTTAGGCATAACATTGCTACTCCGTACCATCCCCAAACAAGCGATCAACCAGAAACTTCAAACAAATCAAATCAAGAATATTCTGCAAAAGACCGTCTTTGAGATGGGGAACAAACTACCTGATGCACTTTGGACATACCGTACCACCTTTAAGACACCCATTGGAATGTCACCTTTCCAAATTGTCTACGAGAAAGCTTGTCATTTATCCGTAGAACTGGAACATAGAGCGTATTGGGCTATCAAGAAATGAAACATGGATCTCCATTAAGCTGGAAAGTCACGCAAAATGCAAATTTCTGAACTGGAAGAATGGAGGGATAAGGTGTATCATAGTGCCAAGATCTGTAAGGAAAAAACCAAGAGGTGGTACGATAAAAGAATTATGTCTAAGGAGTTCAAGCCTAGAGATAAAGTCCTACTTTTCAACTCTAGAGTCAAACTTTTTGGACATGAAAACTAAAAAGTAAATGGGAAGGTCCCTATACTGTGGTAGATACTTCATCTCATGGAGCAATTACACTCTAAAATGATGAAGGTCGTCTATTCAAAGTAAATGGGCACCGTCTCAATATCTTTTTAGAACCCGAAGAAAATTTGTACAAAGTGGAAGACCTATTCAATTTGATTGACCTTCACGCCCACCCTTGAAGTTTGGTTATATTTTCCATGTCCAAAAAAGCAAACTCCAACCATCACCGCTCCTTCCAATCATCCCACTATACCCATTTGGATAAGTAGGAAAGAAGTAAAATGTAGAACATCATAAATACTTTCTTACTTAGGACTTAGGCACTTATTTTAATTCTATCATACAAAGTGCCTTTGTCAAATAAATTGTGACTCACCGGTGTACGTAAGACCGGTAGAGTCTTTCACTTTTCCATGTTTTCACATCAAATAAAGATAGGTACAAGTACAAGTGTGGGAGACGTCCCATAGGCCTCCCAAAGTGCAACATGCTCGGACCATCATGAACGAACAATTCAGGGCATCACATGAAAGACCACGAGAAGATTTAACCAAGCCATGATGGCTTGGCCCACCCTTCTTCATTAATGCGATGGTTTGCGCTCTCTCACCTCTTATCCCTCTATACCTGATTTTTAAGTTGAAATTGATTATGCATGATAATATCATTAAAAGTCAACTCATTAGAAATTAAAATTGTGCAATTTCATATATCATATTTTGCTAGAGAATGGAATATGCCTATTTCTCATTTCAATTTTATTACCATGTTCTTGATCCACATATCAATTTAGGAAAAACATGTCATCTAAGTATTTGATTGGTGTGATATGGTAAATGAGTGAAACTTGGAAACTCTCCATGCTGGAATTGAATTTTGGTACTACACTTTTTAAAGTCATCAGATTTTTGCCATCCTCTATCACTAGAATTTAAATACCCACCAAGACCATATGATATAGATATTGGAAACCAATTGCATATGCCACTTTGCATTTTCATTGAACTTTGTCAAACTCTTGACCCTTTTGAGTGACTTGCATGAAATCTTTGATTAGGAATTTCTTGTGCACTCCACCACATTCCATGATTTTCACATATCCACCATCAAAAGATACTCCATGCAAATTCTGCAAAATCCTATCTGAATAAAAAGATACACAAAAAGGAGTAGAAGGCATGGCTATAAGAGCTCCCTAAAAAAGGGAGAATTCAAAGAAAAAAGAGAGCCAATAAGTAGCCATGTTTCATCCTTGCACAAAAAAAGAGTGATCAATTGGGAGTCAGCATCACCATTCATCATCCACCATCCATAAAAAGTGCACAAGAATTTATTTAGTCATTGGTTTTTGTTGCATGGTCTTCTCATGAGGATCTTGTTTTTGACTTAGTAACATATGAATTGCAAGTGAGCCACTTTTTATCCTTACCAAGCTCCATAGAAATCCATATCTAGTTGTAGGAAAAGAAGTGGCACTCATGCCAAGGTGAGGACTAAACATATTGAGAGACGAGAGCATTCTATTGAGGAGCATGGCAATTTCTTTTTGACTTGTGAAAATATAGAATTTTCCAAGTTTATTTCAGTAGGAGGAGTCTAGATGAACTACATTGAAGCCATTCCATCTCTCAAACACCCAAGATGATGTGGTAGCCACATATCAAAGGTTCTTGAACAAAGGTATATGTTGAAATGTTTTGTATACATATTTCGTACTTGTAGCTGAATTATGATATAACTTAGTTCTTCTTGCCTTAACTCGAGGAAGAGTAAAGGACCAAGTGTGGGGGAGTTTGTTGACGGTCCTTAATTGCCAAATCTGACTGTTAATTCCCTGCATAAAAGCTATGAATTGGACAACCAACATAGTGGTAGGAGTTATTTATTTACTATCTCCACAAATGTTGGTGCAATTGTGTATGAAGGTGAATTATGCCCATAATTAGAGGTATTTACAGGGACCAATCTAAGAAACACACCTTTTGACCAATCAGGCGCAAGCACGAGGATTCTTGGGCCCACTTGGAGGAGAAAACCAACTAAATATGAGGGGAATCATCGATACCCATAATGGGGCCCCACAAAACAGTCTCCCGGAAGAAAAACACCGCGTTTGGGGCCACCAGAAAGTCGGTCGAAGTGCCAGGTTGGCCGACTAGATAAACGCGTCAAACGCAGTCAACTGCCACGTGTTGGCTCCTCACGGCTTGGAGATCACGATGGCGACTGATTCCCCTGCTTTGTCTGGCGCCAAACTGACCTTTGGAGAGTATAAATAGGGGGTAGGGGGCTCCCTCACTCCACACACCAAAAGCTTGAGTCTAGTACTCCACTCCAAAGGCGTAGCGCTGCCTAAGTGCTTAGAAAATAGGGAGAACATGAGGAAGAGGAGAAGGAGGAGGAGGAGGATCCGACTTGTCGGGCTTCTTCCACTTAAGGATAGGGTTCAGGCTTGTCGAACCCTCTCCACTCTTGTACCTCGACAGTTCTTTCCATTTCAAGTAAGGTACATGATTTACATTTGAGTTCATTTATTTAATTCAAGCAAGTTATAGTTGCTTGTTCGTTCATCGCTCTATTCATTTAGAGGCCCTAGCCTTTGCTAGATAGGTTAGGGAAGTAATCAATAGCGGTGGCGCGGTGTCTATGCTTGACGTTACCTTTGATTATCTCGTGGTCCATGGGTTGTAGAGGTAGACGGTAGGTGGTGACAACCCTATCCGTCCGTTGTAATCCTCCACATTTGACTACAACGTAGACTGTTGGCTGGAGTCGCTTGGCAGACCAGGGTAAGCCCGTGCCCAATACAAGCTGCTATTGATCGACTTCTTTGAATTAGAAATTCTTCTCTTAGGAAATCCACTCTATCCCTTGCCTACTATCAAGCTTTGTCTCCTTGGGTGAACCAGTTAGAAGAAGCACACACGTTCCTTGGATTCGATATTGTTGGAATGTTGATCCGAAAATTCTCCCGGTACTACTGTTGGTAGCTCGCGGAGTTTGTAGTTCGGTATTGGGCGCGCAGAGATTCAGAACACGATGGCAAGTAGACACAGGGATTTACATGGTTCGGGCCGCCTGAGCGTGATACCCTACTCCACAGGGTGTGTAGTTGTTGTATTGAGCGTCTCAGAGTCGAGAGCTCCCAGAGAGTGAGAGTGTCAGAGGAGCTGAGAGAGGTCGAGCCCCAGTGTATCGTCGACCAGTCCTTTTATAGTACAAGGATTGGTCGTTACACCATTAGCCTGGCCCGACATGTGGCCCTGACAGTTACTGATGCTTAATACAAAATTAATGAGGTTAATTACCCTTAATAGCGTGGTAACGGTCCTTTACAGTGCCATTACTGGTATTAAGGGCCTTCTGATTGTGTGTCATTAATATGGTATTAATGACACTTAATCGGGTCCTGAAGTCTTTGATTGCCCCTCGAAGGTCCGAGTTGTTGGGGGTCCACCAGTCTGATTGCTGAGGTTGAAGGTCTGGCGGTTGAACACGTGGCAGCTTCAGATCTTTCCGTCCGGGACGGGTAGGTCCGGTGTAGATGTACACGTGTCGGTACCGGAGCTTCCCTCTGTCGGGGGTTAGGTCGGGGGGTGCTGCACAGGTGTCTAGCCTGGAGCTATCCCATGTGTGGGATGTAGGTCCGGTTGTAGCATACACGTGGCAGCACCGGGACTAACCATAGATGGGAGGCAGGTCCAGTCTCGTATGACATGTGGGGCCTTCGCAGGTCTTCAACTCAGACATGTGAAGTTCCTTTGGTCTTTTTGTAATCCCAAGGGGTATACGGTACACAGGGTACCGACAGTGGCCCCCTGGGCCCACCTCTGGGAGAGACCTTTTGGATGAAGTCATTCTGTCGGAGGTGGGTCCATCCTTTGATTTTTGAGCTGTGTCTTAAAGGGTCTTCGGATGTGCCGTTGGCGGTAGTCCGCAGTTAAACCAACGCCGCGTGGCATATCCAGGATGCGACAGGTGAGATCTGAGCGTGCGGATCTCACGCAATTGAAGGTCGCCGGTCCCCGATACAAAAACTATATCGGTTCCGTGCGCCCTGTCAGGCCGCCGCCCTCGGGCTTCCCGCCTTTCATGATGACAACCGTTCGCCTGGGGTAAGGGCCTCGACTTGATCGTCGGGGTGGCCCTGGGCCCCTTGTCATTGGCAGGGTGAAGTTTTTGAATTGTATTGTCGGCTCCTCTGCGGTTTCCATCCAAGCATTGCAGGGGCTTACTTAAGAAGGAAAGCGCGCACTGTTTGGGGATTCTTTACGCCTTCATTCAAACTTGCGCTCAAATCCTCCAAACTTTAGCCTGCTTTTCATCTCTCGCCCCGCTGTGCTGCGATGGAGTTGGGTCTCCGCAAGAGTCGACTCAAGACCGACGGTTATTTGAAGAAGGTCCGGGCCCTCATGGGGTGGTCTAGTGACTTCTTCAACCATCAGGTCCGCGCCGTCAAGCTTCCGTTCCAGAAGGAGCACGCTGACGACATGGTGTACTTCTCCGCGTACGTCATGGTGGGACTGATCCCACCCTTCTCCACTTTTCTTTTGACGCTGCTAGACTTCTATGGTCTGCAGCTGTACCACCTTGGCCATCACTCCATTCTTCAGGTGTCGATTTTCGTTCACTTCTGCGAGATGTGGGTGGGCATTCCCCCTTGCGTCGAGCTCTTCCGCACCTTCTTCACCATCCACACCACCAACAAGAGTGACGAGTACCTTGGCTTCTATTATTTTATGAAGCGCAAGAAGTACTCGTACAAGTACTTGCGGTCGTTCCATTCTGGGAAGTGGGACGACTGGAAGAAGGATTGGATTGTCATCAGGGTGGAGGAGCATGAGAAGCTGGAGCTGCCCGAAGGCCTCCCCAACGTCGACACTGAAGCTTGGAGCGAAGTTCCGGTATTATTAGATGTCTTCAAACCTGCTCTGACCAGGATCCGCCAATGTGTGGAAGGAGGGGTGACTCCTCAGGAGGTATTCTGCAACTTCCTGGTCAACAGGTGGGCTCCGCTGAAGAAGAAGGAGAAGCTTGCCTGGGCCCTCAATAGTGTGATGGATGACGACCGGATCGAGACCGGTTTGAAGTCCAACATGGAGGGTGCAACTTTGGAGTTTCACCTCAAGAAGTTCCAGCACGGCATCAAAGTCGAGGGTGATGACTTGACCCCGCAGGCGGCTTTCCTCCCTCTGAACATGGAAGCGGAGTTCAGTAGGGAGCTCCGACGGAAGATGCTGGTGCTTGACGACCTTAGTGTAGTTGAGAGGCGTTCGACCACTGGGTTAGCGATCCCCGGAGCTTCTGAGGGTGGTCCCCCTTCTGCCCCAAGACATAGAGTTGAAGTCGTGGGCAAGGGCAAAGAATTGGTTGAGCCCTCGAGCCGTAAAATGAAGTTGAAGCACTCTGACGGGAGGTCCATCAGACCTGCTCCTTCTGCAGTAGCTCCTTCTCCCCGGAGGGGAAGGTCTTCAACAACAGCAACTACTCCAGCATTGGCATCTCCCCGGGGTGCTAGCTCCGGCCATGCTGCTCAAGTACCAGGGCCACCTGAAGGCTCTGGGTCCGGAGGTCCCTCCTGGTCGAGGGGGGCCTCAACTAAAGTGATGCCGACAGCGGCAGCAAGCTCCAAGGGACCTTCCGGAGCCAACACGCCAGTGGCGACAGGATCCATCTCCGAACGTCCAGGGAAGAGATTCCGCGCTAGCTGGAGCGGAAGCCTTTCGAGGTAAGTTTGGTTTTTTACCTCAGTTGATTGTTTTTTGTTGCAATTGTGTTTTGAGTTTCTCCGTCCTTCATCCACAGAGTGCCTAAGAAAGGGGCTGAAGCTCCGGTTCCTGCAGCAGCAGCTGAGACTGTGCAGGCAGAGGCTCCGGCTCCAATCCCAACGCCGCCTCAAGAGGTGGCTGAGGTTGCGACAGCTCCGACACCGGCTGTCGTGGTCCTGGACCTTGAGTCATCCCATGAAGCTCCCGTGGTAGCGCCGGACCATTGAAATGAAGATGTACCAGCGGCACCTGCCCCGGAGGTTGAAGCTCTGGGTTTGGATGCTAAGATGTCGGACGCTCCGGCCTCAGAGCCGGAGGTAGCTGCAATTTCGGCCCTAGAGCCGGATGTTGTTGAAGCCCCGGTGGTGGAGCCGGTGGTTGATGAGGCCCTGGCGGTAGAGCCGGAGGTTGTTGAGGCCCTGGCGATAGAGCCGATGGTTGATGAAGCCCGAGCACTTGTGCCGGTCGTCGAAGAAGTTCTGGCGCCTGAGCCGGTTGCTGCAGAAGTGTCAGCGCCTGAGCCCATGACGATCGAAGTGCCGATGCCTGAGCTGGTGGTGGAGGAGGCGCCAGCGTTGGAGCCGGAAGTAGCTCCAGCTCCGACCGAACCTTCAACGCCTGCCCTGTAGGTGGTGATCCTAGAGGTGCCCGCGCTTGAGCCAGGGTGTCTAGGTGAAGTTGTCGGCCCCCAGCCTGAGGGACTAGTTGTTGATGACCTGGTGGCGGGACCTTCGGAACCAACCCCGGAGGTCGGAACTTCAGTTGCATGACCTTCCTCGACGGTGACCGAGGCTATCCCGGAGGACGGCCCTAGTGCCGTGGAAGATCAGGGGACCGTCTTGTAAAGTGTGACCCGATTTTTGTCACGGAGAACCTGCTGGAGCTAGCGGAGAGGACCCCGATAGGTCCGGACCCGATCCCTCTGTCGTTGTCTATTGACAACGCCTGCTCCAGTCTTCATCAGGTCCAGCTGGCTTTCTACCACGACAGCAAGGCTCTCGAGGAGGAGCGCCAAACTCTTAGGAGGTGGCGCAATCAGCTCCAATTCGAGACCAAGCTGGCGCAGTCGCGGTTGGCTGATGACAAGGAGTGGGTGAAGAAGGAGAAAGTCTGGTTGGAATACTGGGGTAAGCTACTGGATGAGAGGGAAAGCATGGTGCGATCCCTCTACAACCAGTCTCGGGCCATCCATGAGCAGGTCGTAGCTACTAATAACGTGGCGAATGATCGCGGGGAGAAGCTCAACGCCATCCACGACAACCTCGTCAAGCGTCGGGAGGCCCTTGACAAGCGGGAGAAAAAGCTCGAGGATGAAGAGCAAAAACTCCTGGAGCTGCGGGATGACCTCATGAAGAGGGAGGAAGAGCTTACTTAGAGATTGACTCTCGGTGACAAGAGTCTCGCGGAGCGCACCAAGAAGTTGGATGAGCACTGCGAAAAAGAGGAGAAGAAGGCCTGGCAGCGAGGACATGACCTCCACAAGAGGGAGGATGACGTTGCTGCCAGGGAGAAGAAGGTGCGGGGCCAGGAGAAGGACCTGGTTAACCGCCGGAATGAGATCCACCTCCGGGAGGAAGAGCTCGGCAGACTCAAAAGACAAGTTGCTGAAAAGATTCAGCAGAATGCCAAAGAGGTAGAGCGTCTTGCCAGGGAGAATTCGGAGCTTGCGGCGACCAGAAGATCCTTGGAGGAGATGCGAGGCTCAAGGGCTGCGGAGTCCCAACAATTTTGAGACTTCCTGGGCAAAGCCAACGATGCGCTGATGCCAATGGGTTTTAGCCCAGTGCGTCCGGATGACCAGGGGCCGAAGCTGGACCAGGCACTGCAGGCATTGAGTTCGGTAGGCAACAAGCTCACCAAGGTGGGCGATGTCATCGCGGACCAGCTGGAAATCGAGGGTCAATCCCTGGCGAAGAACGTCGCAGAATACGTGCTGACATGCTACACAAGCCGGGACCCTCAATTCCCACTGGACCCGGTGCTTGAAGGCCCCATCGACGGAGAGGGAGAAGCCGCCCCAACCAGCGTGTCAGAGGTTGCCCAGAAGGTCGCTTCGTTCTTCCATAGGGTCTAGGACTCTCTCTTTGTAGCTCTCGCTTGTATTATCTCTTCTTTTTCTCCAATTTTGTAATCTCTTGTCTCCAGATGAATGAAATCCAAGTTTTTATGAATTTCATTTTTTATCTTAACACCTTTGTCTCACTTGGCCCCCTGGTAGATGTACACTATTTGATTGTGAACATGTACCAAGAGGATGTAATAGTTGTTGAAGACTTGCATGCTTCGAGCTTGTAGAACGTAGGTCTGAAGTCTTCGATAGTAGAGGCCCCCCTGAGGTTGTCGGAGCTTAGTAGCTCTGGCATTAACCATCATCGAAGCTTAGTAGCTCCGGCAGCAGTATCCATCAACGCGTAGAGCATCGACTATTAATCCTCAGGGGTGTCGGAGCTTGGTAGCTCCGGCACTGACCTCTGCCAACACGCGGTGTGTCGACAGCAGACCCCATTGTGGAGTCTTCCCACCATCTTTTGTTCACGTTGACAACTGGCCCCCTGGTTTTGCCGTAGCTTAGTAGCTCCAACGACGCTCTTTGTTAATGTTTGGAACACTGAAAACAAGCCACCTTAGGGGATGCCAGAGCTTTGGTAGCTCCGGTCATTCACCATCATCATGGGATCTTTATCTTTCCTGCACACTGAAGTTAGGGAAAACAGTAAAATCCATTTCCTATCTATAACTCAATTGTGACTTACTATTCCCGAGAAATTTTTAGGTCGAACACAATTCTAAATACAATCAAGCGCACTGGCTTGTTTCCTCCAGGCCCGATCGTTTCTGGACTCGCCTTACTTCGGCCTGCCGGGGTGTAGGTAGAGTGGCGTACTTAGGGTGCATGACCAGGCTAAGTCAATAGCACACTCCAGCCCTAGATTGGCTTGGTGGCATTCAGACGAGTAGACCATTAACAATGTTAGACCCGGAAGAATAGACAATGCAACTCGAATTATACATGAATTGGTCAAGCTAAAGTTTCTTAAGAGTTACACAACTTTGTTATAGACAAGAAAGAGAAAATAAAAAATATTGAGCCTGCACAAAATAAATGCACGTGGAGTCCGTTTTCACATAATGATGTCTTTCATTATAGGTCCGGGGTACAGGGGAAACAAATACACTCTTAGGGTACAAAACCAGGCTAAGCGTGTTTTGTTTCTCGTTTGACCCAAGGTAACTAGCTACACTTTTAGTTCTGAGACTGTGACAAGTGTTGCCTGAACTTTGCAGACCTTCCGGGGAAGGTCCGATTGTTCTCCCGGAGGGGCTACCTGACTCTGTATAATGACTCTATAACATACATCACATATAATTACAGACTCACCTCCTCGATATTAAGCGCAGAACTTATGGAGGTGCTCAATGTTCCAAGGGTTAGGGAGAGGTGTCCCATCCTCGGTTGCCAAGCGAACGCATCCGGGACTGGATACTTTGATCACTCAGAAGGGTCCTTCCCAGCTAGGGGAAAGTTTGTTTAACCCTTCCCTGGATTGTATTCTCCGTAGCACGAGATCTCCTTCCTCGAGCTGTCGGCTGTGAACACGCCGTTGGTGATAGCGCCGAAGAGCTTGGCGGTATCGAACATTTCGAACAGCTGCTCAGCACCTTCCCTCTTCAAGAAGGTCAAGGTCTTCACGCTGGAGCTGGTCCTGCGTGGCATCGTCGAAGTTTCGGACCCGGAGCAACCCCAGGGTGATTTCCGAAGGAAGGACTGCTTCAGCTCCGTACACCAAGAAGAAGGGTGTCTCTCCAGTTGACCGGTTTGGAGTTGTACTGTTGGCCCACAATGTGGGCAGAAGCTCTTCAATCCAGTTGGCTCTATGTTTTTTCAGGCGCTCATATGTGCGCGTCTTGAGTCCTTTTAGGATTTCTGCATTTGCTCTCTCGGCTTGGCCATTGCTTGCCGGGTGAGCTACGGAAGCGTAGCTAACTTGGATGCCGAGGTCTTCGCAATATCCTTGGAATGCAGAGCTTGTGAACTGGGTTCCATTATCAGTTATGATCTTGTTTAGGACTCCAAATATGCATACGATGGACTGCAAGAAGTTGATAGTTGATTGCTTGTTAATTGTCACAACTGGAGTTGCTTCCGGCCATTTGGTGAATTTGTCAATGGCAATGTACAGGAACTTGTGACCTCCGACGGCTCTTGGGAAAGGTCCCAAGATATCCATCCCCCACACAGAGAAAGGCCATGTTGGATATATCATTTATAGAGGTTGAGCCGGTGTGTGAATTTTCTTTGCATGGAACTGGCATGCTTCACATTTCTTCACTAGCTCAGTTGCATCCTGGAGCGCTGTAGGCCAGTAGAAGCCATGCCGGAAGGCTTTACCGACCAGCTTGCGGGAAGACGCATGGCTCCCACACTCGTGTCCATGGATTCCTCGAGTATCTCACAACCTTCTTCCCTTGTAATGCACCGCATTAGGACGTCGTTGGCACCACGCTGGTAGAGATCCCCTTCTACCAGTATGTATCTTTTAGCCAATCTGACTATCTGATCAGCGGATACATTATCTTCAAGAAGGAAATTGTCTTTCAAGTAGCTCCGGATCTCCGAGATCCATGCATCGGAACTAGCTTGAGGATTTGAGTCTTGCGTGCTAGGTTGCTCGGAGCTTCCTGCAGCACCTACGTCACTTGATGGATGCCATGGTAACAGGGCCATCGAGACCGCCAGCTTCGAGGTGCTGGTCTCGCCCCCTTCGCTCAGTTCGGCAGGCTAAGCTGTAGGTTTAGACAACCTCCGGATGAAGGTTCCATCGGGAGCTGGAGCCCCGGTTGAACCTTTCGTCGAGAGTTCGTCAGCTTCAGCGTTGTTAAGACGTTGAACTTGGCAAAGATCCAGGACGTCGAAGTCCTTCTGAAGCTTCTGGACTTCAAGTAGGTATGCAGCTAGTTGAGGGTTGTTGCAGCAACATTCACCTTTGACTTGTTTTATAACAAGCTGTGAGTCACCCTTTACCAACAACTGCTTGACACCATACGATAGTGCCACCTTGAGTCCATAAATTAATGCTTCATTCTCCGCCATGTTGTTGGTCGCCTTGAAGTCAAGGTGCACCATGTATTTAACCTTCTCCCCAGTCGGAGCAAAGAGAAGGACTCCAACTCCGGCCCCCTGCTTCTGCACGGAGCCGTCGAAGTAGAGAGTCCAGTGATGCTAAGTGAAGACCGGAACCTTGGGTTCCGACTTCTGCTCACTGGGGCCCCCAGGATTTGATGGAGAGGGGGTCCATTCCGCCACGAAGTCCGCCAATTCTTGACTTTTGATTGCTTGTCTTGGAACGAATTCAAGGTCGAACTCGGCTAATTCTGCTGCCCACTTTGCAATGTTCCCAATGGAATTGTGGTTATGCAAGATTGCACGTAGTGGATAAGAGGTTACCACTGAAATCTTGTGAGCTTGGAAGTAGTGTTGGAGCTTCCTAGAGGCAATAAGAACTGCGTAGATCAGCTTATGCACTTCCAGGTATCGAGTCTTGGCGTCATGGAGTACTTCGTTGATGAAGTACACTGGGCGCTGGACCGTCCGGACCCTCCCGAAGGGGTCCGAAGCTTCCTCCTCATCTACCCGGACCCTCCCGGAGGGATCCGGACCTTGTTCGGGGACTCCCGGGTTCTGGTTGGAGGAACCCGGAGCTTCTTCTGAAGTGACCCGGACCTTCCCAGAGGGGTCCGGATCTTGTTGCTCAGTAGCATTGACTCCTTCATTTGAAGGAGATGGATCCTCAGGCGTCTCGCCTTGAGGATCTGGGTCTGGGAGATGTTGGAGGGATTGCCTCCAGCAGTTTGCGCAGCAGGGTTGCCGTTTGATGACCCAGCAGCGGAGTTCACCATGTTTGAATCTCGGGCGCCCCTTCCTGGCACGCTAACTGTCGGAGTGTTGATCCGGCAATTCTCCCGGTACTACTGTTAGTAGCCCGCGGAGTTTGTAGTTCGGTATTGGGCGCGCAGAGATTCAGAACACGATGGCAAGTAGATACAGAGATTTACGTGGTTCGGGCCACCTGAGCATAATACCCTACTCCACGGGGTGTATAGTTGTTGTATTGAGCGTCTCAGAGTCGAGAGCTCCCAGAGAGTGAGAGTGTCAGAGGAGCTGAGAGAGGTCGAGCCCCAGTGTATCATCGACCAGTCCTTTTATAGTACAAGGACTAGTCATTACACCATTCGCCCGACCCGACATGTGGCCCTGCCGGTTACTGATGCTTAATACACAATTAATGAGGTTATTTACCCTTAATAGCGTGGTAACGGGCCTTGACAGTGCCGTTACTGGTATTAAGGGCCTTCCAATCGTGTGTCACTAATATGGTATTAATGACACTTACTCGGGTCTTGAAGTCTTTGATTGCCCCTTGAAGGTCCGAGCCGTTGGGGGTCCACCAGTCTGATTGCTGAGGTTGAAGGTCCGGCGGTTGAACACGTGGCAGCTTCGGATCTTTCCGTCCGGGACGGGTAGGTTTGGTGTAGATGTACACGTGTCAGTACCGGAGCTTCCCTTTGTCGGGGGTTAGGTCAGGGGGTGCTGCACAGGTGTTTAGCCTGGAGCTATCCCATGTGTGGGATGTAGGTCCGGTTGCAGCATACACGTGGCAGCACCGGGACTAACCATAGATGGGAGGCAGGTCCGATCTCGTATGACACGTGGGGCCTTCGCAGGTCTTCAACACAGACAGGTGAAGTTCCTTTGGTCTTTTTGTAATCCCAAGGGGTATACGATACACAGGGTACCGACAGATACCCTTGGGAATACTCTTTAAGGCGAAGTGCTACAGTGGTTTCTCCACGCGCTTGCAGATTTACATCTGTGATGTACAACCTGTCAACAAAATGATGGCTAACCGATCCTTTTATAGTAAGGTCGGACACATTAAAAGTGGAGTCCAGGGCCCGCTAGGTGGTCCCGGGACGATCTTATCATAAATATATAAGAGTTTTTTTATTAATATACCTTTTAAAAAGAATTTAATATAAATAAACCACGAAATGAAAAATTGGCAAAAATGACCCAGAGTCGTACGTACCTCATACGAAATTCGAATTTCGTATGAGACTCATACGAAATGCACATTTCGTCTGTGCCACGTCAGTTGGTGCATGCCACAGTGGGGAAAATGCTGGCCACGGTGGAACAAATGAGCACGTATGTATTTCGTACGTGCCTCATACGAAGTGCACGGTACCTTCATACGAGGCACGTATGACATTCGTCTGTGTCCATTTTTGGCACTACGTTTGATGAATTTTACACATAACTTTATCAAAATTGATAGACCGATTGCTAGAAATTTCTAAATATAAAATGGAGCATACATTGTGAAGTTTTGAATTCAATGAAGTTCCTATATGTTTAGTATGTAGAATCAAGATTAATTGAATTTGTTATTAGGCAATACGATCACATTTCTGCACGTTTGTAATATGTATTCAGTTTTGGTTTTTTGTTTAGAAACACTTGGAGTTAGAATTGGTAGAAATGTTCATGAAAGTTATTGTAATGTAAGTTTCTTTGAGTATACAAAATAAGTTATCAATATATTTTATAGGAGTTTAATGGGAGCTACAGATTTTTTAAAATCATTTAGCGATAACAATTGCATAGTTTCAAGAATTATAGAAATAATTGTACTAAGATTTAAAAGCTCGGCGGCGGTTACATCAAATAAAATTACATAGTTCCAAGAATATGTGCATGTTGTTTGCCACTCTACTACTATGGTACATGAGGAGAAACATATGTACACATATTTTTCAAAAAAAAACATAAAATAACTAATACAAATGGCGTGTGTACGACACACTTAAGTTGCATCGATCTAATCCTAACACACCTTAGTTGAATTGAATACCGAACATAGTTTCTCCAAGTTGCTACTGAGTGCAACGGGGGTATTTTACCTTACGCAAAGCATTCTGACCGACTTCCCTTGCGCGACGAGCTCTCTCGTGCATGCGCGCTCGCTCAGCCTCGCCTGCCTGTGCTGTGACGTGTTCCTCCTCTGCAGCCTTGCGGTCACACTCTCCCAACCATTGTCGAATTTCTTCTTGCCTCTTGCGACGACGCTCCTCCTGTGTAGCTCTATTCCTCCTCTCTTGCTCTATTCTTTCATCCCACTCTATTTCTTCTTTGAACTTCTATGCTGCAAGTCAAGCTATTCTCTGAACCTCTTCGGCGTCTTCTGCCGACTGTTCCTGGTCGATGTAATTTCTAAGTCGCAAAGAGGTGGCAGTGACTGCACAAGTATTTGTACAAAAGGTTAGATTGTATAATTTTCATAAAAACAGAAATAATGTTGCATATTACCTATTTTATATCGCCTGGAAGAAACGGGCACGTCCTGTGAGGAGTATCGTACTCGTAGTGGTCGCACATCCAAAGTCAGCAACTATACGAGTCACTAGGTCAAAGATCTCTAACAAACCTACAATCAGTGCCACAGAAACACATTGGAGGTTGTAATCCCTTGAGGATTGGAACCTTTTCTTTATTTATAGGTGGTGAGAACTTGTCCATGGTACAAAAGTATATGGAATGATTGTAGTGAGTGTGTGTTGAAGCTGATAGCGAACTGAGTGTTATATAGACGAACGGATGATGGTGTATGGACTTAGTGTAGGCGAAATTTCATCACCAAGATGGATATGTGTGAACTGACATTTCACATGGTCTGACATGGAGCAGTGCAATTTCGTTCTTCTCTTGTACGAGATTCACCTGACATGGAGCAGTGCAATGTCGTGAATTTTGTGTACGAGATTCGCTTGACATGGAGCAGTGCAATGTTGTTAATTTCGTGTACGAGATTCGCCAGACAAGGAGCAGTGCAACGTTGTTAATTTCGTGTACGAGATTTGCCTGACATGTACCTGTTGATGTCGTGGATAAATTTCACATAGGTTTTTGTCATATTTTATGTAGATAAGATTCGACTTACAAAATTCATCTCACAAGTCAGAAAGTAGTATCACGAGTCGCAAAGTAGGAAGACAACAAACTAATTTTAACATACTTTTCATTCGAAACATACTTGTGATACATGGAAAACATACTTCTGATACATGCAAAACATACTTCTGATACATGCGAAACATATTTCGCTACTTCGTTACTACTTGTGAAGTGGACAGTTGCAAGATATGTTATTGCAAACGCCATTTCCATCCTCATCATTCATCTGACTTGTACCAGAATAAAGTTCCATTTGTTGAAGTTCCATTTCAGCTAGTTCACCCACCAAATCTTGATTGTGACGTTGTACATGTTTAATGTACTCTTGAGTAGTCTTAATAGGTGGTGGATCAACCCATAGTGTATATCCACAGTTTTCATCATCATAGCAAGTGAATGTCGCCTAGAGGGGGGGGGGGGTGAATAGGCAATAATACCTGAAATCACTTAATCAAATAAGATTAAATTCCTGTGACCGAACTAGTCTGCACAGGGTCGGACTAGTCCGCTCAGCACACGGTGGAAACCCTAAAACTTGATTTCTACAAGTTATTTGCGGAATTAACGTTCACAAAAGATATGAGCAATATGTAGTAAATTTGTGAAACTCAGATTGTGAAGTTTAAACACTTAGATTGTAAGTTCACAATTATGATCAAAGTGTAAGTCAATAAGAGCAAGGTGAACCCTAATAGCAATACTAGTGATCACAAAAAGCGAAAAACAAGTGAAACGATATTTATCCCGTGGTTCAGCTCCACGAAGAAGCATACCTCCACGTTGAGAAGTCCACACAAGGACCGGGTCTCACTTGACCCTTCTCTCACCAAGCCACCACGATGGCCGGCTTGGTTTCCACTATATCAATGGGTAATCACCAAGTTTGATGGGGCTGCTCACAACTTGAGGCTCCAACAAATCAATACAAGAGGAGCACACAAAGCTCAACTCACACAAGCCACACAACACAACACAATGTGCAAGAGATCAAATCGAGAGCCAAAGCGCGATGATCTTCCTTTACTCTCCTCTCCAAACCCTAATCTCTTCAATATTTGCTCCTAGAGGGTTAGTAGGACGAGTAGAAGGCTTTGAAAGGCTCTAGGATGCTTGTGGCATCGCTAGGGTTCAAGACTTGTTAAAATGAGCCCGGGGCCCCCTTTTTATAGGGTCCCGAGCCTCTTTTGCTTACATCAGCAAAGGGGCGGACTAGTCCCAGCTTCTCCAAATTCAGCAAGCTCCTCGGCAGTGAACTCGGGAAAGGAAGTGAGCTCACCATCGCTCTCCTCAGCTGGGGACATTGGAATGTCCAGCTCATCGCACATCGCCTTGAGATACTTCTCATTGTGACACTCCATGCAACGTGCCGAATTTCCGTCTTCCGGCACGAGGATAAGAGAGCCTTGAAGCATTTGAAGAAGCCACTCCCGCATTGTGTCGAAGGCGGAGGTGGTGGAGGAGATGGCACGAAGCGAGAGGAAGAAGCGGGAGGATCTGCATTCTTCCTCCTAGGAGCAGCCGGCTCCGGAGGAGGGAGTTGTGGTTGAAGCCTCTGGTGAATGATATCTTTCTTGAATGTGAGCCTGGATATCTTCTCGATCATGTACATAATGTACGGAGCGTATCCACATGATCGGTTGGGGGTGTGAGAGATGTTGAAGATGTCATCAAAGATATAGTCCACCACATTGAAGCAGACATCTCCATCAATGAGGACCATTAAGTGGCTCAAATTGCCTTGTATTATCCCCGCATCTCCATCCTTGGGGGCAATGGTATTTTTGAGGACCCGGTTGAGCACACTATAGAATGGCTTGATGTTTCTGATATGCTCGACCACATATTGTGCATGACTTGGATACATATAATACAATGTGTCCCGATCGACTTGCTTCAGATTATAGATGATGATTTCATTATCCATTTGATCCTCCAAGTCAAGCAACCGAGCAAACTCCCAATATGTGTTAGAGTACTGCTCTCCATGGGTCATCCAGGTAATCTTCTTGTCTCCATCGGTGTGGAAGTACAAGGTGGAGTAGAATTGAGTGATGACCTCCACATTCCAGTTGTACTGGAAGTCCATGAACTTCTTCAAGCCGTGCCTCTTGATGGCTTCAATCACAGCGTTAAAGGCTTGATGATCTTTCTGGGCCATGTAGTCCCAGTCAATCCAATGAGCATCTGTGACAGGAGTCTGCTTGGTCATATAGACCGTCCTGTAGTATTCACAGTGGAAGTCACACCAGAACTGGGGATCCACTGTGCTCCTGTCACACTGATAAACATTGATCTTCCTCAGCTTGCGTGCCTTCTCAGCCCCCTTACCCTTGAAGATGTTGGCGTCGGAGGCAGTTGCACGATTTGGGTTCTGTGCAGGAGAGGACATCCTCAAGGGGCCAATGGGTTGTGGGGCACCCTTCTTTACTTTGCTTGCAGCCTTCTTGGCCACTATCACCCTCTTCTTGGGTGCAACATCAACAGGGGCCTTGCCCTTATCTTTGGAGGTCCTTGTCCCCTGAGACTTGGCTTGCTCACCCAAGGTCACAAGTCTCTTTCTTTTCGGGGCAGCCTCGACAACAACAGAGTTGTGCTCCTCACGCTGCGTCTTCTTCGACCTCTGAGAGGCAAAGTACGTAGCCGCCATTTCTTGATCCTCTCTTTGCTTCTGGCGAAAGAGAGCCTGCTTCTCCACTTCGCTCTCGGAGTCGGAAGGAGGAACATATTAATTGTCTGACATGGTTGCTGACAAGAGAAGCAAAGGAATGTGTATGAGTCAAGGAAGTTAAGGGGTAGAGGTAGAATTCACAAAATCAACCTAGGTTAGGGTTTTCATTGTGTAACCCGGACTTGTTCGCCCAGGGGCCGGACTAGTCCGCACTAGGTCGGACTTGTCCGCCCTGTGGCCGGACTAGTCCGGTTCACACAGCAAGAACCGTAATCTAAGAACATTTTTGCAAAAGCTACAGATCCTACCACAAAAATGGAGCTACATGATCACATTGATGTGCACAACAACATTTATGAAGAAGTTTCTATCAATAGACCCAAAAGAATTGAATTCCAAGGATTTTGGAGTTTGGTCAAGAATACCTCTTCAAATCTTTGATTCGATGAATGTGAGTGAGGAATAGGTCTCCGATGCTTGGGGAAAGGTTCCTAAGCACCTTGGAACTTCAATCCATCGATTGTAATCGAGATTTTATGGATGGAATCAAAAATCGCCGTTTGGGAGACGGTTTCGAGCGTTTTGGAGAGAGAGTGTTTGAATGAAAGTGGAGAGGTCGAGGGCTCTCTGGGGAGGTTAAGTACCCAAGGGCCAGACTAGTCTGGTCAGGGACCCGGACTTGTCCGGCCTCCGGACTGGGTCCGGACAACCTAAGCCACCGGACTAGTCCGGTGCAATGGAGCGGACTTGTACGATCCTAAGACCTAAAACTCCTATATATTGAGTTTTTAGTGGAGATTTGATCCTTTTGGACTATATTTCATAAAAGATTTTTGTAAATATGGTCAGTAAGCAATCAACAATCAAACTATGACCATGATTCACAAGGATTCAATAATTTCAAAAATAATTTGTGGAAAACTTGAGGAGGATGAGTTTTTCGCAAGCATGTGTGAATTTTGAATATACCAATCAGATGTGCAAGACTCAAGCAACATTCGAGAATGTAAGGATCGAAATGCCCAAGAGGGGGGGTGAATTGGGCTTTCTTTCAAATTTTAAGGCAATTAAAAACTAACAACCTAAAGCCCAATTCCCTATGCGATTAAACTATGCAATCAATGTAAATTAAAGTTGCGGAATGAAGATTGCATAAGTGTAAAAAGGGAGAGGGATGCAAACGCTCAAGGGACACGGAGTTTATCCCGTGGTTCGGTAAGATCACAAGGATCTTCCTACATCCACGTTGTGGCACCCACCGAGGGGTTTTGCCACTCCCAAGTCACCGAGACAAGGGGGTCTTCACTATTCTTCTCCGTTCGCCAACCTTGGCAAGGTGGAGCTCAAGCCTTGTACACTTTGGAATCCTCCGGGCTTCCACAATCCTCTTGGCAAGCTCCGGAAGTCACACACACCAAGGGACACTCCCTTATTGCTCTCACTACACTAGAGACTCCAATCACCAAGAGTGGAGGCACCCAAGCACTATCTCTAGCTAGTTCTAGCTTATCTCTTGGTGTACAAATGATGATCAAATGATGTGAAAGTGGTAGCTCTATTGCTTGAATGCTCTAGGATGTGTAGAGTGTGTCTGGGCTTCAAGTCTTATCGATTTGACAGGTTGAAGGGGTATAAATAGCCAGCCTCCACGAGATAGCCGTTGAAAAAGTAGGCTGACATCACTTCTCTGCGAACACCGGATGATCTGATGTCTCCCCTTCAGTTAACATCGGTCAAAGCCGAATTAGCTGATGTCACTGTGTCAGATATGACTGTTGTTAGACCGATGTTGATCTGTCTTCTCATCGGATGATCCGGTGGATCTTCCTCCAGAATTTTGCTTGATCTTGAAGCTTACTGGAGTGATCGACCGATGTGTGTAAGTCTGCACATCGGATGATCCGGTGCTTCACTTGGTCCAATGGTGTTGCAATCTGTGATGATGGACCGATGTCACTGAGCCACTCACATCGGATGGTCCGGTGAGTTCTTTGATCTGAGGTCTTCTTCTTCTGTTGACACAACTCGACCGATGCAGTCAACTCAAAAACCATCAGATGATCCGGTGTGTTCAACTTGTTGACTTCGAGTTGTTTTGAGTTGTTCTTTTGGAATTTGAACTTGTGACCTCTTTGACACTTGTTTGAAATGTTGTTTTGATTGTCTTCAAGCATTTGGGTGATATCAAGTTAGAGCTTTCACTTCTTGTCTTCATATGATTTGATTTGATCTCACTCGTTGATTTTATATGGGTCTCCAATGTAATTTTGATTTCATTTGATTGAGTGTTATTGGGACCTTGCATTCACAAATTCATTAGTAATATCGAATGGTTGTCATTAATCACCGAAACCGTACCTCATGGGGCCTAGATGCTTTCAATCTCCCCCTTTTTGGTGATTGATGACAACATAATAATTTAAAGCGCAATAATAATGAATTTGATGATACAATACTCAAGTAGATATGCAATGAATACAAGATAAGACACATTAAGCTTGTAAAAAGCAAATGAAATTTTTATGGTGCGAAAAGCTCAATTGATTAAAACCATAAGCAAATGAGACAAGCGGAAGAGTGCTTAAATAAAATTACAAAAGAGTACTCAAGCACGAATACAAAGGACAAAACACACACTCCCCCTGAGACTACTACTACCACTCAAAACACACACTCCCCCTGAGACTACTACTACCACTCCCCCTGACTCTTCTACCTCTTCTCCCCCTTTGGCATCAAGACACCAAAAAGGGATCAGAAAGCCTACAGACCCTGAGAGCTAGGTGCGAAGACGAACTGGTCACTGTCGCAGTCGTCGGAGGTGGAGTTGCCGGTCGTAGGAGCTGCCAGAGCGGAGGGAGCTGGAGGGTCCGCTACCGGTGCTGGAGGAGAGGAAGCGGGTACTGGAGGTGCCGGTGGAGCTGGAGGAAGTGGAGCGCTCACCACGGACGCCGGCGTTTGCTGGAACAGAGTCGTTGCCGGTAGTGGTGAGTGAATTGGTGCGCTGGGTGCCAGAAGTGGTGACATACTGATCGAAGGGATAGGAGTAGTAGGCACCTGAGCAACACCTGGAGCCAGTCCCAGTCCAGGCTGCTGAGGAGGAAGGGCATCCCGGTCTGAGTGTAAAGGTTGGTGATCAACCCTAGGATCCCCATCATGGCCTGCTGGGTTTGCTGCTGCTGGTCGAGGGTACGGCGGTGTATCTGATCGACCAAGTTGGTGAACCGGTCCGTATCCTCTCGCCTCTGACGGGCGATCTCCAGCTGGAGCTCCTGCTGCTGCCGCTGCAGCTGTGCCAGGTGAGCAGCCTGCTCTGCTCTGGCCTGCTCAGCAGCGAGCCTGTCCTGGTGCTGCTTCTCGATCATCTGCTGGAGAAGAGACGACAGCTCTGACGGCTGTGACACCTGCGCCTCGGACACAGGAGGTGGTGTCGGTGGCGGAGCAGCTGATCCTCCTGCCTCGGCGTCGTGCTGCCTCGGTGAGGGTGGAGGAGGAGGGAAGTACTCCTCGACACTCTCGTCTGTGTCGCTCTCAGACCAGACGTGCTGCAAGTCTCCACCTTGAGCTTCTGCCTCAGCCAGACGCTCATCTTCCTTCTCGAGGTCAGACCAATCCTCCTCAGTCAAGCGGGCCCTGACCTGGCGCTCAACTGGACGGCCAAGGCGGCGGTCTCCAGGAGCAGGGGCACAGTAATGTCCGAACCGTGTCACACTCTCGTCAGCAAGCCTGGCCTGTGCTGCATCCCCCTCAGGCACCATCATAGAGCATATGTAACTGATCCAGTGCCCGTAGACCATCTGCCTCATCATGCCAACCCCATCTGTGATCACGTCTTCCATCTCGCACAGGAGGATGTCCACAATGTCGAAATCCATCCCGTTCATTATGTAGAACAGGAGGGTCTGCTGCAGACTGGTGAACCCCTCCAAGTATCCTGACCTTGGCAGGAGCGTGCGGCGCAAAGCGAGGTGCACAATGCGCGCAGCTGGGGTCAGAAAAGCGGGAACTCTCGGCTGGTCCGGAGAGAACGTGGGGCCAAACAGGGACCAGATCTCGTCAAGCTGTGGTGCTACCCCTCCAGTAAGTGGCCTCCTTGGTGGATCTGCCTGCCCATATACTTTCTCGTGCACGCAGGTGTCGTGCAGGTCCAAACCAAGAAGCTGCCCCAAAGTCTGTCTCGAGAGGTGGTAACGCTGTCCCATAAACATGAAGTCGATTGACCTCCTGCCCTCAGAGATGTACAGGGTCGCATAGAAGACAGGGACCCAATCTTCCACATATGCACTTCTCTCATAAGCAAGCAGCTGTACCAAACCTCTGTACCTCTCAAAGTAAGAATGGACCTCTGTCTCTGCTGCCACTGCAAGCTGCCCCCAGTCCAGGTAGTTGTGCTGAAAAAGCTTGTGCCCCCGACGTCTGTAGGTCTCGTAGAGAGACGCCTGAGTGACAGTCCAGAACCAACTGTCCACAAGGGCGTCACGGGGCTGAGGGTACCACTCCTCAAGTAGCACGCTCCAACGAAGCTTGCGTAGCTGCTTGGCCTTCATCTTCCGGTAGTCCATGAGACGGACTCCCTCACCGACACGGACGGCCGTGTCCATCTCGTAGATGGCCCTCTCGGCCTCCCTGTCCTCACGACGGTCGGCAGCCGTCGGTCTCGGACGAGGAGCAGCCTCGGTGTGACCCCCACGCGTCCGGGCTGAGCGCCGGCGGACGAGAGGCTCAACCGGCTCCTCTTCGGCGTCGGAGTCGTCGATCACGGGAGGCTGCCTCGGACGGGCCTCGCGAATCCTCAGGGAACCCCCTCGGCCACGCTCATGCTCCTCGGCGGCGCGAGCGGCCATAAGGGCCTTCTTCTCATCCTTCGACAGTTTGCGCTTCTTTGCGGCGGGCTCCGCGATCGCCTTTCCCTTTCCTTTGCGGTCGTGACCCATCTAAGCAACGGAGAGCTAGGGTTAGCGATGAAGAAAGAAAGGACGATGAAAAACAACGATGGACATTGCACGGCACGAAGAAAACCTAGGCGACGGAGAGAAAACAGTGACTGGGTGCGAAGTTGAAGCGACGGCGACGAGGAGAGGCGGCGGCGAGGTCGATGGTGGTGGCGGCGCGTCGACGGCGCTGCAATTTGGAGGCGGCAGGCGGCGAAGGACGGCGGTGGCCGGTGGGCGGCGGCGGCGTCCGGCGGCGGTGGCGCGTGAGGTGGTGGTGGAGCGGCGTGTGGGCGGCGGCGAGTGGTGAGGAGAGGCGGCGGCGGCGCTAGGGGCGGCGGCGGCGCTAGGCGGCGACGGCGCTAGGCGGACGAGAGGCGACGGTGCGCGGGCGAGAGGGAAGGTCGGGGAGAGAGAAAATGGCGGCGGCGCGCGGGTTTAAATAGGGGGACCCAAACCCTAGTCGAAAATTTAACACCGGATGGACCGATGCTAGCTGAAGTTAACATCGGTCGAATGCCACAGAAAGGATATTCAAGAATAGCAGTTGACACCGGATGGACCGACGTCTAGGGTTTTGATCATCGGTCGAATAGCACAGTAAGGGTGTTCAAAAGAGTGAAGTTGACACCGGATGGTCCGACGTTGGAGGAAGTGAACATCGGTTGAATTGACCACAGCTCCAGAAGAGTGAACATCGGATGGACCGATGTTTTTCGGAATGAACGTGTCGGATCATTTGAAATTCAGACGGAATTGGGCTTTGAAGATGAACACCTATTGGACCGATGAGGGATTGACATAGGCATCGGATAATCCGATGACAACAGAACAAAAACATCCCATATATGTCCTTTGACCAAACAAACAATCGAAGAGAAACACATGTCTTAGGACTTTTTGGGAAACCCCTTACCCCTCAAGAAGCTAATATGCCAATAGCTTGGCTAGGCCTTAATGCAAATGGAACACCAAAAAAAATGGAGGAAAAAGTCCGAATAAAATGTAAGGCCCATGCTTTGTGAGGTAGAGTATGAAGACTTCTATCTCTTTGAAGCATGTTCCTCTAGGCATTAACGTACCTAACATTTTGTTCTTTCCACCTTATATGAGTTGAGATATTGTATCTCAAACAAGTCTCCTTCTCATGAGGTGGGTTCCCCTTTGTGACAATCTACCGTATGCAATGCCAAACAAGTTATAGTGCAAGAGATTAAATGAGTGCATGTTAATATGGCAGGGATCATGCAAGGCATAAAATAAATCTATCTTGCCAAGTTTAAACCTTCCAAAGACTTCCTCAGGGAAAACTATTTCTAGTTCGCCCCTATCCTTTGGGAGTTAGACAAGACCTATATGATATGCATCCTTACATGAACAAGGCAACTTACATGACGTTGGATGCATCTAGCACATTTAATTCATTTCTAAGTCTAGAAAAGGTTTTCTCATCAAGTGGTTTAGTGAAGATATCCGCCAATTGCTCTTCGGTTCTAACACCTTGCAAAGAGATGTCTCCTTTAGCCTCATGATCCCGCAAGAAGTGATGGCGAATATCAATGTGCTTAGTGCGGGAGTGTTGAACGGGGTTTCTAGCTATCTTGACCGCACTTTCATTGTCACAAAGGAGAGGAACACAACCAATTTTAATTCCAAAGTCCAAAAGGGTTTGCTTCATATATAGAATTTGGGCACAACATGCACCGGCCGCTATATACTCCGCTTCCGCGGTGGACAAAGCCACGGAATTTTGCTTTTTGCTAGACCAAGACACTAGGGAACGCCCAAGCAAGTGGCACCCACCGGAGGTACTCTTGCGATCTACGTGGCATCCGGCAAAGTCCGAATCCGAGTATCCCAAGAGTTGGAAGGTTGTACCTTTAGGGTACCACAAGCCCATTCTAGGGGTATGCTTAAGATACCTAAGTATCCTAAAGACCGCTTTCTTATGCGATTCTTTAGGAGCCGCTTGAAAGCGAGCACATAAGCATACACTAAACATTATATCGGGCCTAGATGCGGTAAGATAAAGCAATGAACCAATCATAGAGCGGTAGTGAGATTGGTCAATAGGTTTACCGTCCTTATCCGCGTCGAGATGGCAATTTGTTCCCATTGGAGTGCTTCTTGAGCTACAATCTCCCATCTCAAATTTCTTCAAGAGGTCCTTGGTGTATTTCTCTTGGTAGACAAAGGTTCCCTCTTGAAGTTGCTTGATTTGGAATCCAAGGAAGAAGTTGAGCTCTCCAATCATTGACATCTCGAATTCCCTAGACATCATGGTGCCAAACTCATGGCTAAGAGATTTGTTAGTTGAGCCAAAAATGATATCATCGACATAAATTTGACAAATGAATAAATTCCCGTCGATGTCCTTGGTGAAGAGTGTAGTGTCCACCCTCCCGATCTTGAATCCTTGCATGACCAAGAAATCCCTTAGACGTTCATACCACACCCTAGGTGCTTGCTTGAGCCCATAGAGCGCCTTGTGTAACCTATACACATGGTTAGGATTCCTCGGATCTTCAAACCCGGGAGGTTGCTCAACATAAACAAGCTCGTTAATATAACCATTAAGAAAGGCACTTTTAACATCCATTTGATAAAGCATTATATTGTGATGTGAAGCAAAAGCAAGGAGTATGCGAATAGCTTCTAACCGAGCGACCGGAGCGAATGTTTCTCCAAAGTCTAGTCCTTCAACTTGTGAAAAACCCTTGGCCACAAGTCTTGCCTTGTTGCGGACCACGACGCCATTCTCGTCTTGCTTGTTGCGGTACACCCACTTCGTTCCGATGACGTTCTTGTCCTTGGGTCGCTCCTCCAACACCCAAACTTCATTGCGGGTGAAGTTGTTGAGTTCTTCTTGCATGGCCATCACCCAATTTGGATCTTGGAGTGCTTCCTCTATATGAGTGGGTTCTACACACGAAACAAAAGAGTAGTGCTCACAAAATGAAGCGACATGGCGAGAACGAGTACTTACTCCCCGTGACGGACTTCCGATGATTTGATCAATCGGATGCGCCTTGGAGATGCGTCCATGCCTCATGAGTGATTGTGAGGCACTTGGCGGTGGTGAAGCATCTTGCGTGTCTTGTGGTTGGACTTGATCTTGGACTTCTTCTTCTTGTTGTTGGTGTTGTGTGGCTTGTGAATCTTGCATTGGCAATGGATCATGTTTCTCTTCTTTTTCATCAACTTGAGGCACCATGGAGGTGTTGATGTTGGAACTTGATGCTCCCCCTTGATCATGGCTCTCCTCAACTTCGGGCTTGATGTCTCCAATGGTCATGTTTTTCATGGCTTCTCGTAGAGGCTCATCATCTATATCATCATGACCAAAACTCTCCTCTTGGGAGCCATTAGTCTCATCAAACTCAACATCACAACTTTCTTCAACTAACCCGGAGGTTTGGTTGAATACTCGATATGCTTTTGAGTTTGACGCATAACCAAGAAAGATACCAACATCACACCTTCTTTCAAACTTACCGAGCCTTTTCTTGCGGTAGATATAGCATTTGCACCCGAAGACTCGGAAGTAGGAGATGTTGGGCTTTCTCCCAATGAGGAGCTCATATGGGGTCTTTTGAAGTAGTCGATGAAGATAGACCCTATTTGCGGCATGGCACGCCGTGTTGATTGCTTCAGCCCAAAACTTCTCCGACGAGCCATAGTCATCAAGCATTGCTCTAGCAAGGGTGATAAGGGTCTTGTTCTTCCTTTCAACGACACCGTTTTGTTGGGGGGTGTATGCGGCCGAAAACTCATGCTTTACGCCTTCACAGTCACACCACTCCCCAATGTTGTAGTTCTTGAACTCGGTGCCGTTGTCACTCCGGACCTTGATGATGGGAAGTTGAAATTCCCTTTGAGCACGTTTAGCAAAGGTCTTGAAAACTTCCGGAGTTTCACCCTTGTCACCTAGAAACAAAGTCCAAGCATATCGAGAATAATCGTCAACGATAACAAGACAATAGAAGTTACCACCAAGACTTTGATATGTGGACGGTCCGAAGAGGTCCATGTGGAGTAGTTCAAGCGGCTTGGAGGTTGACACCATTGTCTTCATTGGGTGGTGTGAAGCAACTTGCTTCCCGGCTTGACAAGCGCTACAAAGCTTGTTCTTCTCAAATGTGACATCCTTCACGCCGGTCACCATCCCAAGCTTGAACGACTTCTTGAGCTTGCTCATGCCAATGTGAGCAATACGTCGATGCCATAGCCAACCCAAGCTTGTCTTGGTGAAAAGACAAGTGGTCAAGCTAGCATCCTTGTTGGAGAAGTCCACCAAGTAAAGATGTCCATGCCGGAAGCCTTTGAAGATTAGTTCCTTGCTTGATTCACTGGTTACTACAACACCATTCTTGTCAAAGGTGCACGTTAGTCCAAGATCACATAGTTGTGCAATTGAAAGTAAATTGAAACTAAGTGACTTAACATATAGTACATTGGAAATGGACAAATCATGTGAAATAGCAATTTTACCTAAACCAATTACCTTCCCCTTTGAGTTGTCACCAAAGGTGACTTGTTCGTGATTGTCGGGGTTCTCTATGGTAGTGAACATACCATCATTGCCGGTCATATGTTGAGTGCACCCGCTATCGAGTACCCAATGCTTTCCTCCGGCTTTGTAGTTCACCTACACACATGAAGTTAGTTTTTGAGTTTAGACACCCAAGCCAACTTAGGTCCTTGTATGTGTGATACAAGTGATTTTGGGACCCAAAGTTGCTTGGGGAGCTTCCCCTTTATGCCCTTAATGTCTTTGCCGATGAACCTTGCCTTCACCTTGCCACCTACTTTGCTCAAGAGATAGTGGCAATCATTGAAAGTAGATTTGTAGTTAGGAGGCAATTTGGGAGAGAGACGGTTGGTAAGAGGACACTCCCTCGTGTGATGTCCGGTGACCTCACAATGTTGGCAATAGGAACCAACTTCTTTGATGAAGCTCGTCCTAAGCTCCGGTGAGGGCACCTTCCATTTGTTGAGCACCGGGAAGGATCCAAGTCCTCTCTTGTTGAAGCCTTTAGCTTGTTGGTAGAGGATTTCCTTGTGCTTGTCCTCCCCCTTAGAGAGTATTGCCACACTAGTGCGGAGACTTTCAATCTCGTCCATCAACTCCTTCTCCCTAAGGCTTGCTTTCAACCGCAAAGACTTATCCAACACATTAGTGGCATGTGAAATAGTTGATACTTTGCCATCAAGGGTTTCCTTTTTCATGTTTTTCATTTTTAGCTCAATTGCCTCATAAGCACGGTTAAGCACTTCATGTTCTTGGACCAAGTCATTGTGCTTTCTCAAGAGTGCTTGGTTTGCTAAGTCAAGCTCATGATGACCAAGCTTGATTTGAGCATTTTCCTCCTCGATTTGCTTGACATGTGTTTTAAGCGTGTCATGCTCTTTAAGTATGGTTACATACTTGTCATGCAAATCGAGTTTCGCACTCTCAAGCTTAGCACACGCTTGTTCAAGTGACTTAACCTTGCTCTTTTCCCTTTTTATGATGACATGGTATTCATTAATCATGGATGCTAATTCATCGGAGGAGAGCTCATCATCGCTAGAGTCGTCACATACCTTAGTGTTACCTTTTGCCATGAGGCACATAGGAGGTGGACGAAGAGGTGAGTTGTCCTTGTCGACGACGGCAAGACCCGCCAAGTTTTCTTCATCTTCACTCTCTTAGTCGCTTGACTCTTTATCCGTGATCCACTCATTTGCCTCGCACATGAAGACTTTTTGAGGCCCTCTTCTCTTCTTTGGAAAGAGCTTGGTCTTCTTGCCTTTGTCAAATTTCTTCTTTCCAAAGGAACGCTTGGGCTTGATCTCTTCTTCATCTTCATCGCTTTCTTCTAGCTTTCTATGCTTTCCCTTATGGTTGTCCTTCCTCTTGTCCGGTCTTGGACAATCATATGATATGTGGCCTTGATCACCACAATTATAGCATGTCTTATTTTCATCTTTTCTTGGGAGGAAGGCTTTCTTCTTGGGATCAAAAGAGTATCCCTTCTTTGCGATCTTGGAGTTTAGACGTGAGAATTTTCTCATCATCAACGCAAGCTCATCATCATCATCTTCGCTTGTAGCTTGCTCTTCTTCGCTTGAGCTAGGCTCAACCACTCTCTTTTTCTTGGGAGTTGTCTTCTTAGTTGAAGCCTTGAGAGCAATGGTTTTTGACGATGACTCCTCCATCATTCCAAGTACGCTCATCTCATGAGCATGAATTTCTCCAATGAGCTCCGAGACTTCAATGCTGTCAAGTGATTCCTTTTGGAGCATTGAATTGATAATGTTGTACTTGGGCTTGGGTAGAAGCATGAGGATCTTGCGATTGATAAGTCCCTTACCAAGAGAAGCAATGTCAAGGGCGTTAATCTCCTCAATGAGCACATTTAAACGAGAAAACATTTGGTTAACATTCTCATGAGGAAGCATTTTGAATTCATCATACTTGGATTTAAGCAAGTGATATTTGAGTTCTTTAACACGAGATGAGCCCTCATGAATTTCAATTAAACATGCCCAAATTTCACAAGCTTTCTCTTTACTAGCAATTCTAGCAAATATGTCTTGACTTATACATTCATAGATGACATTTCTAGCCTTAGCATCCCATTTTAGTTGATCACCAACATAATTGAGATCTCCAAATCCCGCATGGGTCGCTTCCCAAACTTCGGGAGCAATAGCCTCTAGGTAGGCACGCATGCGTGCTTTCCAATAGGCAAATTTCTTGCCCTAGAAGGTAGGAACCGAACCCCCATTCTTGGCCATTTAAGCTCTCTAGCGGTGAAGCTAGAATGATCCAATGAGCAACCTTACTCTGATACCAATTGTAAGGATCGAAATGCCCAAGAGGGGGGGTGAATTGGGCTTTCTTTCAAATTTTAAGGCAATTAAAAACTAACAACCTAAAGCCCAATTCCCTATGCGATTAAACTATGCAATCAATGTAAATTAAAGTTGCGGAATAAAGATTGCATAAGTGTAAAAAGGGAGAGGGATGCAAACGCTCAAGGGACACGGAGTTTATCCCGTGGTTCGGTAGGATCACAAGGATCTTCCTACATCCACGTTGTGGCACCCACCGAGGGGTTTTGCCACTCCCAAGTCACCGAGACAAGGGGTCTTCACTATTCTTCTCCGTTCGCCAACCTTGGCAAGGTGGAGCTCAAGCCTTGTACACTTTGGAATCCTCCGGGCTTCCACAATCCTCTTGACAAGCTCCGGAAGTCACACACACCAAGGGACACTCCCTTATTGCTCTCACTACACTAGAGACTCCAATCACCAAGAGTGGAGGCACCCAAGCACTATCTCTAGCTAGTTCTAGCTTATCTCTTGGTGTACAAATGATGATCAAATGATGTGAAAGTGGTAGCTCTATTGCTTGAATGCTCTAGGATGTGTAGAGTGTGTCTGGGCTTCAAGTCTTATCGATTTGACAGGTTGAAGGGGTATAAATAGCCAGCCTCCACGAGATAGCCGTTGGAAAAGTAGGCTGACATCACTTCTCTGCGAACACCAGATGATCTGATGTCTCCCCTTCAGTTAACATCGGTCAAAGCCAAATTAGCTGATGTCACTGTGTCAGATATGACCGTTGTTAGACCGATGTTGATCTGTCTTCTCATCGGATGATCCGGTGGCTCTTCCTCCAGAATTTTGCTTGATCTTGAAGCTTACTGGAGTGATCGACCGATGTGTGTAAGTCTGCACATCGGATGATCCGGTGCTTCTCTTGGTCCAATGGTGTTGCAATCTGTGATGATGGACCGATGTCACTGAGCCACTCACATCGGATGGTCCGGTGAGTTCTTTGCTCTGAGGTCTTCTTCTTCTGTTGACACAACTCGACCGATGCAGTCAACTCAAAAACCATCGGATGATCCGGTGTGTTCAACTTGTTGACTTCGAGTTGTTTTGAGTTGTTCTTTTGGAATTTGAACTTGTGACCTCTTTGACACTTGTTTGAAATGTTGTTTTGATTGTCTTCAAGCATTTGGGTGATATCAAGTTAGAGCTTTCACTTCTTGTCTTCATATGATTTGATTTGATCTCACTCGTTGATTTTATATGGGTCTCCAATGTAATTTTGATTTCATTTGATTGAGTGTTATTGGGACCTTGCATTCACAAATTCATTAGTAATATCGAATGGTTGTCATTAATCACCGAAACCGTACCTCATGGGGCCTAGATGCTTTCAGAGAATCTAGGATATTTAGCTCACTCCTAAGTTTACAAAATCTTTTCTCATCTAATGGCTTGGTAAAGATGTCGACCAATTGTTTATCGGTTCTCACATGGGAAATTGCAATATCTCCTTTGATGGAGTGATCTCTCAAGAAATGGTGGCGAATATCAATGTGCTTGGTCCTTGAGTGTTCAACTGGATTGTGGGCTATTTTATGACACTCTCATTGTCACATAGGAGAGGGATATGGCGCATGTTTATGCCATAGTCCCTAAGAGTTTGTCGCATCCAAAGAAGTTGTGCACAACAACTTCCGGCGGCGACATACTCCGCTTCAGCTGTGGAAAGTGCAATGGAGTTTTTTTCTTTGAGGACCAAGACACTAGAGATCTACCAAGGAATTGGCAAGTTCCCGATGTACTATTCCTATCAACTTTGCACCCCGCACAGTCCGCATCGGAATATCCAATGAGGTTAAACTTAGAGCCCTTGGGGTACCAAAGTCCTAGGCTTGGTGTGTGAATCAAATATCTAAGAATTGTCTTAACGACGGTCAAATGACACTCCTTAGGAGCGGCTTGAAATCTAGCACACATACACACACTAAGCATGATATCGGGCCTAGATGCACATAAGTATAGCAATGAGCCTATCATTGAACAATATACTTTTTGGTCCACACTTGGACCATCTTCATTAAGATCGAGATGCCCGTTGGTTGCCATAGGAGTCTAGATGGGTTTGGCCTTGTCCATGTCAAACTTGTTGAGTATATCTTGTGTGTACTTGGTTTGACTAATGAACGTGCCTTCCTTGAGTTGCTTCACTTAAAAACCTAGAAAGAACTTCAACTCCCCCACCATGGACATCTCAAATCTTTCCGTCATTGTCTTGGAAAACTCATCACAAAAAGCTTTGTTAGTAGAACCAAATATGATGTCATCGACATATATTTGGCAAACAAACAAATCATCATTAAAGTGCTTAGTGAATATAGTATAGTCCGCATTCCCAATTTTGAAACCATTTTGAGTTAGAAAGTCTCTAAGGCACTCATACCAAGCTCTAGGAGCTTGTTTGAGTCCATAGAGAGTCTTACACAATTTGTACACATGGTTTGGGAATTCTTCATCTTCAAATACGGGGGGTTGCTTCACATACACTTCTTCCTTGATTGGACCATTGAGGAATGCACTCTTGACGTCCATTTGATATAGCTTAAAATCATGGTGAGTAGCAAAGGAAAGTAATATACGAATTGATTCAAGCCTATCTACAGGAGCAAAAGTTTCTTCGAAATCCAAACCTTCAACTTGTGAGTACCCTTTGCCCACAAGTTGTGCCTTGTTCCTTGTAACCACCCCGTGTTCATCTTGTTTGTTGCAGAACACCCATTTGGTGCCTACAACATTCGCATTAGGCCTCTTCACAAGCTCCCATACTCGATTTCTATCGAAGTTGTTGAGCTCTTCTTGCATGGCCATCACCCAATCCGGATCTCGTAGTGCTTCTTCAACCTTGTGGGGTTCCAAGGAAGAGATAAAATAGTAATGTTCACAAAAGTTTGCAACACGAGATCGAGTAGTTACCCCCTTGGAGATGTCTCCAAGTATATTGTCAACGGGATGGTCCCGTTGGACGCTTTGATGAACTCTTGGGTGTGGCGCTTGAGGTCTTGATTCATCATCTTGGTCTTCCTCATCCTCATTGTCTCCCCCTTGATTGATGCCTCCATTTTCATCTTCTTGGAGCGCATCTTGGGGAATTTGATCTTCATCATTTGAGGAAGAGCTTGCTTGATGTGTAGGATGGTCACTTGCATCTTGAGGTTGTTCTTGTGGTCGTATGTCTCCAAGTGCCATCCTTCCTATCACCACTTGTGGAGCTTCTTCTTGATCTAGTACATGACGATCAACTTGCTCCACTTGGGAGCCATTAGTCTCATCAAACACTACGTCACGTGCTACTTCAACAATTCCGGAGGATTTGTTAAAGACACGATAGGCGTAAGTGTTTGAATCATAGCCAAGCAAGAAACCCTCATCGGACTTAGAAGCAAACTTCGAAGTCCTAGGCTTCTTGTTAAGAATGTAGCATTTACTCCCAAAAACACGAAAGTAAGAGATGTTGGGCTTGTTACCGGTTAGGAGCTCATATGACATCTTCTTAAGTATGCAGTGAAGATACAACCGGTTTATGGCATGGCAAGCAGTGTTGATCGCTTCCGCCCAAAACCGATCCGACGTCTTGTAATCATCAAGGACGGTTCTTGACATCTCAATTAGAGTCCTATTCTTCCTCTCGGACACCCCATTTTGTTGAGGGGAGTAGGGGGCCGAGAACTAATGCTTGATGCCTTCTTCATCCAAAAATTCTTCAACTTGAGTATTCTTGAATTCGGTGCCATTGTCACTCCTTATGGTCTTGATACTCAAGGAGAACTCATTTTGAGCTCTCTTCAAGTATCTCTTGAGAACACTTTGAGTTTCGCTCTTGTCATGCAAAAGAATACCCAAGTGAAACGTGAAAAATCATCAACAATAACAATACCATATTTGTTACCACCAATACTAATGCAGGCGATTGGACCAAAGAGATCCATGTGTAGAAGCTCCAATGGTCTTGATGTTGTCATAATGTTCTTAGATGGATGTGGTGCTCCAACTTGCTTTCCGACTTGGCATGCGCTACATGGCTTATCCTTTTCAAACACAACATTCTTTAAACCACAGATGTGCTCGCCCTTAAGGAGTTTTTGCAAATTCCTCATCCCAACATTGGCTAGCCTTCTATGCCAAAGCCATCCCATGTTAGTTTTTGCAATTAAGCATGTATCAAGTTGGGCTTTATCTGCGGAAAAATCCACAAGATAGAGTTTTCTCTTGAGTACACCCTTAAAGGCAATTGAGCCATTGCTTATCCTTGTGACGGTCACACCCTCATTAGTGAATAAACAATTATAACATTTGTCACATAGTTGTGATCTAGACAAGAGGTTATAATCAAGTGAATCAACAGGTAAAACATTTGAAAGAGAATGATTAGGGGATATAGCAATTTTACCGGTGCCAAGGATTTTTCCTTGGCTATTGTCCCCAAAATAGATTCCTTCACTTGGATCTTCATTTAACTCATACTCCACAAACATCTTCCTCTCTCTGGTCATATGATTTGTGCATCCACTATCAAAAACCCACTTGGTTCCACCGGAGGAGTATGCATACAAGAAAGAGTTAAGCCTTGGCTTTAGGTACCCAAGTGGTGTTGGGTCCTTTGATGTTAGTCAAGAGGCACTTGGGCACCCAGACAAAAGGTTCGGGGCTTTTGTTGTGTGGCCCAACATACCTAGCATATGCTTTTCCAAACTTATTACTCAATAAAACATATGAAGCATCAAAATCATGGAACAATGGATGAGGTTCTTTCTTAGGCATTTTAGGTGAAGTAGTAATGTTCTTCCATTTGTTGTTGTATGAGCCTCCTTTGACAAAAACATTTAAGTCTTTGCCATTCTTGGGAGTTTTGGTGTTTTGCCTCATTCCCCTAGAATAACCAAGACCATCCTTGACAAGGGGATGTCTTGTGTTGGTATATGCACTACGTTCATATGCCACCTTCTCCTTGTCAAAGATGCCACCCTTGTGTGCTTGATTGGTTTGTGCCAACTTTAGCTCATCTTTAAGCTTTATTATTAAGTTTGAGCATTTACAAGGTTGAGATGCTTCGTATTTAATATTTGTGGAAGGTGAGCTTGTAGAGGAAGAAGGTGCATTGACCTTGAGAGACTCCACTTGCGTCTCAAGGATCTTGTTAGCTTGTGTCAAACTAACAAGTTCATCCTTGAGCACAATTGTAGTGTTCTCAAGGTTCACGCTCAAGCGCCTTGCTTCTTTCTCTTTCAAGCTCCAAGAGCTCCTCAAACTCTTGACATCTCTCCCTTTGTTGGATGAGCATGTTCTCTTGACGGTTGATGAGTTCTTCCTTCTCAAATATTTCCTCCGTTAGTAATCTTAATCTTTTCAAAGTGCTTTTACTCATGTATTTAAGCATGTGTTAATTTTCACTACTCCTATCAAAATCATGATGAGAAGAAATTGAAGAGGAGGATTTAGATTTAAACTTCTTTCTTCCCTCCTTGGACATGAGACTTGTTGGCCTTGAAATCTCCAAGTTGGGGAAGAGCTCTTTCTCCGTTGTTGTCTTCTTCATAGCAATAGTTGCTACCTTCTCATGTTCATCGAAGGAGGATTCCTCATTTGAATCACACTCCTTTCCAAGGTGGTCATGTCCGGATTGCTTCTTCTTAAAGTACTTCTTCTCTTTAGACTTGCCCTCCTTCTTCTTCTTGTTTTCTTCATGTGGACAATCCACAATGAAGTGGCCATATTCTCCGCAATTATAGCAAGCCCTTTTTGATCTTGTCTTGGGCTTGTCTTTGCTTCTTCTCTCATTTTGGTAGCTCCCCCTCCTCCTTCTAAACATCCTCTTTTAGTTGTTGAAGAGATCTTCTTCCTCATCGGTGTCGCGACTCACTTCATCACTCTCTTCCTTTTCTTGAGATTTGTAGGACATTGCTTTGAATGTAACATCCCTTTTCTTGGAGGAGGAAAGCTTTTGTAGATTGTCGTAGAACATTGCTTCTTGCTCCATCATCTCATGAATGATGATTCTCCCTAGCACTTCTTCGGGAGTCATCTTTTGGAAGCACGAACTTTCACGAATTAGTGAGCAAAGAGTGACGTTTAGAGGCATGAATGCTCGAATCATCCTCTTTACTACCTCGTGGTCGCTCCACCGGGTGCTTCCATATGACCAACTCTTGTTGATGAGAGTCTTGAGGCGGTCATACATATCTTGCGGAGATTCACCCTCCATGATGGTGAATCTCCCAAGCTCTCATTCGATCATCTTGATCTTTGCTTCCCTTATGACGCGGTTCCCTTTGTGCGCTGTCTTGAGGGTATCCCAAATCTCCTTGGCAACCTCCAACCCTTCAATGCGGTTGAAATCCTCACGAGTCAATGAGGAGGTAATCACTCCAACGGCTTGAGCATTTTGATGTAGAAGAACGGCTTGCTCCAGAGTGATGTCTTCCTCATTCTTGGGAAGGTGAACACCTGCCATCACAATTTGCCACAAGCTAGGGTTTAAGGAAATGAGGTGAATCTTCATATTATGCTTTCACATAGAATAATCATTTCCATCAAATTGAGGAGGTTTGCCAATGGGAATAGACAAGTAATGATTGCTTGCGGTAAGTTGCTCATAATTGTAAGGATACCGGGAGTAGTCTTGTGAACTACTCCCTTTGTCGATGTTGACTAGAGTAATTGGCTTGATATCCTTCGACACGTTGAGCTTCTCACGAATTCGTGCTTCGAGCATCCAAACTTTTTCGTCGTCATTCGGATCATCTTGAAGAACATCGACATTATTTGTCTTGGTGTCATCGACGACCACCGGAACCTTGTTGTCACCCCTTCCAGCCATTACTTCTCTGAGTTGTTAGACTCTTCGGGAGAAGCCTGCTCTGATACCAATTGAAAGTCTCATAGAGGGGGGTGAATAGGCAATAATACCTGAAATCACTTAATCAAACAAGATTAAATTCCTGTGACCAGACTAGTCTGCACAGGGCCGGACTAGTCCGCTCAGCACAGGGTGGAAACCCTAAAACTTGATTTTTACAAGTTATTTACAGAATTAAAGTTCACAAAAAATATGAGCAATATGTAGTAAACTTGTGAAGCTCAGATTGTGAAGTTTAAACACTTAGATTGCAAGTTCACAATTATGATCAAAGTGTAAGTCAATAAGAGCAAGGTGAACCCTAATAGCAATACTAGTGATCACAAAAAGCGAAAGACAAGTGAAACGAGATTTATCCCATGGTTCAGCTCCACGAAGAAGCCTACCTCCACGTTGAGAAGTCCACACAAGGATCGAGTCTCACTTGACCCTTCTCTCACCATGCCACCACGATGGTCGGCTTGGTTTCCACTATATCAATTGCTAATCACCAAGTTTGACGGGGCTGCTCACAACTTGAGGCTCCCACAAATCAATACAAGAGGAGCACACAAAGCTCAACTCACACAAGCCACACAACACAAAACAATGTGCAAGAGATCAAACCGAGAGCCAAAGCGCGATGATGTTCCTTTACTCTCCTCCCCAAACACTAATCTCTTCAAGATTTGCTCTTAGAGGGTTAGTAGGACAAGTAGAAGGCTTTGAAAGGCTCTAGGATGCTTGTGGCGGCGCTAGGGTTCAAGACTTGTTCAAATGAGCCTGGGGGCCCCCTTTTTATAGGGGTCCCGAGCCCCTTTTGCTTACATTAGCAAAGGGGCGAACTAGTCCGGCCTCAGACCCCGGACTAGTCTGGCCCTATGGGACCACTAACCCCTGGTCAGTTCTCGACAACTGCTACACTGAGCAATGATCGTCACGCTACCCTCCAAATTTCCAAATTCAAACGGTCACTAGACAACGGACTAGTCCGGTCAACAACGGACTAGTCCAAAGTGGAACAGAACCGCTTGGTCCGTTCCAAAATGGACTTTTCTGGGTTGGCCCAAACTAGTCCGGCCACAAGGGCAGACTAGTCCGCACCCCTAGGGTTTCTCTCAGTTTGTCACACTAAGTCTCAAACGGACAAGTCCGTACCCAAAACGGACAAGTCCGAACTACTACAGAGAGCTTTGGTCCATCCAAAAATGGACAAGTCCGGACTTCACGGACTTAGCTCCAAATTCACTCAGATTCACTCCAGAGACGTTTGGTTCGTCTCAAAACGTACTTGTCTGCCACGGCCAGACTAGTCCGGCCCTGAGGCCCGGACTAGTCCAGCCTCCTAGTGTTTTCTCATTTTAGGCTTCTCACTTAGGTTTTTATCTAAACCACCACTTTGAGCCCCTTGGTATGATCTCAATGCACATGATACAACCACCCTCTCACATGATACGGCTCATATAAGCTCAATACTATAGAAACCCTAATTTCTATGTTTGAGTCTTTGACGCCCATTTTAGCCTTTTCCTTTTTGAGGGATTTCATATCATTTCAATCCTTGTACCTGTGCTTAAGATCAACTAAGTTCATTAGCCTCTTAATTGTCATCATCAATCATCCAAAACCCACGGGGATGCCTAGATGCACTTTCAGTAAGCCTAAAACCAAAAGTATTATCAGTAAAAGTGTAAAACTACATATATGAAAGATGTTTTGAAAATGATATTTAGTACTTACTCCACCCACAAGATAACGAAGGAAACGACGACCGCTGTCGTCTCCTTCATCCATCATTTGGACAATACAATCTAGATCACAACGACGCTTAGGTCACTCCTATTTGTTGCCATCATATGGTCATAGTGGATTAAACGGGCCAAAATCACTCTTGGTAAAAAGAGGGAACTCATCTAATGGTGGTTCATACCAAGTTAGACCTCCCATCAAGTAACTTCCAGGCACTGCTATAAAGTTTCCACCTCCTCGCCTACCACGACTTGTACTGGCCATTGTTTCACCTCCAAACCTACCTCGTCCTCTACTCGTCATTGTTGGAGTGAAGAACACAAGGACGCACGAGTAGTTGTATTTATATAGGGCGATGAGTGCAATGTTGTTCTTTTCTTGTACGAGATTTGCCTGACATGTATCTGTTGATGTCGTGGATAAGATTCGTCTGACACGATAAAGTGTAATGTTGTTCTTTTCTTGTACGAGATTTGCCTGACATGTATCTGTTGATGTCGTGGATAAGATTCGTCTGACATGATAAAGTGCATTGTCATTTATATAAAAAATGAGAGAAGTCTGAAAAATATAGTGCATAAACAGAACATAATAAAGGTCTTCTACAACATAACTCACACATACATGGGTACACGTAACTAACGTCTACCACTCTTGTTGTCGAACCTACGTGCAATATTCACATGAGCCCGATCGTAAGACACGCGTTGTGGAGTTGCCCTCTTCTGTCGCTGCTGAACAGGCGCGGGTGTCTCGAACTGCTGTGAAGGCTGAGTCAGAATGGGAGCACCATCCAACTGCAATGCAGGAACTGTATCCTTCTGCATCATGTCCACCAGGAAGTCGTTGATCTCGAAAGGTGTAGCTGGAGCACTGTCGTGGTGCGTCTACGAGCCGGACAGCATAGTATCATAGTCTGTTGTGTACATATCTGCATCACTATAACATATTTAATTAGCAAGTCCATTATGTCCATTATGGTTTTAAGTAGCAAAATCGTTGCACCTCATACCTGTGTCCATACGTGGCACATGCGTTGATGGGCCAGCCAAGTCTGAAGAAGGAACCCAAGAAGGAATTTGCGCTGATGGGTCTGGGAAGTCCCAAGCAGGTACCTATTTGGACGGGCCTCAAGCCCAAGCAGGTATCTGTGTGGACGGGCCTAGGGCCCAAGCAGGTACCTGTGTGGATGGGCTTGGGGCCCAATCACCTTCTGTTTGGCCTTCCACACTTTGGAGTAACTTATAGTGCACATGAACTCCTCCTCAATAGTGTTTATTATTGATTTCGATTCAAGCCGAATGTTATCCACAATTCAGGCACACATGTGATTCGCAATAAACTACGATGTAACAACACTATTGCACTTCTCCAATTCATGCAACTCACATGTTTGATCAATCATTTTTGATAACTCTCAATAGCTTCGTCCACTTCTCCTCGAAACCATGTACCCGAAAAGGACAACTTGAGAACACACATTTCACATCATAATATTTTGTATTTGACTTGTAAACTGTAAATGATCTCTGCACAGAGAGACACCAATATTTTACTGCATCCTTCAAACTATATTTGTCTTTAAAAATATCTTCTTGTATTAACTGGTTCTTATGGTATCCCGATAAGCCATAATACTTTTTTGTAGCTGATAAATTACTTGGGATCGGATTGTTCCACTCTGCAGGAACAATACTATCATTCTCCTCATCAGAAGAGTCAACTTATGGAACATCTTTATGTTCCATATCTTCCATCCTTATTTGTTCAACTATATTCTCGATGTGCTCTCCTTCATCTGCCACACCTCGTCCTTGTATATGTATCGAGTTCTCTCCAACTTTTCTTCCATTCCTACATTATTTTCCATACTACCGTCTTCATCTGCTTCTACTGGATTCTCTGCTTCTTTCATTTCCGCTTGCACAAGAAGCACTAGAGGCCAACCTTGCTCCACAACCGTATCTACAAATTTCCTCCAATTCCGTGTTCCCTTAATAACAATCAAATCCCAGTAAAATCCATCTCTTGCACGATTAATCATTCCTTTCAATTTCAACTGATGTTGATGTGCATCAAGGTTAAATGTTTTTATCAACCAGTTCGTGACACCACTAAATGTCCTCTCATTTGCTCTTGTTATTCCTCTATCATACGACATGAACCCAGACAAATCAACCCAGTTGAACCATAAACAATTGTGCCTTCTCCATAAAATATCTGAAACACTAACTTCTCTGACATTCCTATTGCAATTTTTATTTTAAAAAAATTATCACATACTATTACTACCAAAGTCAAAATAATCGCATGCTAAGAATGCCTATTAACATAGTCTCTTTATTACCTACAATTGTACAAAATATAAGTAGTAATAGCATTATCTAAAATAACAAATAACATTAGCTACAATAACTATCATATAAGTACTACAAACTACGACACAAATAACATTACCTAAAATAACTATCACATAGCACAATTAACAAATAAAAAACTAACAAATCATATTCTAATTACCACTACAATATGTATTTAATCATTACAAGTAAATAGGAATGAAAATACCTTAACCGGGGCGGCGAGAGGAGGGTGCGGCAGCGCGGTGTGCGGAGAGCGCGGCGAGGTAGCGAGGCGAGTGGAGGAGCGGCGGGATCCGAGGCGGCCGAGCGAAGCGGACATGCGCCGGAAAATGGAGAGGCGCGACCTATTTATGGAGGACGAAACTCGTCCATGTCACATAGGACAGTTCCTGTGGGCCCCATAGCTCTGGAAATCTCGTATGTGACACATTCGAAATACTCACCACGGGCGAATATCGTATGTAACACATACGAAATTAGCGCGGCCTCGGGAATCAATTGACAGCGTGGCACGCCACGTCAGATTCGTATGTGACTCATACGAAATACATAGCCTACGTGTCATTTCGTAGGAGCCACTTATGAACCTGGGTTACTTTCAAATTTTTTCAAAAATGTGGGTTATTTATATTAAATTATTTTTTAAAAGGTATATAAAATTTAGGATCTAAAGCTTCATGGGTATGCTACCTCTGATCGCGGTTTGAAGATCCGCTGTGTTGCCGCCTCAGATACCAGTGGCCCACACGTAGTCGTTAATGAGGGTAGAGAATGTCCCAACTAACTGTCTTGTCGTCGTAAGCTAGTGACTTGGCAGTGTGGGGTATCTCTGTGGTGCCTTCACTGTGATGTGACTGGACGTAGAGGTACCTGACAGAGACATGTGCTGCACCTGTGCGCCTGGGGAAGGCGCATGCCTTCAATGCACGACTGTACAGACATGCCACCATTTACTCTTCAGGGCACATGACCCATTGCTCGTGGGGCACATGGCAGCTCCGGAGCCCTCCTCGATGGGAGCAAGGACCTGAAGCCGGAGGACGCATGGTAGCTCCTGAGCCCTCCTTGATGGGAGGAAGGGTTCGGAGCCCAAGGACATGTGGCATCTCCGGAGCCCTCCTCGGTGGGAGCAAGGGCCCGGAGTCGGAGGACGCGTGGAAGCTGCGGAGCCCTCCTCGGTGGGAGCAAGGGCCCGGAGTCGGAGGATGCGTGGCAGCTGCGGAGCCCTCCTCGGTGGAAGCAAGGGCCCGGAACCGGAGGACGCGAGGCAACCCTGAAGTCTGTCTCAGCGGGGAGGCTGGGTCTGGAGCTTCTTCTACCTTGTATGCGGGGGTACCCGGTCTACAGGGTACCGACAGTGGCCCCCGACCAACCTCGAGAGAGGTGACGATCCCACAGGTGGGCCCTTCATATTGTCTTGTAAAAGTGACGCCAGCGAGCCCCCTACAGAGCATTGGAGCTTGGAGAAGCGACGTCGGCATCCCCCTTGGGGGGGGAGGTGGGGCGCAGCTTGGAGAAGCGTCGACGGTGTCGGCGGCCCCCTTGGGGGGAACCGTAGCTCGGAGAATCATCGACGGCGCCTACCACGGACATGTAGAACGTCGACGGCGGGCTCCCTGTATGTCCTGCACACATGATAGACAAAAAGTAATTTTGTTCGCTGGTCACCACTTCTCTGCTCTTTAGTTTTGTTATGACTAACAGTCCTTAGCTAAGATACGGAGCATGAGTAATTCGGTGCGACAATATTCAAAGTACGGTCGCTGACTTACTCAGGGCATGAGCCGTCCGGCCCCCTGTACTCAGCTGTTAGCACTGGGAGGCAAGGTGCGCAGGCTTAGGGTACGAAACCAGGCTAAGCAAGCTGCACACCCTAGACCTCCAGCTTGGCGTTAGCCTTTCAGGAGTGAGAACCATTCAACACCATAGACCCAGAACAATAAAACGACCATCAGACCCCATACACATTGCAGGTACCTCATGCGAGCTTGCCTTTAGCAGGATAGCATAACTCCGACTAGGACGAGATAAGGAAAGAGTGACCGTGCATACGACAGACAATATGTGAAAATGAGCATAACTTCATGAACATAAAATTAATGCATAATTAAATGAACATGGAAATACAATGCAACATTATCCAGTTATGGTTATTGCCTTGCTCAGGAGTATGGACCGTCCAACCCTCTAGTACTTAGTTGCAGCGTTGAGGAGGCAGAGTGTAAACACTTAGGGTGCAGGGCTAGGCTAAGCATGCTGCACACTCTGTACCTCTCGCTGGCATTAGCAGAAGTACGAGCCGACCATCCCCCAGTACTCAGCCACTGCACTGGGGAGGCAAAGTGTACACGCTTAGGGTGCAGGACCAGGCTAACCAAGTTGTACACTCTGGACCTCTCGCACCATCCATTGCATAAGTTCATATGCATGTTTAACATTAATCCGCATAAAAAGAAATAAGTTTAAAATGAATTAGAAGCAAAACCGCGCTCAAAAGTTCTGAGGAGTGCGAACTAGTTCATTTTTTGGTGCGGACTAGTCCGATTTCTCTCTGACCTCGCTCGGACATGTCCGTTTTAGTGCGGACTATTCCGGTTTTTGCCTCTGTACACTTTCGGACTTGTCTGGTCCCATAGCGGACTAGTCCGGTCATCCCAACCTTGAGAATTTTTGCCAAGTTCCTAGACTTGTCCGACATCTAGCGAACTTGTCCGTTTTCCCTCTGACTAAAATCAGACTTGTCTGGTTTTAGCCAGACTTGTCTGTTTTTCCTCTGACTATGTTCGGACTTGTCCGATGTTTAGTCCGGACTTGTCCGATATCTTTCTGACTAACTTCGGACTAGTCTAGCCCATTTCGGACTTGTCTGGTGATCGCGATTCCGAGTTGATCTTTTGTTTCACGACGTGTTTTTGAGTTTTACCTTAAGTGGGCCTAAGGATGTCGTGTCTAACTCTTTTTGGAGCCCATGTGAGACCCCACATCGGCCTCCACTCATGCTAAACTCGAAATCCATCAAACCCTAGCCCTCCACCTCTATATAAACAACCCCACCCCTTGACTTTACATCCCTTTGCCTCTATTGAAAGTCCACAAACCCTAGTTCGTGGAGAGCCACTATCAAGGGGGGAGAAGGAGATCCCGAGAAAGAAGAAGAAGAGGAGGAAATGAAAGAGGATAAATATCTCTATCAAGTTTTTGTTCTTCATTAACAATTCACCATCAAGTTCCTTCATCAACCCTAGATTGTCAAGATCCAAGTGTTGCCTCAAAAACTCTTGACTCATTGGAGTTCTAAACACCTGGTATACCTTCTACATCTTTTTTCTCACGTGAAATCAACCCCGTTTCTCAAAACTCACGTCGATCTAGAAAACCCTAATCCGCTGTTTCTGCGAAGGGCTAATCTGGTCTTGCTGTCTGTTTTCTGCTGAATTAAGTTTAAATTGGTTCGAATCAATTCCAAACCTGTCCAAACTTGTTAAAACTATTAGAACTAAATAGTAAACATCATTAACAACTCATTAACTAGTTTTACTTCGCATTTGCATTAATCATGCATGTCATGACATATTGAGTAATATATGTGCATTTATTGATTGTAATTCTTATCTTGTATGTTTATAGCGCGGTTTAGACGGATTTGTGTCAGAGAGTGCTGCGGAGGACCTCCAGCACCAGGAATTTGAAGACTTTGACCCAAATCAAGCCCAAGAGCAAGGCAAGTGTCTTTGAACATATTAATGTTGTTTTGACTAATAAATGTTTTGTTTTCAAAACTGCATGCTTGTGTCAATTTGATGGGACTCCTATGATAGGAAGTTTACTAGCTTTGTTTAACCACCCTTGTCACCTGGAATACATGGTAGAGAGTCGGGAAGAGTTTTTTTACCTTTGCTTCTCTTAATTAATTGGGATGGTAAAACAATTATACTATTTAATTATGCATTAATGAGATTATGGTTATATGAACTAGTTAATATGACATGGTAATGGGTGATCTAAGCAAGCATGGTATGTGGATGGGTTGGATGTTATGGTGGTTTGCTTGCTTTAGATCTAAGGACCGGTTCATGCGAGAATAAGCCAGGACTACAGTGCCACCACGAGGCCAAGTATGGCTGCGGCGTAGCTGATTAATTAGGGTATTGCTAGTATTGCATCAATCATTTGGTGCACCAGGGAAGGGGAGTAGGATTGGGTTTGGATTTGAGGCGGGACTCTTGGGATCCGAATGGCACAAGAGGGGGCCCTTGTGAAAGCATCTAGGCCCCCATGAGGTACGGTTTCGGTGATTAATGACAACCATTGAATTTTACTAATGAATTTGTGGATGCAAGGTCTCCCATATCACTCAATCAAATGACATCTATATGAATATGAATATCAATTACTGATCATTGGAGACCCCTAAACAATAATTTTATGAGATCAATGAATGTTATGAAGACTATAAGTAAAAGCTCATATGTCAAAGTCATTCAACCATAATTGACAACACTCAATGCTTGAAAATCATCACAAGAATATTTGCAACAAATGTCTAAGAGGTCAATCGAGCAAAATACAAAAGAATCACTTAGAAATAACTCGAAGCAAACAAAATCAACTCACCGGATCAACCAATGTTTCGAGAGAACAACACATCGATCGAGTTGGTTCAGCAGAAGAAGAAGACCTCAGAACAAAGCACTCACCAGATCATCTGATGTGAAGGGCAATGTTACATCGGTCCATCAATACAGTATGCAATATACTTGGACCAAGTGTGGCACCGGATCATTCGATGTACAACCTTTGAACACATCGGTCAATCACTCCAGTAAGCATCAAGTTTGAACCAATTCTGGAGGAAGTGCCACCGGATCATCCGATGAGAAGACAAATGCAACATCGGTCTAACAACGGTCATATCTGACACAATGACATCAGCTAATTTGGATTGGACCGATGATAACTGAAGGGGAGACATCGGATCATCCGGTGTTCGCAGAGCAGTGATGTCAGCCTACTTTTCCAACGGCTATTTCGTGGAGGCTGGCTATTTATACCCCTTCAACCTGTCAAATCGACAAGTCCTGATCACCAGACATACTCTACACATCCTCAAGCATTCAATACATTGAGACATCACTTTTACATCTTTTAGACCACTTACACACCAAGAGATAGGCTAGAACTAGCTAGAGAGAGAGAGCTTGTGTGCCTCCATTCTCGGTGAGTGGAATCTCTAGTGTAGTGAGAGCTGTAAGGGAGTGTGCCTTGGTGTTTGTAACTGAGAGAGACTTCCGGAGCTTGCCAAGAAGATTGTGGAAGCCCGGAGGATTCAAGTTGTACAAGGCTTGAGCTCCACCTTGCCGAGGTTGGCAACGGAGAAGAATAGTGAAGATCCCTAGTCTCGGTGACATGGGTGTGGCTATACCCTTTGGTGGGTGCCACAACGTGGATGTAGGAAGATCTTGACGATCTTGCCGAACCACGGGATATATCCTCGTGTCTCCTCGGGAGTTTGCATTCTCTTCCTCTCCTTTACACTTATGCATTTCGTATATCGCAAAGTCACTATTCACTTGAATGCATAGGTTGTTTGCGTAGGGAATTGGGCTCTTAGTAATTAAGTTTTATTGCTTTAATTTTTGAAAAGAAGCCCAATTCACCCCCCTCTTGGGTATTCGATCCTTACAATTTGTATCAGAGCGAGGTTGCTCATAGGATCATTCTAGCTTCACCGCTAGAGAGCTAAAATGGCCAAGGTTGGGGGTTCGGTTCCTATCTTCGAGGGCAAGAACTTTGCCTATTGGAAAGCACGCATGCACGCTTATCTAGAGGCTATTGCTCCCCAAGTATGGGAAGCGACCCACGCGGGGTTTGGTGAGCACAATTATGTTGGTGATCAAATTAAATAGGATGCTAAAGCTAGGAATGCAATTTATGAATGTATTAGTCAAGATGTGTTTGCTAGGATTGCTAGCAAAGAAAAGGCTTATGAAATTTGGGCTTGCTTAATAGAAATTCATGAGGTATCTTCTCGAGTCAAGGAACTAAAATATCACATGCTTAAAGCCAAGTATGATGAATTTAAAATGCTACCTCATGAAAATGTCAATGAAATGTTCTCTCGCTTGAATGTGCTTATTGAAGAAATCAATGCTCTTGACATTGCTTCTCTTGGCAAGGGACTCATCAACCGCAAGATTCTCATGCTCCTTCCCAAGCCAAAGTACAACATCATCAACTCCATGCTTCAAAAAGAGTCTCTTGACCACATTGAAGTTTCGGAACTCATTGGAGAAATTCACGCTCATGAGATGAGTGTACTTGGGATGATGGAGCAATCATCTTCAAAAATAATTGCTCTAAAGGCCTCCACCAAGAAAACAAGCCTCAAGAAGAAGAAGGTGGTTGAGCCTAGCTCAAGTGAAGAAGAGCAAGCATCAAGTGAAGATGACAATGATGAGCTTGCATTGATGATGAGAAAGTTCTCACGCTTGAACTCCAAGATTACTAAGAAGGGATACACATTTGATCCCAAGAAGAAAGTGTTTCTACCAAGGAGAGATGATCACAAGACTTGCTACAATTGTGGTGACCAAGGCCACATATCCTATGATTGTCCAAAACCGGACAAAAGAAAAGAGAACCACAAGAGCAAGCATCGCAAGCTTGAAGATAGTGAAGATGATGAAGAAGAGGCCAAACCCAAGCCAAGATCTTTTGGGAAGCGGAAACATGACAAGGGCAAGAAGGCAAAACTCTTCCCAAAGAGGAGAAATGGCCCACAAAAGGTGTTCATGTGTGAGGCAAATGAATGAGTCACCGACGAAGAAACAAGTGATGAAGAGAATGAAGCGGAAGAAGAAAGTTTGGCCGGCCTTGCCATTGCCAACAATGATGACTCACCGCTTCATCCACCACCCATGTTCCTCATGGCGAAAGGTAACACCAATGTATGTGATGACTCTAGCGATGATGAGCTTTCCCCCGATGATTTAACTTCATTAATAAATGAATATCATACTATCATTAAGAGGGAGAAGAGTAAGGTTAAAGCTCTTGAAGAAACTCGTGTCAAGCTTGAGAGTGCTAACCTCGATTTGCTTGACAAGTATGAAAGCATACTTAAAGAGCATGACACACTCAAATCCCATGTCAAGCAAATTGAGGAGGATAAGGCTAAAATCAAGCTAGATCATCATGAGCTTAACTTAGCACACCAAACACTCTTGGGAGAGCACAACAAGTTAATACAAGAACATCAAACACTTAACCTTGCTAATGAAGTGCTTGATCAAGAGTTGAAAAATATAAAGAAACAAACTCTTAATCATAAGATATCCATTAATTTTCATGCCACTAATGCTTTGCACAAGTCTTTGAAAGAAAATGCTAGGGAGAAGGACTTGTTGGAAGAAATTGAGAGTCTCCGCACTAGTGTGGCTAGACTTTCAAAAGGGGAAGTCAAACACAAAGAAATCCTCTTCCAACAAGCAAATGCCTTCAACAAGAGAGTACTTGGATCCTTCCCGGTGCCTAACAAAGGAAAGGTGCCCTCACCGGAGCTTAGAACAAGCTTCATCAAGGAAGTTGGTTCTTATTGCCAACATTGTGAGGTCACCGGTCACCACACAATGGAGTGTCCTCTTCCTAACCGACCTTCTCCAAAATTGCCCATTAATTACAAATCTACTTTCAATGATCGTTATTATCTCTTGAGTAAAGTAGATGGCAAGGTGAAGGTAAGGTTCATTGGCAAAGACATGAAGGGCATGAAGGGGAAGCTCCCCAAGCAACTTTGGGTCCCAAAGACACTTGTATCACACATACAAGGACCTAAGTTTGCTTGGGTGCCTAAAGTCAAAAATTGAATTCATGTGTGTAGGTGAACTATAAAGCCGGAGGAAAGCATTAGGTACTCGATAGCGGGTGCACTCAACATATGGTCGGCAATGATGGTATGTTCACCACCATAGAAAATCCCGGCAATCATGAACAAGTCACCTTTGATGATAACTCTAAGGGTAAGGTAATTGGGTTAGGTAAAATTGCTATTTCAAATGATTTATCAATTTCCAATGTATTGTACGCTAAGTCACTTAGTTTTAATTTACTTTCTATTGCACAATTATGTGATCTTGGACTAACGTGCACCTTTAGCAAAAATGATGTTGTTGTGAGTAGTGAAACAAGTCAAGAACTAGTCTTCAAAGGATTTCGGCATGGACATCTCTACCTTGTAGACTTCTCCAACAAGAATGCTAGCTTGACCACTTGCCTTTTCACTAAGACAAGTTTGGGTTGGCTATGGCATCGACGCATAGCGCACATTGGGATGAGCAAGCTCAAGAAGTCATTCAAGCTTGGGATGGTGACCGGCGTGAAGGATGTCACATTTGAGAAGAACAAGCTTTGTAGCGCTTGTCAAGTCGGGAAGCAAGTTGCTTCACACCACCTAATGAAGACAATGGTGTCAACCTCCAAGCCACTTGAGCTACTTCACATGGACCTCTTCGGACCGTCCACTTATCAAAGTCTTGGCGGTAACCTCTATTGTCTTGTTATAGTTGATGACTACTCTCGCTATGCTTGGACTTTGTTTCTAGGTGACAAGAGTGAAACTCCGGAAGTGTTCAAGACCTTCGCTAACCGTGCTCAAAGGGAATTTCAACTTCCCATCATCAAGGTCCGGAGTGACAACGGCACAGAATTCAAGAACTACAACATTGGGGAGTGGTGTGACTGTGAAGGCGTGAAGCATGAGTTTTCGGCCACGTACACTCCTCAACAAAATGGTGTTGTTGAAAGAAACAACAAGACTCTCATCACTCTTGCGCGAGCAATGCTTGATGACTATGGCACGTCGGAAAAGTTTTGGGCCGAAGCAATCAACACGGCGTGCCATGCTGCAAATAGGGTCTACCTACATCGACTACTTCAAAAGACCCCGTACGAACTTCTCATTGGGAGAAAGCCCAATATCTCCTACTTTCGAGTCTTTGGGTGCAAGTGCTACATCTATCGCAAGAAAAGGCTCGGTAAGTTTGAAAGAATATGTGATGTTGGTATATTTCTTGGTTATGCATCAAACTCAAAAGAATATCGAGTATTCAACCAAACCTCCGGTTTAGTTGAGGAAAGTTGTGATGTTGAGTTTGATGAAACTAATGGCTCCCAATAGGAGAGTTTTGGTCATGATGAAATAGATGATGAGCCTCTACGAGAAGCCATGAAGAACATGACCATTGGAGACATCAAGCCGAAAGTTGAGGAGAGCCATGATCAAGGGGGAGCTTCAAGTTCCAACATCAACACATCAATGGCGCCTCAAGTTGACGAAGAAGAGAAGGATGATCTCACAAGACACACAACATCAAGAAGAAGAAGAAGTCCATGATCAAGTCCAACCACAAGAGGAGCAACACGCATCACCATCGCAAAGTGCTTCACAACCACTTATGAGGCATGGACGCATCTCCAAGGCGCATCCGATGGACCAAACCATCGGACGTCCATCAAGGGGTGTAAGTACACGCTCTCGCCATTTCGCTTCATTTTGTGAACACTACTCCTTTGTTTCATGTGTAGAACCCACTCACATTGAGGAAGCACTCCAAGATCCAAATTGGGTGATGGCCATGCAAGAAGAACTCAACAACTTCATCCGCAATGAAGTTTGGGTGTTGGAGGAGCGACCCAAGGACAAGAACGTCATCGGAACAAAGTGGGTGTACCGCAGCAAACAAGACGATAATGGCGTTGTGGTCCGCAACAAGGCAAGACTTGTGGCCAAAGGGTTCTCGCAAGTTGAAGGACTAGACTTTGGGGAGACATTTGCCCCGGTTGCCCGGCTAGAAGCCATCCGTATACTTCTTGCCTTTGCATCACATCATAATATTAGACTTTATCAAATGGATGTGAAAAGTGCCTTTCTTAATGGTTACATTAACAAGCTTGTTTATGTTGAACAACCTCCCGGGTTTGAAGATCCGAGGAATCCTAATCATGTGTATAGGTTGCACGAGGCGCTCTACGGGCTCAAGCAAGCACCTAGGGCATGGTATGAATGACTACGGGATTTCTTGATCATGCAAGGATTCAAGATCGGGAGGGTGGACACCACACTCTTCACCAAAGACATCAACGGAGATTTATTTATTTGTCAAATTTATGTTGATGATATTATTTTTGGTTCAACTAACGAAGCTCTTAGCCATGAGTTTGGCAAAATGATGTCTAGGGAATTCGAGATGTCGATGATTGGAGAGCTCAACTTCTTCCTTGGTTTTCAAATAAAGCAACTTCAAGAGGGGACCGTCGTCTATCAAGAGAAGTACACCAAGGACCTCTTGAAGAAATTTGAGATGGGAGATTGTAGCTCAAGAAGCACTCCAATGGCAACAAATTGTCATCTCGACGCGGATAAGGACGGTAAACCTATTAATCAATCTAACTACCGTTCTATGATTGGTTCATTGCTTTATCTTACCGCATCTAGGCCCGATATCATGTTTAGTGTATTCTTGTGTGCTCCCTTTCAAGCGGCACCTAAAGAATCGCATCGGAAGGCGGTCTTTAGGATACTTCGGTATCTTAAGCATACCCCTAGTGTGGGCTTGTGGTACCCTAAAGGTGCAAAATTCCACCTCTTGGGATACTCGGATTCGGACTTTGCCGGATGCCGGGTGGATCGCAAGAGTACCTCTGGTGGGTGCCACTTGCTTGGGCGTTCCCTAGTATCTTGGTCTAGCAAGAAGCAAAATTCCGTCGCCTTGTCCACGGCGGAAGCAGAATATATTGCGGCCGGTGCATGTTGTGCCCAAATTCTTTATATGAAGCAAACCCTTTTGGACTTTGGTATTAAACTTGGTTGTGTGCCTCTCCTTTGTGACAATGAAAGTGCGGTTAAGATAGCTAAAAACCCCGTTCAACACTCCCGCACTAAGCACATTGATATTCGCCATCATTTCTTGAGGGACCATGAAGCTAAAGGAGACATCTCCTTGCGAGGTGTTAGGTCCGAAGAACAATTGGCGGATATCTTCACTAAACCACTTGATGAGAAAACTTTTTCTAGACTAAGAAGTGAGTTAAATGTGCTAGATGCATCAAACGTCATGTAAGTTGCCATGATCATGTAAGAATGCATCTCATATAGGTCTTGTCTAACTTTCAAAGGATAGGGGTGAGCAAGGGTTAGCTTGGGATGGAGGTTCTTTTGGGTTTCCCCAAGGCTTGGAAAGTGGCTCTCCCTGAAGAAGCCTTTGAAAGGTTCAAATTTGGCAAGATAAATTTACTTTATGTCTTGCATGATGCCTGCCATATAGACCTGCACTCATATTTAAATCTCTTGCATTATAAATTGTTTGGCATTGCATAAGGTAGATTGTCACAAAGGGGAACCCACCTCACGAGAAAGAGACTTGTTTGAAATGCAATATCTCAACTCATATGATGTGGGAAGAACAAAATGTTAGGTGCGTTAATGCCTAAAGGAACATGCTTTAAAGAGATAGAAGTCTTCATCCTCTAGCTCACAAAGCATGGGCCTTACATTTTATTTGGATATTTTCCTCCCTATTTTCTCGGTGTTTTATTCGCTTTAGGCTTAGCCAAGTTATTGGCAATTAGCATTTTTTTTAGGGGTGAGGGGTTGCCCAAAAAGTCCTAAGACATGTGTTTCTCATTGTTTGTTTGTTCGGTCAAAGGACATATATGGGATGTTGCTGTTTTGTAGTCATCGGATTATCCGATGCTTAGGCCAGGCCATCATCGGATCAGTTGGTGTTCAACAACCAAGGGTCAACTCACTCAGTATCTCAAATCAACCGACGAGTTCAATCTGAGAAACATTGGTCCATCCGATGTTCACTTTCTAGAACTGTGCTAAAATCCACCGATGCTATCCCTTTCCACGTCGGTCCATCCGATGTCAATGGTACCTTTTTAAATATCCTTATTGTGCCATTCGACCGATGCTCCTATCTTGTAACATCGGTCCATCCGGTGTTAATTTTTCGGCTAGGGTTTGGGACCCACTATTTAAACGCCCCTTCACCTCTCGGTTTTCTCTCTCCCCGACCCCGACGCTCCCTCACCTCCGGCCGATGCTCCTCTCACCCAAGCGCCACCACCGCCACCTCCGGCCGCCGCTGCCCTCCGGCCGCCGCCGCCCTCCGGCCACCGCCGCACCTCCGCAGCAGTGCCGCCGCCGCCGCTTCGTCCAGCACCGCCGCCGCCGCTTCGTCCAGCGCCGCCGCCGCCGCTCTCCTCCACCGCCGCTGCCACTCCACCCAAGCACCACCGCCGCCGCCCCAAGCTCAGGCGCCACACCGCCACCCTTGCCGTCGTGGTGCCTCCCTCTACGGCCGCCACTACGTCGCTAGGGTTTCTGGCCGCGACAAATCTTCACATTGTCGTTCCGTGCACGTGACATCGTCAACTTCATTCACCCGCATTGCCTCATCACAATGGCTCGTGACAAAAAGAACAAGGGCAAGGCCATTGCGGAGCCGGCCGCAAAGAAGCAAAAGCTTTCGAAGGAGGAAAAGAAGGCGTTGATGGCCACTCGCGCCGCCGAGGAGCGAGAGCGTGGCCGAGGAGGATCACTGAGGATCCGCGAGGCTCGTCATAGGCAGCCTCCCGTGCTAGATGAGTCCGAGGCAGAAGAAGAGCCGGAAGTGCCACTTGTTCGCCGGCGTTCAGCCAGGACCCGTGGGGGTCATCCGCCGGCAGTACCTCGTTCGAGACCCTCTCCTGCCGATCGTCTAGAGGGCAGGGCAGCCCAGAGAGCCGTCTACGAGTTGGACACCACCGTCTGTGTTGGTGAAGGTGTCCAGCTGACAGATTACAGGAAGATGAAGGCCAAGCAGCTCAGAAGACTCAGATGGAGCGTTTTGCTTGAGGAGTGGTTCCCACAGCCCAGAGAGGCACGTGTGGACAGCCGGTTCTGGACCTTGACTCAGGCGTCGCTGTACGAGACGTATAGATGCCGAGTCCATAAGCTCTTCTAGCACAACTTCTTGGACTGGGATCAGCTTGCTCTAGCAGCCGAGATGGAGATACGCCCCTACTTTGCGAGGTACATAGGGCTGGTGGAGCTGGTAACCTACAAGAGGAGTGCCTACGTAGAGGACTGGGTCCGCATATTCTACGCCACCCTCTACATCTCTGAGGGCCGCAGGTCTATAGACTTCATGTTCATGGGCCAGCACTATCACCTGACGAGACAGACTTTAGCACAACTGCTAGGAGTGGATCTCCACGACACTTGCCTGCACGAGAGAGTGTATGGACAGGCAGACCCGCTGAGGAGGCCGCTCACTGGAGGAGTGGCACCACCACTGGAGGAGATACGCTCTTTGTTTGCACCGTCCTTCTCTCCAGACCAGCCGAGGGTACCGACACTGTTGACTCCTGCTGCGCGCACAGTGCACCTTGCCTTGCGCCGCACTCTTTTGCCGAGGTCCGGATACCAAGAGGGGTTCACCAGCCTGCAGCAGACTCTCCTGTTCTACATCATGAACGGGATGGAGTTCGATATTGTGGACATCCTCATTTGTGAGATGGAGGACGTGATCACTGATGGAGTGGGCATGATGAGGCAGCTTGTGTTTGGACACTGGATCAGCTACCTGCTCTCCATGGTTGTTCCTGAGGAGTCTGCCGTGCGTGACAGTCTCATTGATGAGAGTGCCACACGATTCAGCTACTACCGTGCTCCAGCTCCTGGAGACCGCCGCCTTGGCCGTCCAGTCGAGCGTCAGGTCCGTTCTCGGCTATCTGAGGAGGATTGGTCTGACCTGGAGAAGGAAGACGAGAGGATTGCTCAGGTAGAGGCTCAGGGTGAGGACCTTCAACACATATGGTCCGAGAGCGATACAGATGACAGTGTTGAGGAGTACTTCCCACCTCCTCCGTCACCCAAGCAGCACGACACGGAGGCTGGAGGCTCGACCGTGCCCCCTCCTACTCCACCTCCTGTCTCAGAGGCACAGGTCTCTCAGCCGTCTGAGCTCACCTCCCTCCTCCAGCAGATGGTTGAGCAGCAGCGCCTGGACCGGCTTGTGGCTGAGCAGGCCCGAGCTGAGCAGGCAGCACGTCTTTTGGAGCTCCAGCAGCAGCAGGAGATGCAGTGCCAGATCGCCCGTGAGAGGCGAGAGGACACAGACCGGCTGACTGGGCTAATAGACCAGATGCACCAGCGCTCCCTCGACCAGTAGCAGCAAACGCAGCAGGCGATGATGGGCATCCTGGGGTTGATCACCAACCTCTACACCCGGACCGGGATTGCCCTACCGTCGCAGCTGCCAGGCGTTGCTCCACCCCCGCCTGTCCTTGCTCCAGCTGCAGCTCTAGTGCCGACCACGCCGATCCCGACGATCAGCATGTATCCACTGCTGGCTCCAGGCACACCGATCCACTCTCCGCTGCTGGCTACGATGTTGTTCCAGCAGACGCCGGCATCCGTTGTCAGTGCCCCGTTGCCAGCAGCTCTGACTCAGCAGGCACCGACAGCGGCTCCTACGGCTCCTACAGCTCCTTCCACTTCTACTCCAGCCTCAGCCGCAGCAGCAGGCAGCAGCTCCGACGACAGCACCCCCCCGGTGACCAGTTCGTCATCGCTTCGAACACTCAGGGTTCTTAGGTACTCGGATTCCTTTTTGGTATCTTGATGCCAAAGGGGGAGAAGAGTTAGAGAGTCAGGGGGAGGAGTGCTTAGTCTCAGGGGGAGTCCTAGCTGTAGGGGGAGTGATGAGTAGGTTTAGGCCCGATCTTCCGAAAGGTATGTCGATTGGGGTGGAGAACTCGACGTTGATGATCCGCGGCACTCGAGCGGTTCGAGTACCCCTGCAATCACTACACCACGGCTCCGTTGGTTATCAACCGTGCTGCACACGCTTGACCTCGCCAAGAAGGCTAATCCCTGCAAGTGCAATCGAGAACACGAGCAAGAACGTAGAAGACACGATCGGAAATCGCGAAATTGGGGTCTCACAAACCGTAGAACGGCGATTTTATTGATCTAAGCAAAACCCACCGAATATGACCGGCGGCTGCAGTATTTATAGGCTAGGGTTCGACCAAAACATGATTAGACGCGTCCCTAATGGACTCTTACGGGATACAAGGCCCAAAGGCCCGATTCGGTGGCGCAGCACCGGACAGAAATCTGGACTCGACTTGTTTCGACGATTCTCAATGACTCAGGAGGAATTTTGAGGTGGGACCAGAACCATTGGAAATTTTATCTTCTCCTCTTTCCGTGCATATGTAGAACGTCGAAAACGGAGTCCGTATGCCTCCTGGGCGTCTGTTTTAAGGTGGACTGCTCCTGGACTCCGAGTTGAACTCGAGTCCGAGTTGTAAACTATTTCCATCTACTTGTGGACGTCCCAGGTGGTTGTCCACGCTCCCAAGGCCTCCTTCCTTCACTTGTTGATCTTCTCCATTATTCCTAATAACAATTAAATCATCACATAGCAATCTATTCTCAAACTCACATGCAAAAGAAGTTAAGAACGAATTCACCTGCTGATTTAATAACCATGCCCGTGCTCTTGTGATTGGTCCTTGCAGTTCAATGCGCGTCTCTGCTGTTGTGATGTCCTCATCATCCTCCCCCTCTTGAATTGGAGTCGTCCTCGACTCAAGTTCATCTTCTTCTCCCAAGTACGGTCGCAAATCTGAAATGTTAAATGTAGGACTAACCCCAAAATCGGGAGGCAATTCAAGCTTATATGCATTATCATTAATCTTTTCAACGATCTTAAAAGGACCAGCAGCTCGTGGCATAAGTTTAGATTTTCTCAAGTCGAGAAATCGCTCTTTTCTCAAATGTAACCACACCAAATCGCCCGGTTCAAGTTTTACTTCTTTTCTACCTTTACTACCTGCAATCCTATACTTCTCATTCATCATTTCAATATTTTTCTTTGTAGTTTCATGCATCTTAAGAATGAATTCAGATCGTTGTGTAGCATCCAAATTTATAGTTTCAGAAGGAGGCAAAGGTAGTAAATCAATAGGAGCACGAGGATTGAAACCATACACTACCTGGAATGGACTTACCTTTGTCGTGGAGTGAACGGATCTGTTGTAAGCAAATTCTATATGTGGTAAACACTCCTCCCACAACTTCAAATTTGTTTTCAAGACAGCCCGTAACATAGTGGATAAAGTACGATTAACTACCTCGGTCTGTCCATCCGTTTGTGGGTGACATGTAGTTGAAAACAGCAACTTGGTTCCCAATTTATACCACAAAGTTCTCCAAAAATGACTTAAAAATTTTGCATCACGATCAGAAACAATGGTATTTGGCACACCATGTAAACGAACAATTTCCGTCATAAATAAATCAGCAATGTGTGAGGCATTATCATTCTTATGACAAGGTATAAAGTGTGCCATTTTGGAAAAACGATCAACAACTACAAAAATACTATCCCTCCCCCTCTTAGTCCTAGGCAATCCCAAAACAAAGTCCATAGAAATATCCTCCCAAGGTACACTAGGAACAGGAAGAGGCATATAAAGACCATGTGGGTTAAGACGAGACTTAGCTTTGTTGCAAGTAGTGCATCGTGACACGTAGCGCTCGACATCACGCCTCATCTTTGGCCAAAAGAAGTGTGTGGACAGCACGTCTTCAGTTTTCTTCACTCCAAAATGTCCCATCAAACCTCCTCCATGTGCTTCCTGCAAAAGCAATAGACGAACGGAGCTAGCTGGAACGCATAGCTTGTTAGCACGATAGAGGAGATCCTCTCGCAGCACATATTTATTCCAAGTTCTTCCTTCTCTACAATTTTCAAAAGCAACTTTGAAGTCCAAATCAGTAGGATATAATGCTTTAATTGTTTCCAAACCAAAGATTTTATGATCAAGTTGGGACAGCATGGTATAACGCCTAGATAATGCATCGGCAATGATATTTTCCTTCCCTTTCTTATGCTTAATGATGTATGGAAACGACTCTATGAACTCAATCCATTTAGCATGTCGTTTATTCAGATTGGTTTGACACTTAAGATACTTCAATGATTCATGATCGGAATGTATGACAAACTCCTTAGACCAAAGATAATGTTGCCAAGTTTGTAATACACGGACTAAGGCATACAATTCCTTATCATAAGTGGAGTAATTCAGAGAAGGACCATGAAGTTTTTCACTAAAGAAAGCAACGGGTTTACCTCCTTGTATGAGAACGCCTCCAATACCAATGCCGCTTGCATCGCATTCTAGCTCAAAGGTCTTGTCAAAATCAGGAAGTTGTAGTAATGGTGCTTGTGTAAGCTTCGATTTGAGAGCATCAAAAGCTTGTTGCTGCTGTTCGCCCCATCGAAATGGAACTCCCTTCTTCGTTAGCTCATGTAGAGGTGCTGCAATGGTGCTGAAATCCCGCACAAAGCGCCGATAAAATCCTGCAAGACCAAGAAAACTACGAACCTGTGTGACGGTAGTTGGGGCTGGTCAGCTGGTGATTGCTTCAATTTTTGCCTCATCCATCTCAATTCCCTGCGAGGAAACGACATAGCCAAGAAACGAGACTCGATTGGTGCAAAAAACGCACTTTTCGAGGTTACCAAACAAACGTGCATCTCTCAAAACAGTAAAAACAGCACGTAAATGATCAAGATGTTCATCATATGACTTGCTGTAAATGAGGATATCATCAAAGTAAACCACCACAAATTGTCCAATGAAAGCACGTAAAACCTCGTTCATTAATCGCATAAAGGTGCTGGGTGCATTAGTTAAACCAAAAGGCATGACTAACCACTCATAAAGTCCAAACTTGGTTTTAAATGCAGTTTTCCATTCATCTCCTAGTGCCATTCTAATTTGGTGGTAACCACTACGCAAGTCAATTTTTGTGAAGATGATAGCACCACTCAATTCATCAAGCATGTCATCTAATCGAGGAATAGGATAACGATATCGAATGGTGATGTTATTAATCGCTCGACAATCAACACACATGCGCCAACTACCATCTTTCTTAGGAACCAAAAGAACAGGAACGGAACAAGGGCTAAGGCTTTCACGAATGTACCCGCGGTCCAAAAGATCTTGGACTTGTCGCTGAATTTCCTTAGTTTCTTGTGGATTCGCCCTGTAAGCTGCACGATTTGGCAAACTTGCTCCTGGAATCAAATCGATCTTGTGTTCAATGCCTCTCATTGGTGGTAAACCAGGGGGTATCTCGGAGGGAAACACATCCTCAAACTCCTGCAAAAGGTTAGCAACAGCAGGGGGCAATGCAATAGACAATTCATGAAGTGAAAACATGGCTTCTTTGCAAACTAAAGCATAGCACATCCCCTTAGCATCGAATAAATCAGCAAGTTCAGATTTAGTTGCGAGCAATGATGGTGATTTTAACTTAATAACTTGCTGTTTTTCAGATTCTAATTTAGTTGTGTTGCCCTCACGAATTTTACTCTTCTCAAAATGCACAATTTCAGCAGGAGTCATGGGGAGCAAAGTGATTTTCTTTCCCTTATGCATGAGAGTATATTTATTGGTTCTACCATGATGAATAGCATCTGTATCAAATTCCCAAGGACGACCCAATAAAAGAGAACAAGCATCCATAGGAACAACATCAAAATCAGCAAAATCATGGTATGAACCAATTGAAAAATGGATTCTCGCTGTTTGTGTTACCCGAACCTTACCGCTGTTGTTGAACCATTGAATGTGGTACGGATGAGGGTGTGCTCTTGTTGTCAAACCGAGTTTCTTGACGACGTCCGTGTTTACCAAGTTATTGCAGCTACCTCCATCAATTATAGTGTGTACACGGCAGTCCTTGACGACGAGAAACATGTGGAAGAGGTTGTGTCGTTGTAGCTTGTCGTCGGTCTCCACTTTGGAGCTCAAGGCACGCTGCACAATGATGCTCCTATAGTTCTCCGTCGCCGCTGCACCAAGTACCTCTTCTTCGGTGTGTTCGTCATTTGGATCTGTAAAGTCAGTAGCAAGAGAATATTCATCTTCAACATCCGAAGTACTATCATACCCGCCATCGTCGCGTGCTATGTATGCTCGTTTGCTCGGGCAATCTCTCATCATATGACCAAGTCCCTGGCAGCGGTGACACTTAATGTCGGAAGTACGACCCGTAGAAGGAGTGGACGACGAAGGCTTGAATGATGTCGCCTTGCTGCCTTCCGGCACGCGAGAAGGTGGAGCAGCAGGTATAGTTCGTTGGCCGCCATTGGGTGGTGTAGTTGCTGCACGGGGGGCCGAAGATGGTGCTGTTTTGGATGGTGTAGTTGCTGCACGCGGCGTGAAGTTGCTCCTCGTGCGTTGTTGCTGTTGTTGTCGGCCCTGCAATTCTTTTTCTGCCAACATAGCAAGCTGAAACAATCTGTTAACAGTATCATATTCTTTGTAATCAACAATGTCCTGAATTTCACGCCTCAACCCCCCATAAAAACGAGCTATTTTATCATCCATGTCCTCCACTACCCCACAACGCAGCATACCCTTTTGTAACTCTTGATAATACTCCTCTACGGACATGTTACCTTGGTCTAAACGCTGCAATTTTTTGCGAAGGTCCCGCTGAAAAGATGGAGGAACAAATCGAACACGCATAGCTTCCTTTAATCTATCCCATGTTGGAGGATCAGTTCTAGTTTTAACAAGTTCATTCCACCATATGATAGCAAAGTCCTTAAACTCACTAGTGGCTTGACGAACTCTATGTTGTTCAGGAACAAGATGGGAATTAAATTTTTGCTCTACTGTCATCTCCCAATCAAGATAAGCCTCAGCATCATAAGCACCAGAAAAAGAGGGTATAGTAAATTTCACTTTAGCAAAAGGATCATCAGGAGGACGGTTATAATTGTTATGATTATTACCTCCCATACCTCGACGATAAAGTGGCAGTCTTGGCTGATTACTGTGATCTTCCAGTTCATCATAAGCATTGTCTTCTTGTCTTCCAGCGAGAGGCAACCGATCCTCAAAAGTATTCATCCGAAGAGCAAGGTCATCCAGTTTGCGAGTCAAGTTCGCCAATGACTCCTCCGTTGATGCGTTGTATTTGGCAAACATATCACGTAACTCAACATGTTGAACACATTCGTCATTATTTTCTTCTCCTGCCATTGTTAGTAAGAAACAAAAGACAACAAAAAAATGTTATCCCTATCAACTACAGTGACAATGTGGAAGGTGGAAGAAAAGAATCTCTCTCGCTCAAGCGTCTTACCACGCTCTTACAAGTGTTCTTACCGACACAGCAGGTGGTGTGGACGGTGAGATGAACCAATGAAGCGTGGGGTGATTGCAAAGGTACCTGTTATGCTCAAGAGAAAGGTGGAGCTTGGATGGTATAATATGGTGGCTAATAAGCAGAAAATCGTTAACAGCTAAACAAAGTTGAATAAGTATTCAATGTAGGAAACTGTTGCTGGTCAACTGAGTGCCCTAGAGCCTAGAACAACACAAGGAAGTATCAAGGCAAAAGAAAGACAGAATGATATAACCAAACAAACAGCACCAAGTGGTATAGGCCAATTGCTTTAATATGCGTGCTCTTCACTATTTTTTTTTCTTTTTTGTAATATTTTTTTGATATTTTTTCTTTACTCAGTAGCAAAAATATAGGAAGCACACAAATTTGCAGCTCAATTGGATGTAATATGCGGCCTATAGAAAATCAAAAAGGTTCTTTAAAATTCATGCTGAAACTTCGGAGGCCGGATAGCCTATCTTCCGAGGGGAATTTGGGCAATCTAATTTCACCGAACGCGGCTACGCCGCGGAAAATCAGATGCGAAATTTCGCGTAGATGAATTTGAAAAAAAAATTCGCCCGATTTCGAGTTCGTGTGCGAAAGTTATGGCCGTTTTAAGGTAGGCTGTCCGAGTTACGTTTTTTTTGGATGTTGATTCCAACTCGGTTTGAGAACAGAACTCGCAAACGGATACGAAAACGATCGGGAATTTGCACAGCAACTAATGGGGTGGTGTGTGATGATTCAAGGATGAATGGCACAAATATTTGTCACCTAATCTAGGGCTGGCGATGCGGGAGTTCACGCAAGGCGGCTAGCTAGGGCAAACCGATGAACGTGGCGGATCGGTTTGTTATTTAGGGATTGTGGAATAGGTGTCGAATAGCAAGAAAACAAGGACGAAACACGATAACTAGGACCAAAAAACACAAAGTTAAACCAGCAACAAGACTCAACCACACGAATGCAAACTCAACAATGCAAACTGAAAAACGAAACTGCAGGCACTATAGTCTGGGAAGCGGTAAAAACGATCTAATTTTTTTTTTTGTGGCTTTTTGTGGACTCTAGGTACGAAACAAAATCGATCTAATGGAAGGAAGGAAAACAAAGATACCTCACGGGCAACCTGGAAATCTGATACCAATTGATGAGTAGGTTTAGGCCCGATCTTCCGAAAGGTATGTCGATTGGGGTGGAGAACTCGACGTTGATGATCCGCGGCACTCGAGCGGTTCGAGTACCCCTGCAATCACTACACCACGGCTCCGTTGGTTATCAACCGTGCTGCACACGCTTGACCTCGCCAAGAAGGCTAATCCCTGCAAGTGCAATCGAGAACACGAGCAAGAACGTAGAAGACACGATCGGAAATCGCGAAATTGGGGTCTCACAAACCGTAGAACGGCGATTTTATTGATCTAAGCAAAACCCACCGAATATGACCTGCGGCTGCAGTATTTATAGGCTAGGGTTCGACCAAAACATGATTAGACGCGTCCCTAATGGACTCTTACGGGATACAAGGCCCAAAGGCCCGATTCGGTGGCGCAGCACCGGACAGAAATCTGGACTCGACTTGTTTCGACGATTCCCAATGACTCAGGAGGAATTTTGAGGTGGGACCAGAACCATTGGAAAGTTTATCTTCTCCTCTTTCCGTGCATATGTAGAACGTCGAAAACGGAGTCCGTATGCCTCATGGGTGTCTGTTTTAAGGTGGACTGCTCCTGGACTCCGAGTTGAACTCGAGTCCGAGTTGTAAACTATTTCCATCTACTTGTGGACGTCCCAGGTGGTTGTCCACGCTCCCAAGGCCTCCTTCCTTCACTTGTTGATCTTCTCCATTATTCCTAATAACAATTAAATCATCACATAGCAATCTATTCTCAAACTCACATGCAAAAGAAGTTAAGAACGAATTCACCTGCTGATTTAATAACCGTGCCCGTGCTCTTGTGATTGGTCCTTGCAGTTCAATGCGCGTCTCTGCTGTTGTGATGTCCTCATCAGGGAGTCTTTATCTATATCTTTTGTAATTTGGTGTTTTTGCTACTCATTTGCTATTCTCTGAGTATTAATGTGCCACTTATTCTTTTGAGTTTGATCGATTGAGCTTTCGCGTTATTCATCTCTTTTGAGTCTTATGCCATATCTTGTACTCATTGAGTATCGTACTATCAAATTCATTATTATTATGCTTCACTTGTTGTGTTGTCATCAATCACCAAAAAGGGGGAGATTGAAAGCATCTAGGCCCCCATGAGGTACAGTTTCGGTGATTAATGACAACTATTGAATTTTACTAATGAATTTGTGGATGCAAGGTCTCCCATATCACTCAATCAAATGACGTCTATATGAATATGAATATCAATTACTGATCATTGGAGACCCCTAAACAATCATTTTATGAGATCAATGAATGTTATGAAGACTAGAAGTAAAAGCTCATATGTCAAAGTCATTCAACCATAATTGACAACACTCAATGCTTGAAAATCATCAGAAGAATATTTGCAACAAATGTCTAAGAGGTCAATCGAGCAAAATACAAAATAATCACTTAGAAACAACTCGAAGCAAACAAAATCAACTCACCGGATCAACCGATGTTTCCAGAGAACAACACATCGGTCGAGTTGGTTCAGCAGAAGAAGAAGACCTCAGAACAAAGCACTCACCAGATCATCCGATGTTAAGGGCAATGTTACATCGGTCCATCAGTACAGTATGCAATATACTTGGACCAAGTGTGGCACCGGATCATCCGATGTACAACCTTTGAACACATCGGTCAATCACTCCAGTAAGCATCAAGTTTGAACCAATTCTGGAGGAAGTGCCACCGGATCATCCGATGAGAAGACAAATGCAACATTGGTCTAACAACGGTCATATCAGACACAATGACATCAGCCAATTTGGATTGGACCGATGATAAATGAAGGGGAGACATCGAATCATCCGGTGTTCGCAGAGCAGTGATATCAGCCTACTTTTCCAACAGCTATTTCGTGGAGGCTGGCTATTTACACCCCTTCAACCTGTCAAATCGACAAGTCCTGATCACCAGACATACTCTACACATCCTCAAGCATTCAAGACATTGAGCCATCACTTTTACATCTTTTAGACCACTTACACACCAAGAGATAGGCTAGAACTAGCTAGAGAGAGAGCTTGTGTGCCTCCATTCTTGGTGAGTGGAATCTCTAGTGTAGTGAGAGTTGTAAGGGAGTGTGCCTTGGTGTTTGTAACTGAGAGAGACTTCTGGATCTTTCCAAGAAGATTGTGGAAGCCTGAAGGATTCAAGTTGTACAAGGCTTGAGCTCCACCTTGCCGAGGTTGGCAAACAGAGAAGAATAGTGAAGATCCCTAGTCTCGGTGACTTGGGTGTGGCTATAGCCTTTGGTGGGTGCCACAACATAGATGTAGGAAGATCTTGACGATCTTGCCGAACCACGGGATAAATCCTCGTGTCTCCTCGAGAGTTTGCATTCTCTTCCTCTCCTTTACACTTATGCATTTCGTATATCGCAAAGTCACTATTCACTTGAATGCATAGGTTGTTTGCGTAGGAATTGGGCTCTTAGTAATTAAGTTTTATTGCTTTAATTTTTGAAAAGAAGTCCAATTCACCCCCCTCTTGGGCATTCGATCCTTACACCTTAGTTGAAGATGTGCTCAGTTGGAGACATCGCCGCGGTGAAACCTCAGTGGGTCCGATATACTAATAGTCCCTTTGTAAAGGCTATTTTGTGATCTCCAGTGTAATTGACGTAAGGGAGGTTCTTTAGTCGCCGACGGGTGATGAAAAATCGCAAACACGTGATTAAAGTGGTACAAACTCTACAGAGTATTAAAACTATCATGATAGTCGTGCTCCCGGTTAAGAGCACCAGATGACCTGTATGATTAGAGGAAAACCTGGGATTCGGATGATTTGGTATTGGGTATGGTTTGGTACTGGTTATGAGATGGTATTATGGTTTATGGCAATGGATATGGTTATTGGTAATGAGAAATCTGGAATATGGATGATGGTAATGAAATATGGACTGGTATTATGATAACTACATGGTTTATGACGAGTTTACTTCACATACATATAAGATACTACTTTTCAAATGTTTTAATGTACTTTTCAGCACTTAGCCTTTGTTATATTCGTCATTTGAATCAGCTACATGTCATACTTTCCACACTTGCTGAGTACGACATGTACTCACCCTTGTAATTCCCCCCACCAACAGTTGAAGGTCAAGATTGGGAGTATAACGGTGATAATGCGGAGTTCTATGTCGTGTTTGCCGTCAGCTTTGCCTGTGGTGTGGCTTGGAGCCGCGCTACCCTATTGCTTAGCTGCCTAGTTGCTTTAATTAGCTTATTTCTGCTGCATCAGTTCAAACTTGTCATTATTATTCATTAGAGCTTGTATTCGAGGATATTATGAATTGTATAATAAAAGTGGTTAATTAATCTTGTTCTGTGGTAATTTTTTGTATATCTTTTTGTGAATGCACTCATGTATGTGTGTTGAATGTCCTGGGCACACATATGTGTTACCTTGGTTCATTTTTGGAACCGGGTGTCACACATAGGACTGCAAGAAAGAGGACGTCCAAAAAACAACTGATATGCTACAGGTACCTTAAGTAGACCCGCACGCTGCCCACACTCGCAGCAGACGACGGCGTTGTTGCTGTGGCGACAGGAAACCACTTGAAGTCTTGCCCATGGGACCCCTTAGAGGCCCCTTGGTAGGTGTGGCCAACTTGTTGGGCATGCCTACCACTTAGTCGCAGGATGTCGATGGCGGGCCCCCTGAGAGGTTTCGGAGATGGATGCTCCGGCGGTGCCCACCATCAACGTACGGAACGTCGATGGCGGGCCCCCTAGGGGGCGCCGGACTTTGAATTGATATGTGTGAGCATCATCGAAGAGGTATTCGGCTACGATGGCGACAAGTCAGTCGTTGAGCTAGGCGGTGCCCACCCTCAACTTTAAGAAACGTCGACAGCAGCCCCCAGAGAGGTGCCCAAGCTGGATGCTTCGGCGACGCCCATCATCAACGTGCGGAAGGTCGACGGCGGGCCCCCTGGAAGGTGCCGGAGCTGGATGCTTTAGCAGCGCCCACCATCAACAAGAAGAGCGTCGACGGCGGGCCCCCTAGGGGGTGCTGGAGCTGGATGCTCCGGCAGTGCCCATCATCAACAAGAAGAACGTCGATGGCAGGCCCCCTAGGTGGTGTCGGAGTTGGATGTTGTGGCAGCGCCCACCATGAAATCTATGAAACATCAGCGGCGGTCCTCTTGGGTAGTGCCGGAGCTGGAGGCTCCGGCAGCGCCCACCATCAACGCTAAGAAACGTCGACAGCAGGCCTCTTAAGCGGCGTTGAAGCTTGATGCTCCAGCGGCACCCACCATCAATGGTAAGAAACGTCGACGGCGGGCCTCCTGGGTGGTGTCGGAGCTGGATGCTCTGACGACGCCCACCATAAACACTATGAACGTTGACGGCGGGTGAAGGCGCAACTTCTTGAGAGAAAAGGCCTCCCACCTGTCGCCAAATGTCGAAGTGTTTCCGCGACACTTCTCTCGGACTTTCTTTGAGAGCAGCCCGCTAAGGTTCTTGATCGGCAGGGCTTAGTCCTCAGGCGAGGTTGCGCGTATGAGAGATTGGTGAGATGGTGGTTTTACGTGGTTCGAACTGCCGGAGCGTAATACTTACTCCATGGTGTGTGTTGTATTGCTAGAGAGTGTCCTCTCTTAGGTCTGAATGGTTTTTAGAGTCCGTCCTGAAAGTCGCGTAGAGGGGGGTGAATAGGCAATAATACCTGAAATGGCTTAATCAAACGAGATTAAATTCCTGAGACCGGACTTGTTTGGACAGGGCCTGACTAGTCCGCTCAACACATGGTGAAAACCTAAAAACTTGATTTCTACAAGTTGTTTGCAGAATTTAGATTCACCAAAGGTATATGCAATGTTTAACAACCTAGTAAAACTTAGATTAACAAGTGCAAGCAACTAGGTTGCAAGATTTCAATTAAGATCAAGATGAAGAACAAGATGAAACCTAATAGCAATTCTAGTGATCACGAAATGTAAAGAGACAAGTGAGATAATATTTATCCCGTGGTTCAGCTCCACGAAGAAGCCTACATCCACGTTGAGAAGTCCACACAAAAATCGGGTCTCACTTGACCCTCTTCTCACCAAGCCACCACAATGGTCGGCTTGGTTTCCACTATATCAAAGGGTAATCACCAACTTTGATTGGCGCTGCTCACAAGTTGAGACTCCCACGAATTAATACAGCAAGAAGCATTTGAAGCTCAACTCACACAAGCCACAAAACACAACACAATGTGCGAGAGATCAAACTGAGAGCCAAAGCGCGATGATCTTCCTTCACTCTCCTTCTCAAACCCTAATCTCTTCAAGATTTGGTCTTAGAGCGCTACTAGGACGAGTAGAAGGCTTTGGATGGCTCTAGGTCAGTTGTGGCGGCGCTAGGGTTCAAGTCATGTCAAATAGGGGTCGGGGTCTCGGCAACTAACCGTTGCCACCAGGCCAAACACGTACTAGTCCGGCCCTATGCCATAGAGTAGTCCGACCTTCTGGGACCATCGACAATTTCACGTCATCGATCAACAAAACAGATGACATGCGCGCCAATGTTTGAATTTTAAACGGCCACTGACAACATGAACTAGTCCGGCCAACAACGGACTAGTCGCAAGTCGGACATAATGGTTTAGTCCGTCCCATAATGGACTAAACTTGGTATACTCGGACTAGTCCAACCACAAGGGCGGACAAGTCCGGTCTTCTAGGGTTTTGCTTGATTTCTCACACTAAGTCTCAAACGGACTAGTCCGTGCCACAACAGACAAGTCCGAATTCTTCCAGAATGCTTTGGTCCGTCCCAAAACTGACTTCTCTGGGGGTACGGACTAGTCTGGCCTCTGTGGCGGACAAGTCCATCCTCCCAGGACTTAGCTCCATATCTGCTCACCAAGGGAAGAACGGACTAGTCCGTACCCATACGAACAAGTCTGAACTCATCCAGAGACGTTTAATCCGACCCAAAACATAAACTGGCTACCTCGGAGTAGTCCGACCAGGAGCCCGGACAAGTCTGGCCTTTTAGGGTTTTCTCTCATTTTCTCTTCTCACTTAGGTTTTTCTCTTAACCACCACTTTGCGCCCTCTAGAATGATCTCAATGCACATGATAGAACCACCCTCACACATGATAGGGCTCGTCTAAACTCAACACCATAGAAACCCTAATTTCTAAGATTGAGTCTTTGACACCCGTTTCAACCTTTTCCTTTTTGAGGGATTTAGTCTCCTTTCAATATCACACATGTGTTTAAGATCAACTTAGCTCATTAGTCTCTTAACTGTCGTCATCAATCATCCAAAACCCACGGGGATGCCTAGATGCACTTTCAATCTTCCCCTTTTTGGTGATTGATGACAACACATTAAGCTTCGACAAAAAGGATAATATTTTTTTCATAACATGTATATGTATGAGTAACTCCCCCTCAATGTATGCATCATGAGTAAGAGAAATTGAGAGAGTTCTCATACATATACATGTTATGGTGGGATGCCTAAGTGATGTGCTCATAAATTGTGATAAAGCAACAAGTATGCAAGATAAACATGTAATTCAAGCAATCACAATTTAGACATAATACATGAGAAACATAGATTAAGTCTTACATCAATTGAAAGGAGAGTTTTAAAACATAGTCCATAGTGGATCAAAAGAGACAATGACATAAAAACTATCTAAGTACCCCCTTCCAATCCCCCCTTTGGCATCAAGACACCAAAAAGGAAAAGAGAGGAGGAGAGCCCTAAGATCTATTCTTCATCATCGTCTTCTTCGTCATTGTCTCCGCCTTGCCTTTCACTGTCGCTCTTCGTGGCCTCCAGATCATCGTCTTCTTCCTCGGATGGAGCCGCCGTGGAGGTGCTAACATCACCAAACTGAGCTAGTTCTTCAGCGGTGAACTTCGGGAATGGAGTCACCTCTCCATCACTCTCTGCGGTGGGAGACATGGGGACTTCGAGCTTGTCACACATCGCCTTGATATACTTCTCTTGGCGACGCTCCATATGATGTTGCCGAACTTCCGCCTTCTGACAAGAGGTGAAGATTGCCTTGAATCACTTGAAGAAGCCGCTACAGGACTGTGATGGAGGAGGTGGAGGTGGCACAAAATGAGAAGATGAAGCAGGAGAATCCACACTCTTCCTTCGAGGGGCAGCTGGCTCCGGAGGTGGGATTTGAGGATGAAGTCTTCGGTGAATAATGTCCTTGTTGAAGGTAAGCCCAGACACCTTCTCGATCATGAACATGATGTAGGGAGCGTAGCCACATGATCGATTAGGAGTGTGAGAGATGTTGAAGATGTCATCGAAGATATAGTCCACCATGTGGAATCGGACATCTCTATCAACAAACACCATTAAGTGTCTCAAGTTTCTTTTAATAATGCCTGCATCTCCATCTTTGGGGGCAATGGTCTTCCGGAGCACACGGTTGAGGACACTATAGAACGGATTGATGTTCCTTATATGTCCTGACTTATATGGTATATGACTTGGATACATGTAATCCAAGGTGTCTCGATCAACTGGCTTTAAGTTGGAGATGATGACCTCGTTCTCCAGTTGATCTTCCAAGTCAAGGAACTGAGCAAACTCCCAATAAGTGGTGGAGTATTGCTCTCCATGGGTCATCCACGTGATCTGACGATCTCCATCGATGTGGAAGTAGACGGTGGAGTAGAACTGGGAAATAATATCCACATTCAATCATATTGGAAAGCCAACAGCTTCTTCAATCCATGACGCTCTATGGCCTCAATCATAGCATTGAAGGCCAAGTGATCCTTTTGGGCCATGTAATCCTAATCAATCCATTGTGCATCTGTCACTTGCGTCTGCTTGGACATGTAGACTGTCTTATAGTAGTCACAGTGGAAATCACACCAGAAGCGAGGATCTGCGGTGCTCCTCTTGCGTTGATACAAATTGATCTTCCTTAACTTCCTCGCCTTTTCAGCCCCTTTGCCTTTGAAAATGTTAGCATCAAAAGTAGCTGAACGATTGGGATTCCTAGCAGGGAAAAACATCCTTAAGGGGCCTATGGGTTGAGACAGCCCCTTCTTTGCCTTGCTTGCAGGCTTCTTGACACTAGGAGCCTTCCTCTTGGGTGCCTCAGTCACTGGTGCCTTTCCCTTGTCTTTGGAGCTCTTGGCTTCCTGAGTTCTGGCTTTCTCTCCCATGGTCACAAGCCTCTTCTTCTTTGGAGCTACCTCGGCTGCAGCTGAGTTGTGTGCCTCCCTTTGATTCTTCTTAGCATTCCTTGCCTCCGACAGCGATTCCAGGTATGCTATGGCAAGTTCGCGCTCCTCGCGGGCACAACGATGAACTTCTCACCTTCCCGCCTCGACCTCGGGATCAGAAAGGGGAACGTAGTCGGAATCCGACATTGTCACTGATAAGAGATGCAAAGAGAGAGTGTATGAGTCCAAGGAAGTGGAACATTGTGTTAGAATTCACAAAATCGATCAAGATTAGGGTTTTCACTATGTAACCCGGACCTGTCCGCCCAAGTGTTGGACTAGTCCGCATGTGTCGGACTTGTCCGCCCTATGGTCGGACTAGTCCGGTGCACACAGTCAGAACCCTAATCTTGAGAAATCTTGCAAAATATACAGATCCGACCACAAAATTTGAGGGATATGATCACAATAATATAGGGAACAACTTTTGTGAAGAAGTTTCTATCAAAAGATCTAAAAGAATTCAATTTCGAAGGTTTTAGGGTTAGGTCAAGAATACCTCTTCAAATCTTCGAATCGATGCAATGTGGATGAGGAATCGACCTAGGATGGTTGGGGAAGAGTTGTCACGCACCTTGGGGTTTCACTCCACGGATTGGAATCAAGATTTGGTGGAGGGAATCAAAAATCGCCGAGTCGGGGGCGGTTTTCGTGGGTTTTGAGGAGAGAGAGCGTCTGAATGGGAGTGAGGAGGTCGAAGGCTCCCTGAGGATGCTAAGTCCCCAGGAGCCAGACTAGTCCGGTTGGAGACCCGGACTTGTCCGGCTGACGGACTGGGTCCGGACTTCTCTGAACAGCCGGACTAGTTCGGTCAAGGGGCGGACTAGTCCGGTTCAAAAGTTGAAAACACATATATATTGAGTTTTCAACAGAGATTTGATCCTTTTGGACTAGATTTTCACAAAAGATCTTTGTAAACATGGTCAGTAAGCAGTCAACAACCAAACTATGACAATAATTCACAAAGATTCAATAATTTCAAAAGAATTTGTAGAAAATTGAGGGGGGGGGGAGTTTTTTGCAAGCATGTGTGAATTTTAAAGTAACAATCAGATGTGCAAGACTCAAGCCACATTTCGAGAATCTAAGATATTGAGCTCACTCCTAAGTTAACAAAATATTTTCTCATCTAAGGGCTTGGTAAAAATATTGACCAATTGTTTTTTGGTTCTCACATGGGAAATTGCTATGTCTCCTTTGATGGAGTGATCTCTTAAGAAATGGTGGCGGATATCGATGTGTATGGTCCTTGAATGTTCAACTGGATTGTGGACTATTTTGATGCCACTCTCATTGTCACATAGGAGGGAAATATGGTTTAAGTTTATGTCATAGTCCCTAAGAGTTTGTCGCATCCAAAGAAGTTGTGCACAACAACTTCCGGCGGCGACATACTCCGCTTCGGCTCTGGAAACAACAATGGAGTTTTGTTTCTTTGAGGACCAAGACACTAGTGATCTACCAAGAAATTGGCAAGTTCCGGAGGTACTCTTACTATCAACTTTGCACCCCGCATAATACGCATCGGAATATCCAATGAGGTTAAACTTAGAGCCCTTGGGGTACCAAAGTCCTAGGCTTGGTGTGTGAACCAAATATCTAAGAATTCTCTTAACGGCGGTCAAATGACAAACCTTAGGAGCAGCTTGAAATCTAGCACACATACAAACACTAAGCATGATATCGGGCCTAGATGCACATAAGTAAAGTAATGAACCTATCATGGAGTGATATACCTTTTGTTCCACATTTGTACCATCTTCATTAAAATGGATATGCCCATTGGTTCCCATTGGAGTCTTGATGGGTTTGGCTTTGTCCATGTCAAATTTCTTAAGTATGTCTTGTGTGTACTTAGTTTGACTAATGAACGTGCCTTCCTTGAGTTGCTTCACTTGAAAACCTAGAAAGAACTTCAACTCCACCATCATGGACATCTCAAACCTCTCGGTCATTATCTTTGAAAACTCATCACAAAAGGCTTTGTTAGTAGAACCAAATATAATGTCATTGACATATATTTGGCAAACAAACAAATCATCATTGAAATGTTTAGTGAATAAAGTGTAATTTGCCTTCCCAATTTTGAAACCATTTTGAGTTAGGAAGTCTCTAAAGCACTCATACCAAGCTCTACGAGCTTATTTGAGGCCATAGAGAGTCTTACGTAATTTGTACACATGGTTTGGGAATTCTTGATATTCAAAACCGGGGGGTTGCTCCACATACACCTCTTCCTTGATTGGACCATTGAGGAATGCACTCTTGATGTCTATTTGATATAGCTTAAAATCATGGTGAGCAGCAAAGGCAAGTAATATGCGAATTGATTCAAGCCTAGCTATGGGAGCAAAGGTTTCATCGAAATCCAAACCTTCGACTTGTGAATAACCTTTGACCACAACTCTTGCTTTGTTCCTTATAACCACCCCGTGTTCATCTTGCTTGTTGCAGAACACCCACTTGGTGCCTACAACAATCGCATTAGGCCTCTTCACAAGCTCCCACACATGATTTCTCTCAAAGTTGTTGAGCTCTTCTTGCATGGCCATCACCCAATATGGATCTCGTAGTGCTTTTTCAACCTTGTGAGGCTCCAAGGAATAAACAAAAGAGTAATATTCACAAAAAATTGCAACACGAGATCGAGTAGTTACCCCCTTGGAGATGTCTCCTAGGATGTTGTCAACGGGATGATCCCGTGGAACGCTTTGATGTACACTCGGGTGTGGTGCTTGAGGTATTGAATCTTCATCTTCGTCTTCCTCATTTTCATTGCCTCTCCCTTGATTGATGCCGCCATTTTCATCTTCTTGGAGTGCATCTTGGGGGACTTGTGCTTGATTGTTTGAGTAAGAGCTTGCTTGATGGGTAGGATGATCACTTGAGTCTTGAGATTGTTCTTGTGGTCGAATGTCTCCAAGTGCCATCCTTCGTATCACCACTTGTGGAGTTTCTTCTTGATCTAGCACATGACGATCAACTTGCTCCACTTGAGAGCCATTAGTCTCATCAAACACTACGTCACATGCTACTTCAATAATTCCGGAGGATTTGTTGAAGACACGATAGGCGTAAGTGTTTAAGTCATAGCCAAGCAAGAAACACTCATTGAACTTAGAAGTGAACTTCGAATTCCTAGGCTTCTTGTTGAGGATATATAATTTGCTCTCAAAAACACTAAAGTAAGAAATGTTGGGCTTGTTACCAGTTAGGAGCTCATAAGACGTCTTCCTAAGAATGCGGTGAAGATACAACCGGTTTATGGCATGGCAAGCAGTGTTAATCGCTTCCGCCCAAAACTGGCTCTACGTCTTGTATTCGTCAAGCATGGTTCTTGCCATCTCGATGAGGCTCCTATTCTTCCTCTCAGCCAACCCATTTTGTTGAGGGGCGTAGGGGGCCGAGAACTCATGCTTGATCCCTTCTTCATCCAAAACCACTTCAACTTGAGTATTCTTGAATTCGGTGCCATTGTCACTCCGTATGGCCTTGATGCTTAAGAAAAACTCATTTTGAGCTCTCCTCAAGTATTTCTTGAGGACAACTTGAGTCTCACTCTTATCATGCAAAAAGAATACCCAAGTGAAACGTGAAAATTCATCAACAACAACAAGACCATATTTGTTACCGCCAGTACTAATGTAGGCGATTGGACCGAAGAGGTCCATGTGTAGAAGCTCCAACGGTCTTGTTGTTGTCATGATGTTCTCGGATGGATGTTGGGCTCCAACTTGCTTTGCGGCTTGGCATGCGCTACACAGCCTATCCTTTTCAAACACAACATTCTCCAAACATCGGATTGAAAGTGCATCTAGGCATCTCCGTGGTTTTGGATGACTGATGATGACAATTAAGAGTCTAATAAGCTAAGTTGATCTTAATCACAGGTACAATGATCGAAATTAGATGAAACCTTTCAAAAAGTAAAAGGATATAACGGGCGTCAAAGGCTCAAGAGTAGAAATTAGGGTTTCTATGAAGTTGAGCTTATATGAGCCGTGTCATGTGAGGGTGGATGTATCATTCTAAGGGGTTCAAAGTGTTGATTGAGAGAAACACCTAAGTGAGAAGCCAAAAATGAGAAAAGACCCTAGGAGGTCGTACTAGCACGTACCTCAAGGCCGGACTAGTCCGGTAAGGCATACTAGTCCGTTTTGAGACGGACCAAACGTCTCTGGAGTGACTCTCAGCGATTTTGGAGCTAAGTCCCAGAAGACCGGACTTGTCCATTTTTTGACGGACCAAAGCTCTGTGGAAATGTTCGGACTTGTCCGTATGGGTACGGACTAGTCCGTTTGAGATTTAGTGAGATAAACCGAGAGAAACCCTAGAGGGTCGGACTAGTCCTCCCCCTGTGGCCGGACTAGTCCGGGCCTACCCAGATGAGTTCGTTTTGGGACGGAATAAACCCTTCTGTCCTACTTTGGACTAGTCCGTTTAGGAACGGACTAGTCCATTGTTTAGTGACCATTTGAATTTGAAAATTTGACGGGTAGCATGACGATTGTCGCGCAGTGTGGCTGTTGTCGGGACCTGACCAGAGGTCAGTGGTCCCATTGGGCCGGACTAGTCCAGGGCTAGTGGCTGGTCTAGTCCGCGCTTCTGCTGAGGTCAGCAGAAGGGGCTCGAGACCCTATGAAAAAGGGACCCCAGCCTCATGTGAACAAGTCCTGAACCCTAGCGCCGCCACAAGTGACCAAGAGCCTTCCAAAGCCTTCTACTCGTCCTACTAGTCCTCTAAGACCAAATCTTGAAGAGATTAGGGTTCGAGGAGGAGAGTGAAGGAAGATCATCGCGCTTGGGCTCTCGGTTTGATCTCTTTGCACATTGTGATTGTGTTTTGTGGCTTGTCTGAGTTGAACTTCGTGTGCTCCTAATTGTATTGATCTGTGGGAGCCTCAACTTGTGAGCAGCCCCATCAAACTTGGTGATTACCCATTGATATAGTGGAAACCAAGTCGGCCATCGTGGTGGCTTGGTGAGAGAAGGGTCAAGTGAGACCCGATCCTTGTGTGGACTTCTCAACGTGGATGTAGACTTCTTCGTGGAGCTGAACCACGGGATAAATCTTGTCTCACTTGTCTTTTACCTTTTGTGATCACTAGTATTGCTATTAGGGTTCATATTGTTCATATTGCCTTTCACTTTTGATCTGTGTTAAAATCATGTGATCTAAGTGCTTAAATCTTCCAATCTTAGTTGTACCAAGTTACTAGACATTGTTTACATCTTGGTTGAATTAAAATTTTGCAAATAACTTGTCGAAACCAAGTTTTTAGGTTTTCTCCCCGTACTGAGCGGACTAGTCCGGCCCTGTCCAGACAAGTCCGGTCTCAGGAGTTTAATCTTGTTTGATTAAGTCATTTCAGGTCTTATTGCCTATTCACCCCCCCCCCCTTTAGGCGACTTTCAATTGGTATCATAGCAGGCTTCTCCACAAGAGTCTAACAACTCGGGGAAGTAATGGCCGGAAGGGGTGACAACGAGGTTCCGGTGATCGTCGATAACACCAAGACGAAGAACATCGATGTTCTTCAAGATGATCCAAACGACGACGAAGAAGTTCGGATGCTCAAGGCACCGCTTCGTGAGAAGCTCAATGTGCTCAAGAAGAAGATCAAGCCAATTGCTCCAATCAATGTCGACAATGGGAGTAGTTCACAAGACTACTCCCAGTATCCTTACAATTATGAGCAACTTACCGCGAGCAACCATTATTTGTCTATTCCCATTGGCAAACCTCCTCAGTTTGACAGAAATAATTACTCTATGTGGAAGCATAATATGAAGATGCACCTCATATTCTTAAACCCTAGCTTGTGGCAAATTGTTATGACAGTTGTTCATCTTCCGAAGAATGAGAAAGACATCACTCCGGAACAAGCCGTTCTTCTCCATCGCAATGTCAAGTCGTTGGAGTGATTACCTCCTCATTGACTCGAGAGGAGTTCAACTGCATTGAAGGGTTAGAGGTTGCCAAGGAGATATGGGACACCCTCAAGACGGCGCATGAAGGCAACCACATCATTAGGGAGGCGAAGATCGAGATGATCGAAGGAGAGCTTGGGAGGTTTACCATCATGGATGGCGAGTCCCCTAAAGACATGTACGACCGCCTCAAGGCTCTCATCAACAAGAGTCGGTTTTATGGAAGCACCCGGTGGACCGATCATGAGGTGGTAAAGAGGATGATTCGAGCATTCATGCCTCGAAATGTCACTCTTTTCTCACAAATTCGTGAAAGTCCGGGGTTTCACAAGATGACCCCCGAAGAAGTGCTAGGGGGAATCATCAACCATGAGATGATGGAGCAAGAAGCTATGTTATACAACGATCTACAAAAGCTTTCCTCCTCCAAGAAAAGGGATGTCGCATTCAAGGCAACATCCTCAAGTTCACAAGAAAAGAAAGAGAATGATGAAGAGAGTCCCGATACCGATGAGGAAGAAACTCTCTTCATCAACAACTTTAAGAGGATGTTTAGAAAAAGGAGGGGGAGCTACAAAAATGAAAGAAAGAGTAAATACAAGCCCAAGACAAGATCAAAGAGGGCTTGCTATAATTCTGGGGAGTATGGCCACTTCATTGTGGATTGTCCACATGAATAAAACAAGAAGAAGAAGGAAGGCAAGTCCAAAGAGAAGAAGTACTTTAAGAAGAAGAAGCAATCCTTACATGCCCACCTCAAAAAGGAGTGGGATTCAAATGAGGAATCCTCCTCTGATGAAGAAGAGAAGATAACAACCATTGCTATGAAGAAGACAACTACGGAAAACAAGCTCTTCCCCAACTTGGAGACTTCAAGGCCAACGTGTCTCATGGCCAAGAAGGGAAGAAAGAAGGTTAAATCTAAATCCTCTTCTTCAATTTCTTCTCATGATGATTTTGATAGTAGTAGTGAAAATGAACATATGCTTAAAGACATAAGTAAAAGTACTTTGAAAAGATTGAGATTGTTGACGGAGGAAATATTTGAGAAGGAAGGGCTCATCAACCGTCAAGAGGACATGCTCATCCAACAAAAGGAGAGATGTCAAGAGGTTGAGGAGCTCTTGGAGCTTGAAAGATAAAGAAGCAAGGCACTTGAGCGTGAACTCGCTTTGAGCAAGGAAACTTGCTCAAACCTTGATAACACTACAATTGTGCTCAAGGATGAACTTGTTAGTTTGACACAAGCTAACAAGATCCTTGAGACACAAGTGAAGTCTCTCAAGGTCAATGCACCTTCTTCCTCTACAAGCTCATCTTCCAAAAATGTTAAATCTGAAGCATCTCAACCTTGTAAATGCTCAAACTTGATCATAAAGCTTAAGATGAGCTTAAGTTGGCACACACCAATCAAGCACCAAAGGGTGGCATCTTTAACAAGGAGAAGGTGGCATATGAACATAGTACATATACGAACACAAGACATCCCCTTGTCAAGGATGGTCTTGGTTATTATAGAGAGATGAGACAAAGCGCAAAAACTCCCAAGAATGGCAAAGACTTGATTGTTTTTGTCAAAGGAGGCTCATACAACAATAAAGGGAAGAACATTGCTACTTCACCCAAAATGCCTAAGAAAGAACCTCATCCATTGTTCCATGATTTCGATACATCATATGTTTTATTGAGGAACAAGATTGGAAATGCCTATGCTAGGTATGTTGGGCCACACCGTAGGAGTCCTAAACCTTGTGTGTGGGTGCCCAAGTGCCTCTTTACTAACATCAAAGGACTCAACACCGCTTGGGTACCTAAAGCCAAGGCTTAAACATTTCTTGTAAGCATACTCCTCTGGAGGAACCAAATGGGTTCTTGATAGCGGGTGCACTAATCATATGACCAGAGAGAGGAAGATGTTTCTGGAGTATGAGATAAATGAAGATCCAAGTGAAGGAATCTATTTTAGGGACAATAGCCAAGGAAAAACCCTTAGCATCGGTAAAATTTATATATCCCCTAATCACACTCTATCAAGTGTTTTACATGTTTGATTCACTTGATTATAATCTCTTGTCCATATAACAACTATATGACAAAGGTTATAATTGTTTATTCACTAATGAGGGCATGATCGTCACAAGGAGGAGCAATGGCTCCATTGTCTTTAAGGGTGTACTCAAGGGAAAGCTCTATCTTGTGGATTTTTCCGCGAATAAAGCCCAACTTGATACATGCTTAATTGCAAAAACTAACATGGGATGATTGTGGCATAGAAGGCTAGCCCATGTTGGGATGAGGAATTTGCAAAAACTCCTTAAGAGCGAGCACATATGTCGTTTAAAGAATGTTATGTTTGAAAAGGATAGACCATGTAGCGCATGTCAAGCCGGAAAACAAGTTGGAGCACCACATCCATCCAAGAACATTATGACAACATCAAGACCATTGGAGCTTCTACACATAGATCTCTTCGGTCCAATTGCCTACATAAGTATTGACGATAACAAATATCGTCTTGTTATTGTTGATGATTTTTCACGTTTCACTTGGGTATTCTTTTTGCATGATAAAGGTGAGACTCAAGGTGTCCTCAAGAGGTACTTGTAGAGAGCTCAAAATGAGTTCTTCTTAAGTATCAAGACCATAAGGAGTGACAACGGCATCGAATTCAAGAACACTCAAGTTGAAGAATTTTTGGATTAGGAAGGCATCAGGCATGAGTTCTCAGCCCCCTACTCCCCTCAACAAAATGGGGTGGCCGAGAGGAAGAAAAGGACATTAATTGAGATGTCAAGAACCATGCTTGATGAGTACAAGACGTCAGACCGGTTTTGGGCGGAAGCGGTCAACACCGCTTGCCATGTAATAAATCAGTTGTATCTTCACCGCATACTAAAGAAGACGTCTTATAAGCTCCTAACCGGTAACAAGCCAAACATTTCCTACTTACGTGTTTTTGGGAGCAAATGCTACATTCTTAACAAGAAGTCTAGGGCTTCGAAGTTCGCTTGTAAGTCCGATGAAGGTTTCTTGCTTGGTTATGACTCAAACACTTACGCCTATCGTGTCTTTAACAAATCCTCCGGAATTGTTGAAGTAGCACGTGACGTAGTGTTTGATGAGACTAATGACTCCCAAGTGGAGCAAATTGATCGTCATGTGCTAGATCAAGAAGAAGAACCACAAGTGGTGATAGGAAGGATGGCACTTGGAGATATATGACCACAAGAACAACCTCAAGATGCAAGTGACCATCCTACACATCAAGCAAGCTCCTCCTCAAATGATCAAGATCAAGTCTCCCAAGATGCGCTACAAGAAGATGAAAATGGAGGCATCGATCAAGAGGGAGACAATGAGGATGAGGAAGACCAAGATGATGACTCAAGACCCCAAGCGCCTCACCCAAGAGTGCATCAAAGCGTCCAACGGGACCATCCCGTTGACAATATACTTGGAGACATCTCCAAGGGGTAACTACTTGATCTCGTGTTGCAAACTTTTGTGAACATTACTCTTTTGGTTCTTCCTTGGAGCCCCACAAGGTTAAAGAAGCACTACGAGATCCGGATTGGGTGATGGCCATGCAAGAAGAGCTCAACAACTTCGGAAGAAATCAAGTATGGGAGCTTGTGAAGAGGCCTAATGCGAATGTTGTAGGCATCAAATGGGTGTTCCGCAACAAAAAAGATGAGCACGGGGTGGTGACAAGGAACAAGGCACGACTTGTGGCCAAAGGGTACTCACAAGTCGGAGGTTTGGATTTTAAAGAAACCTTTGCTCCCGTAGCTAGGCTTGAATCAATTCGTATATTACTTGCATTTGCTACTCACCATGATTTTAAGCTATATCAAATGGACGTCAAGAGCGCATTCCTCAATGGTCCAATCAAGGAAGGTGTATGTGGAGCAACCCCCCGATTTGAGGATGAAGAATTCCCAAACCATGTGTACAAATTGCGTAAGGCTCTCTATGGACTCAAACAAGCTCCTAGAGCTTGGTATGAGTGCCTTAGAGTTTTTCTAACTCAAAATGGTTTCAAAATTGGGAAGGCTGATTACACTTTATTCACTAAGCACTTCAATGATGATTTGTTTGTTTGCCAAGTACACACAAGATATACTCAAGAAGTTTGACATGGACAAGGTCAAACCCATCAAGACTCCTATGGCAACCAAGTGTGGACCAAAAGGTATATCGTTCTATGATAGGCTCATTGCTTTACTTATGTGCATTTAGGCCCAATATCATGCATAGTGTTTGTATGTGTGCTAGATTTAGCTGCTCCTAAGGTGTGTCATTTAACCGTCGTTAAGAGAATTCTTAGATATTTGGTTCACACATCAAGCCTAGGACTTTGGTACCCCAAGGGCTCTAAGTTTAACCTCATTGGATATTCCGATGCGGATTATGCGGGGTGCAAAGTTGATAGGAAGAGTACCCCCAGAACTTGCCAATTCCTTGGTAGATCACTAGTGTCTTGGTCCTCAAAGAAACAAAACTCCATTGTTGTTTCCAGAGACGAAGCGGAGTATGTTGCCGCCGGAAATTGTTGTGCACAACTTCTTTGGATGCGACAAACTCTTAACTTGCGCCATATTCCCCTCCTATTTGACAATGAGAGTGCCATCAAAATAGCCCATAATCCAGTTGAACACTCAAGGACCAAACACATTGATATTTGATACCATTTCTTGAGAGATCACTCCATCAAAGGAGATATAGCAATTTCACATGTGAGAACCGATAAACAATTGGCCTATATATTTACCAAACCCTTAGATGAGAAAAGATTTTGTGAACTAAGGAGTGAGCTTAACATTTTGGATTCTCGAAATGTGGCTTGAATCTTGCACATCTGATTGTCATATTCAAAATTCACACATGCTTGCGAAAAACCCATCCTCCTAAATTTTCTACAAATCATTTTGAAATTATTGAATCCTTGTGAACAATGGTCATAGTTTGATTGTTGATTGCTTATTGACCATGTTTACAAAGATCTTTTGTGAAATCTAGTCCAAAAGGATCAAATCTCCACTGAAAACTCAATATATAGGAGTTTTCAGCCTTAGGACCAGACTAGTCCGCCCTACGACCGGACTAGTCCGGTGGCTCAGAGTAGTCTGGACCCAATCCGTTGGCCGGACAAGTCCGGGTCCCTGATCGGACTAGTCTGGCCCTTGGGGACTTAACCTCCCCAGGGAGCCCCCGACCTCTCCACTTCCTCTCAAACCATCTCTCTCCAAAAACGCATGAAAACCGCCCCTAAACGACGATTTTTGATTCCCACCAACAAATCTCGACTCCAATCCATGGATTGAAGCCCTAAGGTGCTAGGGAACTATTCCCCAAGCATCAGAGGCCGGTTCTTCATTCACATTTCATCGATTTGAAGATTTGAAGAGGTATTCTTGACCTAACCCTAAAACCCTTGAAATTCAATTCTTTTGGGTCTATTGATAGAAACTTCTTCACAAATGTTGTTGTGCACATCATTGTGATCATGTACCTCCATTTTTGTGGTAGGATCCGTAGTTTTTGCAAAATTTCTCTAGATTAGGGTTCTTGCTGTGTGAACCGGACTAGTCCGGTCGAAGGGCGGACAAGTCCGATTTGCTACGGACTAGTCCGGCCCCTGGGCGGACAAGTCCGGGTTACACAGTGAAAACTCTAACCTAGGTTGATTTTGTGAATTCTACCACTATCCCTTAACTTCCGTTGACTCATACACATTCCCTTGCTTCTCTTATCAGCAACCATGTCAGATTCCGTGTATGCTCCACTTTCTGACTCTGAGGCCGAAGCGGGAAGGCAAGCTCTTTACCGCCGGAGACGCGAGGAGCAGGAAACGGGCTGAGAAAGCGAGAAAGCTCCGGAAGATAAATGTCTATCAGCAAGACAGGAGCACAGTGGATCCGCGCTTCTGGTGTGACTTCCACTGTGACTACTACCGGATTGTCTACATGTCAAAGCAAACCCCGGTCACCGATAATCAGTGGATTGACGGGGACTACATGGCTCAGAAGGATCGCATGTCCTTCAATGCTGTGATTGAGGCCATAGCGCGCCATGGTCTGAAGAAATTCATGGTCTTTCAGTATGACTGGAATGTGGAAGTTATTACTCAATTATATTCCACTATCTACTTCCACACTGATGGGGATAGGAGGATCACCTGGATGACCCATGGAGAGCAATACTCCACCACCTACTGGGAGTTTGCTCAGCTCTTTGACTTAGAGGATCAATTGGACAATGAGATCATTATCTCCAACTTAAGTCCAGTTGATCGCGATACCCTGAAGTACATGTATCCTAGTCATGTACCCTTTGAGGCCGAACATATAAGGAACATAAAGCCCTTCTACAGTGTCCTCAATAGGGTGCTCCGGAAGACCATTGCCCCCAAGGATGGAGATGTGGGGATCATTCAAGGAAATCTGAGGCACGTGATGGTACTCATTGATAGAGATGTCCGCTTCAATGTGGTTGACTACATCTTCGACGACATCTTCAACATATCCCATACTCCAGACCGATCATGTGGATACGCTCCTTACATCATGTACATGATCGAGAAGGTCTACGGACTCAACTGCAAGAAAGACATCACTCACCGGAGGCTTCGACCTCAACTCCCTCCTCCGGAGCCTGCTGCCCCTAGGAGGAAGAATGCGGATCCTCCCGCTTCTTCCTCTCGCTTTGTGCCATCTCCTCCGCCACCTCCGCCTTCATCACAATGCGGGAGTGGATTCTTGAAGTGTTTCAAAGCTCTTTTCTCCTCTTGTCGGAAGACAGAAATTCAACAACATCGCATGGAGCGTCGCAACGAGAAGTATCTCAAGGCGATGTGTGACAAGTTGGACATCCCTATGTCTCCTGCCGAGGAGAGTGATGGCGAGCTCACTTCATTACCAGAGTTCACCGCCGAGGAGCTTGCTAAATTTGGTGTAGATGGTACTTCCACCGCGGTCCTGTCCGATGATGAAGCTCATATTGATCCGGAGGCCACGTAGAGCGATAGCGGGCACCAAGGCGGAGACGACGACGACGACGCAGATGATGATGACGAGTAGACCTAAGGGTTCTTCCTTCCTTCTTCTCCTTTTTAGTGTCTTGATGCCAAAGGGGGGGAGATTGGTGGATATGACACTTAGATAGGGGGAGAGTTCTACTTAGGGGGAGAGCTATACTTAGTTATATGAGGGAGAGATTGATTGATCCAAGATGGACTTATGTTTTTATGTTTAAAAATCTCACTTCAATTGTTGTAAGACTTAATTCATGTCAACTGTGATGTTATGCTTGAGTTACATGTTTACCTTGCATATTTGTTGTCTTATCACAATTTATGAGCACATCACTTAGGCACCCCACCATAACATGTATATGTATGAGAACTCTCTCAAATCTCTCTTACTCATGATGCATACATTGAGGGAGAGTCACTCATATAAATACATGTTATAAAAAACAAATCATTATCCTTTTTGTTGAAATCTTAATGTGTTGTCATCAATAACTAAAAAGGGGGAGATTGAAAGTGCATCTAGGCATCTCCGTGGATTTTGGATGATTGATGACGATAATTAAGAGTCTAATGAGCTAAGTTGATCTTAAGCATAGGTACAATGATTGAAATGAGATAAAACCTTTCAAAAAGGAAAAGGATATAACGGGTGTCAAAGGCTCAAGAGTAAAAATTAGGGTTTCTATGAAGTTGAGCTTATATGAGCCGTGTCATGTGAGAGGGTGGATGTATCATGTACATTGAGATCATTCTAAGGGGATCAAAGTGGTGATTGAGAGAAACACCTAAGTGAGAAGTCAAAAATGAGAAAAGATCCTAGGAGGCCGGACTAGTCCGGCTAGGCACACCAGTCCGTTTTGAGACAGACAAAACGTCTCTGGAGTGATTTTCAGTGATATTAGAGCTAAGTCCCAGAAGACCGGACTTGTCTGTTTTTGGATGGACCAAAGCTCTCTGGAAAGGTTCAGACTTGTCCGTATGAGTACGGACTAGTCCGTTTGATACTTAGTGAGATAAACTGAGAGAAACCCTAGAGGGCCGGACTAGTCCGCCCCATGTGGTCGGACTAGTCCGGGCCTACCCAGATGAGTCCGTTTTGGGATGGACTAAACCCTTTTTTCCTACTTCGGACTAGTCCATTTTGGACCAGACTAGTCCGTTGTTTAGTGAACGTTTGAATTTGGAAATTTGGCGGGTAGCGTGACGATCGTCGCGTAGTGTGGTAGTTGTCAGGACCTGACCAGAGGTCAGTGGTCCCATTGGGTCGGACTAGTCTGGGGCCAGTGGTCGGACTAGTCCGCCCTTCTGATGAGGTCACCAAAAGGGGCTCGGGACCCCTATAAAAAGCGGACCCCCGGCCTCATTTGAACAAGTCTTGAACACTAGCGCCGCCACGAGTGACCAAGGGCCTTCCAAAGCCTTCTACTCATCCTACTAGCCCTCTAAGACCAAATCTTGAAGAGATTAGGGTTTGGGAGGAGAGTGAAGGAAGATCATCGCGCTTGGGCTCTCGGTTTGATCTCTTTGCACATTGTGATTGTGTTTGTGGCATGTGTGAGTTGAGCTTCGTGTGCTCCTCATTGTATTGATCTGTGGGAGCCTCAACTTATGAGCAGCCCCATCAAACTTGGTGATTACCCATTGATGTAGTGGAAACCAAGCCGGCCATCATGGTGGCCTGGTGAGAGAAGGGTCAAGTGAGACCCGGTCCTTGTGTGGACTTCTCAACGTGGATGTAGGCTTCTTTGTGGAGCTGAACCGCGAGATAAATCTTGTCTCACATGTCTTTTACCTTTTGTGATCACTAGTATTGCTATTAGGGTTCATATTGTTCATATTGCCTTTCACTTTTGATCTTTGTTAAAATTCTATGATCTAAGTGCTTAAATCTTCCAATCTTAGTTGTACTAAGTTACTATACATTATTTACATTTTGATTGAACTTAAATTCCGCAAATAACTTGTCGAATCCAAGTTTTTAGGTTTTCTCCCCATCCTGAGCGGACTAGTCCGGCCCTGTCCAGACAAGTCCGGCCTCAGAAATTTAATCTTGTTTGATTAAGTCATTTCAGGTCTTATTGTCTATTCACCCCCCCCCCCCCCCTCTAGGCGACTTCCACGGATGCACTCGACCTTAAGGAGTTTTTGCAAATTCCTCATCCCAACATGGGCAAGCCTTCTATGCCAAAGTCATCCCATGTTAGTTTTTGCAATTAAGCATGTATCAAGTTGGGATTTATCCGCAGAGAAATCCACAAGATAGAGCTTTCCCTTGAGTACACCCTTAAAAGCAATTGAATCATTGCTTCTCCTTGTGATGGTCACACCCTCATTAATGAATAAACAATTATAACCTTTGTCACATAGTTGTGATATGGACAAGATGTTATAATCAAGTGAATCAACATGCAAGACATTTGAAAGAATATGATTCGGGGATATAACAATTTTACCGGTGCTATCAGAGTGTTAATACGACACTTCCCCCAGATATTTTAAGGAGCAGCCCGCGGAGGTTCTTGTTCGGCGGGGTTAGGCCTAAATCAAGTGTTTGATCGTGCGACAGAGTATGACACGATGGTTTTTACGTGGTTCGAGCCGCAAGAAGCATAACACCCTACTCCACAGTGGGTGGTATTGCTAGTATGTGTGTATGTGTGAGTTTGATGTTGATCCTTTGTAACGGTGGCGGTCCGGGCCTTTTATAGCTAAGGTCGGACGCCTTACAAGTGGGGTCCGGGGCCCGACAGGTGGTCCCAGAGCGATCTTATCCTAAAGATTTAAGCCTTCTTGCATAAGCTTGCTCCTACCATGGACTTGAAGACTCGCCGTCCTGCCGCCTAAGTCGTCAGTAGCCCATGCGCCGTTGCTGACAATGGTAGGGGATGTCCTGTCCAACTGTCTCTGTCGCCGTAAGCTACCCACCTGGCGGGGTGGGATAGGCATGCAGCGTCTTCACTGGGTTGCGATTGGTCGTAGCGGAACCTGACATTAGGCGTGCGTCGCGCCATGTGTCTACAGAAGTCGCGTATCTTCAATCTTTGACAGGGACAAGGTGCACCGCTCTCTTAACTCCCACGTCCCTTTGTCCAGGGCAAGTGGCTGGACTACGTGACAGCTTGGGAGCTCATCTCTGTAGAGGAGGTCAGGTCCTGTCTTGCAGACCACATGGTAGCATGGGAGCTCACCTCCGCAGAGGGGGTCAGGTCTCGTCTTGCGGTCCACGTGGCAGCTCGGGAGCTCACCTCTGCGGAGGAGGTTAGGTCCCGCCTCAGGGAACACGTGGCAGCGCCGGAGCCCGCCTATATGGGAGATGGCCCGTCTGATGTGTTGGACCACGTGGCAGCTCTGGAGCCCTGTCTGACGGGGGAGAGGATCCTTCCCGGCTAGACACGTGGCCGCTTGGGAGCTCGCCTTTGAGGGGGAGTTGAACATTTCCTCAGGGTCTCTTGCAGGTATCCCGGACCCCGTATCTGAGACCGACGGGTCCGGATCTTCTGAACAAGTGGCGCCCTTGGACCCTGCCTCTGTAGAACGTGGGGTACCTAGGTGACTCTAGCTTGTGCGCGAGGGTACCCGATATGTCGGGTACTGACAGGTGCTAAGGATTTTTCCTTGGCTATTGTCCCCAAATTAGATTCCTTCACTTGGATCTTCATTTTTCTCATACTCCACAAACATCTTCCTCTCTCCAATCATATGATTAGTACATCCGCTATCAATAACTCACTTGGTTCCACCGGAGGAGTATGCCTAGAAGAGAGATTTAAGCCTTGGCTTTAGGTACCCAAGCGGTGTTGGGTCCTTTGATGTTAGTCAAGACGCACTTGGGCACCCGCACACAACGTTTAGGACTCTTGCGGTGTGGCCCAACATACCTAGCATAAGCTTTACCAAATTTGTTCCTTAACAACACATATAAGGCATCAAAGTCATGGAACAATGGGTAAGGTCCTTATGCATTTTAGGGCATGTAACAATGTTCTTTCTCTTATTGTTGTATGAACCTCCTTCGACCAAAACAATCGAGTCTTTGCCATTTTTTGGGAGTCTTGGCATTTTTCCTACTCTTCCTAGAATAGCCAAGACCATTCTTGACAAGGGGATGTCTTGTGTTGATATATGCACTACGTGCATATGCCATCTTCTCCTTGTCAAAGATGTCACCTTTCGGTGCTTGGTTGTTTTGTGCCAACTTAAGCTCATCTTTAAATTTTATAATCAAGTTAGAGCATTTGCAAGGTTGAGTTGTTTTGGTTTTGATATTTATGAAAGGTGAGCTTGTAGAGGAAGAAGGCGCATTGATCTTGAGAGACTTCACTTTTATATCAAGGATCTTGTTAGCCTTTGTCAAGCTAATAAGTTCATCCTTTAGCATAATTGTAGTGTTCTCAAGGTTTGAGCAACTTTCCTTGCTCAAAGCGAGTTCACGCTCAAGTGCCTTGCTTCTTTCTCTTTCAAGCTCCAAGAGCTCCTCAAACTCTTAACATCTCTCCTTTTATTGGATGAGCATGTCCTCTTGAAGGTTGATGAGCTCTTCCTTCTCAAATATCTCATCCGTTAACAACCTCAATCTTTTCAAGATACTTTTGCTCATATCTTTAAACATATGTTCATTTTCACTATTACTATCAAAATCATCATGAGAAGAAATTGAAGAAGATGATTTAGATTTAACCTTCTTTCTTCCCTCCTTTACCATGAGGCAAGTTTGCCTTGAGTTCTCCAAGTTGAAGAAGAGCTTATTCTCCATAGTTGTCTTCTTCATAGCAATAGTTGTTATCTTCTCTTCTTCATCGAAGGAGGATTCTTCATTTGAATCCCACTCCTTTCTAAGGTGGGCATGTCTCAATTGCTTCTTCTTCATGAAGTGTTTCTTCTTTTAAGACTTGCTCTCCTTCTTCTTCTTGTTTTCTTCATGTGGACAATCCACAATGAAGTGGCCATATTCGCCACAATTGTAGCAAGCCCTTTTTGATCTTGTCTTGAGCTTGTCTTTGCTCTTGCCTTCACAATTATAACTCCCCCCTCTTTCTTCTCCACATCCTCTTGAAGTTGTTGATGAAGAGTGTCTCTTTATCATCGGTGTCGGGGCTCTCTTCATCACTCTCTCCCTTTTCTTGATATCTTGAGGATGTTGCCTTGAATGCAACATCCTTTTTCTTGGAGGAGAAGAGTTTTTGAAGGTCGTTGTAGAACATAGCCTCTTGCTCCATCGTCTCATGATTGACGATTCTCCCTAGCACTTCTTCAAGAGTCATCTTATGAAATCCCGGACTCTCACAGATTAGTGAGCAAAGAGTAACATTTCTAAGCATGAATGCCTGAATCATTCTTTTTACCACTTCGTGGTCCGTCCACCGGGTGCTTCCATAAGATCGACTCTTGCTGATGAGGGTCTTGAGGCGGTTGTACATGTCTTGGGGAGACTCACCATCCATGATAGTGAACCTCCCAAATTCTCCTTCAATCATTTCGATCTTGGCCTCTCTTATGACACGGTTGCCTTCATGTGTCATGTTGAGCGTGTCCCATATTTCCTTGGCAACCTCCAACCCTTCAATGCGGTTGAACTCCTCTCAAGTCAAGGAGGAGGTTATTACCCCAACGGCTTGAGCATTGCAATGGAAAAGGACAGCTTGCTCCGGAGTAATGTCTTCCTCATTCTTGGGAAAATGCACACATGTCAACACAATTTGCCACAAGCTAGGGTTTAAGGAAATGAGATGCATCTTCATATTATGCTTCCACATAGAGTAGTCATTTCCATCAAACAGAGGAGGTTTGCTAATAGGAATGGATAAGTAATGATTTCTGGTGGTCAATCGTTCATAATTGTAAGGATATCGGAAGTAGTCTTGTGAACTACTCCAGTTGTCGGTGTTGATTGGAGCGATTGGCTTGATCTCCTTCTTAGGGACGTTGAGCTTCTCACGAAGCCGCACCTTAAGTAGACGAACTTCCTCGTCGTCATTTTGAAAGTGCATCTAGGCATCCCCGTGGGTTTTGGATGATTGATGACGACAATTAAGAGACTAATGAGCTTAGTTGATCTTAAGCACAGGTATAAGGATTGAAATGAGATGAAATCCCTCAAAAAGGAAAAGGCTAAAACGGGCGTCAAAGACTCAAACGTAGAAATTAGGGTTTCTATGGTTTTGAGCTTATATGATTCGTGTCATGTGAGAGGGTGGTTGTATCATGTGCATTGAGATCATACCAAGGGCCTCAAAGTGGTGGTTTAGAGAAAAACCTAAGTGACAAGCCTAAATGAGAAAAAACTTAGGAGGTCGGACTAGTTCGGGCCTAAGGGTCGGACTAGTCCGGCCATGGCAGACAAGTCCGTTTTGAGACGGACCAAACGTCTCTGGAGTAAATCTGAGTGAATTTGGAGCTAAGTCTGTGAAGTCCGGACTTGCCCGTTTTTGGACGGACCAAAGCTCTCTGGAGTAGTTCGGACTTGTCCGTTTTGGGTATGAACTTGTCTGTTTGAGACTTAGTGTGGCAGACCGAGAGAAACCCTAGGGGTCGGACTAGTCCGCCCCTGTGGCTGGACTAGTCTGGGCCAACCCAGAAAAGTCCGTTTCGGAACGAACCAAGCGGTTCTGTTCCACTTCGAACTAGTCTGTTGTTAACCAGACTAGTCTGTTGTCTAGTGACTGTTTGAATTTGGAAATTTGGCGGGTATCATGATGATCGTTGCTCAGTGTGGCAGTTGTCGGGAACTGACCAGCGGTCAGTGGTCCCATAGGGCTGGACTAGTCCGGGGTCTGAGGCCACACTAGTCCGCCTCTTTGCTGATGTAAACAAAAGGGGCTCGGGGCCCCTATAAAAAGGGGGCCCCCAGGCTCATTTGAACAAGTCTTGAACCCTAGTGACGCCACAAGCATCCTAGAGCCTTTCAAAGCCTTCTACTCGTACTACTAACCCTCTAAGAGCAAATCTTGAAGAGATTAGGGTTTGGGGAGGAGAGTAAAGGAAGATTATCGCGCTTTGACTCTCGGTTTGATCTCTTGCACATTGTGTTGTGTTGTGTGGCTTGTGTGAGTTGAGCTTCGTGTGCTACTTTTGTATTGATTTATGGGAGCCTCAAGTTATGAGCAGCCCCATCAAACTTGGTGATTACCCATTGATATAGTGGAAATCAAGTCGGCCATTGTGGTGGCTTGGTGAGAGAAGGGTCAAGTGAGACCCGGTCCTTGTGTGGACTTCTCAACGTGGAGGTAGGCTTCTTCGAGGAGCTGAACCACGGGATAAATCTTGTTTCACTTGTCTTTCGCTTTTTGTGATCACTAGTATTGCTATTAGGGTTCACCTTGCTCTTATTGACTTACACTTTGATCATAATTGTGAACTTGCAATCTAAGTGTTTAAACTTCACAATCTGAGCTTCACAAGTTTACTACATATTGCTCATATCTTTTGTGAACTTTAATTCCGCAAATAACTTATAGAAATCAAGTTTTAGGGTTTCCACCCTGTGCTGAGCGGACTAGTCCGGCCCTGTGCAGACTAGTCCGGTCAGAGGAATTTAATCTTGTTTGATTAAGTGATTTCAGGTATTATTGCCTATTCACCCTCCCTCTATGCGACTTTCAATTGGTATCAGAGCAGGCTTCTCCCCAAGAGTCTAACAACTCAGAGAAGTAATGGTTGGAAGGGGTGACAACGAGGTTCCGGTGGTCGTCGATGACACCAAGACAAACAACGTCGATGTTCTTCAAGATGATCCGAATGAAGACGGAGAAGTTCGGATGCTCAAAGCACGGCTTCGTGAGAAGCTCAACGTGCCGAAGAAGGAGATCAAGCCAATTGCTCCAGTCAACATCGACAACGGGAGTAGTTCACAATACTACTCCCGGTATCCTTACAATTATGAGCAACTTACCGCAAGCAATAATTACTTGTCTATTCCCATTGGCAAACCTCCTCAATTTGATGGAAATGATTATTCTATGTGGAAGCATGATATGAAGATGCACCTCATTTCCTTAAACCCTAACTTGTGGCAAATTGTAATGACAGGTGTTCACCTTCCCAAGAATGAGGAAGACATCACTCCGGAGCAAACCCTTCTTCTACATCGAAATGCTCAAGCCATTGGATTGATTACCTCCTCATTGACTCGTGGGGATTTCAACCGCATTGAAGGGTTAGAGGTTGCCAAAGAGATTTGGGATACCCTCAAGACGGCGCACGAAGGCAACCGCGTCATAAGAGAAGCAAGATTGACATGATCGAAGGAGAGCTTGGAAGATTCACTATCATGGAGGGTGAATCTCCCCAAGATATGTATGACCGCCTCAAGACTCTCATCAACAAGAGTCGGTCATATGGAAACACCCTGTGGACCGACCACGAAGTGGTAAAGAGGATGATTCGAGCCATGTGTACAAATTGCATAAGGCTCTCTATGGACTCAAACAAGCTCCTAGAGCTTGGTATGAGTGCCTTAGAGACTTTGTAACTCAAAATGATTTCAAAATTGGGAATGCGGAGTATACTCTATTCACTAAGCATTTTAATAATGATTTGTTTGTTTGTCAAATATATGTCGATGACATTGTATTTGGTTCTACTAACAAAGCTTTTTGTGATGAGTTTTTCAAGATAATAACGGAAAGATTTGAGATGTCCATGATAGGGGAGTTGAAGTTCTTTCTTTGTTTTCAAGTGAAGCAACTCAAGAAAGGCACGTTCATTAGTCAAACCAAGTACACACAAGATATACTAAAGAAGTTTGACATGGACAAGGCCAAACCCATCAAGACTCCTATGGCAACCAACGGGCATCTCGATCTTAATGAAGATGGTCCAAGTGTGAACCAAAAGGTATATCGTTCCATGATAAGCTCATTGTTATACTTATGTGCATCTAGGCCCGATATCATGCTTAGTGTGTGTATGTGTGCTAGATTTCAAGCCGCTCCTAAGGAGTGTCATTTGACCGCCGTTAAGAGAATTCTTAGATATTTGGTTCACATACCAAGTTAGGACTTTGGTACCCCAAGGGCTCTAAGTTTAACCTCATTGGATATTCCGATGCGGACTATGCGGGGTGCAAAGTTGATAGGAAGAGTACATCGAAAACTTGCCAATTCCTTAGTAGATCTCTAGTGCCTTGGTCCTCAAAGAAACAAAACTCCATTGCACTTTACACAGCCGAAGCGGAGTATGTCGCCGCCGAAAGTTGTTGTGCACAACTTCTTTGGATGCGACAAACTCTTAGCGACTATGGCATAGACTTGCGCCATATCCCTCTCCTATGTGACAATGAGAGTGCTATCAAAATAGCCCACAATCCAGTTGAACACTCAAGGACCAAGCACATCGATATTCGCCACCATTTCTTGAGAGATCACTCCATCAAAGGAGATATTGCAATTTCCCATGTGAGAACCGATAAACAATTGGCTGACATCTTTACCAAGCCACTAGATGAGAAAAGATTTTGTGAACTTAGGAGTGAGCTAAATATCCTATATTCTCGAAATGTGCCTTGAGTCTTGAACATCTGATTGGTATATTCAAAATTCACACATGCTTGCGAAAAACTCATCCTCCTCAAGTTTTCCACAAATTATTTTTGAAATTATTGAATCCTTGTGAATCATGGTCATAGTTTGATTGTTGATTGCTTACTGATCATATTTACAAAGATATTTTGTGAAATATAGTCTAAAAGGATCAAATCTCCACTAAAAACTCAATATATAGGAGTTTTAGGTTTTAGGACCGGACTAGTCCGCTCCATTGCAATGGACTAGTCCGGTGGCTTAGGTTGTCCGGACCCAGTCCGGAGTCTGTACAAGTTCGGGTCCCTGACCAGACTAGTACGACCATTGGGGACTTAACCTCCCCAGGGAGCCCTCGACCTCTCCACTTCCATTCAAACACTCTCTCTCCAAAACACTCGAAAACCGTCTCCCAAACGGCGATTTATGATTCCATCAACAAAATCTTGATTCCAATCGGTGGATTGAAGCCCCAAGGTGCTTAGTAACCTTTCCCCAAGCATCGGAGACCGATTCCTCACATTTCATCGAATCAAAGATTTCAAGAGGTATTCTTGACCTAACTCCAAAATCCTTGGAATTTAATTCTTTTGGGTCTATTGATAGAAACTTCTTCACAAATGTTGTTGTGCACATCAATATGATCATGTAGCTCATTTTTTTGGTAGGATCCGTAGCTTTTGCAAAAAAATTCTTAGATTAGTGTTCTCGCTGTGTGAACTGGACTAGTCCGACCTAGTGCGGACTAGTTCGGCTCCTGGGCGGACAAGTCCGGGTTACAAAGTGAAAACCCTCACCTAGGTTGATTTTGTGAATTCTACCTCTACCCTTTAACTTCCTTGACTCATACACATTCATTTGCTTCTCTTGTTAGCAACCATGTCAGACAATGAATATGTTCCTCCTTCCGACTCCGAGACTGAAGTGGAGAAGCAGGCTCTCTTTCGCCGGAAGCAAAGATAGGATCAAGAAATGATGGTTGTGTACTTCGCCTCTTAGAGGGCGAAGAAGACGCAGTGTGAGGAGCACAACTCTGCTGCTGTAGAGGCTGCCCCGAAAAGAAAGAGACTTGTGACCTTGGGTGAGCAAGCCAAGTCTCAGGGGGCAAGGACCTCCAAAGATAAGGACAAGGCCCTTGTAGATGCTGCACCCAAGAAGAGGGTGATAGTGGCCAAGAAGGTTGCAAGCAAAGTAAAGAAGGGTGCCCATCAACCCATTGGCCCCTTGAGGATGTCCTCTCCTACACGGAACCCAAACCGTACAGCTGTCTTCGACGCCAACATCTTCAAGGGAAAGGGAGCTGAGAAGGCACATAAGCTGAGGAAGATCAATGTTTCTCAGTGTGACAGGAGCACAGTGGATCCCCGGTTCCGGTGTGACTTCCACTGTGACTACTACAGGACGATCTATATGACCAAGCAGACTCCTGTCACAGATGCTCAGTGGATCGACTGGGACTACATGGCCTAGAAAGATCATCAAGCCTTCAACGTTGTGATTGAAGCCGTCGAGAGGCACGGCTTGAAGAAGTTCATGGCCTTCTAGTACGACTGGAATGTGGAGGTCATCACTCAATTCTACTCCACCTTGTACTTCCACACCGATGGGGACAGGAAGATTACCTGGATGACCCATAGAGAGCAGTACTCTACTACATATTGGGAGTTTGCTCAGTTGCTTAACTTGGAGGATCAACTGGATAATGAAATCATCATCTCTAATCTGAAGCCAGTCTATCGGGACACATTGGAGTATATGTATCCAAGTCATGCACGGTATGAGGTCGGACACATCAGAAACATCAAGCCATTCTATAGTGTGCTCAACCGAGTCCTCAGAAAGACCATTGCCCCCAAAGATGGAGATGCGGGGATAATACAAGGCACTTTGAGGCACTTAATGGTCCTCATTGATGGAGATGTCCGCTTCAATGTGGTGGACTATATCTTTGATAACATCTTCAACATCTCTCACACCCCCAACCGATCATGTGGATATGCTCCATACATTATGTACATGATCGAGAAGATCTACATGCTCACATTCAAGAAAGATATCATTCACCGAAGGCTTCGACCACAACTCCCTCCTCCGGATCCGGCTGCTCCTAGGAGGAAGAATGTGGATCCTCCTGCTTCTTCCTCTCGCTTCGTGCCATCTCCTCCACCACCTCTGCCTTCGACAATGCGGGAGTGGCTTCTTCAAATGCTTCAAGGCTCTCTACTCCTCGTGTTGGAAGACAGAAATTTGGCAACGTCGCATGGAGCGTCGCAATGAGAAGTGTCTCAAGGTGATGTGCGACAAGCTGGACATTCCAATGTCCCCCGCCGAGGAGAGCGACGGTGAGCTCACTTCCTTTCTTGAGTTCAATGATGTCTGTACTCCGCAGACCGGGTACTCCCGTGCACAAGGAGAAAGCGGCTAAGGACTTGACCTCTACTTGGAGGCAGAGTCCGAGGCTGCCACGTCGTGGAGGGAAGGACCAGATCCTACCTCTCCGCCGGAGCGGGCTCTCGGGCTGCCACGTGGCCGGCAGGACCGGACCTTCGCCTCTCTGCCAAGGCAGGCTCTGGGGCTGCCACGTGGCCGGCAGGACCGGACCCTCGCCTCCCCGCCGAGGCGGGCTCCGGGGCTGCCACGTAGCCAATGGAACCCCCGGGACTAGGCCCGTCTCCCCGCAAGGAAGGGCTATTGGAATACCACGTGACCCGTAGGGCTGAGCCTCCGCCCTCCTGCGGAGGTGGGCTCCGGAGGCGCCACGTGACCTGTACAGCTGGGCGCTCAACTCCCCGCAAAGGAAGGCTCCGGTGCAACCATGTGGCGGTGGGCCGACTCGATGCGGTAGGAGGTCGCAGTAAAGGAAAGAGTGCGCCGCTCAGACAGGCATTAAGTACGCGCGCCTTCCCCAGGCGAAGCAGAGTCGCGCATGCGAAAGTCAAGGCTCCAGTGTCCTGTCTTGTCCAAGTAGCCGGTAAAGACCGACGACGCAAGGCGAACGAGTAAGCCGTGAGGACAAGACGGGCGGGACGTGCTCTGCCATCATCAACAACTATGTGTAGCCCTGGCGCACGACGCGGCGGGACGGCACATTGAAGCCCCTGACAAAGGGAAGTAGATAGCATTTAATCCTAGATCTTGTATAGGATTTGGCTCTCCTTGGGACCACCTGTCGGGCCCCGGGGCTCACCTTGTGACTGCAGAGTCCTTGGTCTATAAAAGGACTCGGCGGGCGACCTTCATAGGCATCGCATCGGACAATCAAAGCTCATACACGCTCAAGCAAGGCAATACACAAACACTCCCGTGGACGTAGGGTGTTACGCTCCGGCGGCCCGAACCACGTAAACCCTTTGTGTTCACCATCTCGCTGCACTCAATCTCCTGGGACTAGCCCTCGTGAATCCAAAGAACCTCTGTGGGTTGCTCTCTAAGCAGGTCCAGGGGAAGTGTTGTTTAAGACCTTCGACATTTGGCGCGCCAGGAAGGGGGCTTTTTCCCCGTGAAGATTCCCACCAGCGGCAATGGTGAACGGCCATTCCAACGCCGGTTCATCTAGGCCACTGTCACAGCGACAGGCGGTAGTGGAGGACCAGGCATCATCTCGCTCTAGGGCGGGATCCCGCTATAGAGCAGCAAGATCGGGACCTTCACGTCACCCTGCTGTCACCTCGCCGACTGCAGGCCGGCACGCCACACCACGGCGTACTCCAGCCGTGACGGCAGCCACGGCGCCGTCAGCTGCGAGCCCGGAGAGTGCACTCGCAGCAGCATGCGCGCTACAACACAACCCGCCTGCTGGGGATGCTCCTCGGGGAGCAGCTCAGCAGTGGATCAACGACGTTGACCACCTCGTCACCGCTGCGCTCAACGCACCTCCGCCAAGGGAGACACATGCCCAGCTGATGCATGTGTCGTTGTCACAGACTCCAACCATCGACCGATGGACGGCAGACTCGCGCTCGACCAGGATCTCGGCAACAGACTTGAGAACCGGGTTGCAACATCGCAGGTCGGGAGAAGACTGCCGAGTTACCATCGAGCGACAGAGGGAGCGGCAGCGCAACCTTGAGGTGGACTACAGTGCGCCGGGCCCTGTTCCCTAGGCTCACGCCGTGCCTCCGCCGAATCCGGCGTATGTTACGCCACCTCCATACCAGGTGTACGTCGTGCCTCCACCTCCACAGACGTACGCTGCACCGCCCCAGCAACAGGTGTACACAGGCGCACCTGCACACCAGGGATATGCAGTACCACAACCGGTGCCAGCCAGTCCCAGTCAAGGGTGTGCAGCTCTGGCACCTCACCTCCGTTTTGTGGTCTGGCCATGAAATTTCCGGTCGCACATGCCAGAGAAGTACGACGGGAGCGTCAACCCGAGTGAGTTCCTGCAGGTCTACTCCACCGCGATACTAGCTGTAGGAGGCGACGAGGCCGTCATGGCCAACTACTTCCCCGTCGTCCTGACCGGCCCAGCCCGGTCTTGGCTCATGAACCTGCCCCAGGGGTCCATAACCACCTGGGATGAACTGTGCCGACAGTTTGTGGTGAACTTCGGCTGTTCCTACAAGCGCCCCGGCACAGAGCTTGACCTCCACGCCGTCAGGCAACGCGCTGGAGAGTCGCTGCGATCATTCATCCAGCAGTTCTATCAGGTACGGAACACCATCCCTCATATCGCTAGCGCATCAGTTATTGTTGCGTTCAGGCAGGGTGTGAGGGACAAGAAAATGCTCGAGAAGCTAGCCACGCATGAAGTGTGTGATGTCTCCGAGTTGTTCGTCCTGGCAGACAGATGTGCAAGGGCAGCTGAGGGACGCAACTGGCACTCCCAACCTTCCTCAGAGGCAAGGGAGGCCACGCCAACTTAGGAAGGAGCCTCTGCAAAGAGCAGCGGCAAGAAGAAGAAGAAGGGCAATGGTAGGAACAAGCCAAAGCCCGGAGCACATGCGGTGGCGGTCGCGGCACCCCGCGGAGCCCGGCCGCCGCGCCGAGACAAGCGCCCTCGGCAGTCATCCGAGTCCGAGGAGCCTGACTTCAAGTGTCCAGTGCACCGCACAAATAGCCATAGCGCTAGCGAGTGCCGGGAAGTGAAGAAGTTCGCGGAGCGCTTCCGCGAGCAAAAGCAGAAGCAGCGCCAGGAGGGCGCGCCTTCCTGCCAGAGGGAGGGCAAACAGAAGGTCGATCCTGAAAAGGAGGATGACAGCGAGATGGGGTTCCAGGAACCCTAGAGGGCGGTGAAGGCTGTCTTCGAGGGTGGCGACTCCGACTCCAGCAGCTATAAGGAGCACCGCAAGACTCTCCACGTCATCTACGGGGGAGCCACAGATCCCACGTCCCGAAACGCAGTGAAGACTCTGCGACGGGCAGTGGCTGCAGTGGCCCCCGCTCCGATCCCAGCTCCCCACCACAAGTGGATGAGCACGGCAATCAGCTTCGACGCCTCTGACTGCCCGAAGAACATGGCGGCAGCAGGCGTACTCCCGCTGCTGATGTCCCCGACCATCGCCAACGTGAAGGTCTTTCACGTGCTGATTGATGGTGGGGCAGGCCTCAACCTCATCTCCATGGCGGCCTTCCGGAAGCTGCAGCTGTCGATGTCCCGGCTCACACCTTTGAGCCCGTTCTCAGGTGTCGGACCAGGGCAAATCCTCCCGTACGGTAACATTCACCTCCCGCTGACCTTTGGGACCTCGGAAAATTACTGTATGGAGAGCGTTTTGTTCGACGTGGCGGACGGCGACCTCCCCTTCAATGCAATCATCGGGAGACCGGCGCTCCACAGGTTCATGGCCGTAGCCCACTACGGCTACCTCATCCTGAAGATGCTGACGCCTTCCGGCGTCCTCAGGATCAGAGGGGACCGCTCAGCTGCAGTATCCACCTTGGAGCAGCTCCATACGCTCGCAGCAGGGAGGGCTCCGGCTTCAGGGGGTGCGAAGGAGAGTCGACCAGAACAAGGCCCAACGCGGCGGGCCTCCACTTCTGCGCCCCGCGTGCGACCAGTCGACGACGACGTCTCAGTAAAGGTCGTCGGGATTGGCTCCGAGGCTGCCCAGACAACCCGCATCGCGGGGAACCTGGACAGCAAATAGGAACTCGCGCTCGTCACCTTCCTCCGGGACAACGTTGATGTGTTTGCATGACAACCATCACAAATGCCCGGGATCCCTAGGGAGGTGATTGAGCACCATCTGAAGATCTACCCCGACGCCCGACTGGTACAACAGAAGCTTAGGAAACAGTCCATCGAGCGGCAGAACTTCATCCGTGAAGAAGTCAAGAAGTTGCTCGATGTTGGTTTCATCCGGAAGGTCCACCACCCACGGTGGTTGGCCAACCCTGTTGTCGTCCCCAAGGCTGGCAGGAAACTCCGGATGTGCATCGACTACACCAACCTCAATAAGGCATGCCCAAGGGATCCATTCCCTCTTCCTAGGATAGATCAAATAGTAGACTCAACATCAGGCTGTGATCTTCTGTGTTTCCTAGATGCATATTCTACTTTCCACCAAATACCAATGTCTGGGGAAGATGAGGAACACACTGCTTTCATAATAGTAGATGGTCTGTATTGTTATGTCTCCATGCCGTATGGACTTAAGAATGCTCTCCCCACCTTTGTACGTGCAATGCATAAGACATTTGGGGACCTCATTAGAGATCTGGTAGAGGTGTATGTCGATGACATCGTGGTAAAGATTAGAGCCCACACATCCCTATTAGACAACCTAGCCCAAGTCTTCAGCAAGCTTCGCACGACACGCACGATGTTGAACCCCGACAAGTGCGTCTTTGGGGTTTCTGTAGGGAAGCTCCTTGGTTTCTTGGTCTCGCACCGAGGAATTGAAGCTAACCCAGAGAAGATTAAGGCAATAGAACTGATGTGGCCGCTGGCATCAAGGACGTGCAGAAGCTTGCAGGGTGTTTGGCAGCCCTCAGCCGGTTCATCTCAAGACTGGCTAAGCGAGTGTTGCCCTTCTTCAAGATTCTACAGAAGTCGGGTCCCTTTGTGTGGACCGAGGAAGCGGAAGCGGCGTTCCAGGAACTCAAGAAGCACCTGACGACGCTATCCATCATGGTGGCGCCGGAACCCAGCGAACCACTCCTACTCTACATCACCACAACAACGGAGGTGGTCAGCATGGTCTTGGTTGCAGAGCGGTCAGAGCTACTGCCGCAGCAAGCACCCGAGGGAGCCCCCGGGGAGGAAGCTGAGCCTCAGGGCTCGGACCCAACAGAGGACCCCTCGCTGTGTGCTCCAGTGACCAAGTGCCCCTCCGGGTCCCAGCCCATGGAGGTCCGACTAGATCCTGGGGGCCACATCCCCCAGGATGCAAACACATTGCAAGGAGCTCTGGACCCCCCCAGGGAGGGTTCGGACCTCCCAACGGCCGGTCTACTACATCAGTGAGGTCCTCCATGAAGCAAAAACAAGGTATCTGGAGGTACACAAACTGTTGTATGCAGTGCTCATAGCGTCAAGGAAGCTCCGGCATTACTTCCAGGCTCACCGGGTTTCAGTGGTCACCTCCTTCCCACTAAAGACCGTACTCCACAGCCCCAACTCGACTGGCAATGTCGCCAAGTGGGCAGCGGAGCTGGCGGAGTTCGAGCTAGAGTTCTTACCTCAACACGCAGTCAAGAGCCAAGCACTGACAGACTTCTTGGCAGAATGGACTCCATCGCCAAGCAATCCAGGGCGCCCGGACGGCGGAGAGACGGTGCCCAAGGCTCCAGTTTTCTTCGAAACCCCGTGAACGCTATACTTCGACGGCTCCTCGTGGAAGTAGGGGGCCAGGGCCGGGGTCCTGCTCCTCACCCCGACTGGGGAGCAGTTCAAGTACATGGTGCGCCTTGACTTCAAGGCGACTAACAATATGGCAGAATATGAAGCCCTAATCTTTGGGCTAAAGACTGCCCTGACCCTCAATGTCCATCAGCTTCTCGCTAAAGGTGATTCCCAGCTGATCATCAAGCAAGCCAATGGGGATTGCAGCTGCAGTGACCCTCGGCTAGCAGCATACTTGTTGCATGTCCAGAAGCTGGAGAAGGACTTTGAATTCTTGGACCTGTGCCATGTACCCCGAGCCAACAACTCAATCGCAGACGACCTGTCAACGAAGGCCTCCACAGGGGCCCCAGTGCCCGAAGGAGTCTTTGCAAGGACGTTACCACGACCAACCGCCCGAGCAGCCGAACCGGGCGAAGGGGGTGAGCCCAGCACCTCGAAGCTGGCAGTCCCGGTGGCCCTGCTAACATGGAGTCTGCCAAGGATCGTATGCGCCACCGGCAGCTCCGAGCTACCAGGCGCCCAAGATCCAGAGGCTCAAGTAAGTCCCGATGCATGGATCTCGGAGGTCCGGGACTACTTGAAAGACAACATCCTTCCCGAAGAACATGCCCTGGCAGAAAGGATAGTCCGCATGGCTAAGAGGTACACACTGGTGGAAGAGGATCTCTACCAGCGTGGCGTCAACGACATCCTGCTGCATTGCATTGCCCGGGAGGAGGGTTGCGACTTGCTCGCAGAGATCCATGGAGGCGAGTGTGGGAACCACGCGTCATCCCGCACGCTGGTCAGTAAAGCCTTTCGACATGGCTTTTACTGGCCGACAGCACTCCTGGATGCCGTCGAGATGGTCAGGAGATGCAAGGCGTGCCATTTCCATGCCAAGCAGATCCACACACCAGCTCAGGCGCTGCAGATGATTCCTCCCTCATGGCCATTCGCTGTATGGGGGTTAGATATCCTGGGACCCTTTCCCAGAGCCGTCGGAGGATTCCGGCACCTCTACGTCGTCGTAGACAAGTTCACCAAGTGGCCGGAAGCCGCCCCAGTTGTCACCATCAACAAGCAGTCAGCACTCAAATTCATCAAGTCAATCGTCTGCTGGTTCGGGGTCCCGAACAGAATCATCACTGATAACGGGACCCAGTTCACAAGTGCAGCGTTCCAGGAATACTGCGAGGACCTTGGGATCCAAGTCTGCTATGCATCTGTCGCTCATCCAGAGAGCAATGGACAGGTCGAGAGGGCCAATGCAGAGATCATCAAGGGCCTCAAGACTCGCACATTCTCACACCTTGAGAAGCATGGTGCAAATTAGGTAGATGAGCTTCCGTGTGCACTGTGGGCTAGCCGGACATCAACCAGCCGGGCCACATGGGAAACGCCTTTCTTCCTGGTGTACGAGGCAGAGGCCATCCTCCCCCCCAGAAATTACCAGGGGCTCCCCCCGTGTCTACGTGTACGACGAAGCCGCGCAGGACCAGCTCCGGCGTGAAGACGTGGACCTCGTCGACGAGGGACGAGTGAGAGCGGCTCTCCGAAATGCACGGTACAGGCAGACGCTCCGGCACTACCACCAGAGGACCGTGCGGAGTAGGGAGCTAAAGGTAGACGACCTGGTGCTGCGTCGCATACTCTCCAGGGAAGGGGCTAGCAAACTCTCCCCCAGATGGGAGGGCCCCTTCCGGGTTACGGAGGTATGTCGCCCATGGTGCGTCCGCCTAGCTACGGAGGATGGGAGCGACTGCCCAACCCCTGGAACATCGAGCGCCTCCATAAGTTCTATCCCTAGACCAGTGTTAGGGCAGTTTTCTTTCATTGTAAAAGGTACATGGTGCCTAGGAACAGTACTTAGGGTAACTAAGGCTACGGAGACGAGGCTCTGAGTGCACATTTCACTTAGCCTGGTCCAGAACCCTAAGTAGGTGCACTCGACTACCTTTGTCGCCCGAGCCGGGTCGTTCCCCTTGTAAAGCCTGTCCCATCTTATTGGAAATCGCAATGAAAGAATGTTGTCCTGCCCTGTATAGGGTTTCTCATTCAAAAAAATATCTTTAATTTTTTATGATATTGTTGTACGTTCGTCGTAGCTCGTGATCTATCATGGGCGCTGTCATTTTTTTTTTCCTGCTTTAGCAATAGTGGGAGCCTTGCTGTCTGGTTGCAGGTGGGGTTGCTTGAGGAACCTGCAATGTGCCTGGGGCCTTGGATGTTCCCATACTCGGGGGGTCTGTGTCTCCAGATGGTCTCCCCCGGGAAAGGCTTACGCCGAGCAGGAGGTCCAGGGGCACAGCCTGCTTAGCCTGATCCTGTACCCTAAGCTTGTGCGCCCTGCCTCCCCAGCACTGCAGCTGAGTACTGGGAGCCAGATGGACCACCCTTAAGTGGTATGGATAGCGAGCCCTAGGTGCAGATGCACTGAATTACCCAAGCCCCATGAGTCAGTCCAAGATCGTAAGTCAAGCGACGCTAAAAAAGGAGCAGGGAAGCAATGACTAGCGGACAGAATTACTTCTCCTGTTTTTTGATCTATACGCAGGTCTTCAAGGAGTTATCCCGGCGATAACCGTCAGAGTACCCACGAAGATGGTGGACACCGCCGGACCAAGGCTCCGGTGGCACCCCTAGGGGGCCCACCGTCGACGTTTCACCAAAGATGGTGGGCACCACCGGACTGAAGCTCCGATGGCACCCCTAGGGGGCCCGTCGTCGACGTTTCACCGAAGATGGTGGGCATCGATGGACCGAGGCTCCGATGGCACCCACAGGGGGCCAGCCGTCAACGTCCCTGCATACTCAGTTACAACAATGCTACCTACGCATCCTAAGCTCCCCTGCAACCGTCCGCCCTGACTTCTAGATATCTGACTGGTGTGCCCATAACAACTGGCCACACCTGCCAGGGGGCCACACTCCGGGGGACGGCAGGTCCTGGAAGCTAAGGAACAACAAGCAACTAGAAGATATTGTTGAAAAGTAAAGCATGCTAAGTATGAGGGGCACTCAAAGCAGATTTTTTGTTGCAAAATAAAGGTCTATCATCACAAACAACTACAAAGAAAAACTAAAAGAAACGCAAGATACAAGCAGCGCATGGGGAGCTCTCAGCCGCTCCGCTGGAACCTCGAGGTGATGAGCGCCACGGCATCTGAGACTTCAGACTTGGCGGCCTCCTCCCTCTCGGCGATAGACCCTTCGAGGATCGGCTGAAGAGGGACATCAGGGTATCAGCTCCGGTAGCAGGACAGGATGTGCGTCGCCACCTCCTTCACCAGCATCCTCCCTTCTGCCTCCAACTGGTTGTCGATGATGGCCCCCAGCGAACTCATCCTCGAGCTGGTGGAGTCAAGGGCTGGGGACACCTGACTCACCTCCTGCGCTGGTTCCCCCACGCGCACCGGGCTGAAGCCGAGCAGCACCAGAGCTGAGTCGGCGCCGCCCAGGAACTCCCAGACCTTTCGGGCCTCAGCAGAACGCGACGCCTGGATCTCCTGCACCTCCTGCTGGGTTGCCGCCAGCGCCTGGGGGCCGTCGTCCAGGAACCGCTCCTCCTTGGCTGGCAGGGCCCTTTCGCGCTCGCTGACCTCCCTCTCGCGGCGGCTCAAGTCACCCTCCTTGAGGGCGACGTTGAACTCGCGGTCCATAAGAGCCTGGCGCTCGACGAGCTGGGCTTGCTCCGTCTCAGCCAGGGCAGCATCCCGGCGGTCTAGCTCAGCGGCGCGGACTCTTGCCCCTTCCTGCTGGAGGACGAGCCAGCGGGAGGTTTCCTCCACCTCAGCCTGCTTCGCCGCCAACTCCTACTCCCGTTCGGCAAGAGCAGCCTCTCGGCAAGATAGCAGCTGTTGGAGCTCCTCGCAAGACTGGAGGCGGGAGCTGGCCTCAGCATGAATCGCCGCGGCGTCCGCCTTCAGCTTCTGGGTGACGGCGTCCAGGCGAGCGATAAGCTCGCGCTCCTGGTCGAGGATTTTCATCTCCTCCCGAACGACCGCCTCCCGCTGCGCCACCCGGCTCTTCGCCAACCGGGTCCGGGCTTCCAGGGTCCTTGCCCATTCCCGGAGTCAGTCCTCCTCGTCCTCAAGCCTCCCCCTCTCCCGCTCGAGGGCCGTCCGAGCCTGCTGAAAGCCGGAGTAGGCAACGGCCATGGCTTCAGACAGGGGGAGGGACTCCACCGTAGCCGCGGATCCCTACCTCCCCTCTTCTTCAATATTGTCCTCCATTTGGAGCACCACCGGGGAGACGGGGACCACAGCTCCCCCACTCAGAGAAGGCGGGGGGGAACTGCCCCTGGGAGCAGGCGCGTCGTCTCCAGGAGCCCCCTCCCCAGTGGAGGCTCCAGCACTGCTTGCCGAAGGCTCCTAAGCCAGCTCCGGGAGCTCCACCTGGGGCGGTGGCGCCAGCCGACGTGGCAGTGACAGTCGGCGTGGTAGCATCGGCCGGTGCAGAGTAGCCGGTGGATGCGGAGTCATTGGCGAGCGCAGCACCAGACGCCGGCGCGCGCTGCGAACCCTCAGCAGCAGTTGTAGGGTCCTCGGGCACGAAGGCCCGGGGCACCTCGACAGCAGCAGTCCGGGGCGCCCGAGCAGGGTCCGAGGCTGCAGAGGAGCCCCGTGAGCTGGCTGGAGCAGCATGCCCACCAGCGAAAGGGCACGAGGACGGAGGAGTAGTCGCTGTTGCGCTGAAAACTGACAAACCTGAATCATAAGGATGTTACAGGGTAAGAACACGGCAAAGAATATCCAAGATTAAATATATGCAGACTTACCGGGGGACGTTGAAGTTCCACCGCTTCCCGAAAGGGTTGGGGGGGTTCGGACCCCCCGAACCCGTGATGGGGGCCGCTGCGTGAGCCGGGGGCCCCTGAAATGGAGGAGTTGGCGGCACCACCGAAGTCTGGCGCTCCTCCGAACAGCGGGAGAACGCTAGAGTCCCATCCGCGTTGAGGAGCCTCCCCCTCTTGCGCGTTGAGGATTTGGGCGGCAAAGTGGCGCCACCGGCATCCTAACGAGGGGCGAAGGGGACTGACGGCGGCGAACGGGCACGCTTCTTGGGGGTCGGGTCCGATACCGGCACAGGTGCTTTCCCTTTCCCCATATCAGCAGAGGTGCCGACACCTCCCTGCTGATGGTGCTAGAACCCGCATGAGGGGTCATCACTCGCGGGATCTTCGTCGCTTGAGGGATCTTCGCCTCCCTCAGCGTCGTCGGCGATGTCGACCCCCTCAACATCATCGACAATCTCGACCCCCCAGAACGGGTCTCCAATCTGGCGCTGCGGCAGCCCGGACTCGTCGAGCGTCGGCATCACCTTCAGTAGTCGCCTCTTCAGCTCGGAGTCTGAGCACAGGGGGTGGCAGGCCGCCGGGAGGGCCAGTCCCTCAGGGGAAACATCGTCGGGGCAGACCCGGACCAGCATATCATGCAGCAGCTACTCGTCCGGGTTGGAGTCGGAGCTGATCTCGAGCCGGATGCAGTCCATTGGACCGGTGTACATCCATGTCGGGCGGACGTGGCGCTGGAGCGGAGCCATGCGTCGGGACATGAGGTCCCACAACACCATCGCAGACGTCAGCCCGTGGTCCGCCAGCATCTGGATCCTCTCCAAAACCGAGTCGAACGCCCTCTCCAGCTCTGGGCGCTCCTCCCAGAATGATCGTTCGGAGTAGGGGCTCCTGGTGGGGAGGCACATCCGGTCGTGAGCCTCGACCATGACGATCATCCAATCTTCGCGCCATTGCTCCCACCGTGCAGAGCTAAAGGAAGCAATGTACCTAGAAGGGACCTTGGTTCGGCGCTGGAAGTAGTAGGCGCCGAGCTGATCCTTCGAGCTTTTGCCGGTGGCCCTCAGCACAAAGAAGTACCTGAAGAGCTTCACCGACGGCATCACCCCCACGAACATCTCGCAGAGGTGAGCAAAGACCGCCAGCAAGGCGATCGAGTTCGGTGGGAGGTGGTGAAGTTGGAGGCCAAAGGTCTCCAGAAGCATTATCAGGAACGCGGATGCTGGCGAAACGAAGTCGGCCAGCACGTACGACGAGAACAGCACCATATCTCCGTCGGTGAGGTTCAGTGGGAGCTCCCCATGATGGAGCCACTCCTGTTCGGGGGCTCGCCAGCCGAGAAGCCGGCGCACGGGGGCCAGATCGACAGACCTGGTGAGCCGGGACCTGGGCAGTATGCTCGCCATGAGGTTGAAGGAGGCTCCGGAAGGGGAAATCGGGAGCTAGAGCGCAAGAACTGGGCTTGGGGCAAGATGCACGAGCGCAAGGATGCAGAAGCGGAAGAAAGGACCCTTAGGGGGAAAGGTCTCTTTTTATTCACCTCTTCAAGCCAACAGACGCGGCGTGTGAATTGCCACAGCCTCAGTAGAAGAGCAACAGACCCGCATAGGCAATGACATGAGGGCCCGAGTCGCTCGACAAAGAAGGCAAGCCGGGTGGCCAACTATGCGGGAGGTAACTCGGCAGTTTCTGAGAAGGCAAAAGCAGCAGAAGTGCAGGAGTCACCTTGGGAACCGCCACAGTTAAAGCACGATTAAAAGCAGAAGTCATGTCGCGCAGCGCATGTCCCGCGCCTCCACTTACCAGAAGGAGACGCGTAGCCACGATGGTAGGGACGTGCCGCCCGGGGAACTGCCCTGAATTGGAATCGAAAGAGTTGCGCGGGAAGATAAAGAAGAAGACCCCACCTGCGGTATCGACGACTCTCCCGAGGTGGGCTCGGGAGCCACTGTCAGTACCCCGCAGACTGGGTACCCCCGCGCACATGGAGAAAACGGCTAAGGATTTGGCCTCTACTTGGAGGCAGAGTCCGAGGCTGCCACGTCGTGGAGGGAAGGACCAGATCCTACCTCTCCGTCAGAGCGGGCTCCCGGGCTGCCACGTGGCCGGCAGGACCGGACCTTCGCCTCTCTGCCAAGGCGGTCTCCGGGGCTGCCACGTGGCCAGCAGGACCGGACCCTCACCTCCCCGCCGAGGCGGGCTCCGGGGCTGCAATGTAGCCAATTGAACCCCCGGGACTAGGCCCGTCTCCCCGCAAGGAAGGGCTCCTCGACTACCACGTGGCTCGCAGGGCTGAGCCTCCGCCCTCCCACGGAGGTGGGCTCCGGAGGCGCCACGTGAACTGTACAGTTGGGCGCTCAACTCCCCGCAGGGGCAGGCTCCGGTGCAACCACGTGGCGGTGGGCCGACTCGATGCGGTAGGAGGCCGCAGTAAAGGAAAGAGTGTGCCGCACAGACAGGCATTAAGTACGCACGCCTTCCCCAGGCAAAGCGGAGTCACGCATGCAAAAGTCAAGGCTCCAGTGTCCTGTCTTGTCCAAGTAGCCGGTACAGACCGACGACGCAAGGCGAACGAGTAAGCCGCGAGGACAAGACGGACGGGACGTGCCCTGCCATCATCAACAACTATGTGTAGCCCTGGCGCTCGACGCGGCAGGACGGCACATTGAAGCCCCTTACAAAGGGAAGTAGATAGCATTTAATACTAGATCTTGTATAGGATTTGGCTCTCCCTGGGACCACCTGTCAGGCCCTGGGGCCCACCTTGTGACTGCAGAGTCCTTAGTCTATAAAAGGACTCGGCAGGCGACCTTCACAGGCATTGCATCGGACAATCAAAGCTCATACACTCTCAAGAAAGGTACAAAAACACTCCCGTGGACGTAGGGTGCTACGCTCTGGCGGCCCGAACCACGTAAACCCTCTGCGTTCACTCATCTCGCTGCGCTCAATCTCCTGAGAATAGCCCTCGTGAATCCAAAGAACCTCCGCGGGAAGTGTCGTTTAAGACCTTCGACAACTACCGAGGAGCTTGCTGAATTTGGAGAAGCTAGGACTTCCACCGCGGCTCCGACCAATGATGATGCACATCTTGACCCGGAGGCCACGGAGAGCGACAGCGAGCCCCAAGGCGGCAACGACGACTCCGACTCCAACGATGAGTGGTCCTAAGGGTCCTTCCTCTCTTCTGTTCCTTTTTGGTGTCTTGATGTCAAAGGGGGAGAGATAGCTTAGATAGCTTGGATGGGCACTTAGATCTAGGGGGAGATATATGAGTGAGATGTAGGGGGAGAGATAAGATAGATGGACTATTTTGTGAGAGTATTGATCTATGTTGGACTTATGTTTTAAACCTCATTTCAAGTTGTATTGTAAGACTTAATCTATGTATTCATGTATCTTGCCTAAATTTGTGATGTGTTGCCTCATTTAAATGTCTACTTTGCATAATCATTGTCTTATCACACCTTAGGAACACATCACTTAGGCACCCCACCAGAACATGTATATGTATGAAAACTCTCTCAATCTCCCTTACTCATGATGCATACATTGAGGGGAAGTCACTCATACAAATACATGTTATGAAAACAAATTATTAACCTTATTGTTAAAGTCTTAATGTGTTGTCATCAATTCACCAAAAAGAGGAAGATTGAAAGTGCATCTAGGCATCCCCGTAGGTTTGGATGATTGATGAAGACAATTAAGAGGCTAATGAGCTTAGTTGATCTTAAGCACAGGTAAAAGGATTGAAATGAGATAAAATCCCTCAAAAAGGAAAAGGCTAAAACGGGCATCAAAGACTCAAACGTAGAAATTATCATTTCTATGGTATTGAGCTTATATGAGTCGTATCATGTGAGAGGGTAGTTGTATCATGTGCATTGAGATCATACCAATGGGCTCAAAGTGGTGGTTTAGAGAAAAATCTAAGTGAGAAACCTAAAATAAGAAAAATCCTAAGAGGCCGGACTAGTCCGGCCATGGCAGACAAGTCTGTTTTGAGACAGACCAAACGTCTCTGGAGCGAATCTGAGTGAATTTGAAGCTAAGTCCGTGAAGTCCGGACTTGTTAATTTTTGGACGGACCAAAGCTCTCTGGAGTAGTTCGGACTTGTCCGTTTTAGGTACGGACTTGTCCGTTTGAGACTTAGTGTGACAGACCGAGAGAGACCCTAAGGGGTCGGACTAGTCCGCCCCTATGGCCGGACTAGTCCCGGTCCAACCCATAAAAGTCCATTTTGGAACGGACCAAGCGGTTCTGTTCCACTTCGGACTAGTCTGTTGTTAACTGGACTAGTCCGTTGTCTAGTGACCGTTTGAATTTGGAAATTTGGCGAGTAGCGTGACGATCGTTGCTCAGTGTGGCAGTTGTCAGAAACTGATCAGGAGTCAGTGGTCCCATAGTGCCGGACTAGTCCAGGGTCTGAGACCAGACTAGTCCGCCCCTTTGATGATGTAAGCAAAAGGGGCTCGGGACCCCTATAAAAAGGGGGCCCCAGGCTCATTTGAACAAGTCTTGAACCCTAGCGCCGCCACAAGCATCCTAGAGCCTTTAAAAGACTTCTACTCGTCCTACTAACCCTTTAAGAGCAAATCTTGAAGAGATTAGGGTTTGGGGGGAGACTAAAAGAAGATCATCGCGCTTTGGCTCTCGGTTTGATCTCTTGCACATTGTGTTGTGTTGTGTGGCTTGTGTGAGTTGAGCTTCGTGTGCTCCTCTTGTATTGATTTATGGAAGCCTCAAGTTGTGAGCAGCCCCATCAAACTTGGTGATTACCCATTGATATAGTGGAAACCAAGTCGGCCGTCGTGGTGGCTTGGTGAGAGAAGGGTCAAGTGAGACCCGGTCTTTGTGTGGACTTCTCAACGTGGAGGTAGCCTTCTTCGTGGAGCTGAACCACGGGATAAATCTCGTTTCACTTGTCTTTCGATTTTTGTGATCACTAGTATTGCTATTAGGGTTCACCTTGCTCTTATTGACTTACACTTTGATCATAATTGTGCACTTGCAATCTAAGTGTTTAAACTTCACAATCTGAGCTTCACAAGTTTACTACATATTGCTCATATCTTTTGTGAACTTTAATTCCGCAAATAACTTGTAGAAATCAAGTTTTAGGGTTTCCACCCTGTGCTGAGCGGACTAGTTCGGTCATGTGCAGACTAGTCTGATCACAGGAATTTAATCTTGTTTGATTAAGTGATTTTAGGTATTATTGACAATTCACCCCTCTCTAAGCAACTTTCATATTTGGATCATCTTGAAGAACATTGACGTTCTTCGTCTTGTCGTCATCGACGATCATCGGAATCTTGTTGTCACCCCTTCCGACCATTTCCTCTCTGAGTTGTTAGACTCTCGGTGGAGAGTCCCGCTCTCATACCAATTGAAAGTCGTCTAGATGGGGGGTGAATAGGCAATAATATTTGAAATAGCTTAATTAAACGATATTAAATTCTTGAGATCGGACTTGTTTTGACAGGGCTAGACTAGTCCGCTCAGCACAGGGTGAAAATCTAAAAACTTGATTTCTACAAGTTGTTTGCGAAATTTAGGATCATCAAAGGTATATGCAATGTTTAGCAACCTAGTAAAACTTAGATTAACAAGTGCAAGCAACTAGGTTACAAGATTTAAATTAAGATCAAGATGAAGAACAAGATGAACTCTAATAGCAATTCTAGTAATCACGAAATGTAAAGAGACAAGTGAGATAAGATTTATCTCGTGGTTTAGCTCCACGAAGAAGCCTACATCCACGTTGAAAAGTCCACACAAGGATCGGGTCTCACTTGACCCTCTTCTCACCAAGCCACCACAATGGTTGGCTTGATTTACACTATATCAAAGAGTAATCACCAAGTTTGATTGAGGCTGCTCACAAGTTGAGGCTCCCACGAATCAATACAGCAAGAAGCACTTGAAGCTCAACTCACACAAGCCACAAAACACAACACAATGTGCAAGAGATCAAACTGAGAGCCAAAGCGCGATGATCTTTCTTCACTCTCCATCCCAAACTCTAATCTCTTTAAGATTTAATCTTAGAGGGCTAGTAGACGAGTAGAAGGCTTTGGATGGCTCTAGGTCAGTTGTGGCGGCGCTAGGGTTCAAGTCATGTCAAATAGGGGTCAGGGTCCTATTTTTATAGGGGTCCCAGTAACTAACCGTTGTCACCAGGGCAAACACGGACTAGTCCGTCTCTATGCTACGAACTAGTCCGGCCTTCTGGGACCACCAACAATTTCACGTCATCGATCAACAAAACAGATGACGTGTGCGCCAACGTTTGAATTTCAAACGACTACTGGCAACACGGACTAGTCCGGCCAACAACGGACTAGTTCGAAGTCGAACATAATGATTTAGGCCGTCCCAAAACGAACTAAACTTGGTATGCCCGGACTAGTCTGGGCACAAGGGCGGACAAGTTCGACCTCCTAGGGTTCTGCTCGGTTTCTCACACTAAGTCTTAAACGGACTAGTCTGTGCCACAATGGACAAATCTGAACTCTTCTAGAATGCTTTGGTCCGTCCCAAAATGGACTTCTTTGGGGTCCGGACTAGTCCAGCCTCTATGGCGGACAAGTCCATCCTCCCAGGACTTAGCTCCATATCTGCTCACCAAGGGAAGAACGGACTAGTCCGTACCCATACAGACAAGTTCGAACTCATCCAGAGATGTTTAGTCCGACCCAAAACGGACTAAACTGGCTACCCCGGACTAGTCCGACCAGGAGCCTGGACAAGTCCGCCCTTCTAGAGTTCTCTCATTTTGACTTCTCACTTAGGTTTTTCTCTCAGCCACCACTTTGAGCCCTCTAGAATGATATCAATGCACATGATACAACCACCCTCACACATGATACGACTCGTTTAAACTCAACACTATAGAAACTATAATTTCTACGCTTGAGTCTTTAACGCCTGTTTCAACCTTTTCCTTTTTGAGAGACTTAGTCTCTTTCAATTATCAAACATGTGCTTAAGATCATCTTAGCTCATTAGTCTCTTAATTGTCGTCATCCATCATCTAAAACCCATGAGGATGCCTAGATGCACTTTCATGTTCCTTTTGTAATGATGGCTATCCGATCCTTTTATAGTAAGGTCGGACACCTTACAAGTGGGGTCCGAAGCCCGAAAGGTGGCCTCGAGACAATCTTATCCTAAAGATCTAAAGCTTTCCAGCAATGCTGCCTCAGACCGCGGCTTGAAGACCCGTTGTCTTGCCGCCTCAGACGCCAATGGCCTATGCGTAGTCATTGATGAGGGCAAGGAATGTCCACTCCAACTGTCTTGTCGTTGTAAGCTAACCACTTGACAGTGTGGAGTAGCTCTGCAGCGTCTTCACTATGATGTGACTGGATGCAGCGGTATCTCGCAGGAGCGTGCGCCACACCTGTGCGCCTGGGGAAGGTGCGCGCCTTCAATGCGCGACTGAACAGGACACACCGCCCTTTAATCTTCGGGGCCTAAGACCCATTGCTCGTGGGGCACATGGCAGCTCTGGAGCCCTCCTCGGTGAAAGCAAGGGCCCAGGGCCAGAGGATGCGTGGCAGCTCCTGAGCCTTCCTCGGTGGGAGCAAGGGTCCGAAGTCGAAGGACGTGTGGCAGTTCTGGAGCCCTCCTCGGTGGGAGCAAGGGCCCAAAGCCGGAGGATGCATGGCAGCTTCAAAGCCCTCCTCGGTGGGTGCAAAGGTCTGGAGCCAGAGGACGTGAGGTAGCCCCGGAGTCCGTCTTAGTGGGGAGGTCGGGTCCGAAACTTCTTCTAGCTTGTATGCAGGGGTACCCAGTCTGCAGGGTACCGACAGTGTTGAAAAAATATCATCTCAAGCACTTGCTTTCTTACCTGAACTGGATGAAGGTGTTGGTCTTTGCAATGTAACAACACCAACTTGTTATTATACAATTTAAATGCAGTAGACAATGGAGTTCAAACTTCAATAAAGTAAGCAAAATAATCAGTTGCAGCCAGATTAGATAACAACCTAAGGACATTTTAAAAACCTAGAGTCTAATATGAATGCAACAGAATAAAGAAGAAGAATGTTTCTCCAGTACTTAAGATAGTAATCTTACATACCAATTACAACATTTCTAAACAATATATCATGTTCATAGTGTTTAAGATGTTTAGCAATCAAAATGAGTTGATGCAATATAAATGGAGATGTAGGGTAGTACACACCAGATAATGCAACAGTGCAATCATAAAAAAGTTCATAAAAGAAAAGGATTTATTCTGCAACAGCCCAATGGTCTTCTGTCAACAGTAAAAAATCTCTTTCACTCCTAAGATAGTTAATCTCAATAAAAATATTAAAAGTTTGTCTGTAAAGGAGCAAATATTTAAGCATCAGATAAGTAGAATTCCACTTTACCGCCATGTCCAAGCCAAACTTTCTAGGACGAAAATTAACAATAAGACAAAATTGTTTAAATGAAGCAAAGCATTGGTTAGAAGCATTGATGAATGATATTGCAAATCTAAATGCATTTAGATATGGCTGAATAATATTCAAGGCAAATTTAACTATGAGATTGATAACATGACAAGCACAACGCTGATGTAAGAACAATGAACCAACATAAGAAGCTAATATAGGAGTAAGTTTGTCCATAGCAGTTGAGTTAGCAAAGGCATTATCTAAAGTAAGATAAACTACTCTACAATTCAAATTATAATCCTTCAACACACTACACACACAATCAACAATGTTTTGGCCAGAGTGGGATTCATCAATAAGCCTTCAACCTATTAATCTCTTCGTTAATTGCTAGTCAACATTAATATAATGAGCAACCACACTTAAATATTCTTCTTTAGCATTCTCCGACCATATATCAGACGTGATAGAAACAGATGACACATCATCAAAAGAATGAATAAGCTTATCACGACGATCAGCAAAGTACTTAAACATATCTCTAGTTGTTGTTTGAGCAGAAACAACAGAGAATCTAAGATTATGAGCATGTTTTATATATTCTTCAAAAACATCAGAGGAACCAACGGTGATAGGAAGGTCTTGTCTGGCAATCAAACGACACAATTCAGTACGAGCAACCTCAGGGTACAGAACCGTCAGGGTTAAAATGGATCAAAGATTGAGAACTACGAATCCTAGCTTTTCTATTTTGGTATTTATCAACATGTCTAAGGAGATGGCTAGTGCCAATAGATGATCTAATAGCGTAAACATGACCACAATGTAAACACTTGGCAGAAACCCTTACCTTTTTACCATCGATGTTTTTAAGATCTTTTTGAAGTCTTTCCGGCACTCGGAGCTACTGGAACGGGTCCTCTTGCTGCTGCTATCATATGGATTTGGAGCATTTGCATCACTAGAAGCAGCTACTGCTTCAGCTGCAGTAGGCTCGGCTTCACCATCAGCATCGACAGAGCTGCCACAGAAGGCTTCCTCCTGCTCAGCCTCCATGTCGCTCTCGTCATCACCTTGCTAACCCATCAGACGCAGGTCATCATGATGTTGTGCACCTCCAGATCGTCGTCGTTGTCCATCCTTGTGGTTCCTCGACGGATTTATTGCAAATTTGGAGCACCAGCGCCGAGGACGGCGAGTTGCGGGGACGACGAGCGTCGAGCCACAGAAGCGCCAAGGACGACGAACGTCAAGCCGCCGAAGCAGGACAAGTGTGGTTCCTTGATAGATTCTTGCGAATCTAGAGCACCAGAGCGGTGGAGGTGGCGGAGAGGCCAGAGATCTACCGACAAAGGGGGCAAGGAGCGACGGAGAGCTAGAGGCGAAGAGCTAGTGGTTCCTCGATGGCTCTCGCGAATCTGAAGCACCAAAGTGGTGAAGACCGAAGATCTACCGGCAGAGAGCCGGAGAGGACGAGGAGCAGCACAAATCTGGAAGCGAAAAGGTTGAGGAGCAGGCGAGCGACAGGGAGCAAGAGGCAGTGACGCTGGCGAGGACAAGCCGGTAACGGCAAGGAGGGTGCGAGTGCGGCGAAGAACTAGCGACAGAGGGGACAAGAAGCCAGCGAGGCGACGAGCCAACAAGAGCGGCGCTGCGGCAGAGAGGGTGAGAGGTCGAGAGCTTTCGAGATGCGAGGAGCGAACGACTAGTGTTAGGGTTTGTGAGGGGGAAACATGCCGTTTTTATATAGCGGGCGTCGGCGTGCGGGGACAGACGGTCGGGATTCGACGCCATCAACGGCTGAGGAGAGGCGGCGCGATGAACGCCATCAACGACCCCACCACCGCTTTCTTACAAGTTCTCTGCACTCCGGAAGGACCGCCGGGGTGGATGCCATGAGCCCATGAAGCCATGTGGGCGAACAGGTTTTACAGAGTAGTACTGTTCTTGACAGATATGGGAGGGCTCAGAAGACACCAGCTACCCGCGCATTACCGGTTAACGGGCTCTCTCTCCGTGACAGTTATGCCTTGATCGTATAACAATAAGGCTGATGTTGGTCCACCTATGAACACTAGCTAACAGAAGGGAAGCTCCTCACGAGTCTAAGCACATACAACTACAAAAGCCTCATGACTCGCATTACGCAATGATTACTCAGATCCTAATAGCCAAAATGCCGGTCATGCAGGGACCCGATGGCCTAACACAGAAAATACTTCGTAGATGGCAGCCATGAGGCCCACGACACTGTTCAAACACATGGCAGCTAGGGCCCCCTAATTTAGGCGTCCTGTGGCTGACATGGAATTAACAATCTGACAATTGGTCAGGTCATGGGTTCCACGAAAATTGACAGACTGAATCAAGGGGATCTGTCCACGGAAATTGACAAACTGGTTCAAGGGGAAATTCTAATCCCAGCCCAATCTGTTACCCCAATCATTAGGTAGATGGTCGGAGGATAAGAGAAAAAAAACAGGTGTCAGTGTTAGCATAATATGTAAAAGGTCAACAAACGTGTCACCTACTGCTTCGTACCACTTTTCTGAAGAGTTTGAGAATCCTAAAAGGGCTAAAGATGGCATGCTTTCCAACTCTTCCATAATGATATATTCCACGCAATCTGATACATCTGTACAGGAGAACAGTCGCCATGCATGGATCATGATGAATTGATAACATGCGCAATCTGAGTCATGAATCAGCATTAGAAACAATCACAAATGCAGTTAGCTAGCACACTAGGTGATGTAAAAAAAGCAGCCCAGGACAGCTAATCTTGTTCTTCGTCTCCTAACAACAGAGCTAACAGGGGGCGCGTAAGCATAAACTGACAAACTGTATTATCACTTGGTCGTCAATGTAGGCATCCATTATGCAGGCCTAACATGACCAACATGGAATTTTTTATGAGACATGTCACCCACATCATTCAGGACCTGATCAAATGGTATACTCAATTTTGTGTATTTAGTTCAAGCACATGTGCGAGACCAAGAGTAGACAGTAAAATGATGTGCAAATCTCAATCGTTCCATGACTTTGTGCTAAGGAAACATACTCCGTAAGCAGCAAGTACTATTTTGGATCACATTGAGGCCACTACGTCCCGTGCTTCGAATCAGATTGTTAAATGCAACCATACTTGATCAATGATTTGCGTTAACATGATTCAACAAACGGACTACATACGGTGTTCCAGTCAATCAAGGAACCGATCATATATCAACTTATTTTAGTTTGTTGTCTGGATGAGGGGAAACAATAAGTACAAAGCCAATGCAGCTAGGTTACAAGCAGCATATCAGCCTAATGGTATACAATGCAAGTAACTTGGAGCTTCGGCCAAAAAGGGGCCCAAAAAGAAAACTCTTGCATTGTGGGCCAGGAGCCAAATTGACACTCAGGACACGATGCTAGTAAATGATCACCGTTAACACAACTATACCTTGGCATTCTTTGTAGCAGCTAGTAACTGTACACCACCAGAATTATCTCTTGATGCCACAGAATAGGATAGAGTAATTTGAGTTGGACTTGGTTCTGCCGCTTCACGGAATTTGACATCGAAAGCAACAGATTGGTAAAGACAAACTTCATCATCTTTACAATAGTAAACCTACAAATTATTCAGAACGTACTCAATTACAAAATCCAGAAAAGATTTCCTTCCTTATGTTTGCTTATCAATATAATCATTATGGATTAATATGGTTACCATGCCAAAGAAGGATAAGAAGCTAAATCATATGTGACATTGATATCCCCTTAACAGATGTTGTGCAAACCATTTTGTTATTTGTTAGTCAACTAAAAACAGCATGGTGCTGACATTTGTACCATGGTATGTACTGTTGGTACAATAATATCATCTGTATTGGAATGTTTTCCTAGAGGTGGAAGTACACAGTGATACAGAAACTTAGAACAGGTCATTTTTTCAGTTCAATTTAGTTTACTTTATACCATCATACTTCAGACAATTTTATCATGGTTTCCAGTCAATGCCCACAATTAGTAACAAAATATTTCTCTGTAAGATGCTTGTCCATACCTTTTAGGATCAACATTGGTCCCTTTTGTTCACATATATCTTATATATATGTCCCAGAGTTAGAATGATTAAGAATTCGAGATGAAGGCATTATGTATTATCAAACAATTAAATAATGTTCCCCTAGAAAAACAATTGAATAATGCCATTGCTGATTTCTCATGTCTACCTTGCAGTTTATCCTTCCGGTAGATGGTGAAGATGTCGTTCTTTTGAACTTGAGTGATGCAAGCCCTTCTGAGTTTAGAAATCCATTCACCGGCTCAATCTCAACTGCAGTAGTTGGTTCTGTTTCCACATCGAATTTACTGCGAGCTTCCTACATTCAGGGAAATCAAAAGATTTTAGTCTTAATGTAAACAACAATCAAACAAAGTATAATACTGTTTAAATGCTGTACGAGAGTAACTAATGCCTATCATCAACAACGGAAAGCAAGACAAAAGAAAAACAAAATGCAGCGAATTCATTACCTTGGAGAAATGGTAACCATCAGGTACTGTGATTGCGAGAGACAAAAACCCTTCTGTTGAAGAACCACCATCGACATTAATAACATCTGTGTCTACTGATAACCGCCTTCTAAGGCGTTTCAATGCCTTCGGTTTCGGTGATGGCGGCTGCACTCCAATCAAATCTAGTGTTTTCACCTCAGCACCTTTCTCACCAAGAGTAATATATCTGATTGTGTTGTTGTTTGTATCTGCTACAAGAAGCCTTCCTATAACATTTCAGTAGCATAGTCTGTTATATCATTCTATATTATATAAGTTTCAGCTTGCAACACAATGAGACATGTGGTGATGATGAACAAATAATTCAATATATGATTCTGGGAACTGTGGTTTGTGCAGTAATAATTGTAGTGAAATTAGCACAAGCTGTTGGAGTTGGCTAGGAATTTGTTGGGATTTCTCTCATCATAATGTGGAAAACTAGTGTCAAGGGCAGTTTTTAGCAGGAAATATAATTCTCGCAGAGCTTTTGCTTTGCATCATTGGAAGAACCCTATGCCTCCTTACGAGTAATCATTAGAAGCGAATGCTTGACTCAGATATGGGGCTTGTTAAAGAAAGAGCATCCAAAAAAGTTCCTCATCTAGAGAGACATCTAATAATCAAAAATAACATCGACTTGATTGTAAACTTATAGAAATTATATAAGTTTTTTACTCTTCATGTGAACCATGTTTTTTTGTTATTTGTACAGGAAGAATGCAATGTACTTATACACCAGCGATGGAATCATATGCGTGCAAATGATTCATCTAAGAGACCAAAATATTTATTTCTGCTATGACTTTTAGTTGTCAAACTCAGGAAACTGTTTCTAGACAAAAGTAATGACATTAGATTGAAATTTGTGACAGTCTAAGTATCTGACAGCTCATGCCTTGTGCTGTGCACTGGGTCCACTCTGGCCCAGGCGCAGGACCCTTCTAGAAGATCAGTTTGATTAGGGAGAATAAATCTGTTAGAGATAATGATTAGATAAAATGTAATCTAGATAAGGTTGTTACAGGTGGTTGGTCTTCACCCAACCACCTGGCCAGCCAGGTCAGGGGGCCGCAGGGCATCCCCCCCCCACCCCCCACCCCCCACCCTAATAACCGCGGACTCCTCCTATAATCATCATCGAAGAGTAAAGGAATTTTCCAAGATGGTGGTTCCTACCTCTGGTCACCGGGCTGGAATCAGCCCATCCCCGGTGACACTATCCCTAGCAAGTTCACAGCAGTTGGTTCAAAAAACAATATAAGAGTGGAAGCAAAAAGGAAACATAACAACCTTCTCCAACTTGAACAAGCCCTGCTGGCTCAGAGAGCTGCATTAAAAAAATTCAAAACAATTGTAAGCTGCCCGTCATATAAAATGTTTCTTTGTCACAAATAGTAAACAGAGCAATCAAAAACCTATAGTAGAGCCATACAGCTAGTACAGATGAATGATTTAGCATACATTTAAACTGACAATAGCATTTATTATAGATAGATCACGATTTATCAAGTGAAGTATAAAGACCAAAATATTTTTCTATTTTATAGCTCACTTGAGCTGACAAGCCTGGACCATCCCTGTATCCAGCACGTCCAGTACCAACAATAGTTGTAACTTTCCTTGTAACAGGATCTAGCCTTTTGATCTGCCACCAGGTTAAAACAATTAAAAATCAGGATAACTTGTGAAATGAACATGTAACACAAATATAGAATTTATAACACCAAATTTGAAGATACAGAACTGCTTCATCATGAAATAACTGGAATTAAAATGGACCAACTAAAGTGTAGTATCATCAAAGAGCTTAGGGCACTTCGTACAGTGCAAATATAAACAAATGGAAAGGAACAAAGCAGGGACCGTACTCGGCAATTCCATCAAATTCAATTTGCCAAAGTTTTATAAGGCGAAGATGGATCCTAAATGCAAGTTCCATATCTGGCTCTCCTTCAACACAGAGTACCGAAGGCGGGCAATTTTCTCAGGAAGGGCGTGACCGTTAGGGTGCAGCAATTTACGCATGACGCGTGATGAATCAGGTTTACACCTCACGCTCAATTGGCCCTTCTCTAAGGATGAATGGAGTAGGATACCAGTCTAGTAAGGTATCCAAGCATTCAACATCAACACTTGTGACAAAATGGTGGAACATGGTGATCTGAATAGGGATGGTGGCAGAGGAAAACAAAACATTGCAATTGGTGCTTACTCCTGTTGGAACCTGTGCAAAGAATGAGATAGAAGGTTCAACGCAGCAATCAGTGTGGACACGTGGTGGATCTAATTAAACAGGACGTCGAGCTAGTATGCCTTGCGGTAACTGGTGATATAAGCGAGAATTAACTATCTTGTATACATCTAATAGTCCCAAATTGTAAATATGCCTGGCGCCAGGTGTAGGCAACTATGTTTACAATCTGTTCATGAATGAGAAGGCAAAACAACTGCCAAGGTTGACTATGTATGTTTTTCATGGTGCAGCATCGGGGCTACCACGGCTCCTAAAGGCTGTTGCAGATAAGGCTGTGCTGTTGACACAGGCAGGAGCTAAAGGTTTGCAGCCTAGGCTGCTCGGTCATACCCAGTGAAGTGATAAGCTAGATTGTACTAGGTTGTTTTTTCCTTTCATGGTTCGTGAGTAAACAACAAAACCTGTGTACTTGTTTTTCTACTTGATGCAATGACACAGTTCTCCTGCATGTTCGAGAAAAAAATAGTTCCCAAACGGAAAGCTAGTTCATTTGCCAGTATAATCAGACTATTAATCTTGTGCAAGAAAATATGGGCTATTAATCGGCTGCTGACTAGATCACCTGACATCCTGGTAACTACAGGAGGGGAGACATAAGAGGACCGGAGAAGTGGAAAAACTATACAAATCAAGAGCAGCAATTGGTAGAAGATTATTAATCACATCAGGATGTCAATAAAGTGCTGCATCATGAATATCTCCTCCAACTACATATTATTACATCTCTGGTTCCTTCTCAACTTGCTTGGCGCTAAAAGGCTTTGTTGTTATTGTTGTGGAGGTAGAGCTGAAGGTGATGTCTTGGAAACAAGGAGGTAGAATGAGAGGCAGTACATGGAAACAGGAGAAAATGGAACTTGAGAAGGCAGAGACGAGTTTAGAGGAACTCGGGACTAAGGAGGAGAGAACAAAGGTTCAGTATCTATGCTCTGTACCATGTCAGAAGACAAGGAGGCGGAGTTACCAATGCACATTTCATTCCATTAGCTCGTATTAACAAGTATATGAGCAGCCTAGATTCTATGGACCGCAAGGCCACCATAGCTGCACAAATAACATGTAGATGACTACAGTATCATAACATAGTTACCTTGTGATTATACGAATCGGCTACATATATCTGATTGTCACTGGCATAAATAACACCCAAGGGATGTTGAAGGAGCACATCTGAGCCAATCCCATCATAATCTCCAAACTGACGAGAACAAAAGATGAATTCAAATGATCGGCCAGGTTAGAAATTAGTCGAGTACCCAAATCAAGAGACAAGTACCCTAAACAAATTTTCTGGAAATACTGGATCTCCCCCAGCTAGCAGTCTTGAACCACCTGTCTTCAGATTAACTGCTCGAACGGAGCTACTTTCACTATCAGCAACAAATAACTCCTGTGATTCTGTGGGAGGAATTCCCGTAAGTCTCAGGCTCAGTAGTGTCAGATCACAAACAGAAAGAATAAAGGAACACGAATACCAGGAGCTAACGAAATCCCAGAAGGCTGTGCAAATGATGTCCTGGTGGCACTGCAACAGAATTTTGAATTCACAAATGCGAATCAGAACATCACGCCAAATGTAACACGACTATCTTCAATGACCACAAGGCCACTGTGACACGAGAAAAGAAATTTTCTATAAGATTAATTGACCATATAATATAACAAGCAAAGATCTACACGAAAATCCAGCAAAGGTTGTACACTTAAATTTATTTCAAATTAGCAGAAAATTTCTATAAGCTTAATTGATCACAAAGCAAGCAAACATCCATACCAAAATACCAAAACGGTTATACACTTAATTCTATTTGAAATTAGCATGAAATAAAAACAACTGAAGGGCGGGCCTGGTGCAGTAGTAGATTCTCTCCACTTCTGTCCTGGAGGTCCTAGATTCGAATCACCCTCCTTGCAAAATAAGCAAGGGGAAGGCTGCCTAGAAATTCTCTTCCCCAAATCCCACAACGTGCGGGAGCTTCCAGCACTGTGTACTCCCTTATGGAATAGAAACAACTAAAAATGGTTTAAAGCTGTCATTTCTAGTCTAATATACAAATATGCAACATGGTTCCTTTAAAAAGAACAAATATGCAACATGCCATTGAGAACAAAAAAGGTGGCAACCTTATAGCGATTCTTTAAAAAAGAACACTCGACCCAGGTGGAGAGACATCCCAAAGACATTGCTTTTAAGGTCGAGAAAAAGGCCCAAAGGACAGCTCTCACACAAGAACCCCATTGCCATGGCCCACGGGTCAGATCTTAACGCGCTTTAGGGGAACACATAGAAAGGGGCTTTCTTTAGTGAGAATTAGAGCTTCAACACTGCTTGGTAACCTCACAACTGGTCGACTTATTACCGTGCTATGAATATGTTCTTAATCCTATAGAGATACGCCATTCAAATCTCAATCATATGTGATCTCAGCTGAATTTCATTATAGAAATATTTTTAAAAATAGAAACCCACCCTCATCAAACAATATGGAGACATGTTCTACGGGGAACGTATGATTATGTAGCAGCATATTTAAATTTTCTGGACAGCTAATGCCAAACATGATTACCTCGAGCCATTCAAATTTCTCTCATAACCATCACCACTAAGAACTTTTGTTACACCGTCGCGGACATTGTGTCTCCAGATCTGGTGTTGCCCAGCCATCGCAATGTATACTACCTCCTCCGAGGGATCATAGCAGACATCCCATGGTGAATTTAGGACCTAGATAAACACTTTCAAGTCAAGCTTACTTTATCACATCAATGGAAAGTATGATATGATTAGACTTTCTGCACTATATGAGGATCGACTGAGTGATAGAATTGAATTATGTAATGTGTACAGTCCAACTAATGTTCTTGTTTCTCCGAAAGATGCATAACGACAATTCAGGGTAAACCAAGCAGAGTATTGCAGCGATGAAATGTTTGCCACGCCAGTTAAATGCAGCAAGGTTTTAAGTTCAATGGTGATTCCAAAATATAATCAGGGCAAAAGCTTGCCTGATTAGTTCCTTGGCCTCCTCCTTTGTAATCAGATCCTTTGGTCCCATTTCCGGCTAGTGTTCTCACAGTCTCATCCACAAAATTGATCTCTCTGAACGGAGAAAAAGGAAATCAGATCAAGAATTCAAGACAAGCCATGAGATGTTGTACAACATTGATCTGAACCCATAAGAGTATTGAATCCAACTGAACAACCCATGTATCTTCCTCTATATATGTACAATCATAAGAGCAAGTGCTGAGACTACAACAAGTACTTCTGTAAGTTAACAGGAACTGAATGACCTGGCTGGATTCAATGAAGGTACTCACCGCAGTGCGTGGTTCTCGGTGTCTGCAACATATAAGATATTTTTTCGGAAATTGTAAGCCAGACCCTGAAATTGGCAGCAAGGAATATAAGTTGTACGTCATAACAAAATAGCAAAGCCAGAGCAAGGCGGCCTAAGTACAACAACAACAACAAGGCCTTTTGTCCCAAGCATGTTGGGGTAGCCTTCTGTCCCAAGGAGGCCCAAGTAATTGTATCAAATAGTTTAGGGTTAAGAAAATGCGTCTATTCCAGAATATGGTAAATACCCTACATTAAATTTCAGCAGCAATAGTGTCTGGAGTGCTACTGAAAGCCATGGACAAATTCAAGAACTTGTACCATGTTTTTGTATGAGTGTTACTTTATTGTACGTGCAACAGATGGTCATGTTTCCTCACCTGAGGGCGGTTAAATAGGGCAGCATCGAATGGTCCATCAAGTAGTCCTTCCTCAGAACTCCCAACTTGACATATGAACTGCCCTTCCAAGTTGGTCACCACCTTAATTACGGTACAGAGAGGTAATAGATAAGGTTAAGCAAATAAAATAACAATGCAACGTCAAACAGATTAGTCTCATGATGTCGTGCCATATCAGCAGAAACCAGACAGAAAAAATGCTCACGATTCGATTATGATTACTGTCTGATATAAATAATCGATTGTTCTGCACATCAATTGCCAGCTTCCCAGGAAATTTTAGAGGTGAAGTTAGTAAACGATTATCCTTGCCCTTCTCTAATGCCAAGGGAAGGGGATCATTCTGTAGTAATTTCTTATCTTCATAAAATTCAAGCGCTGCACCAACTACTTCATCGAGATCCTGAAAAGAGCATGAATAAACAAGGAAAAAAGATGAGATACTGCAGGAAGAGACACTTTGTAAAGAAATTATAATAGCATGCATAATTGTCTTTCAAGAGAATTATGTCAATACCTTTCTATGGCCTTCACCTGATATCTGTGCTAGAACCTTTCCATTGGGTGCAATAAGAACAAATGTTGGCCAAGAGTTCACCCCCAGCTCCCTCCACATGTACATGTCACCATCATTTACAACCTACAAATTGATACCAATTACCAAGTAGTGTCAAGAAGAGGAAAGGCAAGCAATACACACTAAATTTGTCAATCATAACAGCACAGGTATTGAAGAAGAGAAATCTGGAAATGGACCGTATGCAAAATGTTGATCGAAAAGTTGACTGTTATCTTCTGACACGGAAAAGGGTAACTAGTAAAAAATTACTAGACCTATCATAAAATATATTGACATGCAAGCATAAACCATAAAGCAAGTACCTAGAAAATGGAGATTGCGTTAACTGAGTAGCGGCATGGGAATGATTGTGATTCATTTAAACATTTCGAAGGCATATTGTTCCCTTACCGGGTGAGTAATGTTGTAGCGCAGAACAGCATTCCGTATAGCTTCAAGATCCTTTTCATTATCAAATTTGGCAGAGTGCACACCAACAACAGTGAACTGCACAAAATCAAGAAACATAATGTGAATACACAAATACAGCAGGCATATTACATGATTAAAGACTGTATTGCATTAAAGTATACTACTTAATTACTTCTCCTGTTTCCAGATAAAAACTCATGCTCAAGCTATTTATTGAAGAACTAAGAAGTTGAGAAAAAGCTAGCTTCATCTGAAACGAGATTCATAACCTATTAGCAACTTCATAAGTATGTTTTTGTGATTCTTTATTTTACGGTGCTGAATTCTAATGCAATTAAACTTTTAACCAAGGGTGTAACATAGCACTGTGGCACACATTACAGTTTCAATACAGTGAATAACCATATGGTCAAAGTACTGAATAGTAAAAAAAGGGGGGGAAATATGGCACGTGCGAATCATATGTCAAAGTTTACAACCATCAAATATGGCTGTCGTAATTCCAAACCACTATCCACTGGTAAACTAAATGTTGAGATCATTTGTTGATTCTGAATGTATAATCAGGAGTCCAACATATGAAGACGAAACAAAAGCTCACAGGTTTATCTTTATACTTCTTCTCTATAAATTCTAGGTCCGGTAAGACATGCATGCAGTTAATGCAGCAATACGTCCAAAAATCCAGCAGGACAACCCTTCCTTTTAAATCCTGCAGTAAAAGTTTACACAATAAAAATTGACTAATGAATCATAGTTTCCAAGAACTAGAATCTGCGGTAGATAAAAAAAACGAAGTTGAATTTCAGCCATCCATAATATTTTGTGGCATTCAAGTATTCCAACTGAAGTGATGCATACTCTTGAGCAATGTAGAGGGATCATATTTACAACTATGACTATGATAAATTTGAAAGAGTCCAACAGCTACCCTAGTAGCTTGCATATAAGTCAATTGCCAGTATCCTGAGACTTTGTACAAAGAGTGACGGTGTTGTTGCAATAACAAACTAGAAAAAAAGTTGCAGAAGTATGACACCAAGTTGCTCAAAGTGATCAACATTTATGTCCCTACAGATATCATGTTTTTTGTTGTTGTGGGCATAGCCGGGATGATCAGTATACTTGCATACAGTTTGATTATATGTTTATTTGTATATGCATCGCAGGTTAAACATCATCATGCGACTTCCTGATCAACAAGAGCACGATGAACACAACAATCTTTGACTATAAGGTTGCCAACTCACAGTTTTGTGCTACGTTAATCATAACCTTGGAAGCCTTATCACATCTTTACAGTATATAAATCCAAAGCACGGAACATGAGACTGGCACAAAAAAAGTTGCAGCTATGAAATTAACCTAAAGTAAGTTCTAAATTACTCTTCCAAACTGAAGGGGGGCTGTATTCAACCAGTCGAGCTTTCTTGGAAACTCAGGAACATATGTGGCCGAGCCCCTAAGGTAAATGTTTGAAGAATATTAGTTACCCACTACAAAAGAACATCCTTGGTACAACAACCAAGTATAGCCTTACTGGCCCTGAAAATTGGAGACAAGCAGTTAGGCAGCTACCTACCCAGATTCAAAATCAGCTAGATACTTCTTTATTTCTTGAACTCTTGATGATAGTGATTCTCCTGCAAACAAATGGTAAAATGAGCAACATATTTTTCACTAAAGTCGATGTCAGATCCCCTAGTCGCTATGTTGATCTTTCGGAGCTGAATGTTGTACCTTCATTCTTAGCAAAAATTGAACTATCTCCTCCCATGAAAAAATTCAGCAGCCCTTTCGGAGATGCGAACTGCATTGCCTGCATAAATTAGAAAGATGTCTTTAAAATATATCTGGTTAGAGGGGACTGCTGAATTTCAGTGGTGATTTTACCCTTCACCATAATTCTCGTGCCCAAGTCCAAATGTACTTATATTAGGGACTAGAGGAAGTACTCAATTACATTCTCAATTTCATCAATGGACAACTATTTCAAAATTGAGGGATACATTAATTCAACCACAAAGTTTGGTAAAAATACAATCGACCTAAAAGTATTCCTGAAATCAAAACATGGGCAAAAAGGAGTCCACTTCTGAAGGAGCAGAGCTCTTTCTTCTCAGGTACGATCATAATTCAGAAGGATAATAATACACAGAAAAACTGGAATTGATGCTTCAATGCTCACTTAATTTCTTTTGGCTCCTTGTGTCTTCCCATATGGAACTTGCAAGTAATTTTATTATTCTTGTTTTGCCTTTTGCTTGTTTTAATTTTAACTGAATTTGTAATGATCCGAACTCACAAATAAACAGCATGCGCAATGGATCAGCTGAAGCGTGTGAAAGGAAAAAACTGTGAAACATTTTGGTCTGTAATAACTGTACCTTCCAATTTCTCGTTGTAACGAAAAGACAGGAAACAGCTATTCCCAAGCTTCCATATCTCAATATTTCCCGTCGAGAACCTAGCAGCCTGCAAGATTCCTTTTTAAAATATCAATGAATTATGTTCTGCATACATTCATGACTAGTAACTCATATATTAAAATAGCACTTCTTTTCAATTTCAACACGGGAAATAGCATTATATGAAGGAGAGGATGGCTCAGATGATAATTATTTAACGAAAAATTTTCAGCGTGAACTGCATGCTCACAGAAAGAGATTAGAGAAGCTGGAACTCAAGTGCATACGAGGAACAGTGAGCTGATGCTTCAAGGGTTAATGAAGCCTTTTCTTATGGCAAAAACTAACCTTACCCTTCATTTCTCGAGCTTGAAGATTTTGTCATGATAGAAAATCCAGCATCATTTCCTCCATTCAGACTCTCAGGTGAAGAATTTCCTAAGGAAATACTTTTCTCAGTACTATCTGCGCATTCATCTGCATTAACTATCTTCTAATCAGCCCAAGTACTCTGATACAACCAACAGCAGATGTCTAGCTCCATTGTCAATAAATCGGTCTAATAGATGTTATAGTTTCTTGCCATATCAGTTTGGCTACTCAAGACACGCAAAACTTTCAATAGGAGATCAGAAAAATAGGATATGATGCATATTCGATCTGATAAAACAATGTAATGGATCTTGCACGAGAAGATCCAAAGATTTTATTTCTAGTTGTCATACAAGGGAAGTATTATTGGATCAAAGTAGACTTCGCTTGAACTACATACTGTGTGGAGCATTTGAACCACCATACAGAATGTCATTAACTGAAATATCTCCAATGTTCTCTCGTATGATTGAGGGGCTGCCTTGACGTAATGCATCTTCGTCTAGAGTAGTCGTCACAGCAATACATCTGCAAGATAAGCGACCAGATCAACCATATAAATATTGATTATTTTCATAATTCTGAATAATTTTACTACATGATGTACTACTTTTAAGTGATTGAGCTCCATGGATTAACAGGCAGACTAAGCTGAGGCTATAGTTCACTACACAACACCCACCCATCCCACCCCCACCTCCCTCAATAAGGATGTTGAAATTATTTACCACATGGGAGAAGATGGCACATCAAAGTATATATTTAGGTGTAAAGAAATCCCACCATAATTTATGACAACAAAAACCAAATTTGTAAGAACTCAAGTGCATGCATTGCAGTCTTATATACACAGATACATGTCGTTCTGTAAGGAAGTCCGTGGTAAAAGATTTTCTTAGGCTCAACTCAAAGTATTTTAACTTAAATGGTATGAATAAGTAAGCAAGGGAAATACTGAAAAGAAAGTATCCAATCCGTACCTCATTTTTGCAGCTGCTGCAGCTTGAACTCCAGCGAGCGCATCTTCTATCACTACACACTGATAAAAAAACCAAAAGATCGTCAAATGTAACATTCAAAATAATTAATAAAATATGACGGAGTGAACCAAGTAACAAACTTAAGAATAAACAACATAGGACACATTGTTGCATATTCATATTGCAAGAATTCCATGTGGTCTAATGACGCTCCAAGAAATCATATAGAACAAGGCCCTGTTTGTTTCCAACCCTACATTAGTTAATCCAGCTTATAATCTGTAAGCTAGGGGGAAGCAGCTTATTGGATTATAATAATCTGCCCCGTGGATTGCTATAATCTGCTTACAATATGAGGCCTGTGTGTTTCAGTTTACAGATTATAAGATTGGGTGCGACAAAAACGGGGCCTAATGCAATCAAGTTTGCGTGGACCTTCTGTTGTAGTGAACTGCAATTTCATATAAGTTATAATCCATCTTCTACTACTATTAGCCTAATGTAAAATATTCTTATCATATACCAAGAGGCTAGATGTGAAGATTGTAAACCTTTTTGCTGCACAGAATCAAACCAGCATAGTTGCACATAACAGAAAACCTACAGTCCTTTAAGGCTGCTAGATTCTACATTTCTTGATTTGCTAAAGGAGTTGTCCTTAACAATCCATGCTTTTACGTGATTGTGATAAATTACCTCATTTGTGTCCACATCTAGGTTCTTTGATGCTGCCAAGAATATGTCTGGAGCAGGCTTCAAATTTTCAAATGCATCAGCAGAAACAATGGTGTCAAATCTGAAATCCAAAAAGAATGCATCAGGACCGAAAAGCATCTAGTACAACGATTAAGATGATCGCGACAGGCAATCTTTAGAATTTTGGATTCATTAGTAATGTTTTGAAGCAAGGAGAGGGTTCCATGTGATGTACACTCGTCAAAGCTTTGTGATTTTATTTTTTTCAAACTAAATAAAATTTTGAGGTGGTCAAAACACAAGAATGTGTTGGATTGTTTGCGACCACTAGATAGGTAGAATGGAAAATAGGAAAGTACTTGGTTTCACTTTCACAGCACAAAAAAGAAAGGCCAAATCTAAAAGTTCTGACTTAAATTGTGTTTATTAAACTGTAACATATCATGATCACAACATAACATTCAGCTCCTTCATCACAAATTGGTTTTTGTTTCATCCAAGAAAAAATATTCATACCTATTCCCTGTGTTCAATTCAACCCATAATATAGGAAGGTTATTTAAGCCATTAGTCTCTGGGGATTAGCAAATGCAGGAATTGTGATGTGCATTTTCTTCAAAAACGTATGCCAAGCAATGATGCTGAGACAAGATACTACTAAAACGTACAAAGCATAAGCAGGTGATTTACCATTCAATGTGTTGGTTAAACACTAATATATCGTATACCAAATTAAATACCACATGTAAATTTTGTGAAGGGTAAAAGAAAGGCAACATATGAAAAGGAGCAATATGATGTCCTTATTTCTCAGGATATGAATTTAGAATAGAACACTTACAGAGATACAGGCAAACCAGCAGCAGCCAGATTTGCATCCACCTTAATCCTGTCAGCACTGGATGCAACAGCAACCTTAAGACCAGCATTCTTGCACTGTGTAGACAAAGCACGTAAAGTCTTTTTTATATATTACTAGTCTAAAAAATTAATTAATCACTATGCTGCAAATACCTCCATGATAAGCTCCAGAGCACCTGGGAATCCAATACCAGAATTTGGCTTCGCATACTACAGACCAAGATTTTGACCGTGGTGAAATCAAATTCTAAAACAAGCGACAAAAAAGGGGGCACATCGAGAATTCAACCATGTCAATATATATCTCGAAAAATCGCTTCTTGGCACTTTCAGGGTTGAAATCTTTCACTCCTTTCACTCTTGCGACACCTCCAAGGAAATTGGCCTCACCTAAAGCATGCTTATCAACATCACTGAGAGAAAAAAAATGTATAATATTTCTAAAGCTGGATATAGATTTATTTTTTATTAGGATCATCCTCATCTCAATATGAAACGGTATGTAATTAGAGGTTTGATACTTGGTGTGCCCAATGTATGCACAAAAAAATAACTAGGCTTAGGCCCCAAAGGGAAAGACATCCCCCAAGGTATTGCAAATAAGAAGCACCCAAAACCAAGGCCAACAGAGATCATGAAAGCAGGTCCTCCTACATGGGGAGCCACCCCCTGTGGATAAGGCTTTAACCCGTGCTTTCTGGCTCCTGCCCCGTACACAAGGGCCTGCCTCCATAGGTCGGTTCTTAACACATGTATTAAGGAGAACAAACAAGTGGTTTTGTAGTATGAGATCAATATTTGAACCATGGTTGTTAGGCTTCCACTGGAAGGACTTATCATCCCTACAAGAAGTGCGTTCGCTGTAGGAACTAATAAAACATTTATGATTACAACTCGCCTCAGTCTTCCCAAGATTTACATACTGAAAAATAAAGAGTGTGTTTAGTCCTTACATGTAGGTATGTTGCAACTGACAACGATTACTATTGACATGAGCAAAGCAAACAAGCAGCCACTACTATTACCAAGGATCAGAGGCAATGCTGGACATTAGAGTACCCAAATTGTGCAACTCTATAAACTTAGGTGCCACAGAATTTTGTAGAATATGGACAAATGTCACAGTGATTCGAGACAAGTATGTGATCATGAACGGGCAGGTTGTAAGCCTGTAACAAGTATTCTGACGCAACAATGTGTTTTGCAGACGGGCAAATAGTATGGACGCGAGCACATCAAATTAGCAACATGTGCAACTAGCGTACGATCATGATACTGATAGGCACATGCAAACAATTGCTGAACAAATCAGTTCTACAATTTAGGAATTACTAAATGGCGGGATTATAGGGAATAAGGATGCAAGCAGTCGAGCATAGATGCTACTGTCACGATCAGTGCTAGTAGAGGAGGCCGAAGGGGGAAATGCATGAACTCATTGGCATCTCTCTATTGACGGTAGGGCCTCCAGATGATTACCAGTGCCCATGAAGGGGACGAAGTCATCCACGGTGACCTCGACGCCCATCTCGGCGAAGACGTCAACGGCGGCCTGGCGCGAAGGCTCCTCGCTATTGCAGAGCACACCGTCCATGTCGAAGAGCACGGCGGAGACCCTCCCCCAGGCCGCCACCTCGGTCTCCGAAGAGGAGGGCGCCGGGACGGCGGCTGCGGATGCGGCGGCGACGCCGCCCCGCCCGCGGCGAGGGAGCCGCATAGCCGCCGCCATCGCTGGGGACAGCGCCTTAGGGAGGAGGAGAGGGCGCGGAGGCGGCGCGGGGGAGGCTGGCGGGTAATGGCGGGACGCGAGGATGCGGTGGAGGCTTCCAGAAGATGGCGCGATGTGCCGCGCCATGGCTGCTCCAGGGGGTGGGGCTCGGGAGCGTGTGCGGCGGCGGGCAGTTGGGGAAGACGGTTTATGTGGAACGACGGCTCGTGGCCGCGGCGCGCGTTTTCCGTGGCCGCGGTGTGCTGCTGCCGCCGGGTGGCCTGTGGCGGACGCGTACGTGTCGGATGAGGCGCTGTGTGGCCTTATCTTTGCACGATCGACTCCAATCACACAAAATAAAATTAATTTTAATTAATTTTAGGCGAGGACGAGCAGGAAATGGGCAAATGGCTTGCGAAAAATATACCGATGCAGGGCTCGGAGCCTCGGAACTACCGTTTATAGAACACAGCGAATGAGGTAGACTATGGTTCGGGAATGTTCTCCATCAAACTACCGACGCGGCTTGTTTCATGCGTGCCTTGACATTTTCGCATATGAAGTTTGCAACGACTCATTCTGTTTTGAAATACATGCGTGCCTTGACATTTAAACTGAAATAATTTTTTAAAATTGAAGTCAAGTTCGAACTTCCGTTAAAAAATGTAAGACATTGGTAGTAGGTAGATAACATTGTTTGCAGAGATACCATTACGTGAACCACGAAGTTGCCCGTTTCAAAAACAAAGAGAAAAAGAGGCGAGAGGGGGACAATCAATTGATTTAAAAATATGTCAACGAGTTTAGATGGAGTTTCCCTTAAAAAAAGTTTAGATGGAGGTTCGGAACCTGGTTTATTGTGTTACGACCCCAGTCACAAAGATTTTGTGCCATTTGAAACGATATTGTTGTAACCATAGATAGAAAAAAGCTTGTAGGATTTTGTATAAGAAAACATTTCAGTTATTATGATCCATTTTATAAATAAATTAACACTTGAAATTAACCCTACTCTTTATGTTCAAATTAACACCTTCCCATGAAAAAGTCACATGATAACACTAGGTGTACTCCTAACTTTGATTGAATTTAGGCATACTAATGAGTACTAAGGCTCTGTTTGGTTCAGTTTTATAGAGCAGAATCACTGTTAAAAATCTAAAATCTTAACCAAAGTTATTTTACTATGGAGCAAATTATTAAAAATTGAATCACGTCTAAATACAGATTTGTTGTTGTCGGTGCCTGCCGAACTAGGTACCCCTGGGTACAGGAAAAAAAGCATGTTGGGCCCCACCGCTCACCGTAGGTGAGGTCTGGCATGGACCCGGGGTGCCACACAGCAAGCGGTAAAGCCACGCATCCCCATCAAAGGAGGGCCCAGCGCTACCACGTGGCCTGCGGCGTCAGGTGTGTCACCCTCTCTCAGAAGGAGATCCGGTACTACATGTGCCCCGCAGCGCTGGGACCGCTCTCTTGCCAAGGGAAGGGTCGGCGGGGACCGCTCTCTTGCCAAGGGAATGGTGGGCGAGTTCTCCAGGTGAGCAGCCTCGGACCTACCCCCAGGGGAGAAGGTTCGGTGCAGCTCCGGGTCTGACCTCCCGGACCTGACCACCCCGCTAAGGGGAAGACCGGAGCTGCCACGTGCCGGCAACGCCGAACCCGTGTAATCCCGCGGTAGAGGCAATAAAGGAAGATGTGCTCAGTGCATCTAAGCAAAAAGAATGTGCATGTTCCCTAGGTAAGCGGGAGCGCGCTCTCATAAGTCAAGAGGTCAGTGGTCGGTCTTGTCATGTCTGGTCAGAACCGAACTACTATATACGACGGACCAATGAGAAGCTGCGACAAGACAGACAAGACGCGCCGATCATGATGAGGGACTATTTGTAGCCCAGTGTCAGGGTATGACCAGGCGACACATTGAAGCCGTTGTCAGTGGATAACATTTACTCCCAAATCTTAGGACATATTTGGTACTCCTGGGGCCACCTGTCAGGCCCTGGGCCCCGCTTGTAAGTCGCTCGGCCTTGGACTATAAAAGGATCGAGTGGCCACGGATTCAGACAAGCTCACTCAGACTCAAGCAATACAACACACAAACCACCGTATAGTAGGGTATTACGCTCAGGCGACCTGAACCATGTAAAATCCTCGTGTTCATCATTCACTGAGCTTGATCTTGCTAGGACTAGCCCTCCGAAAACACATCGAACCTCCGCGGACTGCTCCAGAGTGGGTACGAGGGAGGTGTTAGTGTTTAGACACCTCGACAGTTGTGTTCTCGTACAATTATCAGAAAAAAGATACCAAATTCTCAATGGTTACATACCGATTTGTTTTCATTTTTTTTTTCAACTCACATCAATTTTTTTACATCTCACACCTAAGAATCTGTTTGGAACCCCTAAAACTAATAGTTAGCTACTAAAAATTAGCTATAAAGATTCCAAACCCTCTAGCTAATAGCACAACTAATTATTAGTTAACTCACAAGCTAACAATTAACTTATTAGTTGTTCCAACCCAGTTAATTCTAGCTAATTGTTAGCTAAAGTCTAAATTACACCTGCCCTCATCTCTCCCCCTCCCTGTCCTCCCGTGGGTCGCCCCCTGCCACGGCACGGTTCTTAGAACGAGCACGCATATTGCGTGGTGGGAGCACGAGTACAGCACGGAGCCGTCCGCCGTCGTTTGCAGTTCGTTCACGTCGTACTACTTGTTGTCGCGAACCATGTGCGTGGGGTGGACTTTTGTTCCGCGTACTACTACCAAGAGCTGACCCTCGATGCCGGCACGTACCAACGTGCTCGAAGATGTCTCCTCCGTATCGTGAATTTGTGATCGAAATGATGGTCCTGATGATGTCACACCCGTGTGTTGCTTTGTTTAGGAATGAATGTGTGTTGCTGAAGGTCTAGGGGGACTACAGTCAAATGTGTTTAGGAACAATATTAGTTCTAGGGATTCCAAACACCCTCCAGCTAATAATTAGCTAGCTAATAATTAGCTAGCTAATAATTAGTTGACCTAATTCAATTAATAGTCTATTAGCTAGCTAATAATTAGGTTTAGGAGTTCTAAACAAAGCCTAAATCAGGTTTTCAAAATCCACACGCACAGGGTAATGTTCATGTTCATTTCGCGTGAGGATATTTTGCAGTTTTTTCATAGAAAGAGCAAGCTAGTGCTAGTAGAAGAAAGTTTATTTGGGTAAATTACATTCCTGATTTCGTAGCTAGTGTACTTCATAAGGATTGCAACTCTGTTGATCTAATGTTTTGATCTAATATAATCTCTTCCAGTCGCCAAAAAAAAAACGACTCAAAAAATAGTGCCTGTGCAAGCAGCTATGATCTAATGTTTTGATTTTTTTCGTCGAGAGCAGGTACAATACAGACAAGCCTCACGGCCCTCGACAACCGCACACCATCACATCACCACGCTGGCTCACTCTTCGTGGTCACCAACCACATATCGGAAAAAGAATCCCAAAAAACCGAGTCGTCCAAGGGCCTCTGCAACCGGTTGGGATCTTTCAGACGGCGATGCCTTCCAAGTGCACGGCGAGCACTCTGGCGAGCGCCTCGAGCCCAACTCCGTCGTCCCCGTCCCCGCCGCCGGCAACGCGGATCATGGCGCGTACCTCCTCGTCGTCGGCGGGCATTCCGGCCCACCCGAGGTACGCCTTGAGGTCCTCAAACCCGACCCTGCCGTCCCCGTCCCGGTCCATCAGCCGGAACGCGTCCTCCATCACGGACCAGCACCCGGCCCCGCCCGCAGCCGCGGCGGTGGCATGGCCCAGCAGGCGCTTGAACTCGTCGTACTGCACGAACCCGTCGCGGTCGGCGTCGGCGACCGCGATCATCGCCGCCAGGTCGTCGTCACCGAACCGCTCGCCCGCTGCCCCGGCGGCGTAGAATGACTTGAGGTCATCCCGGCTGATGCGGCCGTCGTGGTCAGCGTCCAGCACGTCGAACGCCGGCCTCAGGTCGCCGCCAGCGCCGACGACGGCGGAGAGGTCGAGGCCGAGGTACCTGCCGGTGGGGCACATGGTTGCTTCGGCTAGAGGAGGAGGGGGAGGAGAAGACTCGGGAACAGCCTGGAGCTCCTGACCGGAATGGGCGCTCTGCTTCTGCGGGAGGTCGTTGCAGGTTTGTGCTATTCGCAGAGCAGGGGAGCCGCCATTTATAGAAGCGGGGAACAGATTCTCCAGCTCTCATCGAGATGGTCCGTGAGCTGGGTCTCGCTAGATCGTTGCGCTGACGCGTGGGACATGGACGCGCTTCGCTCCACGCGCATGAGGCCGGCGTTCGGTGGTGCGGTGGACCGGGTGTTTGTCCGGAGTGTGAAATGGCGACATGTCAACGCGGGAGATGCGAGAGCAATCTTGGCGGGCAAGGAGGAGCTCGCGAGAGGGGGGTGTCGCGCCAGGTTGTTGAAGACCGGTCCAAGCGAGAAGACGTGTAGGCTGACGTCCAGCGTCCAGCGGTGGTCCGCTTGCCGTCGCTGTCCGGCTGAGATCTCCCGTGGCATCAGCCCAGCCGGGGTGTATCAACTGGTAACAGCGAGCACACGAGCACGTGAGTTTTTGTTTAAGAGTAAAATATGACGTGGGTGTGTGGCCACAACGTCTCCGTATATAATCGTTCTCGTGGAGTGTATCGACAGCATCGGCACCAAGTGTCATTTACATGTAACCACAACCGATGATGTGAGTCGGAGCAGGCGTCCACACTCGCTTCTTGTCTATATTTTGCCACGTGCGCAGAATCCCGACGTGGATCTGACAAACGCGGGTGATTTGAAGCGTTGCGGACCGTGGACGGCCTCAGAGATTTTATTATTACCGAATTCCAAAGTTCCGAATTAGGCAGTGTTGCGCGCAGAGACAAAAACACCAAAATCAGTGGAAGGCTGGAATCTGATAGGTGCTCCAATACAGACGGCACAGAGCGACGCAACGTGGCGGAATGGTAACTTCGCATCCCGCACGGCCATCTGCCAATCACCGACCACCGGCTACGAGGCAATCATCAAGACCAAAACTCCAAATCGACTTGAAGAACTGCCGTACTGTCACTGGACTTGATAAATGAGACAGGTACATCAGTCTGTCTACAGTGGCATAAGTATAAAACATACTGGGTATGTGTTAATTTAGAGTAGATACTGAAAAACTAGAAGAAAAATAATATATAAAATATGTTTTAAATAAAATGCAAACGGTTGACAATGGATTTGTGCGCAAGAACCAAGAAGCGTGGACTACTGTTTTAACAACGGAAATAAAGGTATCTAACAACATACTTGCTTTGTTCTTAAATTACTATAGCTAGGACAAATAATTATATTAGAATTGAATATTCTTACACTAACAAAATAATTTAAAAAATGATGGAGTACTTCAATTTGTCCGATATCAAATTAACGATCCGGATTTCATCTTTTGTCAGAGGGTTTCATCATTTTCTTTTAAGCGTTATAAACCAAACATACCCTCACAAACTGAACTGGGCCTATTAGGCCACGCCACGACGTCCTCACCCGAAACGAGCCCATACATCATTTATCACCCCGGCCCGCTAACAGGTGACCCTGAAACCCTAACTACGCCGTAACCTCACACTCCTATAAAAGAAGAGGTACGAGACTGCGTGACCCTGTACACAACCGCGCCGCCACGGGTAGGGAGAAATTGCAGCAGTTTCCGCATCATTTTTTCTTTCTTCTTTGTCACTTTTTTTTCGTGTGTGTCCGATTCCTTGGGAAATCCGACGTGACTCGAGCCCCTTGATGAGTCGATCCCTCAGAATATTTTTTCTCTCCGGGGCTCGAATTTTCCGAAGGGGCGAGATTACCGGAGGTCTTGAGTCGTTTCGCCTACTGCTCAACGTGAGGCGCAGCGAATAACAATCTCCAAAATTATTTCCTCAAGAGGTTTATCTGCGATTTATTTTATCGGTTTGTTGTTAATGTGGTAGATCTATTTCTGAGTCCAGTGATGGCACAATCTTTGAGAACTGAGATTTTTCTTCCATGATGAAAATTACAAGCATAATCCCTGAGGCCTCAGCTTTGATCACCGTTTCCCTTTCGATTTGCTTTAAATAGTTCATAGTATAGCGGAGTTCAGATTGTATGGATGATGACATGCACTGGGCTCCGAGCAGTTAAATTAACTGCGTTTTGATGGATATGCACTTGCCTAGAAAGCATTGTCTGACATCGATTCTGGTAAGAGAAAGCCGAGTAATCTGATCTTTAGTTATGCATGTTATCTTTCAAAGGACATCAATAAGGCTGTATTGTACCAAGATTTGGGTTCAGCTTCTTCACACTCGTCTTGAATTTGCCTATTAGGCTGCAGCCAGATTAACGAGGAAGGAAATCTGGTCGGCTTGCCCTCTTCAATGGGTTATCCGCTTACCGTCCTTCCCATATCGCTCAGTTAAACTATATACATTTGTTAAAATCTTATCAGTTTTGATGTTTTCTTAACAAAACGAGGGGGTTAGTGGAGTGGGAGTGGTTCGTGCTTTTGCCACTCTTGCAGGCCCGCTCGAACAGCAAGCCCCTGCTGATGTCTTTCTCCATTTTTGGTTTTAGGATCTGGTTTCCGTACCTCCACCTTGATCCTTTGAAACCATGCGGGGAAGACGTAGCGGGTGGTTTCATCATCCAGGCAGCCTGATGCCATCGTCGCAGGTTGCGTCACTGATGCGTACATACCCATCTCGACGTCGAATTTGGTATAAAAGCGAGAACAGAAATGACAACAGTTGAACGGTGGTGTAATATTTAAATGCTAACTACGGAATCTCTTTTGGCTATAAGTGGTATAGGAAATGCTGTTAAATTTGGAGGGTCATTTAATCTAAAAATTACTGCCGATTGCCCCAGGGAGTGGAACTTGCTTTTGTAGGCTACATTTAAATTTGCTTATAAAACAATAATAAAGACCCAACCATGTTGGCAGGCTGAAAATTTAAGAAAAAATAGTAAATGTACATAATAGCGAGAACAGAAATGGAAAAAAAATCTCTGTTCCGTCGAATCGAGTATCTGCCCTGTGTAATCCAAAGGTTCATTTGTTGCTCGTTGAGCGAAATCGTACTGTATTTCAGATATAAAGCCCATTAGTGGCAGGTTGAGCGAAATCTTTCAGATATAAAGCCCATTAGTCAGTTTCGGGGGCCTCGCACTTGCAGCGCGCCTGCGCGCGCGCATGGTACGTGTGATTCTCCGCCGTCCTGCGCGGTGGAAGCAAACCACCTGGCGTCCTGGCCTGCTTGCGCGGCCGCTTCGAAGTGTAGTGTCGTGCGGCATGACAGGACGGCACGTTTGCCAGGTTATTTCCGCCGTATGGTGCGACACGGCACCCACGGCCAGGATTTGTGACCGTTTGGGAACGCTTGTCATCATCCGTTTCGACGTTCAAGTGCTCTGGAAGTCAGCAAAATTTACCAACCGCGCAAGAGTCGAAAAAGTTTTTTCCCACCTTGGTAGCAGGCACTCTTGCTCTGACGTCTGACCCGTGCTGCCCCCAGATTGCATACGAACATCTTTGGCGCGACAAGACTAGTACAGGCTGTCCCTCCCTCGTCCAAATTAAACTAGCTGGTCTGTGTACAGGCTGTATCTCCCCACGAAAATAACACGGAAAGCCGTGTGCCTGCAGATACCATGAGGTTAGTTGTGCTTAGAAGTGCGGAGCATGAACATCAACCAAACGACGTGCGACCCAGTCGTCGTGTGTGCCAGCCGTCACAAGCAAGCGAAATTTCGTCCAAACACTTGGAAATGTCGCGTTGCTTACGACGTGTCCAGGCTGCGTACAGGACCAGGCACAAAGCATAACTTTTCTCTCGTTTGTTGTTTGGTCCATCAGCTGCCGTCTGGCGTGCTTGCCGGGACCGCTTCCATGCTTCAAGCTGCAATCTCCGACTAGTTTTACTGGTTCACATCTGTTGCTATTGTGCGTGCCGGGCATAGGATGGTGACTGGCGGATAAATATGTTCATCTACTTCTTAATATTCTATTGCACTGTAACCAACTCCCACACATAGGTTATTCGAATTTTTTTATTAATATACCTTTCAAAAAAGAATTTAATATAAATAACACGGAATGATAAATTGACAAAAATGATCCAGAGTCGTACGTGCCTCATACGAAATTTGAATTTCGTATGAGACTCATACGAAATGATCAACACAGTGTAGAAAATGTTGATCACAGTGGAACAAATGGACACGTACGAATTTCGTACGTGCCTCATACTAAGTGCACAGTACATTCGTACGAGGCACGTACGAAATTCGTCTGTGCCCAATTTTGGCATTGCGTTTGATGAATTTTACACATAAGTTTATCAAATTTTATAGACCGATTTGCTAGAAATTTCAAAAGTATAAAATAGAGCATACATTGTGAAGTTTTGAATTTAGTGAAGTTTCTATATGTTTAGTATGTAGAAACAAGAGTAATTGAATGTGTTATTAGGCAATACGATCATATTTCTACACGTTTGTAAAATGTATTCAGTTTTGGTTTTTTATTTAGAAACACTTGTAGTTAGAATTGATAGAAACATTCATAAAATTTATTGTAATGTAAAATTCGTTGAGTATAAAAAATAAAGTATCAATATATTTTATAAGAGTTTAATGGGAGCTAAGTTTTTTTTAAAATCATATAGCGATAACAATTGTATAGTTTCAAAAATTATAGAATTATTTGTACTAAAATTTAAAAGTTTGGCAGCGTTTATATCAAATAAAATTATATAGTTCCGAAAATATGTGCATTTTGTTTGCCACTCTACTACTACAGTACATGAGGCAAAAATACGTACACATTTTTGGAAGAAAACATAAAATAGATAATACAAATGGCGTGTGTACGGTACACTTAAGATGTGTCGATCTAATCCTAACACGCCTTAGTTGAATTGAATGTCGAGCATAGTTTACCCAAGTTGCTACTGAGTGCAACGGGATATTTTCCCTTACGCAAAGCATACGGATCGACTTCCCTTGCGCGACGAGCTCTCTCGCGCATGCGTAGCTCAGCCTCTCGTGCCTGTGCTGCGACGCGTTCCTCCTCTGCAGCTTTGCGATCACACTCTATGAACCATTGTCGAATTTCTTCTTGCCTCCTGCGACAACGCTCCTCCTGTTCAACTTTATTCCTCCTCTCTTGCTCTATTCTTTCATCCCAATCTATTTCTTCTTTGAATTTTCAATATGCAAGTCGAGCCATTCTCTGAACCTCCTCGACGTCTTCTGCTGATTGTTCTTGGTCGATGTAGTTCCTGAAGTCGTAAAAAGGTGGTGGTGACTGCACATGTTTTTGTATAAAGGTTAGATGTATAACATTCATAAAAACAGAAATAATGTTGCATATTACCTGTTTTCTACCACCTGAAAGAAACGGACACATCCCGTGAGGAGGATCATACTCGTAGTTGTCGCACATCCAAAGTCGGCAACCATACGAGTCACCAGGTCAAATATCTCTAACAAATCTACAATCAGTACCACAGAAACACATTAGAGGTTGTAATCCCTCGGAGATTGGAACCTTTTCATTGTTTGTGGGTGGTGAGAAACGCTCGTCCATAGTACTAAGGTACATGGAATGATTGTAGTGGGTGTGTGTGTTGAAGCTGGTAGCAGACTGAGTGTTATATAGACGAACGAATGATGGTGTATGAACTTAGTTTAGGAGAAATTTCATCTCTGAGATGTATAAATGTGAACTGATATTTCACTTGGTATGACATGGAGCAGTGCAATTTCGTTCTTCTCTTGTACGAGATTCACCTGACATGGAGTAGTGCAATATTGTGAATTTTGTGTACGAGATTCACCTGCCATAGAGCATTGCAATGTTGTTAATTACATGTACGAGATTCGCCTGACAATGAGCAGTGCAATGTCGTGAATTTTGTGTAGGAAATTCGCCTGACATGAACCTGTTGATGTCGTGGATAAGTTTCACGTGAGATAGGATTGTTCCACTCTGCAGGAACAATACTATCATTCTCCTCATCAAAAGAGTCAATTTCTGGAACATTTTTATGTTCTATATCTTTCATCCTTATTTGTTCAACTATATTCTCGATGTGCTCTCCTTTATCTGCCACACCACGTGCTTGAATATATATTGAATTCTCTTCAGGTTCTTCTATTCCTACATCATTTTTCATACTATTGTCTTCATCTGCTTCAGTTGCATTTTCTACTTCTTTCATTTCCGCTTGCGCAAGAAGCACTAGAGGTCAACCCCGCTCCACAACCGTATCTATATTTTTTCCAATTTTGTGTTCTCTTAATAACAATCAAATCCTAGTAAAATCCATCTCTTACACGATTAATCATTCCTTTCAATTTCAACTGATGTTGTTGTGCATCAAGGTTAAATGTTTTCATCAACCAATTCTAGACACTACTAAATGTCCTCTCATTTGCTCTTGTTATCCCTCTATCACGCGACATGAACCCATACAAATCAACTCCATTAGAGCCATAAACAATTGTGACTTCTCCATAAAATATACGAAACACTAACTTCTTCATCATTCCCATTGGAATTTATAAAAACAAATTTATCACATGATATTACTTCTAAAATAAAAGTAATCACATGTTAAGAATGCCTATTCACATGGTCTTATTATATAAAAACAAATAGAAACTTAAAAATAACATTACATGATATTACTTCTAAAACCTAAAAATAAATAGAAACCTAAAATAACATTTACGTATAACATTACATATTATTACTTCTAAAACTAAAAATTTATCACATAGTATTACTTCTAAATAAATAACATTACGAATAAAAACCTAAAAATTACGAAACAAATAACATTACCTAAAATAACTATTACATAACACTATTAACAAGTCAAAAACTAACAAATCATTTTCTAATTACTACTACAATACATATTTAATCATTAAAAAATAGCACTACAGAGGAATAGAAAATACAACTAAAGAGGAATATTTAATCACAAAGCACGAAATAGAAATAGAAAATACTGGAGCCGGGCGAAGAGAGGACGACCCGACGGTGGCGCGGGCGCGACGGGATGGAGGCGGCCGAGCAGAGCGGAGGCGGATAGGATGAGTGTCGAGAAAGGGAAGGAGGCATCGCATTTTAACGAGGACGAAATTCGCCCGTGACACATACGACTGTTCCGGTGAGCCCCACAGCTCGGTGAATTTCGTATGTGTCTCATACAAAATTCTCACCGGGGGCAAATGTCGTATGAGACACATACGAGATTCGCTCGAACTCGGGAACAACACAGCCGCCTCGGGAATCCCCGGACAGCGTGGCACGCCACGTCGGTTTCGTATGTGCCTCATACGAAATTTGTGGCCTACGTGTCATTTCGTATGAGACACGTACGAACCTGAGTTAGTTTTTCAAAATTTTCAAAATCGTAGGTTACTTATATTAAATTATTTTTTAAAAGGTATATTAATAAAAAAATTCTAGGTTATTCCTTCTTTTACCGGCTCATTTCATTTGTTCTGCGGGTAATAGATAACTAATACTAAACTAATACTAATGTATGACATTTGTCTTATACATCATATATTTCAGAACGGAGTGAGTATGCATGAATCAAAGGAATGTTTCCATGTTCGAAACCTATACATGCCGCCCACATCCTTTTGTATGATCCCCGAAAGACACAACTTTAAATTAAGGGTTTGCCTAAAATTTATGTGCCTAATTTTTTTAAAAATCCCAGAAACTGAGTAATTAGTAACTAATTACTACAATTAACCACTAATACTTGTAATTAACTATTAATTCTTAATTTTATACATTAATCAATCACAAAAAATTTATTTGATTATTTTACAATTAATATAAATCTACAAATTACAAATTAATAATAAAAAACAAAATAAACTTAGCAGAAGCCAAGCGTGGGCTATCGCCGGAAATCAGGCGCCCAGTTCAGGCGCCTTTAAAACAGCATTCCCGTTAAATTAAACCAGCATGGCCAGGCCGGATAAGATTGCCCGTCCATTCTCCCGGAATCATCCCTTCGCTTCGAAACGCGAGAACAAAACCAAATACCGAGAGCTGCATCGTTTTCGCCAATATATTAACGCCAGCCAATCTGCGTGCGAGCGTGGAAACAGGGCAAGAGGAATATATTAGCATTCACACCGTGACAAGAGACGCACTTTCTCACTTGTCCCGGTGCCGTGCCGGGTCTCGTCAGCTCCTGTCCCGCTCCCGCCCCTTTCCGCGAGTTCGCAAGTCCTCGCCGCTAAAAGCAACCAATCGAGGCCTCGGCGCCGGCTTGGGGCGCCGGTGTCCGCGGTTGCTTTGCGTCGTACCGTGCGGTAGGATCGCCATGGATAGCGGAAGCAACAACAGCGCGGGGGAGGAGGAGGAGAAAAATGACTTGTACCAAGCCGACGACGCGCAGGTGGAGGCCATGCAGCGCCGCGTCGAAGTGGCGGCGCCCCTGGCCGACGACCCATACACCATCTTCCGCCTCCCTGCAGCAGTGCGGGAGCGGCACCGCGACCTGTACGAGCCCAAGGTCGTGTCCGTGGGCCCGTACTACCACGGCCGCGCCGGGCTCGGCGCCGCGCAGCAGCACAAGTGGCGCCTCCTCCGTGACTTCCTGTCGCGGAACAAGAAGGCCGGCGGCCTCGGCGCGTACGTGCGCGCCGCGCGGGCGGTCGAGGCCGACGCGCGGCGGTGCTACGCCGAGGGGTTCGGCATGGGCGCGGACGAGTTCGTGGAGATGCTGGTGCTCGACGGCTGCTTCCTGCTCGAGTTATTCCTGAGGAAGAGCGAGGGCCAGCTCGCCGCGCCTGGGGGCGCGAAATGGGCGTGGCACCACATGTACCACGACGTGCTCCTCCTGGAGAACCAGATACCCTTCTTCGTCGTCGAGAGGCTGCACGGCGTCGCCTTCGTCGGCGAGGACGGTGCGGAGCACGACGCGCTCCTGGACATCTTCTGCAAGGCCTTCGCCGGCGACCTGCCGTCGAGCCGCGCCATCCGTCCGTCCAACGACAAGACCATCCACCACCTGCTGCACCTGCACTACGAGTGTAACGTCCGTAACCCGGCCGCAGACAAGGACAACAAGGCGCGCAACGTCATCGGTGAGGCCCATCGGTGAGGCCAACGGCAACACCGGGCCGCTGGGCAATCTGGAAAGCAACCCGGCGATTCCGTCCCCGCGATCCGGCGAAGGTAACGGCGGCAAAGGCCGTCTGACGTCGATGATCCCGCCGGCCGCCAAGATGGTGAGGCCGGCGTGACGTTCAAGCGGAAGGCGACCCAGCGGGACGTGTTCGACGTGAGCTTCCGATACGCCGTGCTGCACATGCCGGCGTTCGTGATGGACGAGGGCGCCAAGGTGCTGCTCGCCAACCTGGTCGCGTTCGAGCAGGAGCGGCCGCGCCGTGCGGCAGCTGGAAGGGGGGCAACCTGGTGACGGGATTCGTGGCGCTGGTCGGGTCGCTTGTGATTTCGCGGAGGGACTTGAGGTGCTCCGCCGGTGCGGGATCATGCACTGCATGGTGGCCGACGACGACGCCTGGCGTTCTTCAACCAGCAGGTGCAGTACACGACAATGGACTATGACAGGCACCTGCTGGCCTGCCTGTTCCGGGACGTCAGGGAGCACTGCCATTGGAACAGATGATCAGCGACGCTGGGTGATTTGGATTATCATGAGACTTTGCTTTCTACAGGCAGATATATTCTTTATACTTTGTTATACTTGTGCTGCGGCGTTATTACATGTAGATTTTGCACTGCTGTAGCGATTAAACGTTAGTGTTTTTTTGCAATTATGCAAGTGGAAATTCCTTACCACATCACCCTCTCTCTCTCTCTCTCTCTCTCCCCCCCCCCCCCCCCCCCCCCCCCCCCCCACCACACACACACACACAGTCCTCTCCTCTCTCTGCTCACCAGGGAACCACCTTCTCTCCCTCCGTTACGTGGGGCACCATGACCATCGTAGCGTTGCTCCAAAGCTCTTACAAATATGGGTGCTAGAGCTTTGCTGTTGTGCAAACATTTCGCCGATGGCCAAGGTCTGGCCTACGTGAACCACCGACAAGCCCTACCCTGAAAACATATAGGACCATCACAGTTCTGAAAACCACCCAATCCTCACTCAACATCATCAAAACCAGTACCATTTAGACGGTAATAAAGGTGAAAGTGTTTCAAGGGTTTTTTTTTTAGTTCGGGTGATTTATCCAGGATAATAGAAGTATTCTAAAAAATGAGATATTAGCGTGGGATTAAACTCGGTTGACTTCCAAAGCTCTTGTTTCATTTTTCCCCGATAACGAAATATAGCCATTAGGTACTAAAGAGTGTGTGTTTACTCGAGTATATATTCACTCAACAGTCAAACTTCAAGTTAGCTCAAGCGGTCAAGCCTGAGAGAGATTGAATGTAATTCAGAATCCTTACATTTATAGAAGAGACAACTTTCAGATCTCAAACTTTAAACTACCCAACTCCAAAAGCAAGCTCCCAGAAAACCCTTGACTGCCATTATTAAACTGGGAGTTTTATTAGTAAATCATAGCTTGTCCACACTATCATTGTGGTAACATGTTGGAAAAGAGGGAAAGAAAATATCGCGCCTGCGCACCTCTTTATCCAATTGCCCCAACCCCTCATTATGAATATGGGATTATCACCAATGAATACTGACTCAGTTACATGTACGGGGCTGCAAACTGCTTCTGTATCGAAGAAAAACTCTATATGTGCCGAGCCCAACATGTCCACAACAGCGTCAGATCATGCATTCATGCAGATTAACTGACTCAGAACAGCCAGAAACACCTAGCTCATGATCAGCGGCAGGTTTAATCATCAACTAGTGTTAGCGAACTGGTGAAGAGAAGAAAATAACCAGCGAGTACACAAGGAATCCAGCCAGGAGGATTCCTCCATATACAAAAGCCTGAGATGATTGCTTTGGAAGGACCATATTCAATGTTACAGCACTTCATCTTATCTCTCTCGGCATATAGAATCCGTTCTACATACCTGTCCACGAGAAAAATAGTTAAAACATAAAAGGGTCAGAAAAAGAGTGAATTGAACATTTTTTCTTTTGAAACAAGAGGTCACGATAAGTCAGCTCAGAAAACAGAAAGTAGGGTCAATATAGAATGAAAATCTCCATGTAAACTTACTGTTGCGTAAATATAGAGCTCTGCAGGATGTCAGAACTGATTTTGGTATGCATCCACCAGTCTATGGTCATACAGCAAAGAAGATAAGTCCAAAAGTTGTCCTTCAAGTCTCTAAAACGCAAGGGGGTGAACATCAGAACAAGACACATATCTTTCACGCTGAAAGTACATGACGTAATATACGAAACATATGCTTACATCCAGGTATTCTTCCAACCTTTCAACAAGACCATGGGGAAGGCTCTGGCAACGTGGTTACCTTCTTGTAGAATTTCTCTACCCCTAACTCAGTGCTAGACTTGTTTTTATACCTTTAACAAGTTCTCCTATGGTGTCTTAAGATGTTCTGATGCAAAAGATTGAACAGTCTGCACAAACCAAATATAATGGTTAAAGTTTAAGTGCATGTGGAGAAAATAAGCAAATGAAAGCAAGTTAAAATGAACATGTAATGACCTCTGACGTGTCTCTTATTTTGCGAAGGGCAGCATCAACTCGGGCATAAATTGTAGTTCTCTAGGCACATTAAAAAATGATTTAGTACAAAGTAGATATGAAAACATTACATGTGAAGGAAACCGAATTTATACTGGTGAAATATAAACATAATGAAAATTCTGCAATGATGCTTATGCAGGTTATGCTGAGCATAAGATTTCTTGGGATGCACGCCAGTTGTATTGCTCAAAACCGAAAAAACTGTTAGAAATTGCCAGAACAGGACACAAGAAATTGGGTGACAAAACTTGAACTCATTGATAGTTTGTGTTCCTATGTACTGTGTGAACCATATAAAAGCAGAAAATACTATTTTATTAATAACCCTCACATGGGCATAGGTCGTACTGCCGCTATAAGCCCCTCCTCTAGTCCCCTTGTTCTACTTTCATGAAATTTAACTTATTGTTGGAAACATTATTACCAGTGCAACATCCTGAAGAACTTGACTGATTTGGGAGGTGTTTGAGAATGGTCCAAAAGGATGACAGCCTGCTTGCCCCAGAGCCAGTTCACTATAGGTCTTTCATGAACATGTGACGCCCTTTCATATGGTGCACTCAAACCTCCAACTGCTGAAGCCAAACCAGCCAAGATGTGGCGTTGTGCAAGAGATGGAACAGCAAACTGCCTAGTCGTTTCCTGACACATAGCTGCAATATCAATGGATGATATAAATACAGAAGCAATTTGATCCATGCAATACAAAAAATCCACATGGCATTTTTGCTTGCAAAGAAAATTTGACATACCTTAGAGGAATATTTTCATTCTTATGCTCAAGCACAATAACAACATCTTTACTTGTCCAAACAAGGACTTTCCTCTTCCATGAGAAGTTCAACATCAACATCGGCCAATGACAATACAAATCTGTTGGTTCAGACAAGAAATGTAAACTTTTATATTATTGTTAGATTCAAAATTTGTAGCATGACAGATTGATTTCGTAATCTTTTCTTGACCATATGCACCATTTCCAAAGGAGGGGTCATGGTAGAACACTACAACTGGATATGTTTTGTGTGTGATTGTGTGTAAGAGAGCATTGCTTACACGGGGATTACTCTCGTTCCGTAAGTTCTGTGAAGACTTCCATGTTTCTTCTTTCCAGTCCCTCTCTTATCCTTTTTATTTCTGGGCATATAAGATTCCCATAGGGGCCTGTGCTTAATGGAATCTTGTACATCATCTTTTTCATCAGTCCAATGCTGCCATTGGCACAAAATACGAGAAAATCCATACTCAACCACATATTAAAAAAAGTAAAAAAAATTGAGTATAAGTCTTATGAAACAAAAAGTTGTAAATATTTCATATAAAAGGTATTACCTGTTTCAGGAAATATCTACTTGATAGAGAAGGATTTGCAACCTCTAATAAACCAGCAGAAAGCACATCAGCAGAGCGCTCCATTTCCTGTACAGGTTTAGAGCACACCACTTGAATGCTGCATTTGAAAATTAAGACAGAACAAAACTTTTGACCTATCTCTATGATTCCCACTCTTTTGTACCATCTTCATACTGCTAATAAAAGCTATGGTGATTGCTTTGTACAATACAACTGAGGCCAACATTTCTATTATTTGGACTAGATTTATCCTTTTTCCCATTTCAAACATACACAAGTTGAATTTGCCGATCATGGATCATATAGCTGTCCAAAAGATAAGGAACTATGGACAAACGTCCACTGAAACCAAGAATAGCACTTCTCTACACGACTTCTTGTTCAAAGACATTAAACTCTAGAAACTTGAAAGTTGGGTGAAGGTCTTTCATCAGTAAAAATATATGACATTCTGCAATTGCGTCACGTCCATTTAAGCACAAGCAAGCACATACAAGACGTGTAGCCATGTTAAGCTACCCATAATTGCAAATGTTCTTTGCAATTCAGACATGAACATTTAAATGCCAAATCTAGCATACCTCTTTGAGAATTGCTCCATCCAAATATGTTTTAGTACGGACATGAAATCGACCATCAGTCTTTGTTTCATGGAGAGAATGGCTACGCATTGCTTTTGAAACTGCAACAGCTAATTGTTCATGTTGGTGCAGTGCATGTGAACCAGAAATTATTATTACCTCCTGCCCCGGGTGCACCATCTTTTTAACCTGAGAAATATGAACCATATGAAAATTTGGAGGACAAACAGTGGCATGTAACAACCAAACTAAGAAGTTGAAAGATAATTCATTTATATATTGTGCCCCGTGTTCAACACCATATCTGCTTAAAAAAAAACTTGCACAAAAGTTAAGCTAACGCTAGTGGTACTTTTTTTCAGCTAATATAGGCCACGTGACACTTGACTTTCTTTTATAGACTGAAAAGTTTGGCTCATAATCGATTGGATTTAATATACATGCTGGGAAAGAAGGCCCTGTTTAGTACTGTTAAGCTACTATGCGCTGACCAGTTGTCCTCATAAGCTTAAGCTGATGAGGGATGGTATGCAATTTAGTTATATTTCAACACCCCCCCTCACGTGCAGGCTCTTCTGGCTCTGCAAACGTGAAATAGAAGTCGGCTGCAATTTTATTTTATTTTTTTAAATTGCGTCCGCCAGGATTCGAACTCGAGACATCTGGCCCTAATACCATGTTAAGCTACTATGCGCTAACCAGTTGTCCTCATAAGCTTAAGCTGATGAGGGATGATAGGCAATTCACTTATATTTCAATAGGTACAACTCCAGTCCGAGATCTATGCTGGAGTTAAAGTTTACAAGATAATATAAAGTGCCCTAGATTTTTAATTCGATTTAAGCAAAAATAAAATGACTTAATAAAGGAACCTTAATCTATTCACAGCTCAAGATCCACAATTTCTGAAGCTATATATAAGCAGCACGAAGAAATACATGCATTTTCTGGAGCTGGAGCTCTGCCGAACAGAGCCTTCTAGTAAGTTGAAAGAAAATCATTTACTTTGCTTTGCAAAAGTACATAATATTTGTGGCACATAAGTGGCACTTTTTAATGAAATGCTGATATCATGGATTCTGTAGCAGCACTCGTTATCAACCATGGTGGCATTTGTGGATGTTCTATTTGCACCAGTGTTCAAGTTCAAGAGTACATATTTTAATGGCAATATGTATATAGTATATGTTCCTTTGTTCATCTTTCATAGAATAAACAATGCTTAAGATAAGTGAATATAGTGATGTTGCTGCTTATTTGTAGCACATGAATTCTTCACTAACGAATGAAGAAAAGTGCAAACAGTAAGGTCAATATAGAAACAAGTTACACGCTTAAAAGAAGATAACTAACCTCCTGTTCAATAGCTTGAACATCTATACTGTAGTTATGACCTGCTTGGAGAATGTTGTACCTGTTATGGTTCTGTAGCACAATAATAGGTATAAGCAACCTCACCGTCATGTCTACCGTTTCAAATCTGGATTTCAGGGAGGAGAAAAGGGTTGCATTAGAATAATTCCAAAGATCAAATGATGCTTATATACACATATTATGCTGGAAATCATGTATCTCACAGGCAATGTCACCCTGACATAGTTCTAAGTTGAAGCAATTTATACTTCGTTATAACTGGTCAATCTGTCCTGATCTGCGCACTAGATTTGCTGCCAAACCATATTAAAATACATGATGTCGATATATACTTCATTAGGGTAGGTGAGAAGCTATTGAAATACGACAATCAAGAGTCATCAGAGTATTCTAGTTAGCCTTGAGGCAAACAGACGAAGATACAGACGAGGAGCTGATAAAAACTAACCACATTCAGGTAAATTATTTGTTCTAATATGGATACTACTGTCTTCGGGTTATGGCTTATTCTTGTTTTCAATAAAAATTCAGTAGAGCAAACACTCCATGTAACCAATTGCAAATTGACTTTGTCACATAATAGATCACATGAAACGTGGCTCGTTCCTTACAATACCTTATATCAGGAGCTATCACATGCTCAATGGTAGTTGAAATTAAACCTCCAAGCTGGCCAATGAAAATATCCTGTGTTGATGGATCACTTGGAGCAGCAAGTCCCTTTGGGAAGATTATTTGTGATAATCGTGGCAGTGACCTATAACTGACACTGCCTTCTTCAGCTTCTATTTTACCATATGTACAAGGGCCTGCCGAAAGATCAATGACAAAAAACCTGCAAGGACCAGTACAGTCATTGTTTAGAGTATGCATGATTTAATTGCAACTGCTTGAACAATTCTAGTGTATCATAACAGAAAACAACCCAAATGGCAAGGATTAACATAAGAGTACTTACGGATAACATCATGCATATCAAATGATCTATTACATACATTTAATGTTTTGAATAAACAAACGTTTGATTTCTCCTTTTTGTTCAAATCTCAACTCAATTCAGTATAGCGGAAAGCCGGAAACTGCTGTCTTTCGGCAAACTAGTTGTCATAATCCTTTCCTGTTTCCACTATAGTTTAGTACTTTCCATGTTTACCTCTTATAACCTTTGGAGCTAACTAGCAAACAAAATGACAGAAATATGAACTTCAGGAAGGTTTTCAATTACAGGTGCACATGGTGATTACTGAAAACAGGTGAGATGCCAGACCATGACTACAATGAACACCAAGCAAGAAGAACAGCAACAAAGCCTTTTTTATAAAGAAACTTTATAAAATAATAATGGAGAAAGGGTCCATATTATTTCCACTATACGGCAAAATGCACCCGTCAGAATAAGAACATCGTCCACAGTAAAAATAACTGCAATCTAAACTGCAATTCTCCTAGATTATTGTTCACAATGGCTGGTGTAGGTCTGTAGGACACACATGAATTTCATGAAGTAGCAAGAGATTCAATTTTAAGGGGGCATTTGATGTCCTCGTGCATTTTCCTTGTGGTTGTGCAAAAGTCTAAAACGTCATATAAAATGGGACCACACGAACACTAATCAAAAGGTGCTAGCATGTACAGAATGGTGTATTCGTGTAGCATGTAGCCCTGCAGTTGGATAGTGGCTCACAGCAACCAGCCAGGAAAAAGAAAATAAACAGGCCACAAACAAAAAGATGAACTGGCAAGTGCATGTGCACAATCGTTGTAAAGTGAAGCAACTGGCAGTTAGTGTTGACGCTGTAAATTTTATCAAGACTGTTGCTGTATTGACAATCTGGCCACATGGGGTTAATTTCCATAACCTTAGTGAAAATGTGTTTTCTTGAGAAGCAGACAAGCTTACTTGTAACAAGAAAGTAGTAGATTAGAACAATTATCACCTTCCAGAACTCAGCCAGACTTGAGTTGCTCCACCACCATTGTAACGGTACCGATAGATGTAATCTGCTTCTTGCTTTTTTAGCTCTTGTTCTGTTAATCTGCCAGTTGTACCATACATTAAACTATCAAGATCAACTTCTTTGTTTCGGGGATCCATTCTAACCTGTCATGGAAAAATTGTTATGATACGAGTTATGATTTACTGATTTAGAAAGGAAAATGGAAATTGGAAGCCACATATTTTCTCATTTAACATTAGTAAGGATAGTATCATATTTTTGGAATCCATTGAAATTTCCTAGATGTTACAGGATTATAAGGACACTACAGAACTAAAAAAAATGTTATTTGAGGGGATCAAATAAGTCTAGTCTAGATGGATGATAGGTTGAAGACGCCTTTGAATTGAGTATGGTTTTGCAATTAATGATGTATTTTAACAAATTTATTCTTTATAAATATTCAAGGAAAGAACGAATGATTTTTAATTAATCACCCTAGAGTTGACATATGCTGTTTCCTAGGAAGATGACAACATCGTTTTCACCTTGACTTCCACAATGACATGAAGGACTATGCTTTCTACAACCAAGAATCTGGATGAAGCTAGCCGAGTACAAACAGGCAACAACAACAATAACAACAACAACCAAGCTTTTGTCCCAAACAAGTTGAGATCGACTAGAAATGAAACTCAACATTTTTTGAAGAAAAGTAATAGAAAATAAGATGAGAGTAAAAAAATACAAATAAAATAAGATTCGACATTTTATTTATTTTAGAAATGGATTAATAAGAAAGAAGATAAGAGTAACAAAATACGAATAAACTAAGATTCTGGCACATGAATTGCTAATTTCCATGCAGTCTTATCATGCGCAAAATCTCTAGGTATCTCCCACTCCTTTAAGTCTCGTTTCACCGCCTCCTGCCATGTCAACCTTGGTCAACCTCTACCCCTCCTAAAATTTTTCTACTCTTTATAATTCCACTGTTAACCGGTGCTTCTGGAGGTCTCCCCTGGATATGCTCAAACCACCGTAGGCGCGATATTGGACTAGCTTCTCCTCAATCGGTGTCAACCCTACCCTATCACGTATCACCTCGTTCCTAATTTTCTCTTCTTGTGTGACCGCACATCCACCGTAGCATGCGCATCTCAGCAACACTCATTTGTTGAACATGTTGCCTTTTAGTTGACCAACAGTCTGCTCTATACAACATCGTAGGCCTGATCACCATCCTATAAAATTTTTCTTTCAATTTTTGTGGAACTTTCTTATCACATAAGATTCCAGATGCTTGCCGTCACTTCATCCACCCGATCTTGATCTTGTGGCAAACATCTTCGTCAATATCACCATTACTTTGTAACATTGATCCTAAATATCGAAATGTGTCCCTCATAGGTACCTCTTGTCCTTGTAAACTAACATTTCCGTCCTCGCATTCAACATCACTAAAGTCGCATCTCATATTCTCGGTCTTGGTTCTACTAAGTCTAAACCCCTTAAACTCTAAGGTCTGCCTCCATAGCTCTAATTTTCTATCAACACCACCCCTAGTTTCATCTACCAACACTACATCATCAGCAAAGAGCATACATCAAGGGATATCCCCTTGCATATACTTCGACACCTCATCCATCACTAAGGAAAAGATGTATGGACTTAAAGCAGATCCTTGGTGTAGCCCTATTGTGATAGGAAAGGTATCGGTCTCACTATCTCTTACGCGCACACTTGTCATCACATTATCATACATATCCTTGATAAGGTTAATGTACTTTGTTGAGACTTCGTGTTTCTCTAGCGCCCACCACATGACCGGCATTGGTACCTTATCGTATGCCTTCTCCAAGTCAATGAACACCATATATAGATCCTTCTTTTGCTCCCTATATCTCTCCATAAGCTGACGGAGTAAGAAAATTGCCTCCATAGTGGACCTCTCAGGCATAAAACTAAACTGGTTTTTAGTGACATTGGTCACTTTCTTCAAACGGTGTTCAATCACTCTCTCCCAGAGCTTCATAGTATGACTCATAAGCTTAATTCCTCGATAATTAGTACAACTTTGAACATCTCCTTTATTTTTGAAGATGGGTACTAAAATACTTTTATGCCACTCTTGAAGCATTTTGTTTGACTGAAAAATGTGATTGAATAGTTTAGTGAGCCATACTATTGCTACATCCTCCAGACATCTTCACACCTCAATGGGGACATCATCGGGGCCGAGGGTCTTTCCTCCTTTCATCCTTTTTAAGGTCTCTCTAACCTCAGACTCTTGTATCCTCCGTATGAATCGTCTGTTGGTGTCATCAAATGAGTTATTCAACTCGAACCTAATGCTCTCATTCCCGTCATTGAATAGTCCATTGAAATAGTCCCGTCATCTGTTCCTAATCTCTTCATCCTTCAATAGAATTTGATATGCCTCATCCTTAATGCATTTGACTTGGTTGAGATCCCTCACCTTCCTCTCGTGAAGTTTTGCCATCTTGTATATATCATTTTCGCCTTCTTTTGTCCCTAGTCTATCATATAGTGCATCATAGGCCTGCCCCTTTGCTTTACTCACAACACGCCTTGCATTTTTCTTAGACTCTTTATATTTCGCCATGTTACTTGCACTTCTCTCATGATGTCAGCTCTTATAAGACTCATTCTTCTCCTTAATAGCTTTTTGTGCATCTTCATTCCACCACCAAGTGTCTTTATCTACAAGTTTCTTACCTTTTGTCCACCCAAGCACCTCCCTAGCTACCTTCCTAATGTAAGTCGCCATCTTCAGCCACATACTATCCACATCTTCCTCTTCGCTCCAAAGTCCTTCCGCGATCATCCTCCTTTTGAATGATTATTGTGCTTCACCCTTCAACTTCCACCACTTTGTTCTTGCAGATTTAACACCTTTGTCTCGTGACACACGCATGTGGAAACGAAAGTCGGCTATCACAAGTTTATGTTGTGGAACAATACATTCCCTAGGGATCACCTTACAATCTAAACATGCCCCTCTCTCTCTTCTCCTGGTGAGGATATAGTCGATTTGACTAGAATGTTGGGCACTAGTAAAGGTCACTAAGTGAGATAGTCTCTTCTTAAAGAGAGTGTTAGCTACCAATAGGTCATAGGCTACGGCAAAGTCTAGGATATCCTTACCCTCCTGATTTATATCGCCACACCCAAAACCTCCATGTACCGCCTCAAAACCTATGTTAGTTGTACCTACATGGCCATTGAGATCTCCTATGAAGAGCTTCTCGGCTATCGGTACACTACTAATCATATCCTCCAAGTCCTCCCAAAATTGTCTCTTGGTGCTCATGTCAAGCCCAACTTGTGGGGCATAAGCACTAATGACATTCAAGATAAGGTCCCCCACAACTACATTGACTAGGATGATCTTATCCCCTCGTCTACGGACATCCACTACTCCATCCTTGAGGCTCTTATCTAATAGGATGCCTACGCCATTCCTAATCTCAGTCAAGCCAGAATACCAAAGCTTGAAACCGGTATTCTCAACCTCTTTCGCCTTTTGACTTGCCCATCTAGTCTCTTGTACACAAAGGATATTTACACGCTTCCTAATCACAACGTCCACTAACTCTTGTAGCTTTCCCGTCAAGGATCCTACATTCCAACTACCTACCCAAAAACTAGTTTCCTCGGCTAGCTTCCTTACCCTTCACATTTGTCGAGTAAGATGCAAAGACTCTTGCTCACTTAACACTACATCCGGGCAATGATGTAGCGCACCACTAAGGTGGTGGTGATCCAACCCTTACTCATTTAACACCACATCCGGGTTTCGATATGCCGTACCACTAAGAAGGTGGCGACCCGGCCTTTGCCCACTTAACACCATATCTAGATTCCGATATGGCGCGTTGCTAAGAGGATTACGCCCTAACGATTTCTCAATGGATTTTATTTCCATGAGAATGGCTAAGTATAGTTGTTGGCTCGTCAAGCCTATCACAACCCCTCCTCCTTTATCCAGGCTTGGGACCGGCTATGTCATTACTAGCCGAGTACAAACAGGAATCAGCCAATATAATAAGAGGGGAAACAAATATAGTGTTAAATGTGAATCCCTATACCTTATCAAAATTAACAACAAATATTGCAACAGGTACAGGCCTGTCCATCTCATTTGCGGAATAACCAGGCTCCATGTCAAAAATGAACGAGTATAGCCTCTGGAATATAGGCTCAACTGTGGTCGCTTCTACCTCAAATAGAGGTAATTCTCGACCATAATCACTCTGCGAGGAACAAAATGGTTATTGCATGCATGGTGTTGATTCTGATATAATAGGTAGCTGATTACCATAGAATAGGACAATAATATATCTCTGCTTACCTCTCTGGCAGTTCCTGCAGGTTGCATTGCCTCCTTCAGTGATTTTTCAAGAGAAATCAGCTCAGGTTGTCCAGCCTAGTGAAGTGATTTCATACCAGAACTAGATCAGAAATAGGATAACAAAATCGTAGAAAAAAATCACTGTAATCTGAACAAAACATTACCGCTATCACATTGTACACAATATGATGTTCAATATCAATTTGCTCCCCCGTCTCGAAACATGAGGGCCTGTGAAATGGGAAGCTCGCCTTCAAGAATTCTTCAAGCTTGTGCCCATCCAAAGGGTATCTGTACCCGCCGTCACCATTGAAACCAATAAGGACAACATTAACCTCTAGAGGCACTTGAAATGGGACCTGAATTATGCTCCACACGAGTTAATTATAATCATCAGAAACCTCAACAATGAAAAAAAAAAGCAATTACATGTTTCAGAACGACAAGAGACCAGAGAAAAAAAGGTCCATGTTTCAAACAACCAAGAGAGCAGAACAGCAATGAACAATTACAGGTTAACATACTATTAGCTGTCTTTATCTGGTTGTAAAGGGACTTACAGATAAGGACATCATAATGTGAAAGCACCAGCATAACTGCAACAACTGCTTAATTAGCCCATGTCACTTAGGGTGAATGCAATTTGATCTGAAATCCCCAAATCCGGCCATGATTCATAAGGTAACCCTCTTATACAGTCATGTAAACTCCTGTGGGGCAGTTCTACTTGTACGCATGAAAAATTTGCAAGGCACGAAGGAAACTGGCATGCCACACTTCATCGAGTAGCTGGCTAGCTGCCGATCTCACCGAGGAAGAGAAATGTAATCCAAAGGCAGATCTCGCATACAAAGAGTAGAGTCAAGGAATCCCATGCTTCAACTCATCTCGAATCTAGCAGGATCCGGTACATGCGCACGAATCACACAGGTATGCGTGCGCCATGCTTGCAACGGCGGAGAGGTTTAGTGGGCAGGGGACGCGAGGTGGTGATAGGGGGTACCTCGGCGCGGGTGTGGAGCATGCGTCGGACGTCGGCGCGGACGTTGTCCTCGACGTCGTGGAAGGCGCCGTGGTGCCACTGCGGGTGCCCGGGGTCCCGGCGGAACGCCTCCCGATGCGCCGCCGCCGACGCGGCCGCTGCGACCGCAAAGACAAGGAGGAGACGGAGGAGGATAGGAAGCCCCATGGTGCCGAGAAACCCTACGCCGCGGGCTCTGGGAGCTTCGTCCTCCTCAATCCTCGTCTACCGGGGAGAGCGGGTAACAAGGACGCGAGGAGGGCGGGGGGACGGGGGAGCGCGGCGGCACAGCAGACCAAGGCAAGTCCGTCGTCCGGTCGTCCCGCCGTCCCTGGGCGTGGCCGTTGCTCTGGGATTCGTGTCGTCTGACTTGTGTGGACTGTTGATTTCGCCGTCGCCGAGCTAAAAGCGCCTTTGTTTTTTTTTTCACATTTCTTTCCTTCCCCCCCTGGACTACCGTGATCTGAAAATCTTCCCATTGAGATTGTACGGTGTCACCCCAGTTGCCTCTGAACCGCTTTCATGTTTGTCCTCGCGTTGTGCTGAAGCAGTCAGACCAATGACCATGTCAAAGGTACATCAGCCAGTACAGGCAACGTACGCAGGCACAGTTTGCATGCCAGCACCTACTACATGGGAATATATGCGACCTCAGAGATGTCTCAAGTTTGCAGTGTACATGAACATAAGATGGCTCTTTCCCGTGCCCTTCACTGCTCCTCTCTCCTCATTGCAGCGTTGCTGCTCATTTTCCCTTCATCTGCAGCATTGTCTCATGCCATCTTTATCTTTGGAGACTCCCTTGTTGATGCAGGCAACAATGACTACCTTGTGACCCTTTCCAAGGCCAATGCGCCACTGTACGGTGTCGATTTCGCATTCTCTGGCGGCAAGCCAACTGGAAGGTTCACAAATGGGATGACAATTGCTGATATCCTTGGTACTGTCAAGTGCGGATTTCATGAGTTACTGTGATTGCATAGCGTATTTAACATTTCCTGTCAGTACGCTTTCAGGTGAAGCCTTGGGGCAGAGATCATTTCCTCCACCCTACTTGGCTCCAAATTCAAGTGCTGCAATGACGAACAGTTAGAGGTGGCAATCGGGCCGTGCCGGGCCGGCACGGCCCGGCACGTTCGTGCTTCGGGCCGAAATGGCCCGCGGCCCGATAGCACGGCGGGCCGCCTCGTGCCGGGCCGGCCGTGCCGGCTGCGGAAAAATAGGGCCCAGGCACGGCCCAAAACACGTCGGGCCGTCTTCGGGCCGTGCCGGCCCAAGCACGGCCCACAAAAATCGAATATTTTATGAAATAAATGGACAAAAAATTTCAAAAAATATGGAAAAATTTGTATGTTATAGAAAATATTATTTGAAGAATTTAGGAAAAAATATAATCGAATTTCACTCAAATTTACAGAAACTATAAATAATCGATTTTTTTGAAATTTTTTTATTTATGTTTGCATCAAGATCTATTGATTTGTTTCACTTTTTTTTCACTATTTTTTTTTTAACTATCCAGTGTACAATTCACAATATATCAGTACAATTCACAACAATTTTACAGTACAATTCACAACAATTTATCCACAATTTCACACAAAGAAGAAATGAGACAAGTTTTTGGGGGAATTTAATTTTATTTATAAGTTCATTACAAACTGCCTCATTAAAAACCTTACACTCGATGTGAGCTTCCCCCGGTAAGGAAAAGAGTACAGTTTGTTTTAGTTTTACAAACTACATCATTCCGAGCCGCTAAGCTCAAGATCCTCCATTGCTTTCATTATTTCTGGATCCTCAATGCGGTGTTGATCTCTAGATTCTGCTGCCTCCCAATCTTTAAGGCACGTGAGAACCTCAACCATTTGTGGTGTAAGTGACGACCTGCAACATTTAATTCAAACACCATAAGTTGAGTAAAAATAAATGAAGTGAACTAAAGATAGCTTATACCTCCGTTCTTCTACAATCCTTCCAGCAGAGCTAAAGATAGCTTCAGAAGAGACACTTGATACTGGAGTAAGAAGAACATCACGTGCAAATTGGGAGAGCACCGGAAACTGACGTTCATTATCTTTCCACCACGCTAAGAGGTCCACCTCAACGTCGTCCTGAGCATCAATAGAAATGTCAATACATGTTCAAGTTGGTACAAAAAATACAAAACATATACCTGAAGCATTGGATCATGAGCCACATGATCTATATCAAGATAGTGAGACAACTCCGCAGTTGGATTCCAATTTGACCTATGGGATTGTGAGGATGAAGTATCTTTGGTCTTCAACTTTTTCCACATGTTAGCTGCCATACTTCTTCTCTTGTCAGTTTGTGATGCTTCGGGTCTAGGGCGAGATTGACCATATTTCTGTTGATACAAAGCAAAAACTCGAAATATCTCGGACTTAACATGTGAGTAAGAAGCTGAATAATCAATGTCAATTCTCTCACCAATAAATTGTAAAGCAGCTTCTAATTGCTCAAGCTTCTTACGTGGATCCAAAATGAGAGCAAAACAATAAAGATGTGGAATACCATCAAAATATTTAAGGTATTTTACTTTCATGTCATGAATGATTGGGCTTAAAATTTCATCATTCTCATACTCTTCAAATTTTTCAACAAATGTCATAAGCCACTCAAGTAAAAGAGGAGAGGTAGGATAGTAGATACCGGACAACAGTGTTGTAGCATTATAGAATGGTTTCAAAAGCTTCCGAAGCTTCTTTGCAATGATCCAATCACTCTCATAAAGCACTATATCTGCATCTTGAGCATTCATGAAAGTGGTGAAAATGCACTCATACCCTTTTAATTGCGTCAACATGATGTATGTCGAGTTCCATCGCACTTTCATATCTAGCGAAAATTTCTTTGCTTTCAATTCCCTCAATTTGCAATATTCCCTGAATTTCCTGTACACCTGTGGAGAATTCAAAAGATATCGGATGGCACAACGTATATTATCAATACATGCACTTGCCCTTGCCAATCCAGCCTGCACAATAAGGTTAATGATGTGGCACACACATCTTTGATGAAGCACAAAGCCACCAATGTAACTCTGTAAGTATGGCTCAAGAATCTCCATAGCCCTGGTGTTAGCCGAAGCATTATCAAGAGTAATAGACACAATCCTATTATCAATACCATAATCTGTAATTACCTCAAGCACATGTGATGCAATTGCCTCACCAGTATGATTCTCATCAATACATCTCAATCCTAATATCCTTTTGTTCAAATTATAACCAGGATCTATGTAATGAGCAACAACACTAAGATAGTTTGTCCTTTGATGTGAAGATAACCATATATCAGATGTTAATGCAACAGAAAATGGCATGGACTTAAAAGTTTCTTTCAAGATCTCCTTTTTTTCTTTGTATTTCCTTATTAAATCACTTCTAGTAGTATTCCTTGAAACATTATTATACTGTGGACAAAAAGCAACTTGAACCATTCTTTCAAAATTAGAATTTTCACCCATAGAAATAGATTGATCAGTAGTTGCAATATACCTAGCAATTTCAGAACGAGCAACATCAGAACTATAAACCCAAGTACTCACAGAGCCATCAGGATTGAAGTTTAATTGAGTTTGTGTTGCACCACTTTGTCTTAAAGCAAATTTTTTCAAACATGATGAATAATGGCGATTCAAATGACCCGTGCCACTAGAGGATAGTGCGGAAAGAACCTTACCACAATATTTACATGTGGCGGTAGTTACCTTCATCTGACCATTCACCATTTCCTCATGCCCAATGAAATGTTCCCAACATTTTGCTCTAGGCTTATGAGAGACAGTAGAGGATGCTTGAACATCTTCATTGCTAGGTGCACCTTGTGTACGTGCAGGTACATTTTCATGGACAGAGTAGCTTCCAGTTGCACCTGCATCATTCAAATGAAATTGATTAGTTTCAACTTGAAACTCGTCGAAGGCATCCTCACCTTCCAAATGCACATCATCCATCCCAAAGTCGCCCATGCTTGGGGATAGACGACGAGGATTCGGTTCATCGGCGGTGTTGTCGCCACGACGACGCGACGATGACACCCCAATCTTTTTTCTAGTACCAGTACCACTGGTGGTGTGGGGGTGACTCATGATTGGGAGTGACCGAGTCCGAGTGGGAGCTGAGCGCAGGCTGCGCAGCCGGCCTGGCGACTCGTGGACGCGCGGCGCGCGTGCACGCGCGTGCCGCGTGCGCGGGAGCTGGGCCCGGGAGGTGGGGCAGCGGGAGCGGGGCGGCGGGGGGTCTGGCGGCGGGGGCGGCACGGGGCCGAGGCGGCGCAGCGGCGGGGCACGGGGCCGAGGCGGCGCAGCGGCGGGGCACGGGGCCGAAGCGGCGCAGCGGGCCAGCGACGGGGCACGGGGCCGAGGCGGCGCAGCGGCGGGGGCACGGGCCACGGCAACGGTCTAACCCTATCGAATGGGCACGGGCGGGGGCACAGGCACGCTTTTTTTATGTCTGGCTACACGACGGGTTGAATTCGTGCCGATGGGCTTTTTTCGGGCCGATTCAAAATTCGTGCCCATTTTAGCCCGACGTGCCTCGGGCCAATTTCGTGCCGTGCCGGCCCGGGCACGGCCCAACTCTCGTGCCGTGCCGTGCCGCCCGTCGGGCCCAAGATCACGGCCCGGCACGGCCCGAAAAAATTTTGTGCCGGGCCGTGCCGTTCTTCGGGCCGGCCAGGCGTGCTTCGTGCCGCCCGTTCTGGACACGACCCAATTGCCAGGACTACGAACAGTGGGATCAACTATGCCTCTGGTTCTTCTGGCATATTTGATGAGACCGGTTCTTTTTATGTATGCAAATTCTCCCCCCCCCCCCCCTTCAAAAACTCAGTTTCTGCGGTTATATTTGTGGCATGATGACCCTTAATTCAATTATTCTTTTGTCATGGTATTTGAGAAAAATCTCACAATTTTCACTCCCTCCAAATCTTTTTATTTATCACTGGCTAGTTCATTTTTAAATTAACCGGTAACAAATAAAAATATTTTTTCTTACAGCATTTATAAAAATTACTCAAATGTCTCCTTTTTTGAACTATACGCTCATTGTTACTATGACAAGCGATCTAACATCTACTCCCTCCGTCCCGAAAAGCTTATCACTTTGTAGTTCAAAAATGAACTACAAAAAGCTTTTCAAAACTGGGGTATCTATTATTAACGTAGCTACTACGGCACTTTGGTAGGGTTTCAACAACATCTTAGCTCTGGTTTATAGGTGAAGTCTTGCTTATGTAAAAATACACAACGGTTGCTTGCTGCTTCTCGTCTCCGCCTCATATGTATTCTCCGTCTCTAAAAACTTATCACTTTGTAGTTCTTTTTGAACTACAAAACGATAAACTTTTGAAGACAGCTGGAGTATCTATTACATAAGCAAGAGCTGGAGCTACTAAGGTCCCCTTTGGCAGAGCTTCACGGAGCTGATTCTCATGCATAATCAGGGAAACTGTGCCAAATAATATTTTTCAGAAGAAGTGATTCTTGGTTGATTCTGTGAAGTGATTCTCTAAAATGAACTAAGAGACTGGAAGCTGAAAAAAGTAGCTTCTATTGATTCTGTGAAATGATTCTCTGTCCTGATTCTAAGAGTTTATTCTAGAGAATCATAGACAATCATTTTCAGTCACAGAATCACTTCAACAGAGAATCAACTTTTTGAAGCTGTGCCAAAGAGGACCTAAACGGCTTCGGTTTCGCTAGACGCAGTTGCTTCACATTCCTTAATTATAATTAAGATATAAGATGCCTTAGAGGAGCCGGAGCCCGCTGTGCCAAACAATCCAAGTTTTTGTTGCATTTTTTTAGAGGTAGTTTTGCTAATATTTCCCACACCAATATTAGAAAGATAACCAAAACTTATCGACAAATCTATAGCTATCCAAATGGGCCGAACTAATCGGGCAAGCTTGAAGCCTGACATTTTTGGCCTGGCCCGAGCACGGCCCCGCACAACACGAAGGGGATTGGGCCCAGGCTGACCCGCATCCCCGCCTGGGCCGTGCCTAGGCTTAGACGCAGGTCCGTCGGCCTGGCCCGACACGACCCGTTTAACCGGTGACTCGCCTGACCCGGTGCATGACTCGCGTAGGTCACGGGCCTGATACGGTCCGACACATGTAAGCCCGTATAACATGTTCTTTTTTACTTTTACATGTAAATTTTTATTATCGGATTATGGGTCAGCTCGACACGGCTCGTTGAAGGCCCGACATGGTACGACCTGCGTAAAATGAACCCAATCCGTTCTTGGGCCGAGATGCAGACCCGTCGGGCCAGTCCGACATGGCCTGTTCCATTTCCTGGCCGTGCCAGGCCGAGGCTTTCAAAGCCGGAGCCCGGCCGGGCTCCGGCCTGACACGGCCCATTGGACAGGTATAGGCATATATTTCACACATTGGCGATACGTCCTATTTCATGCAGAACTTTCCATCAAACCAGGACCAAACACACGAAGTATCGCAGCTGATTGACGCAAATTCAGTCACAGAATCACTTCAACAGAGAATCAACTTTTTGAAGCTGTGTCAAAGAGGACCTAAACGGCTTCGGTTTCGCTAGACACAGTTGCTTCACATTCCTTAATTATAATTAAGATATAAGATGCCTTAGAGGAGCCGGAGCCCGCTGTGCCAAACAATCCAAGTTTTTGTTGCATTTTTTTTAGAGGTAGTTTTGCTAATATTTCCCACACCAATACTAGAAAGATAACCAAAACTTATCGACAAATCTATAGCTATCCAAATGGGCCGAACTAATCGGGCAAGCTTGAAGCCCGACATTTTTGGCCTGGCCCGAGCACGGCCCCGCACAACACGAAGGGGATTGGGCCCAGGCTGACCCGCATCCCCGCCTGGGCCATGCCTAGGCTTAGACGCAGGTCCGTCGGCCTGGCCCGACACGACCCGTTTAACCGGTGACTCGCCTGACCCGGTGCATGACTCGTGTAGGTCACGGGCCTGATACAGTCCGACACATGTAAGCCCGTATAACATGTTCTTTTTACTTTTACATGTAAATTTTTATTATCGGATTATGGGTCAGCTCGACACGGCTCGTTGAAGGCCCGACATGGTACGACCTGCGTAAAATGAACCCAATCCGTTCTTGGGCCGAGATGCAGACCCGTCGGGCCAGTCCGACATGGCCGGTTCCATTTCCTGGCCGTGCCAGGCCGAGGCTTTCAAAGCCGGAGCCCGGCCGGGCTCCGGCCTGACACGGCCCATTGGACAGGTATAGGCATATATTTCACACATTGGCGATACGTCCTATTTCATGCAGAACTTTCCATCAAACCAGGACCAAACACACGAAGTATCGCAGCTGATTGACGCAAATTCAGACCGGTTGACGATTCACGGTTGGTCGCAGTCGCACCCGATCGATCTCATGAGATGCGTACAATACCTTCAATCATCACCGACAAACTTTGATCCAAGTTGGGAGGTTCCGACAACCAGACAATTCACGAGGTCTTGACGCAGGAAATCCAATGTGAAAACAAGAATGGAGCAAGAGACAACTCAAGATGAGCGACGCGAGAAGATTGTCGTCCCAGCCGAATAATAAGCACTTTCAAGCTACAATTAGCCCGCTTTGGTCCGGTGATCGGGCGATCAAGCCTTGATCAGCTGGCGTACGTTGACAGGCGACATGTCGGCGGGGCCGCCGTCGAGGATCCGGCGAGCGATGAGCTTGTTGGCGGACTCGCTGGGGTGGTAGGGGTCCCAGAACACGTACTTGGACCTGTCCGCGCAGTACCGCGACGTCGGCCCGCACGGTACCAGCCCGCCGAACCGGCCGCCGACGAAGCAGCACGCCGAGTCCGCCACCTCGAACCCTGCAAGCACGAACACGTACGGCGAAACAATCACCACCATATGCACGGTTTCTCACAACGTTTCCACTTTCCAGCTTCCATCGTTCACACACGGTAAGGTAAGTGCTGCTCGGTACCGTGGGATCTGTAGTTGGTGATGATGTCGGAGAAGATGTGGTAGACGTCGGCGTAGACCAACCGGGAGCCCGGGAGGCTGGCGCCCAGCTCGTTCACCAGGGCCTTGAGCCTCCGGTTGAATGACTGGGCCAGCTGGTTCGGGAACTCGGCGCAGGCCGTGCCGGCGGACGGGTTCGTCTCCCTCTGGTACGGGATGCAGCCGATCGGCCCAACGTTGGTCACCACGATCTTGCGGGCGTCCAGAAGGTACAGCCTCTGCACCTCAAGAGTCAAGGCACGAACCATATGTACAGTGTTGCGTTAAATCAGGCACAGCACAACCACGTACACGAGTTCGCCACACTCTGCAAAAATCTGCATCTAACGAGCTGAAGAAACTAAACTTACGGTGAGCTGCTGCCGGTACTTGGCGATCATGGCGCTGACGAAGGCCGGCGGGGGAGTCACGGCGCGCTCAGGGACGGAGAAGATGGGCGTCAGGTAGTTGTTGATGAAGTCGTTGGAGCCCATGGTGACCGAGAAGATCGCGCCCCGGAGCAGGCTCACCGCATCCACCTCGCCGTGCCGCTCGATCAGGTCGTGCCGGGTGTTCGCGTAGTTGTCGATCTGGGCGTCCAAGTTCAGGCGCCCGCCCTATCCAAGATAACACATATCCAAACAGATTTCACATTAACAACAACACAAAAAGCAGTTATACTAACGGTAAAGGCTTGAATTAACTTATCACTCATGACAGGTTATCTCGACAGACAGTTGAACCATAAAACAATACTCCCTCCGGTTCGAAATATTTGACAACCAGGGTCAAATATTTCAAACCTAATGGAGTAGTTTACAGCTTGGGTGGCTGCAGTGGAGTCATGCAGCTGGCGAGTAGTTAGCTGCGTGTTCATGCGAAAGAGAAGAGATTGGAGAAGTGGCTCACGCTGAGGGATTGGCTCATGCAAAAGAGAAGGCCAGACCTCACTCTCAAATTACGAGCTAACAAGGATAACAGAGACTTGGCAGTGTAGATAGAACACATGGATTTCACTAAACAAACGATTGGTTCTCTCTGGTGTTACTGACGAAGATACTGCCGGTTTGGTTGAGGATGCCTCCGCCGCCGGACGCGTAGTTGACGCCTCTCAGCAGAGCTTCACCGGTGGTCTCCGGTGCCATGTACGGCGGCACCAACCCTCCAAGCCCCATCTCTAGCCCTGGAACATCAAAGATCACCATGAACAAATTTTCAGGGGGCAGTACATGCATTGTACCAGTAAAGCTCTGGCAAAGAACATAACGGTAAGAGATTAAAAAAAAAAAAGACAACGGAGAGATAACTGTAAAGCTCAGCAGGCAAAGATGATGTAGGCGTCCGTCACCTAGAATGTCGACGATGGTCCGGCCGTTGGTGTACCGGCCGGTGGGCTGGTGGCCGGCAAAGTCGATGCCGTTAGGAGGGTAGTTCGCCTTCGACAGGGAGACGATGTAGTTGTTGTTGCCGGCGTCCACAAGCGAGTCACCGAAGATGAACATCGGCGGCATGCCAGCACCGCCGGCAGCGCCAGTACAAACAAGCACGGCAAAGCAGGCAAACAGAGCAAAACGAGATGCCAGTCTTGGCATTTGCTGCCACTCGTGTGGATGGCACGTTGAGGGGGCAACGACGTCACACCGGGAGATAGGTATGAGACTGAGGTGAGCAGACAAGCAATGTGTTGCCTGGTAGATCGCTGCTTGGAACGGGGAGGCGACCCTATTGGATGAGGTTCTGGCTTCTGACGCCTAGTCTAGTAGCAACTCGCTCGGTCCTTCGCTGTGTGGGTTTTGAGGGTGTGAGGCAAGGGACAGCTGCTGCTCACCTTCATATACAACAACAGGAGAAACAGAATCTAAGGGACCGCATAAATTATAATACGAGACGATGAACGAAACAATAGGCTTGAATGATGTCCGCAGGTGTTAATTAGCCCACCAAATTCCACGGATGGAGGGAGTCACACGGAAGCCAAGCAAATGAAGCGGCCAAGAAGCCAAGACTAATAAACGAGGAGGAAAGATTGTGTGACCCGCCAAAGTTGTTGCTGCAAGACATACAAGCTCACATCACATGCCACTGAATCGACATGAACCTATTACTACACCATTTTCTCTCCTGGCAGCGAATGGCTAATTGGCTACGCACCCTTCAGGCCTTCGTCAGTCACCCTTGAGCTGAGCTTCCGGCACAGGAATGGCGCCAATATTTCAATTCAAGGAGACGGGCCCGTGCAGTGCAGCTCACTCGCCCTATGCTATGCCCGTGCAAGAAAAGTTCCGTGAACAGCGCGCATCGTGTTACTATACGAGTACTAGGACCCTGAAACGGGACTGCATTCAGGTCCGTGGCCTGACGAGCATTGATTCTTCTTAGGACACTGGGAGCGCGGCAGCGGGCAGCGCGAAGCGGGGAAGCGTCACCTGCGTTCGGTCGTGTTGCGTCGACATGCTTCGGAGAAGGGGCGCCGGGCCAGCGTCTCTGCAGCGTGATCTGCAGGCTGCCTTGGAGATCAAAGAGGGACTGGGTCCTGCAGGGCAGGGACGCCATTTACTGTAATATTAACTGCGTCACGGAAACGATCTGCTGCTGCTGCTGCCTGGTCGATCTCATGATCGATGGATGCAAGATGCGGCATGTGTCCATGGTAAATTGATGATCGCGTGATACTGCAAGGTAAATTGATCAAAGCTGGTACTACTGGTAGTAGAAAAAAAATGAATCATCTGCTACTGCTACGGAAACAGAGCAAGAAGGGGTGTCAAAACTGATGCGTGATGGCGAAGGACACGATGCGCGCCGAACCAAGCAACCACTGGCCAGTCAAAGTTGCCATTGCAGGAAGCCTCGCGTTGCTACAGGCGATTCAATTCCCTGGGCAGTGGCTTAATTTGTTTTGCTACTGCTACGGTTACTTGACCGTCCTCCCCGTTCCTGAATCTATGTTACTCCACTAGTACTGCGCAGCTTCTTGGGAATTTTTGTATTTTCTCTGCTTCTCCGTATACGAGTACTTTGTGAACCAAATGTTATATTAAGACCGTCTGCACTGGTGTTGTTAGGAAGATTGTTGGATAGTGTAAATTTAGAGTAAATGTTATAAAAATAGAAAGAAAATAGTATATAAAATAGCGTATAGAGTAACGAGTGCGGATAGGCTAAGGACAGCCCTGCAAAGAGGAATCACTTCTAGGACTAGAGCTTCAGCGTACTACCTGGAGTAGCTAGAATGTTTTTCTTCCAAAATGAGTATAATGTTGGACCACAGAAGAAAACCTCCATCTAAATAATACTTTCTCCGTTTATTTTTATTTTTACCGGCTATTTGAACTAGTCGGTGATAAATAAAAAGGAACAGAGGAAGTAAATGATTTCTCATCGATTTCCAGGTCATTTATTTCAGTAAAATTTAAGAGACAAATAACTGAATGTGTTTTGACACAAAGGCATCCCATTCCTTTAATAGGTACATTTCATTATTACTTTCATCACATACTAATGTAATGTACTCTCCCCGTCTCAAAAAAATGTCGCTTTCTAGTTTTAAAATGAACTACAAAGCGATAAATTTTTTTGGGACGGAGGGAGTACACTCGATCAAGCCATTTCTTCTTTGTACTATACGACTTCTACATCAACGCAAAAAAAGTATGACTACTACATGAACTGGAGTACTGTAGCAAACAACATTACAAAACAAAAACACATCTTTATCGGAAATCAGCATACTGATACTGCCCAGAATTTAAGCAGTTTTATCAATCGAAAAAAATGAGCAGTTTTCTTCTAGCCAAACATGGCACGTTCCAATATCCGTGGTGGTACCAGTACACAACACATGTTGACTGGTCATAACTTCTACGGAAGAGAAGGTCTCAGACATGACGAGACCGCAGTTTCAACCCGATTAACGAACACGCTCCCGCGTTTCCCTCCCAGCCTCCCCCTTCACGCCGGCAGCGAACGGCCAGAAACAGAGTGCCGCGTTAAGACCTCCAGCCCCTCCCCGGCATTGCTTTAGGAAGCTAGGTTAACCTAACCTTGCAGACCCGCACGCGCACGCACGCACCGATGGCCCGGCCGTGCCTCCTCCCCATCCTGCTCGCCGTCGCCGCGGCGGCGGCGGTGCTGTCGTCGCTCCCCGGCGGTGCGCACGCCAAGTCGAAGCTTGCCAAGAAGAGCGACGACATCGTCAACGGGCCCCTCCTCACCGAGAAGATCAAGGCGAAGCGCACGCTGATCGTCGGCCCCGACGAGGAGTTCAAGACCGTGCAGTCAGCCATCGACGCCGTGCCCGCCGGCAACTCCGAGTGGGTCATCGTCCACCTCCGCTCCGGCGTCTACAGGCATGCTTTGATCTGACCTTTCTTTCCCACTCTCATGTTTCTAAGACCATGTTTTGCACATGCATGTAGAGTTTTTTTTTTTCTGGTTGAATGGGCTGTGAATTAAAAAGCGTGAGCATGTCTGCATGCAGCGGGAAAGTTGTGATCCCGGAGAACAAGCCGTTCATCTTCGTGAGGGGTAACGGCAAGGGCAGGACCTCCATCTCCCACGAGTCCGCCTCCATCGACAACGCAGAGTCCGCCGCGTTCACTGTGAATGCCGACAACGTCATCGTCTTCGGAATCAGCTTCAGGGTCCGTCCCCCACTACTGTTCTCTCCTGTGTCTAGGAGTAGGAGCTGCTTATGAAGTAAAAGCATCAGAATTCATATAGGGTTCCTTCTTCCTTTTTTTTTCTTTCAAATCTTGGCAAAAAAAATTATGGGCATTGAATCTTTATTCTGACACGATTTGTTCGTCCAACGGCGCTACAGAACAGCGCTAGAGCCGGGCTGATCGCCAACTCGGAGATCCGTACGGTGGCGACCATGGTCGCCGGCGACAAGGTAGCCTTCTACCACTGCGCGTTCTACAGCCCCCACCATACTCTCTTCGATAGCGTCGGCCGCCACTACTACGAGAGCTGCTACATCCAGGGCAACATCGACTTCATCTTCGGCAACGGCCAATCCATGTTCCAGGCAAGTGCGACCCCGCCCGCCCAACACCGTGCACACGCGTACACAATGGCATGCCCCCACACGTACGCCACGCCTCCACGGTAGCAACAAGCAAACGCCAAAATTAACGCCGGCGCGCGTGTGTTTTGCTGGTGCAGTGCCCGGAGATCTTCGTGAAGCCCGACCGGCGAACGGAGATCCAGGGGTCCATCACCGCGCAGAACCGCAAGGAGGAGGACAGCGGCGGCTTCGTGTTCCTCAAGGGCAAGGTGTACGGCGTCGGGGAGGTGTACCTCGGCCGCGTCACCGAACCCCACTCGCGCGTCATCTTCTCCGACATGTACCTCTCCAAGACCATCCACCCGGCCGGCTGGACCAGCTACGGCTACCCTGGCAGCACGGCCAACGTGATGCTCGCCGAGTACAACTGCACCGGGCCCGGCGCCGAGGCATCAAAGCGCGTGCCCTGGTCGCGGCGGCTCACCAAGGACGAGGCGGCCAAGTACCTCACCGTCGACTTCATCAACGGCCAGGAGTGGCTGCCGGCGTACTACTACTAACCATACTGAGTGAACGTATACATGTGTACTCTTCTTCCGTGCAGTGCTACTCCAGGGATGCGCCGCCACCACCAGTAATTCTAAATTCTGATTGAAATTGAAACTGAACAACCCGATATTTGTGATAGGACTGCGACAGAATTATTTTGATCCCCCTGACCTCTTAAATTTCGCATATTTAATTATTTCTTAGAACAAAAACAACCTGAAGTGTGAATGTACGATGCCCCGCGCATCATGAGTTCTCATCACATTTTGTTGCATTAGAACATTTGGAACGGCCCCGCGGCCTGGTACCAGCAGTTTGGCACTATGCACCCTGCAAGCACGAAATCGGCATATATAGCTCATGGTCTGCTTATTTTTACAACGAAATATGGGATACAAGTATATGTACCGTATACACCATCGTACAATTATACACGTAATTAGGCAGTATATAAAGCATATCCACGATATAACACACAAGCTTGACTTCTGCGGAACCAAACATGTTCATGGATCTGTTGGTGATATGCCCAAGAGACAATCATAATCAATTCGGGTTAAAGCGTGTTGGATATTTGATCTATAAGCAATTAGGGTACTAATGGGTCTGCAACCTAAAAGCCCATTAATACGCATATAAATACGAGGGGTAGGGTTAGGGGCTAATTACTCCACCACGTAACAACCTTAGTCGCCACCCCTCGCATGCCTCACGCCGAGACCCTTGCCGCGCATGTAGTGCTAGCACACTGGTGCACGACATTCCTCCCCATACATGTGGACTCCGTGGAGGCGCTGCTGCGCTGATCGACTACGGCAAACGAGATCGTCTACTTATCCTACACCGACATGCGTCTACATTCCGCTATGCTACGCGTATAGTGATAACGATCTATGATATCTGTACTTGCATGTTTCCTTGGTGATGCGGTATAATTGCTAAAGTAGCGTACCGTTGATTTCCCTACAGCGGCATTAGAGCCGACTTGGATAGCTTTTGGTTTGGATCTTGCTAGTAGATGAGATCTACTGCACACATGTTCATACGATGAATTTTTTTCGTACGGTTTTTGGGGTTTGGAATTGGTTAGAGTAGATTGCGATCGTATATGACTAAAGAGTCAGTTTGTGCCCCTTCTCTGTTGTGTGCGCAACCTGTCCGTACCGGCTGGAATCATCATCGGGACTAATCTCGAACATAGCTAACAGTATGAGCCAACAGACCACGATCATGAATAACCGATCACATTGAAAATTGAGGCATTCTGAATGGCTCGGATTTGGGTTAATTTGATCAATCCGATGAGATTTTCATATTGATTTCATATATGCAATCTATGCAACTCCGTTTGGTGTACCGCCGTTTTGATATCTGCTATAGCGATTACATAATATCGTTTTGCGCTAGAAACCATTCCACGCTTAACTCATTTTTGCAGGGAACGATGTGAATGGTATGACCTTAATGTGATGTGATGATCTGTGTGTGATATTCGTGCAGCCTACGTGTTGCAAATTTAACACAACCGGGTTGAGGTTGTCACATAATTGTATAACGATCTGTGTGTCGATCTGTGATACTTGATCTCTCATGTAATTTATTTGGTAGCTATTAGTTGTAACCTGTGATACTTGATCTCTCATGTAATTTATTTGGTAGCTATTAGTTGTATTGTCTTCTTTTATGCTCATGGAGATGTCTTCAAGCATCGGGGAGATGGAGATCACCACAAAAAGGGAGGCATGACAGCTCAGATCATGATGGAACCATGGCGATGAAGACCACTATGATTCTAAAGGCTATAATATTCATAATATGATATGATCATATGCCTGTGATGTTTATTTATTACTATTCTTTTCATGCTTTTCATATGGTAGATGTTTTGTCATGATAGAATAACTTCCCTCACAAAAGTTGAGTATTTGATGCCATTTACCAATAGCTTCACCTATATTGTTTTTATCGTTATGTGGTAGGTTTGCCAAAGAAAAATACCATCATCTATCATAATGGCATAGGGTGAATGTTGGACATTCGCATGCATAGTATTGGTTTACTCAACAAAGCTATCAAAACGGTTTTGGGCTTTATGGCATAGAGTTGGGAGCCAGGACATTGGATGTCACCCAACAAACAAGAGTCATATAGGAATATGATTAACAATTGCTGTTTACCTATGTCACTAATTTCCTAGCAGTGAAGCCAAAGCTCACTAGGAATTAGTGAATATGGATCTTGAACCACTATATGCCGTTAGAGGGAAGACGATGGTTATATAGTGGTGATATCTTTTATTAAACTGTTAATAGATGATTGGTACATAACATAATGCTAAACCTTGCATATTTATTTTCTATTGTAGATCATGTCTGCTAGAAACAATTCCGATTTCAATTTGTGATCTGTGCTTGAAAAGTAAAATCTTAATGAAGCTAACTTTATCGATTGGTAACGCAACCTAAGAATCATTCTTAGGCAAGAGAAAACCGAGTACGTTCTTCTGCAACCATACCCTGACGACCTCCCAACTGATGCAACTACTGCGGCACGTAGAGCTTATACGAAGCACTGCTATGATGCGCTTAATGTAAGCTGCCTCATGCTCGCCACTATGTCCCCTGATATGCAAAAACAGTATGAGCATACATATGCTTATTCTATGATTGAGGGACTGCGTGAAATGTTTGAGAATCAAGCTAGAGCTGAGAGATACAACATCTCAAAGTCCTTGTTCTCATGCAAGCTGGCGGAGGGTAGCCCGGTCAGCCCTCATGTAATCAAAATGATTGGTTACATTGTGACCTTGAGAAAACTTGGTTCTAAACCCAAGGATGATCTGGCTATTGACGTTGTTCTCCAGCCGCTCAGCGAGCTACGAGCCATTTATATTGAATTTTCAAATGAATGGTATGGAGAAAACTTTGGCTGAATTGCATGAGATGTTTAAAATAGCCAAAGAAAGCATTAAGAAAAATGCCCCTCATGTGATGATTGTACAAAAGGAGAATAAAAAGAGGAAGCGTGCAACACATCCTAAAGACAAAGGCAAGGTAAAGGTTCCCGATGAGCCTTATAGTTCAAAGTCTAAGCCAAAGGGCAAATCTGGCCCTTCTCCTGATGATGAATGCTTTCACTGTCATGGTAAGGAGCACTGGTCTAGGAACTGCAAGAAGTACTTGGAGGATATGAAGAAGAAGAAGGGAAGTGAGACTTCTGCTTCAGGTATAAATGTTATAGAAATTAACATTGCATTATCTTCTAGTGAATCATGGGTATTTGATACTGGATCAATGATTCACACTTGCAAATCATTGCAGGGTCTAAGTGAGACTAGAAGATTTGCAGAAGGCGAGTTGGATGTTCGTGTCAGAAATGGAGCAAAGGTTGCGGTCATAGCTGTCAGAACATACCACTTGTCATTACGCTCAAGATTATTGTTGGAATTGAATAATTGTTATTGCATTCCTACTTTGAGCAAGAACATTATCTCTTCTTCGTGTTTAGAAGAAGTTGATGGTTATGAGATTGTAATAAAAAACAAATGTTGTTCTATCTTTTATGGTGTTATTTTCTATGCTCAATGTCCATTGATAAATGGATTATATGTTCTTGATCTTGAGTATAAAACCGTCTATAATATTAATACCAAAAGGGCTCGACGAAATGATCTAAATCCCATTTTTATTTGACATTGTCGCTTTGGTCATATAAATGAGAAGTGCATTGAAAAACTCCATAAAGATGATTTACTAAGCTCATTTGATTTTGGATCACTTGACACATGCAAATCTTGTTTGCTTGGGAAGATGACGAAAACACCCTTCACTGGTCAAAGTGAGAGGGCGACTGACTTGTTGGGACTTATACATACAAATATATGTGGACCAATGAGTTCAATTGCCAGAGGTGGTTTTTAGTAATTCATCACATTTACTGATGACTTTAGTAGATATGGTTATGCCTACCTAATGAGGCACAAGTCTGAATCCTTTGAAAAGTTCAAAGAATTTCAGAATGAAGTACAAAATCAATTGGCAAGACAATTAAACTTCTACGATCTGATTGTGGGGGTGAATATTTGAGCCATGAATTTTATGATCATTTAAAACAATGTGGAATTGTTCCATAGTTGACTCCACCTGGAACACCTCAATGGAATGGGGTGTCCTAGCGGAGAAACCGAAGCCTTTTAGACATGGTTAGGTTGATGATGAGCCAAGCAGATCTTCCATTATCCTTTTGGGGTTATGCTCTTGAAACTGCTATGTTTACACTAAACAGAGTCCCAACTAAGTCTCTTGAAAAGACACCATATGAGATGTGGACCAAGAAATGTCTCGGATTGTCTTTCCTCAAAGTTTGGGGGTGTGATGCTTATGTCAAACGTTTGACGTCAGACAAACTCACCCCAGAATCAGACAAATGCTTCTTTGTGGGATATCCTAGGGAAACAAAAAGATATTATTTTTATAATAAAACAAGGGTAAAGTGTTTACCGCTCGCAATGGTATCTTCTTGGAGAAAGAGTTCCTTTCAAAAGGAGTTAGTGGGAGCAAGGTGCATCTTGAAGAAATTCAAGAAATACATAAAAATGTTTCAGCACCCACTGATCCTATACAAGATGTACAAGATGTTGTGCAAACCAGTTGATGAAACACTAGCCCCACGAAGGTCTACAAGGGTACATCGTGCGACAGAAAAGTTAACGCTTCTAACCTCGAAGCAGCATGACATGGTATTGTTGGACAATAATGAGCCCACGATCTATACCAAAGCAATGAAGGGACCCGACTATGAGAAGTGGATTGGAGCCATGAAATCCATAATTGAATCCATGCATGAAAATGAAGTTTGGAACTTTGTTAATCCAATCGAAGGTGTGAGACCTATCGATTGTAAATGGATTTCTAGAAAACGACTGACATGGATGGAAATGTTCACATCTATAAAGAACGATTGGTGGCGAAAGGTTTCAAACAAATTCAAGGTGTTAATTATGATAAATCTTTCTCATCCGTTACAATGCTAAAGTCTGTTCGGATTCTCCTAGCAATTGCTACATATTTCGATTATGAAATATGACAGATGGATGTCAAAACAACCTTTCTTAATGGAAGTCTGACTGAGGATGTGTACATGACACAACCTGAGGGTTTTGTCAATCCTAAAAATGCTAGTAAAATATGCAAGCTTCAAAAGTCCATCTATGGGTTGAAGCAAGCATCTCGGAGTTGGAATCTATGTTTTGATGAAGTTGTCAAAGGGTTTGGTTTCATCAAAAACATAGAAGAACCTTGTATTTACAAGAAGTTTAGTGGGAGTGCACATGTATTTCTGGTCCTATATGTAGATGACATATTATTGTTCGGAAATGACATTCCAATACTTGATGATGTTAAATCCTCATTAAGAAAAAGTTTTTCAATGAAGAATTTAGGAGAGTGAAAGCATCTAGGCCCCCATGAGGTATGGTTTCGGTGATTAATGACAACCGTTGGATATTACTAATGGATTTGTGGATGCAAGGTCTCTTATATCACTCATCACAATCAAATGAAATCTATATGAATATCATCTACTGCTCATTGGATATAATTGGAGACCCCTAAATAATCATTCTATGAGGTCAATCAATTTTTATGAAGATTAGAAGTAAAAGCTCATATGTGAAAATTATTCAACCAAAATTGACAGCACTCAATGCTTGATAATCATCAGAAGAATATTTCAAACCAATGTATAAGAGGTCACCCAAGAAAAGTCCAAAAGAATCACTTAGAACAACTCGAAGCAAACAAAATCAACTCACCGGATCAACCGATGTTTCTGAAAAACAACACATCGGTCGAGTTGGTTTAGCAGAAGAAGAAGACTTCAAAACTAAGTACTCACCAGATCATCCGATGATGAAGGGATTGTTACATCCGTCTATTAGTACAGTAAGCAATATCACTGGACCAAGTGTAACAACGAACCATCCGATGTACAACTATAAACACATCGGTCAATCACTCCAGTAAGCATCAATTCTGAACCAAATCTGGATGAAGTGCCACCGGATCATCCGATGAGAAGGCAAGTGAAACATCGGTCTAACAACGGTCTTATCTGACACAATGACATCAGCTAATTTGGATTCGACCGATGATAACTGAAGGGAGAACATCAGATCATCCAGTGTTCGCAGAACAGTGATGTCAGTCTACTTTTCCAACGGCTATTTCGTGGAGGCTGGCTATTTATACCCCTTCAACCAGTCTATTCGACAAGTCTTGAAGCCCAGACTTACTCTACACATTACCAAGCATTCAAGTCATTGAGCTACCACTTCCATATCATTTTTCACCACTTACACACCAAGATATAGGCTAGAACTTGCTAGAGATAGTGCTTGTGTGCTTCCATTCTTGGTGATTGGAGTCTCTAGTGTAGTGAGAGCTGTAAGGGAGTGTCCCTTGGTGATTGTATTGGAGAGAGCCTTCCGGAGCTTACCAAGACGGTTGTGGAAGCCCGGAGGATCCAACTTGTACAAGGATTGAGCTCCACCTTGCCGAGGTTGGCGAACGGAGAAGTATAGTAAAGATCCCTGGCCTCGGTGACTTGGGAGTGACTATACCCTTTGGTGGGTGCCACAACGTGGATGTAGGAAGATCTTGACGATCTTGCCGAACCACGGGATAAATCTCCGTGTCTCCTCGGGAGTTTGCGCTTTCTTCCTCTCCCCTTACACTTATGCATTTCTTATACCGCAAAGTTACTATTCACTTGAATGCATAGGTTGTTTGCATAGGGAATTGGGCTTTTAGTAATTAAGTTTTATTGCTTTAATTTTTGAAAAGAAGCCCAATTCACCCACCTCTTGGGAATTCGATCCTTACAATTGGTATCAGAGCAAGGTTGCTCATTGGATCATTCTAGCTTCACCGCTAGAGAGCTAAAATGGCCAAGAATGGGGGTTCGGTTCCTATCTTCGAGGGCAAGAACTTTGCCTATTGGAAAACACGTATGCGTTCTTATCTAGAGGCTATTGCTCCCGAGGTATGGGAAGTGACCCATGCGGGGTTTGGTGAGCATAATTATGTTGGTGATCAAATCAAGTGGGATGCTAAAGCTAGAAATGCAATTTATGAATGCATTAGTCAAGATGTATTTGCTAGGATTGCTAGCAAAGAGAAAGCTTGTGAAATTTGGGCTTGCTTGATTGAAATCCATGAGAGTTCTTCTCGTGTCAAAGAACTAAAATATCATATGCTTAAAGCCAAATATGACGAGTTCAAAATGCTACCTCATGAAAATGTCAATGAAATGTTTTCTCGCTTGAATGTGCTTATTGAGGAAATTAATGCTCTTGACATTGCTTCTCTTGGCAAGGGACTCATCAACCGCAAGATCTTATGCTCCTTCCTAAGCCAAAGTATAACATCATCAACTCCATGCTTCAAAAATAATCTCTTGATCACATTGAAGTTTTGGAACTTATTGGAGAGATTCACTCTCATGAGATGAGTGTACTTGGGATGATGGAGCAATCATCTTCAAAGACAATTGCTCTAAAGGCCTTCACTAAGAAAACAAGTCTCAAGAAAAAGAAAGTGGTTGAGCCCAGCTCAAGTGAAGAAGAGCAAGCATCAAGTGAAGATGACGATCATGAGCTTGCTTTGATGATGATAAAGTTCTCTCTCTTGAACTCCAAAATTGCCAAGAAGGGATACACCTTTGATCCCAAGAAGAAAGCTTTTCTACCAAGGAGAGATGATAACAAGACTTGCTACAATTGTGGTGATCAAGGCCACATCTCCTATGATTGTCCAAAACCGGACAAAAGAAGAGAGAACCACAAGGGCAAGCATCGCAAGCTTGAAGATAGTGAAGATGATGAAGAAGAGGTCAATCCCAAACCAAGATCCTTTGGGAAGAAAAAACATGACAAGGACAATAAGGCAAAACTCTTCTCAAAGAAGAGAAAAGGACCACAAAAGGTGTTCATGTGTGAGGCAAATGAATGGATTACCGACGAAGAATCAAGTGATGAAGAGAGTGAAGCAAAAGAAGAAAGTTTGGCCGGCCTTGCCATTGCCAACAATGATGATTCATCTCTTCATCCACCTCCCATGTGCCTCATGGCTAAAGGTAACACCAAGGTATGTGATGACTCTAGCGATGATGAGCTTTCCCCCGATGATTTAACTTCATTAATAAATGAATACCACACTATCATTAAGAGGGAAAAGAGCAAGGTCAAGGCTGTTGAAGAAACTCGTGCTAAGCTTGAGAGTGCTAACCTCGATTTGCTTGACAAGTATGAAAGCATACTTAAGGAGCATGACACACTCAAATCCTATGTCAAGCAAATTGAGGAGGATAAGACTCAAATCAAGCTAGATCACCATGAGCTTGACTTAGCCCACCAAGCACTCTTGGGAAAGCACAATGAGTTAATCCAGGAGCATCAAGTACTTAATCTTGCTTATGAAATTCTTGATCAAGAATTGAAAAATATAAAGAAAGAAACCCTTAATGATAAGGTATCTATTACTTCTCATGCAACTAATGTCATGCACAAGTCTTTGCCTTTGAAAGAGAATGATAGGGAGAAGGACTTGTTGGAAGAAATTGAAAGTCTCCGCACTAGTGTGGCAAGACTATCTAAAGGAGAAGTCAAGCACAAGGAAATCCTCTTCCATCAAGCAAAGGCCTTCAACAAGAGAGGACATGGATCCTTCCCGGTGCCTAACAAAGGAAAGGTGCCCTCACTGAAGCTTAGAACAAGCTTCATCAAGGAAGTTGGTTCCTATTGCCAACATTGTGAGGTCACCGGTCACCATACAAGGGAGTGTCCTCTTCCTAACCGACTTTCTCCAAAATTACCTACTAACTACAAGTCTACTTTCAATGATCATTATTATCTCTTGAGTAAAGTGGATGGAAAGGTGAAGGCAAGGTTCATTGGCAAGGACATAAAGAGCATGAAGGGGAAGATCCCCAAGCAACTTTGGGTCCCAAAACACTTGTATCACACATACAAGGACCTAAGTTGGCTTGGGTGCCTAAAGTCAAAAATTGAATTCATGTGTGTAGGTGAACTACAAAGCCGGGGGAAAGCATTGGGTACTCGATAGTGGGTGCACTCAACATATGACCGGCAACGATGGTATGTTCACCACCATAGAAAACCCCGACAATCATGAACAAGTCACCTTTGGTGATAACTCTAAGGGGAAGGTAATTGGTTTAGGTAAGATTGCAATTTCAAATGATATATCTATTTCCAATGTATTGTATGTTAAGTCACTTAGTTTTAATTTGCTTTCTATTGCACAATTATGTGATCTTGGACTAACGTGCACCTTTAGCAAAAATGATGTTGTTGTGACTAGTGAAACAAGACAAGAACTAATCTTCAAAGGATTTCGGCATGGACATCTCTACCTAGTAGACTTCTCCAACAAGGATGCTAGCTTGACCACTTGTCTTTTCACTAAGACGAGTTTGGGTTGGCTATGGCATCGACGCATAGCACACATTGGAATGAGCAAGCTCAAGAAGTCATTCAAGCTTGGGATGGTGACCGGCGTGAAGGATGTCACATTTGAGAAGAACAAGCTTTGTAGCGCTTGTCAAGCCGGGAGCAAGTTGCTTCACACCACCCGATGAAGACAATGGTGTCAACCTCCAAGCCACTTGAGTTACTCCACATGGACCTCTTCGGACCGTCCACATATCAAAGTCTTGACGGTAACCTCTATTGTCTTGTTATAGTTGATGACTACTCTCGCTATGCTTGGACTTTGTTTCGAGGTGACAAGAGTGAAACTCCGGAAGTGTTCAAGACCTTCGCTAACCGTGCTCAAAGGGAATTTCAACTTCCTATCATCAAGGTATGGAGTGACAACGGCACCGAATTCAAGAACTACAACATTGGGGAGTGGTGTGATCGTGAAGGCGTAAAGCATGAGTTTTCGGCCACATACACTCCTCAACAAAATGGTGTTGTTGAAAGGAAGAATAAGACTCTCATCACTCTTGCACGAGCAATGCTTGATGACTATGGCACGTCCGAGAAGTTTTGGGCCGAAGCAATCAACATGACGTGCCATGCCACAAATCGGGTCTACATACATCGACTACTTCAAAAGACCCCGTACGAACTTCTCATTGGTAGAAAGCCCAACATATCCTATTTCCAAGTCTTTGGGTGCAAGTGCTACATCTACCGCAAGAAAAGGCTCGGTAAGTTTGAAAGAAGATGTGATGTTGGTATATTTCTTGGTTATGCATCAAACTCAAAATCATATCGAGTATTCAACCAAACCTCCGGTTTAGTTGAGAAAAGCTGTGATGTTGAGTTTGATGAAACTAATGGCTCCCAAGAGGAGAGTTTTGGTCATGATGAAATAGATGATGAGCCTCTACGAGAAGCTATGAAGAACATGAACATTGGAGACATCAAGCCTAAAGTTGAGGAGATCCATGATCAAGGGGGAGCTTCAACTTCCAACATCAACACATCTCTGGCACCTCAAGTTGATGAAGAAGAAAAAGATGATCCATTGCCGACTCAAGATTCACAAGCCACACAACATCAAGAAGAAGAAGAAGTCCATGATCAAGTCCAACCACAAGATGAGCAATACGCATCACCACTGCCAAGTGCTTCACAACCACTCATGAGGCATGGACGTATCTCCAAGGCGCATCCGATTGACCAAATCATCGGAAGTCCATCAAGGGGAGTAAGTACACGTTCTCGCTATTTCGCTATGTTTTGTGAGCACTACTCGTTTGTTTCATGTGTAGAACCCACTCACATTGAGGAAGCACTCCAATATCCAAATTGGGTGATGGACATGCAAGAAGAACTCAACAACTTCATCCGCAATGAAGTTTGGGTGTTGGAGGAGCGACCCAAGGACAAGAACGTCATCAGAACAAAGTGGGTGTACCGCAACAAACAAGATGAGAACGGCGCCTCATTAGGTTGCATACAGTAGTAAGTATTTTCTTTTTTATTTAATAGTCTCTGACTATCCTTAAATAAAGGATAGATCAATTCTTTTTTCTAGAGATTCTAGAGAAAACAAGACAAAGTGAGTGGTCCGCAACAAGGCAAGACTTGTGGCCAAGGGTTTCTCGCAAGTTGAAGGACTAGACTTTGGGGAGACATTTGCTCTGGTCGTCCGACTAGAAGCCGTCCGTATACTTCTTGCCTTTGCATCACATCATAACATAAAGCTTTATCAAATGGATGTGAAAAATGTCTTTCTTAATGGTTATATTAACGAGCTTGTCTACGTTGAATAACCTCCCGGGTTTGAAGATCCGAGGAATCCTAATCATGTGTTTAGGTTGCACAAGGCGCTCTACGGGCTCAAGCAAGCACCTAGGGCGCGGTATGAACGACTACGAGATTTCTTGATCATGCAAGGATTCAAGATCGGGAGGGTGGACACTACACTCTTCACCAAATACATCGATGGATAATTATTTATTTGTCAAATTTATGTCGATGATATTATTTTTGGTTCAACTAACGAAGCTCTTAGCCATGAGTTTGGCAAAATGATGTCTAGGGAATTCGAGATGTCGATGATTGGAGAGCTCAACTTCTTCCTTGGATTTCAAATCAAGCAACTTAGAGAGGGGACCTTCATCTATCAAGAAAAGTATACCAAGGACCTCTTGAATAAATTTGAGATGGGAGATTGTAGCTCAAGAAGCACTCCAATCGCAACAAATTGTCATCTCGACGCGGATAAGGACGGTAAACCTATTGACCAATCTAATTACCATTCTATGATTGGTTCATTGCTTTATCTTACCGCATCTAGCCCCGATATCATGTTTAGTGTATGCTTGTGTGCTCGCTTTCAAGCGCCACCTAAAGAATCGCATCGGAAGGCGGTCTTTAGGATACTCCGGTATCTCAAGCATACCCCTAGTGTAGGCCTGTAGTACCCTAAAGGTGCAAAATTCCATCTCTTGGGTTACTCGGATTCGGACTTTGCCGGATGCCGTGTGGATCGCAAGAGTACCTCCGGTGGGTGCCACTTGCTTGGGCGTTCCCTAGTATCTTGGTCTAGCAAGAAGCAAAATTCCGTTGCTTTGTCCACGGCGGAAGCGGAATACATAGCGGCCGGTGCATGTTGTGCCCAAATTCTTTATATGAAGCAAACCCTTTTGTACTTTGGTATTAAACTTGGTTGTGTGCCTCTCCTTTGTGACAATGAATGTGCGGTTAAGATTGCTAAAAACCCCGTTCAACACTCCCGCACTAAGCACATTGATATTCACCATCATTTCTTAAGGGGCCATGAAGCTAAGGGAGACATCTTCTTGCGAGGTGTTAGGTCCGAAGAATAATTGGCGAATATCTTTACTAAGCCACTTGATGAGAAAGCTTTTTCTAGACTAAGAAGTGAATTAAATGTGCTAGATGCATCGAACGTCATGTAAGTTGCCATGATCATGTAAGAATGCATCTCATATAGGTCTTGTCTAACTTTCAAAGGATAGGGGTGAGCAAGGGTTAGCTTGGGATGGAGGTTCTTTTGGGTTACCCCAAGGCTTGGAGAGTGGCTCTCCCTGAATAATCCTTTGAAAGGTTCAAATTTGGAAAGATAGATTTAATTTATGTCTTGCATGATGCCTGCCATATAGACTTGCACTCACGTTTAATTTCTTGCATTATAAATCGTTTGGCATTGCATATGGTAGATTGTCACAAAGGAGAACCCACTTCATGAGAAAGAGACTTGTTTGAAATGCAATATCTCAACTCATAGGATGTGGAAAGAACAAAATCTTAGGTGCGTTAATGCCTAAAGGAACATGCTTTAAAGAGATAGAAGTTTTCATCCTCTAGCTCACAAAGCATGGGCCTTACATTTTATTTGGATTTATTCCTTATTTTTTGGTGTTCTATTTGCTTTAGGGCTTAGCCAAGTTATTGGCAACTAGTTTTTTTTTAGGGGTAAGGGGTTGCCCAAAAAAGTCCTAAGACTTGTGTTTCTTCGTGTTTGTTTGTTTGAGTCAAAGGACATATATGGGATGTTGCTGTTTTGTAGTCATCGGATTATCCGATGCTTAGGCCAGAAGCTCATCGGATCAATTTGTGTTCAAATGCCAAGGGTCAGCTCAGTCAGAAAGTCAAATCAAACGATGAGTTCATTCTGAGAAACATCGGTGCATACGATGTTCACATTTCTGGAGTTGTGCCAAATTCAACCGATGCAAATCATTTTCACGTCGGATCATCCGGTGTCAATGGTACTTTTTGGAATACCCTTACTGTACCATTCAACAGATGCTCCTATCATTTGACGTCGGTTCATCCGGTGTTAAAATTTGAGCTAGGGTTTGGGCCCCACTTTTTTAGCGCGCCGCTTCACCTCTCTTCTCTCTCCCCGATTTTGCTTTCCGCCACCGACGCCCCGACACCTCCACCGCCGCCGCTCCCTGGCCGTACTGCCGCCCTCCGGCCGCCGCCGCCGCTGCCGCCTCTGGTCGCCGCCGCCGCTCACCCTGCGCCCCACGTAGCGCCGCCACTGCCGCTCCACGCAGCGCCGCCACCGCCACCCCAAGCAGCGTCGCCGCCGATTTCCCACACCTCACCGCCGCCGCACCACTGCCGCCGCTCCACGCCGTCCTAGGCTTCGGACCACCGCCCTCTGCGCCACCGTGGTGCCCTCCTTTCGGTCGCCGTGCTTCGCCGTTAGGGTTCCCCGGCCGCGACGATCTTTGTGTCGCCGTCCCGTCCGAGCTCGTGTCCTGCGACCCCGTCTTTGTCGTCGTCATGGGCCGTGACAAGAAGGGAAAGGGCAAGGCTATTGAGGAGCCAGCCGCCAAAAAGCATAAGTTGTCGAAGGAGGCGAAGAAAGCCCTAATGGCCGCTCGTGCCGTTGAGGAGCGAGAGCGAGGCCAAGGAGGATCATTGAGGATCCGCGAGGCCCGACAGAGGCAGCCTCCCATGCCTGAGGAGTCAGAGGAGGAAGAGGAGCCCGAAGTGCCGCTTATTCGCCGATGCTCAGCCAGGACCCGTGGGGGTCACCCAGCTGCAGCCCCGAGACCGAGACCGTCAGCAGCTGACCTTCGAGAGGACATGGCAGCCCAGAGAGCCATCTATGATATGGACACCAACGTCCGTGTTGGCGAGGGTGTCTGGCTGACAGATTACAGGAAGATGAAGGCCAAGCAGTTCAGGAAGCTCAGATGGAGTATTCTGCTTGAGGAGTGGTTCCTGCAGCCCAGAGAGGCACTTGTGGACAACCACTTTTGGAGCCTGACACATGCGTCGTTGTACGAGACCTAGAGACGTCGGGGCCATAAGCACTTCCAGCACAATTTCCTGGATTGGGATCAGCTTGCACTGGCAGCCGAGACAGAGATACGCCCTTACTTTGAGAGATATAGAGGGCTAGTGGAGCTGATGTCTTACGAGAGGAGTGCCTACATGGAGGACTAGGTACGAGTATTCTATGCCACTCTACGTCTCTGAGAGCCGCATATCCATTGATTTCATGTTCATGGGTCAGCATCATCACTTGACCAGGCAGACTTTGGGACAGCTGCTAGGAGTGGATCTCCATGACACTTGCCTGCACGAGAGGGTGTATGGACAGGCTGACCCACCGAGGAGGCCACTCACTGGAGGTGTGGCACCACCACTTGAGGAGATACGCTCACTGTTCGCTCAGCCTTTCTCTCCAGACCAGCCGAGGGTACCGGCACTACTCACTCCAGCTGCGCGCACTGTGCACCTTGCCTTGCGTCGCACACTTTTGCCGATGTCCGGATACCCTGAGGGGTTCACCAGCTTGCAGCAGACTCTCCAGTTCTATGTTATGAACAGGATGGAGTTCGACATTGTGGACATCCTGATCTGTGAGATGGAGGACGTCATCACTGATAGAGTCGGGATGATGAGGCAGCTTGTGTTTGGTCACTGGATCAGCTACTTGCTCTACATGGTAGCTCCAGAGGGGTCCGCCGTGCGTGACAGTCTCACCGACGAGAGCGTCACACGGTTCGGCCACTACCGTGCTCCAGCTCCTGGAGACCGCCGCCTTGGCCGTCCAGTTGAGCATCAGGTCCGTGCCCATCTCTCAGAGGAAGACTGGTCAAACCTGGAGAAGGAAGACGAGAGACTAGCACAGGCAGAGGCTCAGGGTGAGGATCTACAAAATATTTGGTCGAAGAGTGACACCAGTGATAGTGTCGAGGAGTACTTCCCACCTCCTCCCTCACCCAGGCAGCACGACACGGAGGCTGGAGGCTCGACTATGCCACCTCCTACTCCACCTCCGATGTCAGAGGCACAGGTCTCTCAACCATCTGAGCTTACCTCCCTACTTCAGCAGATGGTTGAGCAGCAGCGCCTAGACCAGCTTGCAGCTGAGCAGGCCCGAGCTGAGCAGGCTGCATAACTCTTGGAGCTCCAGCAGCAGCAGCAGAAGATGCAGCGACAGATAGCCCGTGAGAGGCGAGAGGACACTAACAGGCTGACTGGGATGATTGATCAGATGCACCAGCGCTCTCTCGACCAGTAGCAGCAGACGCAACAGGCGATGATGGGCATCCTGGGGTTGATCACCGACCTCTACACGTAGATCGGGATTGCTCTCCCGTCGCAACTTTCGGGCCTAGCTCCAGGTCCGCCCGTGTTGGCACCAGCTTCAACTTCAGTGACGACTACGCCGACCCCGTCGATCAGCATGTCCCCACTGCTTGCTCCAGGTGCTCCTATCCACTCTCCCTTGCCGGCTACGATGCTTTTCCAGCAGACACCAGCGTCCTTTGTCAGTGCCCAGTTGCCAGCAGTTCATACTCAGCAGGCACCGACAGCAGCTCCCACAACACCCGCTACCTCTACTCCAGCTTCAGCAGCAACAAGCAGCAGCTCCGACGACAACACCCCCGACGCTGACCAGTTCGTCATCGCCCCGAGCGCTCAAGGTCCTTAGGCACTCTACTTCCTTTTTGGTGTCTTGATGCCAAAGGGGGAGAAGAGTCAGGGGGAGGATAGCTTAGTCCCAAGGGGAGTCCTAGCTGTAGGGGGAGTCTCTATCTTTTTGGGAGTCTTTTGTAATTTGGAGATTTGCTACTCTTTTGCTATTCATTGAGTATTCGTGTGCCACTTATTCTCTTGAGTTATTGATCGATTGAGCTTTCGAGTTATTGATCGTTTTTTAGCCTTCAAGTTTAAGTGTGCTAAATCTTGTACTTATTGTATATCCTTTTGAGTATCATATTCTTAAATTTATTACTATTATGCTTTACTCGTTGTGTTGTCATCAATCACCAAAAAGGGGGAGATTGAAAGCATCTAGGCCCCCATGAGGTATGGTTTCAGTGATTAATGACAACCGTTGGATATTACTAATGGATTTGTAGATGCAAGGTCTCTTATATCACTCATCACAATCAAATGAAATCTATATGAATATCATCTACTGCTCATTGGATATAATTGGAGACCCCTAAATAATCATTCTATGAGGTCAATCAATTTTTATGAAGATTTGAAGTAAAAGCTCATATGTGAAAATTATTCAACCAAAATTGATAGCACTCAATGCTTTATAATCATCAGAAGAATATTTCAAACCAATGTATAAAAGGTCACCCAAGAAAATTCCAAAAGAATCACTTAGAACAACTCGAAGCAAACAAAATGAACTCACCGGATCAACCGATGTTTCCAGAAAACAACACATCGGTCGAGTTGGTTTAGCAGAAGAAGAAGACCCCAGAACTAAGTACTCACCGGATCATCCGATGATGAAGGGATTGTTACATCGGTCCATCCGTACAGTAAGCAATATCCCTGGACCAAGTGTAACGCCGTACCATCCGATGTACAACTATAAACACATCGGTCAATCACTCCAGTAAGCATCAATTCTGAACAAAATATGGATGAAGTGCCACCGGATCATCCGATGAGAAGGCAAGTGAAACATAGGTCTAAGAACGGTCTTATCTGACACAGTGACATCAGCTAATTTGGATTTGATCGATGATAACTGAAGGGAGAACATCAGATCATCCGGTGTTCGCAGAACAGTGATGTCAGCCTACTTTTCCAATGGCTATTTCGTGGAGGCTGACTATTTATACCCCTTCAACCAGTCTATTCAACAAGTCTTGAAGCCCAGACTTACTCTACACAATACCAAGAATTCAAGGCATTGAGCTACCACTTCCATATCATTTTTCACCACTTACACACCAAGAGATAGGCTAGAACTTGCTAGAGATAGTGCTTGTGTGCTTCCATTCTTGGTGATTGGAGTCTCTAGTGTAGTGAGAGCTGTAAGGGAGTGTCCCTTGGTGATTGTATTGGAGAGAGCCTTCCGGAGCTTACCAAGACGGTTGTGGAAGCTCGGAGGATCCAACTTGTACAAGGCTTGAGCTCCACCTTGCCGAGGTTGGCGAACGGAGAAGTATAGTAAACATCCCTGTTCTCGGTGACTTGGGAGTGGCTATACCCTTTGGTGGGTGCCACAACGTGGATGTAGGAAGATCTTGACGATCTTGCCGAACCACGGGATAAATCTCCGTGTCTTTGTGTCTCCTCGGGAGTTTGCGCTTTCTTCCTCTCCCCTGACACTTATGCATTTCTTATACCGCAAAGTTACTATTCACTTGAATGCATAGGTTGTTTGCATAGGGAATTGGGCTTTTAGTAATTAAGTTTTATTGCTTTAATTTTTGAAAAGAAGCCCAATTCATCCCCCTCTTGGGCATTTGATCCTTACAGAGAGGCATCGTACATTTTGGGCATAAAGATCTATAGAGATAGATCTAAAAGGCTAATTGGATTAAGCCAAGATACATATATTGACAAGATATTAAATAAGTTCAATATGCAAGATTCTAAGAAAAGTTTCTGGCCAATGTCACATGCCATTACTCTAAGCAAGAGTCAGTGTCCTTCGACACCTGATGAGCAAAAGAGGATGAGAGTGATTCCTTATGCTTCGACTATTGGATCCATCATGTATGCCATACTGTGTACACGTCCAGATGTATCCTATGCTCTAAGCATTACGAGCAGGTATCAATTAGATTATGGTGAGTCTCATTGGACCATTGTCAAAAACATCTTTAAGTACTTGAGAAGAACTAATGATGCGTTCTTAATGTTTGGAGGTGAAGAAGAGCTCGTTGTAAAAGGTTACACCGATGCCAGCTTTTAAACTGATAAGGATGATTTTAGATCGCAATCCGGTTTTGTATTCTGCCTCAATGGAGGGGCAGTGGGCTGGAAAAGTTCCAAGCAAGATACAGTAGCAGATTCAACGACGGAGGCAGAGTATATTGCAGCTTCTGAAGCTGCAAAGGAAGCTGTTCGGATCAGAAAATTTGTTTCTAAGTTGGGTGTTATTCCTAGCGCGGTCTTGACCTGTGGATCTCTATTCTGACAAGAGTGGAGCCATCGCACAGGCAAAGGAGCCTAGATCACACAAACGATCCAAACGTATACTATGACGCTATCACCTCATCCGAGAAATCATCGATCGAGGTGATGTGAAGATATGCAAGGTGCACACAGATTTAAATGTTGCAGATCCATTGACAAAGCCTCTTACAGAATCAAAGCATGAGGCGCACACAAGATCTATGGGAACTAGATACTTACATCAGTGATCATAGTGTGTAGTGGGATACTTGTGGCATAGCTATGTTTAAGTACTATTAAATAAATTGTTATATGAGTAATCAATTTTTACATTGATCATCAAGTATGTGACTTGTTTGTGAAACTTTTTGTTAATGGTAACGTTACTCTGAATGATCCTTAGTCTATATTATTATATGAGATAATGATGTCACACAGACTAGCACATGTATTAATTGATGATCATGTTTCACATATCATAGATATAGAGATATCAAATTAATAATGTGAACATACATTAGTGAACATGGTGTTGGATTGACCCACTCCGAGACACTGTTGGGATTGTTATTTCCATATATGCCATCAGTTGGTCTTGAGTGATACACCTGCTAGGTCCTTAGACCTGAGATCGCCATTGTTTCTCACTATGTAGTTGTGTACTTTGAGACTACCAAATGCTACTCTGTAACTGGGTAGTCATAAAAGTAGTCTTCGGGTACATAATGAAACATATAATGGGATGTGCGCGGATCAAGATGGAATTTACTCCTCCTTAATAACATGAGAGATATCTCTGGGCCCCTCGAGATAGTCTGATTTGAAAGTGCATGACCATGCCAAGGTGATTAAAGGTTAATCACAATGATTAAAAGTTAGTCATAGAATGAATCCACTATTTGATCGAGTGAATGATCGAGCTATCATAAGGATGGCACGCGTCTCGCCTTGAGCTTGACTGGTATCGTGAGGCAAAGGGATTAGCATGTTGAATGTATCTAGGTTCGGTAGATATGATCTTTATACATTCGGGAGTCAGCATGTCCTGCAAGGTACCTCTACTGACTTGTGGATGGAAACGATTTTCATTCACAATCGACTGCACATGAACCTAACATGCCACAAACTTAAGGGGTTGGAATATCGAAAATCTTGGCTAGATGATTGCCTCTAGTGCAAGTGGGAGTTGGTTGGTGATATGTCTAAGAGGCAATCATAATCAATTCGAGTTAAGACCTGTTGGATATTTGATCCATAAGCAATTAGGGTACTAATGGGCTCGCGACCTAAAAGCCCATTAGTACGCCTATAAATACGAGGGGTAGGGTTAGGGGCCAATTACTCCACCACATGACAGCCCTAGCCGCCACCCCTCGCAGGCCTTACGCCGAGACCCTTGCCGTGCATGCGGTGCTAGCACACCTGCGCACGGCGTTCCTCCCCGTATGTGTGGACTCCGTGGAGGCGCTGTTGCTACTGCTGCGCTGATCGGCTACGATGAACAAGATCATCTACTTCTCCTACACTGAGGCGCATCTACGTTCTGCTGTGCTATGCGTCTAGTGGTAACGATCTATGATTTCTGTACTTGTATGTTTCCTGGGTGATGAGGTAGAATTGCTAGAGTAGCATATCGCCGATTTCCCTACAGAATCTGCATGTATTCCCATATGCTTCTCAATGAAAGGAAACCATAGACCCCACACCACCCGTGCCACCACAGTAACCTTCACCGCCACCGGCACCAACTCTGTCACCTTAGCCCCCACTGGCACCACCTCCAGCACCTCTAGCATAGCCACCATCCGGTCTTCCTTCAGCAACCTCCCCGTAGCCTCCTTCGGCATCACCTCCATTATATATTCGCCTCCATTACCTCTCCACCGGCTCCTTCACCATAGCCGCCTTTGATGCTAGCTCCAGCACGGGCGGCTCTTAAACACCGCCAGCTTCAACATTACCGCTGGCACCACCATCAAGGCCGCCGCCTACACCAACAACAACCCCACCTCCCACGCCTCCACCATACCCTCCTCCTTCACCACTGGTAAAACCTCCTCCACCAACCGTGCCCCCACCGAATCCACCACCAACCGCTCCACCATGTCCAAGGTCACCACCAAGCCCAACACCACCACTGTCACGCCCACATTTTTCAAACTGAGGAAGCTATAAATAAAATAGAATAGATGTTAATTAAATAAAATAATAATGATAATAAGTAATGAATAAATAAATAAAGAAGATAATAACTTGTGGAATTGTGTATAAAAAATTAAGTTACTTTGAAATATTGCATTAAATAATTTAATTTTCAAATATTGGAAATTTAAAGCAAAGGGAAAATGATAATATGACAAAAAATAATCTCACTATTGAGTGAATAAAATTATATAAAAATAATTCAAACCATCTGCGACATTTTTGATAAATTGAATTTTAAAACAAGAGAGGAAGTTCAGTTTAATTTGAATTGAGGATTTAAACAAACAGTAAATAAATAAATAAAACTATAAGCCTCACCTTAGCCTCATGGGCCAACATCCAGCCTTGGGCCATTTACCCTCTACCCAGCCCAATCACCTCCTCTTCTGTTCTCTCTCCTTCTCTCACTTCCACACAGGCCCCACACGTCAGCACCCTCTTCTTCCTCCAGCCACCGCCCACGATGCCCTGGCACCGCGCCGCACCCGCACGGAACCGTCAACACCCGTGCCCATGTTCGCACCCTTCCCCATCTTGCCCGTACACACCCCCGACGTGCCCAACTTATTTCGTTCTCGGCTGCGCCCCCATTTCCCCACACCCCCACGTCGAAACCCAAGTCCCACATACCCGTCGCCATGACCTGTGATCTGGAGCTCGACACTCCGTGAGGAGACACCTTTCCGATCGCCAATGATGCGATAATGAGGATCCCAATGCAGCGTTGCCCCTGATGGACTCATCCTCGATGAATTTCGCGGCCTAATACTCCTCCCCGACAGATTCCAGTAAGTCCGATCAGCTCCTACCGTCGCCCTTCATCCCCGCTCATTGTTCCTCATGCTCACACCTGCAATGCTTTCGCCGTGCCTCTGAAAAAGTTCTGTGCAGGAAATTGACGAATCCCCGCTGTGGTGACGCTGTCCCCGACGACGACCTACACCATGCCCTTGCCCAATCCATCGCGTCCACTTCTGCATGCCTTCCCGCAGCGTGAAAACGCTCTAGGTGAGTCGACGCATGCCTCCTCCTTCGTTTTTCATTGTTAGCATCGAGAGTTAGCGATTTTAGTTGCGGAGTAGGGAGCTCCGGCGAGCTTCTAGCGCCTTCAATGGCACTGCTGCCATGCGGCTCTGGGAAGAAGAAGCATAGGACTCCTTTGGCTCCTAGCCGTCGGATCGTCAGGCAACGGTGGAGATTAGAATTCATACCCCTTCTTTTGATATAAAATCTAAGCCCTCCAAATTATATCCAATGGCCCATATTAGATATTAGGATACCCCTTCGCAGACTTATACCTAGGTCCCTGGACTTTTATAAATAATTGCGCATAAGCCCCTGGTTTCACAGAAACAACCCTGACCTTTATGTTAATTAGGAAATAAATATGGAATCGAGTAATAATTTCTAGAAAAACCATGTTAATATTAGAAATTATATTTTAACCACTGCAATAATGTAGTTTCACATAATAGCCCATGTCGATACCCTGCATATCAGGTATCCTTTCGTATCAGAAGAAGATGCATTGAGTTTCACCTTCTAGTATTGTGGACTTTCGGAGGCAACACGTGTCCCGCAGTGCTGGATAATTCTCCCTCCTTAGGGTGGCTCCAGCACTATCACGTGTCCCGCAGTTCCGAACCTACCTCCCTCCTTAGGATGACTCCATCTCTGCCACGTGTCCCGCACTGCCGAACGTGCCTCCCTCCTTAGGGTGGCTTCGGTGCTGCCACGTGTCCTGGGGTGTCGGACCTGCCTCCCCAACAGGGGAAGCTCCGGTATTGCCACGTGTCCCAGGGTGCCGGACCTGCCTCCCCAATAGGGGAAGCTCCGGTCTTGCCACGTGTCTAGTAGCTCCGGACCTACCTCCCCGTAGAGGGAAGCTCTCGAGCTACCACGTGTCACACGTCCGGATCTACGTTTACAACGGGAAGACTTCGGGATCTCCAATGGTGCGGACATTCAAGGGCTATCAATCGACTGTTACAAGACCTGGTTAACGCGTATTAGTGCCATATTAGTGACGCACGATCATAGGACTATAAAGACCGGTAACGCTGCCGTTAAGGCACATTATGATGCTATTAATCCCCTTAACACGCGTAGATTGTGTATAGGGCGGTTATTACAGCCGGGGCCAATTGTCGGGCCATGACGCATACTGTAACAACCAAACCTTGACATATAAAGGGGCTGCGCTGCACAATATAACTCAAGTAACAAAAAGCTATTCAAGGCTTAGGCTTAAAGGCTCATACAATACACAAACACCCCGTGGAGTAGGGTATTACGCTTAATCGGCCCGAACCACGTAAAACTTCTCGCATCACCTTGCTCTTGAATCTTGATTTTGCTCCCTGCCTAAAAACGAACCTCCACGGACTACTTCTTAGTAGTACTGAGGGAAGTGTCGTTGGCACACTTCGAAATTTGGCGTGCTAGGAAGGGGGTCCTCAAGATCTTCAAGATGGTGAACTCTGCTGTCACTTCAAACGGACCGACTGCACAAGCCGTTGGTGGAAATCCCTCCAATGCTTAGCAGCTGACCAACGTTGTCCTGACGAACATTGTTCCACCACGTGCACCCGCTGCTGCAGCGAATGCTGGACAATAGGATGGTGACTTCGCGTTGGTCACGGAATTGACCAACAACCTGGAGAATGTGTTGAACGCAGCGCGAACTCTTCTTCAGTGTCCTCCGGCGTCGGGGGCTCCTTCAGCCGCGTTGGACTGGTTGTAGCCGCAACCACTACGCTCAACAACCAGGGTGTGCCCCATGCAGGGTAGGCACCTTCCCGTAATAGGACCTTGTCTGGAATACTTGGTCCTATAGCGTCGCAGCTCAAGAGACGTGCACCCTCTCAGCACGTGACGTCTCTACCCTCAGGGGCTCGTCGTACTCATACGGTGTCAAGGCTCATGACTCAAGACCCCCGGTCGGAGCTCGACCACCGGTACATAAGGCTGGATGGCCACGTCAACATCGAGCGTAGTTACGAGAAGTGACTTGCTCGTAAAAACCCTTCTCCTCTAGGAGTTGGATGCAGCTGTTCGGCCCTCGCTTTACATCTACGCATGGTGCAGTGGCCACCCAAGTTTCGGTCTCATTTGCTGGAGAAGTATGACGAGACAGTTAACCCCGTCAAATTTATACAAATCTACTCCACCTCCATCCTTGCGGCAGGAGGGAATGAGGTCATCATGGCCAATTACTTCCCAGTGGATTTGACTGGGACTGCTAGGTCCTGGTTTATGAGCTTACCCCCTGACTCCATCTACGGTTGGGGGGAATCATGTCGCCAGTTCACCACTAACTTCGTGAGCTTGTACACCCTCCTATAACTGAACTAGACCTCTTTGCCGTTGTCAGAGTGTTGATCTGGCAGTTCTCCCGGTACTACCGATGGTAGCCCGCGAAGTTTGTAGTTCGGTATTGGGCGCGCAGAGATTCAAAAGACGATGTCAAATGGACACAAGGATTTACGTGGTTCGGGCCGCCTGGGCGTAATACCCTACTCCACGGGGTGTGTAGTTGTTGTATTGGGTGTCAAAGATGTGTATGGGAGGGTTCAAGAGAGTCGTCCCTTGTGTATCGTCGACCAGTCCTTTTATAGTACAAGGACTAGTCGTTACACCGTTAGCCTGGCCCGACATGTGGCCCTGTCGATTATTGATGCTTAATACACAATTAATGAGATTAATTACCCTTAATAGCATGGTAACAGGCTTTGACAGTACCGTTACTGGCATTAAGAGCCTTCCAATAGTGTGTCATTAATATGGTATTAACGACACTTAATCGGGTCTTGAAGTCTTTGATTGCCCCTTGAAGGTCTGAGCCGTTGGGAGTCCACCAGTCTGATTGTTGAGGCTGAAGGTCCAGCGGTTGGACACGTGGCAGCATCGGAGCTTTTCGTCTGGGACGGGTAGGTCCAGTGTAGGTGTACACGTGTCGGTACTGGAGCTTCCCTCTGTCGGGGGTTAGGTCCGGGGGTGCCGCACAGGTGTTTAGCCCGGAGCTATCCCATGTGTGGGATGTAGGTCCGGTTGCTGTATACACATGGCAGCACTAGGACTAACCATAGATGGGAGGCATGTCCGGTCCCGTATAACATGTGGGGCCTTCGTAGGTCTTCAACTCCAACAGGTGAAGTTCCTTTGGTCTTTTTGTAGTCCCAAGGGGTATACGGTACGCATGGTACCGACAGTGGCCCCCTGGGTCCACCTTTGAGAAAGACCTTTTGGATGAAGTCGTTCTGCCGGAGGTGGGTCCATCCTATGGTTTTTGAGCCGCGTCTTCAAGGGTCTTCGGATGTGCCATTGGCGGTAGTTCGCAGTTAAACCAATGCCGCGTGGCATATCCAGGATGCGGCATGTGAGATTTGGGCGTGCGGATCTCACACAATTGAAGGTCGCTGGTTCCCGATACAAAAATTATATCGGTTCCGCGCACCCTGTCAGGCCGCTGCCCTCGGGCTTCCCGCCTTTCATGATGACAACCGTTCGCCTGGGGTAAGAACCTCGACTTGATCGTCGGGGTGGCCCCGGGCCCCCTTGTCATTGGCAGGGTGAAGTTTTTGAATTGTATCGTCGGGTCCTCCGTAGTTTCCATCCAAGCGTTGCGGGGGCTTACTTAAGAAGGAAAGCGCGCCGTTTGGGGATTCTTTACGCCTTCATTCGAACTTGCGCTCAAATCCTCCAAACTTTCGCTTGCTTTTCTTCTCTCGCCACGCTATGCTGCGATGGAGTTGGGTCTCCGCAAGGGCCAACTGAAGACCGACGGTGAGTTGAAGAAGGTCCGGGCCCTCATGGGGTGGTCCAGTGACTTCTTCAACCATCAGGTCCATGCTGGCAAGCTTCCATTCAAAAAGGAACACGCCAGCGACATGGTGTACTTCTCCGCGTACGCCATGGTGGGACTGATCCCACCCTTCTCCACTTTTCTCTTCATGCCGCTAGACTTCTATGGTCTGCAGCTGTACCACCTTGGTCCCCACTCCATTCTTCTGGTGTTGATTTTTGTCCACTTCTGCGAGATGTGTGTGGGCATTCCCCCTGCGTCGAGCTCTTCTGCACCTTCTTCACCATCCACACCACCGGCAAGAGTGACGAGTACCTTGGCTTCTATTATTTTGTGAAGCGTAAGAAGTGCCCGTACAAGTACTTGTGGTCGTTCCCTTCTGGGAAGTGGAACGACTGGAAGAAGGATTGGATCGTCATCAGGGTGGAGGAGCATGAGAAGCTGGAGCTACCCGAAGGCCTCCCCAACGTCGACACTGAAGCTTGGAGCGAAGTTCTGGTGTTATCGAACGCCTTCAACCCTGCTCTGACCAGGATCCGCCAATGTGTGGAAGGAGGGGTGACTCCTCATGCGGTATTTTGCAACTTCCTGTTTAACAGATGGGCTCCACTGAAGAAGAGGGAGAAGCTTGTCTGGGCCCTCAACAGTGTGATGGATGACGATCGGATCGAGAATAGTTTGAAGTCCAGCATGGAAGGCACAACTTTGGAGTTTCATCTCAAGAAGTTCCAGCACGACATCAACGTCGAGGGTGATGACTTGACTCCGCCGGCGGCTTTCCTCCCTCGGAACATGGAGGCGGAGTTCAACAGGGAGCTCTGGCGGAAGATGCCGGTGCTTGACAACCTTGGTTAAGTCGAGAGGCGTCCGACCATCGGGTTGGCGATCCCCGGAGCTTCTGAGGGTGGTCCCCCTTCCGCACCAAGACAGAGAGTTGAAGTCGTGGGCAAGGGCAAGGAGTTGGCCGAGCCCTCGAGCCGTAAAAGGAAGCTGAAGCACTCTGACAGGAGGTCTGTCAGACCTGCTCCTTCCACAACGGCTCCTTCTCCCCGGAGGGGAAGATCTTCAACGGCAGCATCCACTCCAGCATCGGCATCTCCCCGGGGTGCTAGCTCCAGCCATACGGCTCCAGTACCAGCTGAGGGCTCTGGGTCCGGAGGTCCTTCCCGGTCGAGGGGAGCCTCAACCAAAGTGACACCGACAGCAACAGCGAGCTCTGGGGAACCTTCCGGAGCTGGCACACCAGGGGCGACAGTGTCCGGCGCCGAGCGTCCGAAGAAGAGGTTCCGCGCTAGCTGGAGTAGAGTCCTTCCAAGGTAAATTTTGTTTTTTACCTCAGTTGGTTGTTTTTTGGTTGTAACTGCGTCTTGAATTTCTTCGTCCTTCATCTGCAGTGTCCCCAAGAGAAGGACTAAAGCTCCGGCTCCCATGACAGCAACTGATGCTGTGGAGACGGAAGCTCCGACTCCAATTCCAGCGCCACCCAAGAGGTGGTTGAGGCTGCGACAGCTCTAGCGCCGGCTGTCGTGGTCTTGGACCTCGACTCATCCCCAAAAGCTCCCGTGGTAGCGCCAGACCACGGGAACGAAGATGTACCAGTGGCACCTGCCTCGGAGGTTGGAGCTCCGGGTTTGGATGCTGAAATGATGGATGCTCCAACCTCAAAGCCGGAGGTCGCTGCGATTCCGACCCTAGAGCCGGATGTTGTTGAAGCCCCGACAGTTGAGCCGGTGGTTGATGAGGCCCCGGCGGTGGAGCCGGGTGTTGATGAAGTTCCAGCATCTGAGCCGGTTGAAGAAGTTCCTGCGCCTGAGCCAGTTGCTGTAGAGGTGTTGGTGCCCGAGCCCCTGATGGTCGAAGCACCAGCGCTGAGTTGCCGACGGAGGAGGCGCCAGCGTCGGAGCCGGAAGTGGCTTCAGCTCCGGTGGAATCTTCAACGCCTGCCCCGGAGGCAGTGGTATCGGAGGTGCCCGCGCCTGCATGATGAAGCTGTTGGTCCCCCGCCTGAGGGGCCAGTTGTTGATGACCTGGCGGCGGGACCTTCAGAGCCAACTCCAGAGGTCGAAACTTCTCTAACAGGACCTTCCTCGGTGGCGGCCGAGGCTATCTCGGAGGGCGGCTCCAGTGCCGTGGAAGCTCAGGGGACCGCTCTTATAGAGTGGGACCCGATTTTTGTCACGGAGAACCCACTGGAACGAGCGGAGATAACCCTGGCCGGTCCGAACCCAATCCCTCTGTCGTTGTCTATTAACAACGCTTGCTCCAGCCTTCGTCAAGTCCAACTGGCTTTCTACCACGACAGCAAGGCCCTCGAGGAGGAGCGCCAAACTCTTAGGAGGTGGTGCAACCGGCTCCAATTCGAGACCAAGCTGGCGCAGTCGAGGCTGGCTGACGACGAGGAGTGGGTAAAGAGGGAGAAGGTCCGGTTGGAGTACTGGGGTAATCTGCTGGACGAGAGGGAAAGCATGGTGCGATCTCTCGACAACCAGTCCTGGGCCATCTATGAACAGGCCATAGCTGCTAATAACGCAACGAATGATCGCGGGGAGAAGCTCAGCGCTATCCACGGCAGCCTCGTCAAGCGCCGTGAGGCCCTTGAGGAGCGGGAGAAAAAGCTCGAAGATGAAGAGCAAAAACTCCTGGAGCTGCGGGATGACCTCGTGAAGAGGGAGGAAGAGCTTACTCAGAGGCTAACTCTGGGTGACTAGAGTCTCGCGGAGCGCACCAAGAAGTTGGATGAGCGCTGCGAGAAAGAGGAGAAGAAGGCCTGGCAGCGAGGACAGGACCTCCACAAGAGGGAGAATGATGTTGCTGCCAGGGAGAAGAAGGTGCGGGGCCGAGAGAAGGACCTGGTTAACCGCCGAAACGAGATCCACCTCCGGGAGGAAGAGCTCAACAAACTCGAGAGGCAGGTCACTGAAAAGATTCAGCAGAACGCCAAAGAGGTAGAGCGTCTTACCCGAGAGAATTCAGAGCTTGCGGTGGCCAGAAGATCCTTGGAAGAGATGCGAGGTTCCAGGGCTGCCGAGTCCCAACAAGTTTGGGACTTCCTGGGCAAAGCCAATGAAGCATTGACGCCAATGAGTTTTAGTCCCATGCGTCCGGATGACCCGGAGCCAGAGCTGGACCAGGCGTTGCAGGCGTTGAGTTCGGCAGGAAACAAGGTCACCAAGATGGGCGATGTCATTGCGGACCAGCTGGAAACCGAGGGGCAATCCCTGGCAAAGAACGTCGCAGAATTCGTGTTGATGTGCTACACAAGCCGGGACCCTCAATTCCCCCTGGACCCAGTGCTTGAAGGCCTCATCGAAGGAGAGGGAGAAGCTGCCCAAGCCAGCGTATCGGAGGTTGCCCAGAATGTTGCCTCGTTCTTCCATGGGATCTAGGACTCTCTCTTTGTAGCTCCCACTTGTATTCTCTCTTCTTTTTCTCCAATTTTGTAATCTCTTGTCTCCAGATGAATGAAATCCAAGTTTTTTTTGTCTTCAACACTTTTGTCCCACTTGCCCCCCTGGTAGGTGTACACAATTTGATTGTGAACATGTACCAAGAGAATGGAACAATTGTTGAAGACTTGTGTGCTTCGAACTTGTAGACTGTAGGTCTGAAGTCTTCGATAGTGTAGGCCCCCTGAGGTTGTCAGAGCTTAGCAGCACTGACATTGACCATCGTCGGAGCTTAGTAGCTCCGGTAGTAGTCTTCCTCAACGTGTGGAGCATCGACAGTTAGTCCTCTGGGGTGTCGGAGCTTGGTAGCTCCGGCATTGACCTGTCAACACGCGGTGTGTTGACAGCAGACCCTACTGTAGAGTCTTCCCACCATCTTTTCTTCACGTTGACGGCTGACCCGCTGGCTTTATCAAAGCTGTGTAGCTCCAGCGATGCTTGCTATCAATGTTTGAAACACCGACTACAAGCCACCTAGGGGATGTCGGAGCTTTGATAGCTCCGGCTTGATTCACCATCATCATGAGATCTTTATTTTTCCTGCACACTAGAGCCAAGAAAAATAGTAAAATCCATTTCCTATCTATAACTCAACTGCGACTTACTATTACCGAGAAAGTTTTAGGTCGAACACAATTCTAAGTAAAATCAAGTGCGGTGCCTTGTTTCCTTCAGGTCCGATCGTTTCTGGACTCGCCTTACTTTGGCCTGCTGGGGTGTAGGTAGAGTGGCGTACTAAGGGTGCATGACCAGGCTAAGTCGATAGCACACTCCGGCCCCAGATTGGATTGGCGACATTCAAACGAGTAGACCATTAACAATGTTTGGACCCGGAAGAATAGAAGATGCAACTTGAATTGTACATGAACTAGTCGAGTTAAAGTTTCTTAAGAATTGCACAGCTTTGTTATAGACAAGAAAGAGAAGAATAAAAAATATTGAGCCTGTACAAAATAAATGCACGTGGAGTCTGTTTTCACACAATGATGTCTTTCATTATAGGTCTGGGGTACAGGGGAAAAAAGTACACTCTTAGGGTATGGAACCAGGCTAAGTGTGTTTTGTTTCTCTTTTGACCCAAGGTAGCTAGCTACACTTTTAGTTCTGAGACTGTGACAAGTGTTGCATGAACTTTGTGGACCTTTCGGGGAAGGTCCGGCAATTCTCCCGGAGGAGCTACTCGACTCTGTACAATGACTCTATAACATACATCACATGTAACTACAAACTCACCTCTGTGATATTAAGCGTAGAACTTATGGAGGTTCTTAATATTCCAAGGATTTGGGAGAGGTGTCCCATCCTCAGTTGCCAAGCGAACGCATCCGGGATGTGATACTTTGATTACTCGGAAGGGTCCTTCCCAGCTGGGGGAAAGTTTGTTTAACCCTTCTCTGGATTGTATTCTCTGTAGCACCAGATCGCCTTCCTCGAGCTGTCGGCTGTGAACATGCCGTTGGTGATAGCGCCGAAGAGCTTGGCGGTATCGGTCATTCCGAACAGCTTCTCGGCACCTTCCTCTTCAAGGAGGTCAAGGTCTTCACGCCGGAGCTGGTCCTGCATGGCATCATCGAAGGTACGGACCCAGAGTGACCCCAAGGTGATTTCTGGAGGAAGGACTGCTTCAGCTCCGTACACCAGGAAGAAGGGTGTCTCTCCAGTTGACCGGCTTGGAGTTGTCCTGTTGGCCCATAAAGTGGGCAGAAGCTCTTCGATCCAGTTGGCTCCATGTTTTCTCAGGCGCTCATATGTGCGCGTCTTGAGTCCTTTTAGGATTTCTGCATTTGCTCTCTCGGCCTGGCCATTGCTTGCCGGGTGAGCTATGGAAGCGTAGCTGACTTGGATGTCGAGGTATTTGCAATATTCTTGGAATGCAGAACTTGTAAATTGGGTCCCATTATCAGTTATGATTTTGTTTGGGACTCCAAATCTGCATACGATGGACTGCAAGAAGTTGATAGCTGATTTCTTGTTTATTGTCACAACTGGAGTTGCTTTCGGCCATTTGGTGAATTTGTCAATGGCAACGTACAGGAACTTGTAACCTCCGACGGCTCTTGGGAAAGGTCCCAAGATTTCCATCCCCCACACAGCGAATGGCCATGTAGGAGGTATCATTTGTAGAGGCTGAGCCGGTGTATGAATTTGTTTCGCATGGAACTGGCATGCTTCACATTTCTTCACCAGCTCAGTTGCATCCTGGAGCGCTGTAGGCCAATAGAAGCCATGCCTGAAGGCTTTACCAACCAGCGTGCGGGAAGATGCGTGGTTCCCACACTCGCCTCCATGGATTTCCGCGAGTAGCTCGCAACCTTCTTCCCTTGTAATGCACCGCATTAGGACGCCGTTGTCACCGCGCTGGTAGAGATCTCCTTCTACCAGCGTGTATCTTTTAGCCGATCTGACTATCCGGTCAGCGAATACATTATCTTCAGGAAGGAAATTGTCTTTCAAGTAGCTCCGGATCTTCGAGATCCATGCATTGAAACTAGCTTGAGGATTTGAGTCTTGCGTGCTGGGTTGCTCGGAGCTTCTTGCAGCACCTACGACCCTTGATGGATGCCATGGTAACAGGGCCATCGGGACCGCCAGCTTCGAGGTGCTGGTCTCGCCCCCTTCGCTCAGTTCGGCAGGCTGAGCTGTAGGTTTAGAAAACCTCCGGACGAAGGTTCCTTCGAGAGCCGGAGCCCCGGTTGAAGCTTTCGTCGAGAGTTCGTCAGCTTCAGCGTTGTTGAGACGCTGGACATGGCAAAGATCTAGGACGTCAAAGTCCTTCTAAAGCTTCTGGACCTCAAGTTGGTATGACGCTAGTTGAGGGTTGTTGCAGCAACATTCACCTTTGACTTGTTTTACAACAAGTTGTGAATCACCCTTTACCAACAGTTGCTTGACACCATACGATAGTGCCACCTTGAGTCCATAAATTAGTGCTTCATACTCTGTCATGTTGTTGGTCGCCTTGAAGTCAAGGTGCACCATGTATTTAACCTTCTCCCCGGTCGGAGCGAGGAGAAGGACCCCAGCTCCGGCCCTCTACTTCTACACAGAGCCGTCGAAGTAGAGAGTCCAGTGAGGCTTAGTGAAGACTGGAACCTTGGGTTCCGACTTCTGCTCACTGGGGCCACCAGGATTTGATGGAGAGGGGGTCCATTCCACCATGAAGTCCGCCAGAGCTTGACTCTTGATCGCTTGTCTTGGGATGAATTCTAGATCGAACTCGACCAGTTCCACCGCCCACTTTGCAATATTCCCTGTAGAGTTGGGATTATGTAAGGTTGCACGCAGTGGATAGAAAGTTACCACTGAGATCTTGGAAGTAGTGTCGAAGCTTCCTGGAGGCAATAAGAACTGCGTAGAGCAGCTTATGCACCTCTAGATACCAAGTCTTGGCGTCATGGAGTACTTCGCTTATAAAGTACATTGGGTGCTAGACCGTCCGGACCCACCCGAAGGGGCCTGGAGCTTCCTCCTCATCTACCCGGACCCTCTCGGAGGGGTCCGGACCTTGTTCGGGGACCTCCGGGTGCCGGTTGGAGGTACCCGGAGCTTCTTGTGAAGTGACTCGGACCTTCCCGGAGGGGTCCAGATCTTGTTGCTCAGCAGCAGTGACTCCTTCATTTGAAGGAGAGGGATCCTCCGGAGTCTCTCCTTGAGGATCTTGGTCTGGGAGTTGGGACCCAGACTCGACTTCAGGTAGCTTCGGACCCTCCCGAAGGGGTCTGGATTCCTGAACTGGAGATGGTTCTGGTCTTTCCGCAACCAGGACCATGCTGACAACTTTGTGAGTTGCCGAAATGTAAAATAGGAGTGGTTCACCAGGGTTCGGAGCTACCAAGGTTGGTAGGGTGGTGAGGAGCTGCTTTAGCTCCTGGAATGCCTTCTCTGCTTCTTCAGACCATTGGAATGGTCCGGGCTTCCTCAACAGCTTGAAGAAGGGTAGTGCCCGTTCCGCCAGTCTTGAGATGAACCGGCTGAGGGCAGCTAGACATTGTAAGGATCGAATGCCCAAGAGGGGGGTGAATTGGGCTTCTTTTCAAAAATTAAGGCAATAAAACTTAATTACTAAAAGCCCAATTCCCTAAGCAAACAACCTATGCATTCAAGTGAATAGTAACTTTGCGATATACGAAATGCATAAGTGTAAGGGAGAGGAATAGAATGCAAACTCCCGAGGAGACACGAGGATTTATCCTGTGGTTCGGCAAGATCGTAAAGATCTTCCTACGTCCACGTTGTGGCACCCACCAAAGGGTATAGCCACACCCAAGTCACCAAGACTAGGGATCTTCACTATTCTTCTCCGTTTGCCAACCTCGGCAAGGTGGAGCTCAAGCCTTGTACAACTTGGATCCTCCGGGCTTCCACAATCGTCTTGGCAAGCTCCGGAAGTCACTCTCAGTTACAATCACCAAGGGAAACTCCCTTACAGCTCTCACTACACTAGAGATTCCAATCACCAAGAATGGAGGCACACAAGCACTATCTCTAGCTAGTTCTAGCCTATCTCTTGGTGTGTAAGTGGTGTAGATGATCTAGAAGTGGTAGCTCAACGTCTTGAATGCTTGATAATGTGTAGAGTAAGTCTGGGCTTCAAGTCATATCGAATGGACTGGTTGAAGGGGTATAAATAGCCAGCCTCCATGAAATAGCCGTTGGAAAAGTAGGCTGACATCACTGTTCCGCGAACACCGGATGATCCGATGCTCCCCCTTCAGTTATCGTCGGTCAAATCCAAATTAGCTGATGTCACTGTGTCAGATATGACTGTTGTTAGACCGATGTTACACTTTTCTTCTCATCGGATGATCCTGTGGCACTTCCTCCAGAATTGGTTCAAACTTGATGCTTACTGGAGTGATTGACCGATGTGTTCAAAGTTGTACATCGGATGATCCGGTGTTACACTTGGTCCAGGGGTATAGCTCACTGTACTGATGGACCGGTGTAACATTGTCTTTTATCATCGGATGATCCGGTGAGTACTTGGTTCTGAGGTCTTCTTCTTCTGCTGAACCAACTCGACCGATGTGTTGTTCTCTGGAAGCATCGGTTGATCCGGTGAGTTGATTTTGTTTGCTTCGAGTTGTTCTAAGCGATTCTTCTGTATTTTGCTCGATTGACCTCTTAGACATTTGATGGAAATATTCTTCTGATGATTGTCAAGCATTGATTGTTGTCAATTATGGTTGAATAACTTTGACATATGAGCTTTTACTTGTAATCTTTATAACATTGATTGATCTCATAAAGTGATTGTTTAGGGGTCTCCAATGATCAGTAGTTGATGTTCATATTCATATAGATTTCATTTGATTGAGTGATATGAGAGACCTTGCATCCACAAATTCATTAGTAAAATCCAAAGGTTGCCATTAATCACCGAAACCATACCTCATGGGGGCCTAGATGCTTTCAATCTCCCCCTTTTTGGTGATTGAGGACAACACAAAAAGTGAAGCATAATAATAATGAATTTGATAGTACGATACTCAAGAAGATATGCAATGAGTACAAGATATGGCATATTAAACTTGAAGACTCAAAAGAGATTAATAACGTGAAAGCTCAATAGATGAATAACTCAAGAGAATAAGTGGCACATGAATACTCAATGAATAGCAAATGAGTAGCAAAAACACCAAATTACAAAAGATATAGATAGAGACTCCCCCTACGGCTAGGAATCCCCCTGAGACTGAGCTATCCTCCCCCTGACTCTTCTATAACTCTTCTCCCCCTTTAGCATCAAGACACCAAAAAGGAATCCGAGTGCCTAAGAACCCTGAGTGCTCGGAGCGATGATGAACTGGTCACCGTCGGGGGTTCCATCGTCGGAGCTGCTGCCTGCTGCTGCGACTGAGGCTGGAGTAGAAGTGGAGGGAGCTGTAGGAGCCGTAGGAGCCGCTGTCGGTGTCTGCTGAGTCGGAGCTGCTGGCAACGGGGCACTGACAACGGATGCCGGCGTCTGCTGGAACAACGTCATAGCCGGCAGCGGAGAGTGGATCCGTGCGCCTGGAGCAAGCAGTGGAGACATGCTGATCGTCGGGATCGGCGTGGTTGGCACTGGAGCTACATCTGGAGCAAGGACATGCGGGGGTGGAGCAAAACCTGGCAGCTGCGACGGCAGGGCAATCCCGGTCTGGGTGTAGAGGTTGGTGATCAACCCTATGATGCCCATCATCGCCTGCTGCGTCTGCTGCTGCTGGTCGAGGGAGCGTTGGTACATCTGATCTATCAGCCCAGTCAGCCTATCTGTGTCCTCTCGCCTCTCACGGACGATCTGGCGCTGCATCTCCTGCTGCTGCTATTGGAGCTCCAAAAGATGTGCTGCCTGCTCAGCTCGGGCCTGCTCAGCTGCAAGCCGGTCCAGGCGCTGCTGCTCAACCATTTGCTGTAGGAGTGAAGTAAGCTCGGACGACTGAGAGACCTGTGCCTCTGAGACGGGAGGTGGAGTAGGGGGTGACACAGTCGAGCCTCCAGCCTCCGCGTCGTACTGCCTGGGTGAGGGAGGAGGTGGGAAGTACTCCTCAACGCTGTCATCTGTGTCACTCTCAGACCAAATATGCTGAAGGTCGTCACCCTGAGCCTCTGCCTAAGCCAGTCTCTCATCTTCCTTGTCCAGATCTGACCAATCCTCCTCGGATAGCCGAGCACGGACCTGACGCTCGACTGGACGGCCAAGGCGGCGGTCTCCAGGAGCTGGAGCACGGTAGTGGCTGAACCGTGTGACACTCTCGTCAGTGAGACTGTCACGCACGGCGGACCCCTCACGAGCAACCATGTAGAGCAAGTAGCTGATCCAGTGTCCAAACACAAGCTGCCTCATCATGCCAACTCCATCAGTGATCACGTCCTCCATCTCACATATGAGGATGTCCACAATATCGAACTCCATCCCGTTCATGATGAAGAACAGGAGGGTCTGCTGCAGGCTGGTGAACCCATCTAGGTATCCGGACCTCGACAAAAGTGTGCGGCGCAAGGCAAGGTGCATTGTGCGCGCAGTTGGAGTCAGCAGTGCCGGTACCCTCGGCTGGTCTGGAGAGAAAGAGGGTGCAAACAGAGAGCGTGTCTCCTCTAGTGGTGGTGCCACTCCTCCAGTGAGCGGCCTCCTCGGCGGGTCTGCGTGTCCATAAACTCTCTTGTGCAGGCAAGTGTCGTGGAGATCCACTCCTAGCAACTGTGCCAAAGTCTGTCTCGTCAAGTGATGGTGCTGGCCCATGAACATGAAGTCTATAGATCTGCGGCCCTCAGAGACGTAGAGGGTAGCGTAGAATACGCGGACCCAGTCCTCCATGTAGGCACTCCTCTCGTAGGACATCAGCTCCACCAGCCCTCTATACCTCTCAAAGTAGGGGTGTATCTCTGTCTCGACTTATGGCCTCGATGTCTATAGGTCATCCACAAGCTGATCCCAATCCAGAAAGTTGTGCTGGAAGAGCTTATGGCCTCGACGTCTATAGGTCTTGTACAGCGACGCCTGAGTCAAGGTCCAAAACTGGTTGTCCACAAGTGACTCTCTGGGACGAGGGAACCTCTCCTCAAGTAGAATGTTCCATCTGAGCTTCCTGAGCTGCTTGGCCTTCATCTTCCTGTAATCTGTCAACCGGACACCTTCACCAACACAGACATTGGTGCCCATCTCGTAGACGACTCTCTAGGCCGCCCTGTCCTCTCGAAGATCGGCAGTAGATGGTCTCGAACGTGGTACTGCTGCGGGATGACCCCCACGGGTCCTGGCTGAGCGCCAGCGAACAAGCGGCACTTTCGGCTCTTCTTCTTCCTCGGACTCATCTAGCACGGGAGGCTGCCTCGGACGAGCCTCGCAGATCCTCAATGATCCTCCTCGGCCACGCTCTCGCTCCTTGGCGGCGCGAGAGGCCATCAAAGCCTTCTTTTCCTCCTTCGACAGCTTTTGCTTCTTTGTGGCCGGCTCCGCAATGGCTTTGCCCTTTCCTTTCTTGTCACGAGCCATTGCGATGGGACAAGTGACGATGCGCGAGGACGAGGTTGTGGAACGACAATGTCGGGCGCACGGTCGCGGCCGGGAACCCTAACGGCGAAGAGACGGTGACCATAGGGGAAGCACCACGGCGACGCAAAGGGCGGTGGTGCGGCTGTGCTTGGGGCAGCGGCGGTGGTGCACGGGAGGAAGCGGTCGGCGACGCTTGGGTGGAGCGGTTGCGGCGGTGGAGGGGAGCGGCGGCGGCGGCGCTGCTGCGGTGGTGCGGCGGCGGCGACCGGAGTGCTGCAGTGGCGGTAGGGCAAGGAGCGGCGGTGGCGGAAGGGCGAGCGAGCGTCGGGGTCGGGGAGAGAGAAAGGAGGGAGGCGAAGGGGCGTTTAAAAAGTGGGTCCCAAACCCTAGCTTAAAATTTAACACCGGATGGACCGACGTTAAAAGATAGGAGCATCAGTCGAATGGCACAGTAAGGGTATTCAAAAAGGTACCGTTGACACCGGATGGTCCGACGTGGAAGGGAATAGCATCGATGGATTTCAGCACAGTTCCAGAAATGTGAACATCGTATGCACCGATGTTTCTCATAATGAACTCGTCGGTTGATTTGTGTTACTGACTGAGCTGACCCTTGGCTTTTGAACACAAAGTGATCTGATGATGGTCTAGCCTAAGCATCAGATAATCCGATGACTACAAAACAGCAACATCCCATATATGTCCTTTGACCAAACACACAAACAATGAGAAACACATGTCTCAGGACTTTTTGGGCAACCCCTTTCCTCTCAAAAATGCTAATTTGCCAATAACTTGGCTAAGCCTTAAAGCGAATAGAACACCGAAGAAAGAGGAAGGAAATCATCCAAATAAAATGTAAGGCCCATGCTTTGTGAGCTAGAGGGTGAAGCCTTCTATCTCTTAAAAGCATGTTCCTTTAGGCATTAACGCACCTAACATTTTGTTCTTTCCACGTCATATGAGTTGAGATATTGCATTTCAAATAAGTCTCTTTCTCATGAGGTGGGTTCCCCTTTGTGACAATCTACCGTATGCAATGTCAAATAATTTATAATCCAAGGAATTTAAATATGAGTGCAAGTCTATATGGCAGGAATCATGCAAGACACAAAGTAATTCTATCTTGCCAAATTTGAACCTTTCAAAGCCTTCTTCAGGGAGAGCCACTCTCCAAGCCATGGGAAAACCCAAAAGAACCTCCATCCCAAGCTAACCCTTGCTCACCCCTATCCTTTGAAAGTTAGGCAAGACCTATATGAGATACATTCTTACATGGCAACTTACATGACGTTCGATGCATCTAGCACATTTAACTCACTCCTTAGCTTAGAAAAGGTTTTCTCATCTAGTGGTTTAGTGAAGATATCCGCCAATTGTTCTTCGGACCTAACACCTCACAAAGAGATGTCTCCCTTAGCTTCATGGTCCCTCAAGAAATGATGGCGAATATCAATGTGCTTAGTACAGGAGTGTTGAACGGGGTTTTTAGCTATCTTAACCGCACTTTCATTGTCACAAAGGAGAGGCACACAACCAAGTTTAATACCAAAGTCCAAAAGGGTTTGCTTCATATAAAGAATTTGGGCACAACATGCACCGGCCGCGATATATTCCGCTTCCGCCATGGACAAGGCGACGAAATTTTGCTTCTTGCTAGACCAAGATACTAGGGAACGCCCAAGCAAGTGGCAACCACCGGAGGTACTCTTGTGGTCCACACGGCATCCAACAAAGTCCGAATCCGAGTAACCTAAGAGATGGAATTTTGCACCTTTAGGGTACCACAAGCCCACACTAGGGGTATGCTTAAGATACCTAAGTATCCTAAAGACCGCCTTCCGATGCGATTCTTTAGGTGCCGCTTGAAAGCAAGCACACAAGCATACACTAAACATGATATCAGGCCTAAATGCGGTAAGATAAAGCAATGAACCAATCATAGAACGGTAGTTGGATTGATCAATAGGTTTACCGTCCTTATCCGCGTCGAGATGACAATTTGTTGCAATTGGAGTGCTTCTTGAGCTACAATCTCTCATCTCAAATTCCTTCAAGAGGTCCTTGGTATACTTTTCTTGATAGACGAAGGTCCCCTCTTGAAGTTGCTTGATTTGAAATCCAAGGAAGAAATTGAGCATTCCAATCATTGACATCTCGAATTCCCTAGAAATCATTTTGCCAAACTCATGGCTAAGAGCTTCGTTAGTTGAACCAAAAATAATATCATCAACATAAATTTGACAAATGAATAATTCTCCGTCGATGTGTAGATGTTTGAACTTGAGGCTCCCCCTTGATCATGGCTCTCCTCAACTTTAGGCTTGTCACAACAACATCATTCTTGCTAAAGGTGCACGTTAGCCCAAGATTACAAAATTTGTGCAATAGAAAACAAATTGAAACTAAGTGACTTAACATGCAACATATTTGAAATAAATAAACCATGTGAAAAATACAATCTTACCCAACCGAATTACCTTCCCCTTAGAATTATCACCAAAAGTGACTTGATCATGATTGTCGGGGGTCCTCTATGGAGGTGAACATACCATCATTGCCGGTCATGTGTTGAGTGCACCCGCTATTGAGTACCCAATGCTTTCCACCAACTTTGTAGTTCACCTACACACATGAATTCAATTTTTGATTTTTGGCACCCAAGCCAACTTAGGTCCTTGTATGTGTGATACAAGTGTCTTTGGGACCCAAAGTTGCTTGGGGAGCTTCCCCTTCATACCCTTTATGTCCTTGCTGATGAACCTTGCCTTCACCTTGCCATCTACTTTACTTAAGAGATAATAATGATCATTGAAAGTAGATTTGTAGTTAGTAGGAAATTTTGAAGAAGGCCGACTAGGAAGAGGACACTCCCTTGTATGGTGATCGGTGACCTCACAATGTTGGTAATAGGAACCAACTTCCTTGATGAAGCTTGTTCTAAGCTCCGGTGAGGGCACCTTTCCTTTGTTAGGCACCGGGAAGGATCCAAGTCCTCTCTTATTGAATGCCTTTGCTTGTTGGAAGAGGATTTCCTTGTGCTTGACTTCTCCTTTTGATAGTCTAGCCACACTAGTGCGGAGACTCTCAATTTGTTCCAACAAGTCCTTCTCCCTAGTGTTCTCTTTCAAAGGCAAAGACTTGTGCAAGACATTAGTAGCATGAGAAGTAATGGATACCTTATCATTAAGAGTTTGTTTCTTTATATTTTTCAATTCTTGATCAAGCGCTTCATGAGCAAGGTTAAGTATTTGATGCTCTTGGATTAACTCATTGTGCTTTCCCGAGAGTGCTTGGTGGGCTAAGTCAAGCTCATTATGATCTAGCTTGATTTGAGCCTTATCCTCCTCAACTTGCTTGACATGGGATTTGAGTGTGTCATGCTCTTTAAGTATGCTTTCATACTTGTCAAGCAAATCAAGGTTAGCACTCTCAAGCTTAGCATGAGTTTTTTCAAGAGCCTTAACCTTACTCTTTTCCCTCTTAATGATAGTGTGATATTCATTTATTAATGAAGTTAAATCATCGGGGGAAAGCTCATCATCGCTAGAATCATCACATACCTTGGTGTTACCTTTAGCCATGAGGCACATGGGTGGTGGATGAAGAGGTGAGTCATCATTGTTGGCAATGGCAAGGCCGGCCAAACTTTCTTCTTCCGCTTCACTCTCTTCATCACTTGATTCTTCATCGGTGACCCATTCATTTGCCTCACACATGAACACCTTTTGTGGTCCTTTTATTTTCTTTGGGAAGAGTTTTGCCTTCTTGCCCTTGTCATGTTTCTTCTTCCCAAAGGATCTTGGTTTGGGCTTGTCCTCTTCATCATCCTCACTATCTTCAAGCTTGCGATGCTTGCTCTTGTGGTTCTCTCTTCTTTTGTCCGGTTTTGGACAATCATAGGATATATGACCTTGATCACCACAATTATAACAAGTCTTGTTGTCATCTCTGTTTGGTAGAAATGCTTTCTTTTTTGGATCAAAGGTGTATCCCTTCTTGGCAATCTTGGAGTTCAAGCGAGAGAACTTTCTCATCATTGATGCAAGCTCATCATCGTCATCTTCACTTGATGCTTGCTCTTCTTCACTTGGGCTAGGCTCAACCACTTTCTTTTTGTTGAGATTTGTTCTCTTGGTGGAGGCCTTTAGAGCAATTGTCTTTGAAGATGATTGATCCATCATCCCAAGTACACTCATCTCATGAGCGTGAATCTCTCCAATGAGTTCCGAAACTTCAATGTGGTCAAGAGATTCTTTTTGAAGCATGGAGTTGATGATGTTGTACTTTGGCTTGGGAAGGAGCATAAGAATCTTACGGTTGATGAGTCCTTTGCCAAGAGAAGCAATGTCAAGAGCATTAATTTCTTCAATAAGCACATTCAAGCGAGAGAACATTTCATTGACATTTTCATAAGGTAGCATTTCAAACTCATCATATTTGGCTTTAAGCATGTGATATTTTAGTTCCTTGACTCGAGAAGAACCCTCATGAATTTCTATTAAGCAAGCCCAAATTTCACAAGCCTTTTCTTTGCTAGCAATCCTAGCAAACACATCTTGACTAATACATTCATAAATTGCATTCCTAGCTTTAGCATCCCATTTAATTTGATCACCAACATAATTGTGCTCACCAAACCTCGCGTGGGTCGCTTCCCATACTTCGGGAGCAATAGCCTCTAGATAAGCGCGCATGCGTGCTTTCCAATAGGAAAAGTTCTTGCCCTCGAAGATAGGAACCACCCCCAATCTTGGCCATTTTAGCTCTCTAGCGGTGAAGCTAGAATGATCCTATGAGCAACCTAGCTCTGATACCAATTGTAAGGATCGAATGCCCAAGAGGGGGGGTGAATTGGGCTTCTTTTCAAAAATTAAGGCAATAAAACTTAATTACTAAAAGCCCAATTCCCTAAGCAAACAACCTATGCATTCAAGTGAATAGTAACTTTGTGATATACAAAATGCATAAGTGTAAGGGAGAGGAAGAGAATGCAAACTCCCGAGGAGACACGAGGATTTATCACGTGGTTCGGCAAGATTGTCAAGATCTTCCTACGTCCACGTTGTGGCACCCACCAAAGGGTATAGCCACACCCAAGTCACCGAGACTAGGGATCTTCACTATTCTTCTCCGTTTGCCAACCTCGGCAAGGTGGAGCTCAAGCCTTGTACAACTTGGATCCTCCGGGCTTCCACAATCGTCTTGGCAAGCTCCGTAAGTCACTCTCAGTTACAATCACCAAGGGACACTCTCTTACAACTCTCACTACACTAGAGATTCCAATCACCAAGAATGGAGGCACACAAGCACTATCCCTAGCTAGTTCTAGCCTATCTCTTGGTGTGTAAGTGGTGTAGATGATCTAGAAGTGGTAGCTCAACGTCTTGAATGCTTGAGAATGTGAATAGTAAGTCTGGGCTTCAAGTCATATCGAATGGACTGGTTGAAGGGGTATAAATAGCCAGCCTCCACAAAATAGCCGTTGGAAAAGTAGGCTGATATCACTGTTTTGCGAACACCGGATGATCCGATGCTCCCCCTTCAGTTATCATCGGTCAAATCCAAATTAGCTGATGTCACTGTGTTAGATATGACCCTTGTTAGACCGATGTTACACTTTTTGAAAGTGCATCTAGGACTCCCTTGTGGGTTTTGGATGATTTATGACAAGCAATTGGGATCCTAATCCTTTTATTGAGATGAATGCAGGCAAATAATGAAAAATGAGCAAAATGCCAAAAAGAAGGGAAATGAGAAGCAAAGTGAATTTGAGCTCAAGGAGAAGAAAATAGTAGATTATTATGTATGGAGTGTGTTAAGGAAACACACCCAAGAGCTCAATCACTTTCAAGCACACACACACAATGCACAAAGTTATACAGGACCGGACTAGTCCGATATCAGCCGGACTAGTCCGATATCACTTTTTGCACTAGATCGGACAAGTCCGGTATCCACCGGACTAGTCCGATATCTTTCTGATCCACTTCGGACTAGTCCTCCCCAATGCGGACTAGTCCTCAACACAATGCACAAGTCACACAAAATCGGACAAGTCAGTTGTGATCCGGACTGGTCCGATATTCTTTTTGATCCACTTCGGACAAGTCCGGTGTCTACACGGACTAGTCCGACATACACACTGATCTAAATCGGACAAGTCCTCCAAGTGCGGACTTGTCATCCTAAACACTTAGGATTTCATATGTCCGGACAAGTCCGATGGCAATCGGACTAGTCCGAAGATTTCCAGTAGTGAAATCGAACAAGTCCGTTTTCAACCGGACTAGTCCGATATTCCTGGACACTTAGGGTTTGCTACACACAGCACACCGGACTAGTCCGGTGACCACCACGGACTAGTCCGATCTTTCTGAACCCTAACGGTCACTTTTAGAAACCCCATATAAATAGAGGTGCACGACCCACTTTTAAAAACTCTCGAACCCTAGCGCCGTCACACCTGCCAAGAGACTCAAAAACCACCTCTCTCCACGAAATTAAGTGCAAAATCGATCAATCTATTGAAGATCACTTCTAGATCATTGGAGAGACACTTGGCACACATCATTGAGCTCTTGGTTTGATTCTCTAACACACTCTTGCGTTTCAATTTGTAATTTTCGAGTGTGTTATTGGTGGCTTTGTAAGTTGTAATCAAGGGAGCTCTCAATGTGTGAGAACGCCCCTTCAACTTGGTTATTTACCCTTTGTGATTAGTGGAAGAGGATTGGCCTTCGTGGCGATCCGACGAGGGAAGGGTTGGAGAAGACCCGGTCCTTTTGTGGGCTCCCCAACGTGGACGTAGGTTGCCTTCGTGGTAGCCGAACCACAGGATAAATCGTGTGTCTTGTCCTTTTGCGTTCTTCATCTTAATTGATCAACTTAATCTAGGGTTTGATTCACTTTGTTCATTTTGAGTTAAATTGTTGAACAAGAGCCTTAATTGTAATAGAATTTGACATACAACTATTAAACTGTCATTCAAGTTTATATTTCCGCTGCAAACATTAACGAATCAATCAAATTGACTGAACTTGATCAACTTAGCCCGTGAAAACCGGACTAGTCCGCACTTTACCGGACTAGTCCGATATCTCTGGTATTGACTTTGTTGTTGAGTGTTACAGGAACCGAGAAAATTCAAGAAGGCCTATTCACCCCCTTCTAGGCCTACATTCAATTGGTATCAGAGCAGGTTCTTCAAGAAAGAGTGCAACCACTCGAAGAGATCATGTCGGACATGAAGGAAGTTCAGAAAATCAACAACCAGGAAGAAGTGAACAACGACAAGAACCAAAAGCTGGAAAAGTATCTCGAAGCAATTCAAGACTTCGATGATGATGACGAGGAGACGCTGGAGCTGAAAGCACTCCTCAGAAAGAAAGCACTTTCCAAAGGGAAAGCTAAAGTTGAAGAAAAGAAGAAGGGGAGTAGTCACACCGACTACTCCTGATATCCTTTTAACTATGATCGTTTAAATTCAAAAAACAGCCATTACCTATCTATTCCTCTTGGAAAAGCCCCACACTTCGATGGGAGTTATTACTCCATGTGGAGGCAAAATATGAAGATGCACTTGATTTCCCTTAACCCAAGTTTATGGCATATTGTGTGCACAGGAATAGACATCCCAGATGACGACGAAGAGCTCACCTCAAGTCAAGAGCAAGCCATCCACAGAAACGCTCAAGCCGCAGCCGTAATCACCTCCTCTCTAAGTCGGGATGAATTCACAAAGGTGGATGGACTGGAGATTGCCAAGGAAATATGGGACACACTACAAACAGCCCATGAAGGTGACCTGCATGTGCGGGAGGCGAAAATTGAAATGATCGAAGGCGAACTAGGAAGGTTCGCAATTGAGGAAGACGAGTCTCCCCAGGACATGTACAACCGATTGAAGACACTTGTAAACAAGGTTCGATCATATGGGAGCAAGAAGTGGAATGACCACGAGGTTGTAAAGCTCATCCTTAGAGCCTTTATGCCTTGCAATGTCACACTATGCTCTATGATCAGAGAAAGTCCCGGGTACAAGAGGATGACTCCAGATGAATTGCTTGGCAAAATCATCAACTTTGAAATGATGGAGAAACAAGCCAAGCACGTCAAAGAAATAGCCGACCTCACATCGGCCAAGAAGAAGGGAGTTGCCTTAAAGTCCACACTCAAGCCTCTATCCAAAGAAGCAAGAGAAGCACAACTTGAGGAGGACAGCGATGATGAAAGCAGTGAGCTGGACGAAGAGGATACGATTTTGTTCATGAAAAAGTTCAAAAGAACAATGAAGAAAAGACAAGGAACAAAATCAAGTGAAGGCAAGTACAAGGAGAGGACAAAGCCGAAGATGAGGCGGGCGTGCTATAATTGTGGTGAGTATAACCACTTTATAGTCGATTGCCCGTATGAGGACAACAAGAAGAAGAATAAAGAAGTCAAGCCTCAACCGAAGAAATTCTTTAAGAAGAAGAAACAAGCTGAACAAGCACACATTGGAAAGGAGTGGGACTCAAACGATGAGTCCTCATCATCCGATGAAGAAGAGATGGCTAGCATAGACATTGAAAGCACGTCCAAGAAACCCACACTCTTCCCCACGCTCGGTACAAAGAAGGGAAATGGCACTTGCCTCATGGCAAAGGAAGGTAAACGCAAGGTAAACATCAAAACTCCTTCCATGCATTCCTACTCAAGTAATGATGAACTAGATAGTGATGATGAAGATATGTTAATTGGATTAGATAGAAAAACTGCTGCTAAAATGAATTTTTTACTTGACCAACTTGTTGAGAAGGAATGGCTAATTGATCGTCAAGAGGACATGATTATCTCCCAAAAGAAGAAGTATGTCGAACTTGACAATCTTCTAGTTCTTGAAAAGGAGAAAAACAACTCACTAGAGCTTGAGCTAGCTTCAAGCAAGAAAACTTGCTTGGAGTTAACCAACTCAAACGTTGCAATCAAGGATCAACTTGATGACCTGATCAAGGTTAACAAGATCCTTGAAGTGCAAGTTGAGTCACTCAAGCTAAGTGAATCTTCCTCCTCTTCAAGTCTACCTTCTCAACCCACTTCAACTAATCTTGTTCATATGTGCAAATGTGGTAAAATCAACACCAGTTTGAAGGAAAAGTCTACCTCCACAAAGGATAAAAATCCTACCCAATGTGGAATATTTGACAAGGAGAGGATCAACTATGCACGTAGTGCATACTTGGTCCAAAGACCTCCAAATGTCAAGTATGGCATTGGTTACTCTTATGATGGAAAGCAAAATGCTGGAAGTCATAAGAATAACAAGGGAAGGATTACCTTTGTGAAGGGAGGACCCTCACAACCTGGTAACTCGAAAATTAAGAACCCGAACTCTCATGAACACCGGACTAGTCCGGTTGTGGTCCGGACAAGTCCGGTCACCCAGACTAGTCCGATCCATAAACAACAACAACTTTTGTTCAAAACCTTTGATGCCTCTTATGTATTAATAATAAACAATCTTGGTAAAGTTTATGCTTATTATGCTGGGCCACGCCATGGGAACACAAAATCCCATGTGTGGGTGCCCAAATGTATTGTAACTAACCTCCAAGGACCCAAGCAAGCTTGGGTACCTAAAACCAATGCATAATTTGTTTCTGCAGGCCTATTCCTCCGGTGGATCCAAATGGGTGCTAGACAGTGGATGCACCAACCACATGACCGGAGAAAGGAGGATGTTTGTGGAATATGAAGAAAACGAGGACCCAAACGAAGGCATATACTTCGGAGATAATAGTCAAGGAAGGGTGCTCGGTACAGGTAAAATAGCAATATCCTCTGAACACACTCTTTCTCATGTTTTACATGTTGAATCTTTATATTATAACCTGCTGTCCATATCTCAATTATGTGACAAAGGTTATAATTGCTTGTTCACTGACGAGGGTGTGACCGTCTCAAGGAGGAGTGATGGTTCCGTTGCATTCAAGGGTATGTTGAAGGGAAAGCTTTACCTTGTTGACTTCAACAAGGATAAAGCCGAACTCGACACATGCTTGATTGCAAAAACCAACATGGGTTGGCTGTGGCATAGACGGCTAGCACATGTTGGTATGAGGAATCTTCAAAAACTCCTCAAGGGCGATCACATTCGAGGTTTGAAAGATGTTGTTTTTGAGAAAGATAGGCCTTGTAGCGCGTGCCAAGCCGGGAAGCAAGTTGGAGCACATCATCCCACAAAGAACATCATGACTACGACAAGACCGCTCGAACTACTTCATATGGACTTGTTTGGTCCAATTGCTTACATAAGCATCGGCGGTAATAAATACGGTTTAGTCATTATTGATGATTTTTCCTGCTTCACTTGGGTGTTCTTTTTGCATGACAAGTCAGAAACACAAGGGACACTCAAGAAATTCTTCAAGCGAGCGCAAAACGAGTTCTCACTATCGATCAAGAGTATTCAGAGCGACAACAGCACGGAGTTCGAGAACATACAAGTGGAGGAGTACCTTGATGAGGAGGGAATCAAGCACGAATTTTCAGCACCATACTCTCCACAACAAAACGGAGTTGCCGAAAGGAAGAACCGAACGCTCATAGAGATGGCAAGAACAATGCTCGATGAATACAAGACTTCGGATCGATTTTGGGTGGAAGCAATTAACACCGCTTGCCACGCCGTAAATCGACTCTACCTTCATCGACTACTCAAGAAGACTCCTTATGAGCTACTCACCGGTAACAAACCAAACATTTCATATTTTCGAGTTTTTGGCTCTCCATGTTATATCTTGAACAAGAAGCCCAAGACTTCAAAGTTCGCTTCGAAGTCCGATGAAGGTTTCTTGCTTGGTTATGATTCGAACACTTACGCCTATCGTGTTTTCAACAAGGCATCCGGACTTGTTGAAGTGGCACGTGACGTAGTGTTCGATGAAACTAATGGCTCCCAAAAGTAACAAGTTGATCAATGTGAATTAGGTAAAGAAGAAGCTCCTTATCAAGCATTGAAGATAATGGCTCTAGGCGAAGTTCGACCACAAGAGTCATCATCACAAATACAAGAGGAAAGTGAACCAAAAGAGGAGATCAACAATCAAGGGGCAGCTTCGATACAAGATCAATCACAAGAATATGAAGATGATCAACAAATCAACGAGGGCAACCACTCAGGGGAAGAAGAAAATGATCACCAACACACAACTCTCCAAGTGCCACACCCAAGAGTACACCAATGCATTCAAAGGGATCACCCAATCGACAACATCATCGGTGACATCCAAAAGGGAGTAACCATTAGATCTCGTATAGCTAATTTTTGTGAGCATTACTCGTTTGTCTCCTTTTTGGAACCACGCAGGACTGAGGATGCATTGAAGGATCCGGACTGGGTGGTGGCAATGCAAGAAGAGTTGAACAACTTCAAGAGAAACGAGGTTTGGGAACTTGTGGCAAGACCCAATGCAAATATAGTGGGCACCAAGTGGGTCTTCCGCAACAAGCAAGACGAACACGGAGTGGTGACAATAAACAAGGCACGACTTGTGGCCAAAGGTTACTCACAAGTCGAAGGTTTGGATTTCGATGAGACTTTTGCTCCAGTAGCTAGGCTTGAATCAATTAGAATATTACTTGCATATGCTACTCACCATGATTTCAAGCTGTATCAAATGGACGTGAAAAGCGCCTTCCTCAACGGACCGATCAAGAAAGAGGTGTACATAGAGCAACCACCCGGGTTTGAAGACGAAGAGTTCCCCGACCACGTATATAAACTGCATCAGGCTCTCTATGGCCTCAAACAAGCTGCTAGAGCTTGGTATGAGTGTCTTAGAGATTTCTTAATTGATAATGGTTTTCAAATTGGCAAAGTAGATTATACATTATTCACAAAGAATCTAGATAATGATCTTTTTATTTGCCAAATCTATGTTGATGATATAATTTTTGGGTCAACTAACCAATCTTTCTGTGAAGAATTTAGTAGAATTATGACAGACAGGTTTGAAATGTCAATGATGGGAGAATTGAAGTACTTCTTGGGATTCCAAGTGCGGCAACAAAGGGAAGGAACATTCATAAGCCAAACCAAGTACACGCAGGACATACTCAAGAAGTTTGGCATGAACAAGGCAAAGCCCATAAAGACTCCCATGGCTACGAATGGCCACTTGGATCTCAATGAAGATGGACCGAGCGTCGACCAAAAGGTATATCGCTCCATGATTGGATCTTTACTCTACTTATGTGCATATAGGCCAGATATTATGTTGAGTGTATGTTTGTGTGCAAGATTTCAAGCCAACCCTAAGGAATGTCACTTGACAGCCGTAAAAAGAATCTTGAGATATTTAGTTCATACACCCAACCTTGGTCTTTGGTACCCAAAAGGCTCCAAATTCAATCTAATTTGTTACTCCGATGCAGATTATGTCGGGTGCAAAGTTGATAGAAAAAGCACCTCTGACACATGCCAATTCCTAGGAAGATCTTTGGTTTCTTGGTCATCTAAGAAACAAAATTCCATTGCATTATCCACAGCCGAAGCGGAGTATGTTGCAGCCGGGACTTGTTGTGCACAACTCCTTTGGATGCGACAAACTCTAAGGGATCACGGTTACAATATGAACCGTATTCCTCTCCTTTGTGATAATGAGAGTGCCATTAAAATAGCCCACAATCCAGTTGAGCACTCTAGGACTAAACACATAGACATAAGACATCATTTCTTGAGAGACCATTCCATGAAAGGAGACATAACCATCTCACATGTCAACACCCAAAAACAATTGGCCGACATATTCACCAAGCCACTTGATGAAAAGCGTTTTTGCGAACTCCGAAATGAGCTAAATATTCTTGATTCTTGGAGTGTGGCTTGAAAAGTTGCATACCTGTATGATTGCTTCAAAAATGTTGATTGAATTGTGAAAATCATCCCTCTCCATTTTTCTCTCGAAAAACTATGTCAATTATTAGATCTTGATGAATTTTGATCATTGTATGATTGTTGTATGCTTACTGGTCATATTCATCAAGATTACTTGAATTGTTTTGCCTCTCTATTATCTATTATTGAACCTTTAAATATATATGAATGGGCTATGCAATTCTTTCCTGGTGACCACGGACTAGTCTGTGGTTACCCGGACTAGTCTGCCCATGCAGACTAGTCCGCAGAGTGCCGGTTAGGCTGGACTAGTCCAGTAGGCCACGGACTAGTCCGATATAGGTCTCTGGATGACTTTGGACTAGTCCGGTCATGTCCGGACTTGTCCGATTTTTCGTGTTCATAACCCTAGCCGCCACCAAACCCTAATCTCCTCCTCCCTCTCCTCCTCGTCAAGCGGAGAGCGAAGAAGACGAAGAAGATGACGAGAGGACAGACAGCGAAGAGTGAAGAACCTAGGACCTTCCTCTCTCTCTTTTTGGTGTCTTGATGCCAAAGGGGGAGAGATTGAGGGGGAGTCAAGTCTTAGCTTTAGCTGTAATAGGATGCGAGGAGAGAGCCTTCTCTGTACTTTTATTTGTGATTGTAATAGTTTAACACTGTTTTCATATTAAGTATGGTCTTGTGATGAATTGCTCAATTTATTTGCGAGTATGTGATGAAAACTGCATTTTTGCTCCTGGAATGTCATATGCACTTGGTATCGGTTGATTAATGTAAATTCTGTCATTCTCAATGTATTCATGCACTTAGTATGCATCCCACCATAAAGAATGCACATATGGATAATTCTCTTGTTGCTTGATGTACTTTTGAGTCATATGTGCATACTTTATGAAAATCTCATTTTTGCCTTATTTTGTAAAATCTCAATTGGTTGTCATCAATCACCAAAAAGGGGGAGATTGAAAGTGCATCTAGGACTCCCTTGTGGGTTTTGGATGATTTATGACAAGCAATTGGGATCCTAATCCTTTTGTTGAGATGAATGCAGGCAAATCATGAAAAATGAGCAAAATGCCAAAAAGAAGGGAAATGAGAAGCAAAGTGAATTTGAGCTCAAGGAGAAGAAAATAGTAGATTATTATGTATGGAGTGTGTTAAGGAAACACACCCAAGAGCTCAATCACTTTCAAGCACACACACACAATGCACAAAGTTATACAGGACCGGACTAGTCCGATATCAGCCGGACTAGTCCGATATCACTTTCTGCACTAGATCGGACAAGTCCGGTATCCACCGGACTAGTCCGATATCTTTCTGGTCCACTTCGGACTAGTCCTCCCCAATGCGGACTAGTCCTCAACACAATGCACAAGTCACACAAAATCGGACAAGTCCTTTGTGATCCGGACTAGTCTGATATTCTTTCTGATCCACTTCGGACAAGTCCGGTGTCTACACGGACTAGTTCGATATACACACTGATCTAAATCGGACAAGTCCTCCAAGTGCGGACTTGTCATCCTAAACACTTAGGGTTTCATATGTACGGACAAGTCCGATGGCAATCGGACTAGTCCGAAGATTTCCAGTAGTGAAATCGGACAAGTCCGTTTTCAACCGGACTAGTCCGATATTCCTGGACACTTAGGGTTTGCTACACACAGCACACCGGACTAGTCCGGTGACCACCACGGACTAGTCCGATCTTTCTGAACCCTAACGGTCACTTTTAGAAACCCCATATAAATAGAGGTGCACGGCCCACTTTTAAAAACTCTCGAACCCTAGCACCGTCACACCTCCCAAGAGACTCAAAAACCACCTCTCTCCATGAAATTAAGTGCAAAATCGATCAATCTATTGAAGATCACTTCTAGATCATTGGAGAGACACTTGGCACACATCATTGAGCTCTTGGTTTGATTCTCTAACACACTCTCGCGTTTCAATTTGTAATTTTCGAGTGTGTTATTGGTGGCTTTGTAAGTTGTAATCAAGGGAGCTCTCAACGTGTGAGAACGCCCCTTCAACTTGGTTATTTACCCTTTGTGATTAGTGGAAGAGGATTGGCCTTCGTGGCGATCCGACGAGGGAAGGGTTGGAGAAGACCCGATCCTTTTGTGGGCTCCTCAACGTGGATGTAGGTTGCCTTCGTGGTAGCCGAACCACGGGATAAATCGTGTGTCTTGTCCTTTTGCGTTCTTCATCTTAATTGATCAACTTAATCTAGGGTTTGATTCACTTTATTCAATTTGAGTTAAATTGTTGAACAAGAGCCTTAATTGTAATAGAATTTGACATACAACTATTAAACTGTCATTCAAGTTTATATTTCTGCTGCAAACATTAACGAATCAATCAAATTGACTGAACTTGATCAACTTAGCCCGTGAAAACCGGACTAGTCCGCACTTTACCGGACTAGTCCGATATCTCTGGTATTGACTTTGTTGTTGAGTGTTACAGGAACCGAGAAAATTCAAGAAGGTCTATTCACCCCCCCCTCTAGGCCTACATTCACTTTTCTCCTCATCGGATGATCCTGTGGCACTTCCTCCAGAATTGGTTCAAACTTGATGCTTACTGGAGTGATTGACCGATGTGTTCAAAGTTGTACATCGGATGATCCGGTGTTATACTTGGTCCATGGATATAGCTTACTGTATTGATGGACCGATGTAACATTGTCTTTTATCATCTGATGATTCGGTGAGTACTTGGTTCTGAGGTCTTCTTCTTCCGCTGAACCAACTCGACCGATGTGTTGTTCTCTAGAATCATCGGTTGATCCGGTGAGTTGATTTTGTTTGCTTCGAGTTGTTCTAAGTGATTCTTTTGTATTTTGCTCGATTGACCTCTTAGACATTTGATGAAAATATTCCTCTGATGATTGTCAAGCATTGATTGTTGTCAATTATGGTTGAATAACTTTGACATATGAGATTTTACTTCTAATCTTCATAACATTGATTGATCTCATAAAGTGATTGTTTAGGGGTCTCCAATGATCAGTAGTTGATGTTCATATTCATATAGATTTCATTTGATTGAGTGATATGGGAGACCTTGCATCCACAAATTCATTAGTAAAATCCAAAGGTTGTCATTAATCACCGAAACCATACCTCATGGGGGCCTAGATGCTTTCAGACATCCAGTCAGCTTCTGGACGTCCTTGATGCGAGCTAGTGGCCGCATGTCTTCAATAGCTTTTATCTTCGCCGGATTTGCTTCTATTCCTCAGTGATTCACCAAGAAACTAAGAAGTTTTCCAGAGCTAACCCCGAAGACACACTTGTCCGGGTTCAGCTTCGTGCGAGTGACTCGCAACTTGTCAAAGACAGCTTGCAAGGTGTCAAGGAACGACTCCTTGTTTTTAATCTTGACGACGATGTCATCGACATACACTTCCACTACGTCTTTGATAAGCTCTCCAAAATTTTTGTACATAGCTCGTACAAATGTTGAAGCAGCATTCTTGTGACCAAATGGCATGGCGGTATAACAATATAATCCATCTACTGTGATGAATGAGGTATGCTCTTCATCTTTCTTGGACATTCTGATTTGATGGTACCCAGAATATGCATCCAGGAAACACAGTAATTCGCACCCGGAGGTGAAATCCACTATCTGATCTATTCTAGGTAGTGGGAATGGATCTTCTGGACATGCCTTATTCAATGTAGTGTAATCGATACACATCCGAAGCTTCCAGCCGGCCTTGGGTACAACGACTGGGTTTGCCAACCATTTTGGGTGGAAGACTTCTCGGATGAATCCAGCTTCGAGCAACTTCTTCACTTCTTGACGTATGAAGTTTTGTCGCTCTACTAATTGCTTCTGAGGCTTCTGATGTACATGCTGAGCATCAGGATAGATCTTCATATTGTGCTCGATCACTTCCCTAGGGATCCCAGACATTTGTGACGGTTGCCAGGCAAACACGTCGACGTTAGCCCGAAGGAAAGTGACGAGCGCGAGTTCCTATTTGTCATTCAGACCTCCCGATATACAAGTGGTCTAAGCAGCGTCAGAACCAATTTGGATGACTTTGACAGGAATGTCGGTGTCACCGCTTGGTTGCACGCGAGGTGTGAAGGTTGAGCCTCGATGACGAATGCTCGGGGGTTTCGGAGCTTGCTCCTTTCCGAATTCTTCCTCCTGCGCCGTAGCAAGCACGTGGAGTTCTTCCAGAGCTGTCACTCCGGCGGTGCGATCTCCACGGATCCGGAGAACACCGGATGGTGTTGGCATCTTCAACACCAAGTAGCCATAATGAGCAGCAGCCATGAACTTGTATAAGGGTGGCCTGCCCAAAATGGCGTTGAAGAGTAAGTTGATCTGCGCCACGTCGAAGACCAACTTCGCAATGCGGTAATTCTCCCGGGTCCTGAAGGTCACCGGTAGAGTAATTGCACCGAGTGGGGTTATATCCCCCGAACCTACTCCGGAGAAAGGTCGAGAGGGGCGAAGGTCCGAAGGTCGGAGCTGAAGCTTAACAAAAGCTTCAAAGCTTATGAGGTCCAGCCTCGAACCTCCGTCCACCATTACATGGTGAATTTGGATGTTGTTGATGGTCGGAGATACCATCAATGGGAGTTGGCCAACTCCAATCATATTCCGAGGGCAGTCCGAAGCATCAAAAGTGATGGCAGTGTCTATTTACTTCCGATGCAGCCCCGCCCTGGCGGTGGGAGCTACTGAGGCCATGTCCCGCCGCATGGTCTTGAGGACCCTACGGGAGGTGATGTCTCACGAACCACCAAAGATGGTGTTCATGGTTTTCCGACGTTTGTTGTCGGAGACGTCGGAATCGTCGTCGACGAAGGTGTAAACAGCCTTCAAGAATTTTTTAGGGTCCTGGAAGCCTAACTCCTCTTCAGCCGGAGCTTCGTAGAATTTCTGTTTTCCTTCCCTTTGACGGAAAGGAATTTCTTCTCGACGCTTGTTGTAGCGCTCGACAAGGTTCTGGACCTCACGGCAGCCTTCCAAGTTGTGGCTGTTTGACTTGTGTATAGGACACCACATCTTGGAGCTGCCTCCGTTATCAGACGACGGTCGAGGTCATTTTCCGGGGTGTGGCCCCCGGCCACCCGGAGCTGCAGCAGCTGCGGCTGTAGGTGTGCCGGCCGACGGCTTCTTCTTGCCGTTGGACTTTTTCTTCTTCTTACCACTCCCGGAGGTAGTGGCTTCACCCTTGGAGGACTTTTTTTTTTGTCTTCCGGAGGTGGTTGGGAGTGCATTTCACGGCCCTCCGCAGCTTTGGCGCATTTGTCTGCCAAGCTGAAGAGCTCCGTGACGCTGGTGATCTCCTTGGTCGCCAGCTTCTCCAGCATCTTGTTGTCTCGTACGCCCTGTCTAAATGCCACAATAACAGAGGCGTTGGAGATAGAAGGAATAGTGTTTCGTACCTGAGAGAACCTCTGGATGAAGGATCGCAGGGATTCTCCCCCCTTCTGCTTGACAGCAAAAAGGTCCAGTTCGGTGCCTGGTCGGGTGTATGAACTCCCGAAATTGGCAGTGAATTGTTGGCACAATTCTGCCCAACTGTTGATGGAGTCGGGCGGAAGGCTTATGAACCAGGACCTGGCGGTCCCAGTCAAAGCCACGACGAAGTAGTTGGCCATTACGGCCTCGTTGCCTCCGGCCGCAAGAATTGCAGTGGAGTAAATTTGGAGAAACTCGGCGGGATTGACAGTCCCGTCAAATTTCTTCGACAGGTGAGGCCAGAACTTTTGTGGCCATCTGACCATGCGTAGGTGCATGGCCAGAGCAGAACAGCCTCCTCCTACTCCCTCAGGAGCAAGACTGTCCCGAGCTTCTCGCCTTTCGCGAGCGTGCTCGATATGGACACGACCATCCTGTTGACGGTAACCGCAATCAAGCTCCGCCCGGAGGTCGTGAGTTGAAAGTCTGGTTACCGTATGAGTGCGTCACACCCCGGAAGGCAGCGACGTCATTTATTGAGACGCAACACGCCTCCTATGCAGGGAAGCGAGCGGACCAAGTCTACCTGACACAGTCCGATGTTGCGATGGGGCCCGCCCCGAGGGGGGAGGACCTTGGTTGCTCATGCGATCGGCTGCTGCTGCAACCAAATGTTCCACATCAGCCCTCCACTGCTCCATTGCACCCTGGGATGCACCAGGAGGTGGTGGGCGTTGGAGAAGAGCACGCACGGCTTGGAGCGCGTGTTCAGGGTTGTTATTCGCCGATGTCGTGACCCACACAGATGCTCCATCGCGCTGTCCAACTTGATTTGCCGGTGCGGATGTCGGCGGTGGAGGCATGACTCCTACTGGAGCCGCGGCACCTGCTGGCTGCTGCACATTAGAGGGATTTCCTCCAGCAGGATGCACTGCAGGGTTGCCGTTGGACGATCCAGCAGCAGAGTTCACCATCTTCGAATCTCAGGTGCCCCTACCTGGCGCGCCAGCTGTCGGAGTGTTGATCCGACAGTTCTCCCAGTACTATCAATGGTAGATCGCGGGGTTTGTAGTTCGGTATTGGGTGCACAGAGATTCAAAAGATGATGTCAAATGGACACAAGGATTTACGTGGTTCGGGCCGCAGGGTGTGAAGTTGTTGTATTGGGTGTCAAAGCTGTGTATGGGAGGGTTCAAGAGTGTCGTCCCTTGTGTATCGTCGACCAGTCCTTTTGTAGTACAAGGACCGACCGTTACACCGTTACCCTGGCCCGACATGTGACCCTGGCGGTTATTGATGCTTAATACACAATTAATGAGATTAATTACCCTTAATAGCATGGTAACGGGCTTTGACAGTACCGTTACTAGCATTAAGAGCCTTCCGATAGTGTGTCATTAATATGGTATTAACGACACTTAATCGGGTCTTGAAGTCTTTGATTGCCTCTTGAAGGTCCGAGCCGTTGGGGGTCCACCAGTCTGATTGTTGAGGCTGAAGGTCCGGCGGTTGGACATGTGGCAACATCGGAGCTTTACGTCTGGGACGGGTAGGTCCGGTGTAGGTGTACATGTGTCGGTACCGGAGCTTCCCTCTGTCGGGGGTTAGGTCCGGGGGTGCCGCACAGGTGTTTAGCCCGGAGCTATCTCATGCGTGGGATGTAGGTCCGGTTGCTGTATACACGTGGCAGCACCAGGACTAACCATAGATGGGAGGCATGTACGGCCCCATATGACACGTGGGGCCTTCGCAGGTCTTCAACCCTGACAGGTGAAGTTCCTTTGGTCTTTTTGTAGTCCCAAGGGGTATATGGTACGCATGGTACCGACAGCCGTACAACAGAAGTCGGGAGAGTCATCACGATCTTTCATCCAGTGATTCTCTCGGATACATAACACCATACCTTCTATCTCCAATGATTTTTTCATTGTCGCATTCCGACAGGGAGTTAGAGACAAGAAGATGTTGGAGAAGCTGGCAACCTAGGATGTCTGCAGTGTCACGGAACTCTTCAGCCTGGCTGACAAATGTGCCAAAGCTGCAGAAGGCCATGAGATGTACTCCAAGCCAGCTGCGGAGGCTGGTCAATCTAACTCCAAGGCCAGAGCTACTGCCAACGGCAGTGACAAAAAGAAAAAGAAGTCAAGTGATAAGAAGAAGTCACTTGTCGGCACACCTACAGCTGCTACAGCCGCAACACCTGCTGGCCCGGGGCCACGCCTCGACAAAGACCTCGACAATCGTCTGAGAACAGTGACGAGATGTGGTGCCCGATCAACAAATCTACGGGCCATAATCTTGAAGACCGTCGTGAGGTTAAGAGGCTTGCTGAATGCAACAGTAAACGTCAAGATGGCGCACCTTTCTGCCAGCGAGAACAGAAATAAAAATTCAACAAAGCTCCGTCTGATGAGGCGCTAGTCTTCCAAGATGCCAAGAAGGCGTTAAAGGTGGTCTACAACACCGTCGACGATTCCGACACCAACTCAGACAACGAGCATTGGAAGATTCTACATATGATGTATGGAGGGTCCTGGGACATCACCTCTCGACGTGGGTGAAAACTTTGCGTCAGAAGAAGGTTGTTGCTGCTCCCACTCCCAAGGCGGAACCTCATCGAAAGTAGATGGACACACCCATCATTTTTTATGCTTCAGACTTTCCGAAGAACATGGAAGGAGCTGGACAATTGCCCCTGATGGTCTCCCCGACTATCAACAGTATCCAGCTTGTCCATGTCTTGGTGGATGGTGGCGCGACCCTCAACCTGATCAGCTTCACAACCTTTGTGAAGCTCCAGCTCAGTCTCTCAGACCTCAGGCCCTCACGCCCATTCTTCGGAGTGGGTCCTAGAGCTATCACACCTCTCAGGTCTGTTACTCTCCCGGTAACCTTCGGGACACCAGAGAACTACCGGCCCAAGAAGTTTGTGTTTGATGTGGCTCACATCAACTTACCCTTCAACGCCATCCTAGGTAGACCAGCTCTTTATAGGTTCATGCCTATCTTGTGTTGAAGATGCCAACTCCGTCAGGTGTCCTTCGTATCCGAGATGATCGCACTGCTGGAGTTGTTGCGCTGGAAAAGCTTCATGCGCTTGCAGCAGCGCAAGAAGCTGAATCCTGCAAGGAGCAATCTGCTCAGCAACCTCCGAGCTCGTGCCAGCGCAGCTCAACCTTTGGACCTCGTGTGCAGCTAAGCGGCGACACCAACGTTCCCATCAAAGTCGTCTAAATCTGTTGTGATGCCACTCAGACCACTCGTATATCGGGAGGTCTAAGTGACAAATAGGAACTTGCGCTCGTCACTTTCCTCCGGGCAAATGTCGACATGTTTGCATGGGAACCGTCACAAATGCCTGGGATTCCTAGGGAGGTGATCAAGCATCATCTAAACATCTACCCCGATGCACGACCTATACAACAGAAGCCTCAGAAGCAATCTGTTGAGCAGCAAAACTTCATCCGAGAAGAAGTCAAAAGCTGCTTGACGTTGGATTCATCCGGGATCTTCATCATCCACGATGGCTGACAAACCCTGTCTTCATGCCAAAGGCCAGCGGGAAGCTTCAGATGTGCATCGACTACACCAGTTTGAATAAGGCATGTCTAAAAGACCCCTTTCCACTACCAAGAATAGATCAGATAGTGGATTCTACCTTTGGCTGTGAACTTCTATGTTTCTTAGACGCATACTCTTGTTTCCATCAAATTCCAATGTCTAAGTAAGATGAAGAGCACACTGCTTTCATTACGGTAGATGGTCTCTATTGTTACACAGCAATGCCTTATGGTCTCAGAAATGCACTCTCCACCTTTGTGCGAGCTATGCACAAAACCTTTGGGGAGCTCATTCGGGACCTAACGGAAGTTTACGTCGATGACATCATTGTGAAAGTGAAGAACAAAGATTCACTGCTTAACAACCTTCAATCCGTCTTTAATAAGCTACGTCTGACGCGCACGAAGCTCAACCCTGACATGTGTGTCTTCGGGGTTAACTCCGGAAAGCTACTTGGTTTCTTGGTGACCCACCGAGGGAATGAAGCAAATCTGACCAAGATAAAAGCCATTAAAGCGATGCGGTCTCCAGCCCGCATCAAGGACGTCCGGAAGCTCATTGGATGTCTGGCTTCACTCAGCCAGTTCATCTCAAGGCTGGCAGAGCGGGAACTTCCCTTCTTCAAGCTATTAAGGAAGTCTGGACCATTCCATTGGTGTGAAGAAACAGAGAAGGCGTTCCAAGAGCTCAGGCATCTCCTCATCACACTACCAATCACGGTAGCCCCAAAACCTGGTGAGCCTCTTCTGCTTTACATCTCTACGACTACGGAGGTTGTCAGCACGGTCCTGGTAGCAGAAAGACCAGAGACATCTTCAACTCAGGAGCTTAGACCCCTCCGGGACGGTCCGAAGCTACTTGAGGGTGAGTCTGGATCCCAGTCCCCAGGCACGGTGCCTAAAGGCAAGATGCTTGTGGATCAACCTCTCTCATCGGAGAGAGTATCTACTGCTCAAGAAGAAGATCAGAACCCCTCCGGAAGGGTCTGATTGATGAAGAAGAGACTTCGGACCCCTCTGGGAGAGTTCAAATTGTCCAGCGACTAGTGTACTTCATCAATGAAGTACTTCATGACGCCAAGACTAGATACATTGAGGTGCATAAGCTAATGTATGCAGTTTTTATTGCCTCAAGGAAGCTATGTTATTACTTCCAAGCCCACAAGATATCAGTGGTAACATCTTATCCACTGTGTGCTATATTGCATAATCCCAATTCAAGGGAAATTCGCCAAGTGGGCTGCCGAGCTGGCAGAATTTGATCTCGAATTTCTGCCTCGACATGCAATCAAGAGCCAGGCGCTGGATGGCTTCGTGGCGGAATGGACACCTTCTCCATCAAGTCCGAGAGGCCTCAACAAGCAGAAGCCGGAACCAAAGGTTTCAGTCTTCACTGAGCCTCACTGGACTCTCTACTCCGATGGCTCCGTGCAGAAGCAAGGGGCTGGAGCTGGAATCCTTCCCCTTGCTCCAACCGGGGAGAAGGTCAAGTGCATGGTGCCCCTCGACTTCAAGGCAACTAAAATATGAAGCTCTCATCTTCGAACTCAAGGTGGCACTATCATATGGCATCCGACAGCTATTGGTGAAGGAGACACCCAACTCATCATCAAATAAGTCAAAGGTGAATGTAGTTGCAATAACCCTCAGCTTGATGCATATCTACTTGAAGTCCAGAAGTTGCAGAAAGATTTTCAGGTCCTGGACCTCTGCCATGTCCAGCGTCTCAACAACGTTGAAGCTGATGATTTCTCGACGAAAGCTTCAACCAGAGCTCAGGCACCCGACAGAGTTTTTGTCAGGAGGTTACCAGCATCTGCAACTCAGCCTGCTGAACTGAGTGATGGGGGCGAGATCAACACCTCGAATGTGGTGGTCCCGGTGGCCCTGTTACCATGGCGTCCACCAAGGATCGTAGGTGCTACAAGAAGCTCTGAGCAACCAAGCGCGCAAGATCCAGAAGCTCAAGTCAGTCCCGATGCATGGATCTTGGAGGTTCGAGACTACTTGAAAGACAACATCCTTCCTGAAGATGGTGTATCCACTGAGCGAATTGTCAGACTGGCTAAAAGATACACGTTGGTAGAAGGGGATCTCTATCAACATGGTGCTAACGACATTCTAATGCGATGCATTTCCCGGGAAGAGGGTTGCGAACTTCTCGCTGAGATCCGTGGAAGCGAGTGTGGGAATCACGCATCATCTCGCATGCTGGTCGGTAAGGCCTTCCGATATGGTTTTTACTGGCCTACAACACTCCAGATTGCAATCGAGTTGGTCAAGAAGTGCGAAGCGTGCCAGTTCCACACAAATCAAATTCATACACGGACACAGTCACTGAGAATGATTCCTCCCCCGTGTCCATTCGGTGCGTGGGGGATGGATATTTTGGAACCTTTCCCAAAAGCCGTCGGAGGGTACCGATTCTATCAGTACTCTGTGTACCGGGTATCCCATGATACCACAAGAAAAGCCAAAGAGTTCCACCTGTCCGAGTTGAAGACTTTCGAAAGCTCCACGTATCCCGCAGTACTGGACCTGTCTCCCTCGTTTGGGTAGCTCCGTCACTGCCAGGTGTATTGCAAGGCCAGAACTGACTCCCTCCATAGGGAAGCTCCGGTCATCTCACGTGTCCAGTGGCCCCGGACCTAACCTCCAGTAGAAGGAAGCTCCAGTGTTGCCACGTGTTTAGTAGCTCCGGACGTGCCTCCCCACAGAGGGGAGCTCCAGAGCTGCCACGTGTTGAGCCCCCGGACCTATGCTCTCAACTAGAAGACCACTGGATCTCTAACAGCGCAAGACATTCAAGAGGCTATCAAGACATCCATTACAAGACCTAATTATGTGTCATTAACATTGTATTAATGACATATGATCAGAGGATTATTAGTACTGGTAACACTACCATTAAGGTGAATTATCATGTTGTTTAATCATACTTAATACATGTAGATCGTATATTGGGGAATTGAATACTGTCGGAGCCACATGTCGGGCTAGACAACCCATGTAACGGCTAGCCCTTGGCACATAAAAGGGCTGAGTCACACGGTAGAATGGGAGTCTGACCGACCTCATACGCTCACAAGCAACCACACACTCATACAATCAACAATCACCCCGCGGAGTAGGGTATTACGCTCGGGCGGCCCGAACCAAGTAAAAATCTCCTGTCTCACTATCTTGTTCTAAATCTTACGCGCGCCCCAACCGAATACGAACCTACGCGGCCTATGTTTTAGTAGTACTGGGGGAAGTGTCCTAGTTTACACTTCGACAGGTTCTTATACGTCCCCGACGACAAGTTCACAAAGTTGTCGGAAGCTACTCCAGTTGTGACAATCAACAAGCAATCTACCACCAAGTTCTTGAAGTCCATTGTTTGCAGATTTGGAGTTCCAAACAGAGTCATTACTGACAACAAAACTCAATTCACAAGTGCAGCGTTCTAAGAGTACTGCAAAGACCTCGACATAACAGTCAGTTATGCATCAGTAGCTCATCCGACAAGCAATGGCCAAGCCGAAACAACAAATGTAGAAATTCTCAAGGGGGTCAAGACGTGCACTTATGAGCCCTTGAAGAAGCATGGCGCCAACTGGATAGAAGAGCTTCCACCTACATTGTGGGCAAACCAGACAACACCCAACCAAACAACAGGAGAAACACCCTTCTTCATGGTATACGAAGCCGAAGTTGTCATTCCTTTGGGAATTTCCATGGGGTCTCTCCGTCTTCGAGTCCGGACCTACAACGAAGCCACGCAGGACCAGCTCCGACGTGATGACTTAGACCTCGTCAACGAGGCAAGGTGCCAAGCAGTTGTCTGAAACGCGCGATACCGCCATGCATTCTGACGCTATCATCAAAGGCACGTGCGCAACCGACAGTAGGAAGAAGGTGATATGGTGTTGCAGCAAATACTCACTCACGAATGGATGAACAAACTTCCTCCCAGCTGGGAAGGTCCTTTCTTAGTTGTCAAAGTTTCCCGCCCCAGATGCGTTCGATTGGCAACAGAGGATGAGATACCACTACCCAACCCCTGGAATATTGAGCATCTCAATAAGTTATATACTTAGTAGTACGAAGGTGAGTCTGTATTTGTATAAAATGTATCTCATAGAGCCTACGAACAGAGTCGGGTTGGTCAAGACAAATAGCACACTTAACATGGTCTTGTACTTTAAGTGTGTCCTTGCCTTCAGCTGTTATTCGGACCTATATACATTTATATGAGCAGACTCTACATGCATTGACAACCCAAAATTTGAAACTATTAAAAATCACTTGGAATTAAATTCTTAAAACAAATCCCGAACAAACATTAACAGTCAATAGGAAATCAAGAAAAATGGATGTATAAATACGAACATGAAGCGTCCTGACCCGCAGATCGGAACTCAACATGTAATATAATACCAAGAACGATGTTCAGTACAATATATTACACCACAAGTGGAACCAAATCATACAGAGCTTTATTACAGCGGCATAGCCTTGTGAATAAAAATGAGAACAACTTACAACATAACGATAATAGTCAACATAACGGAAGCAAGTAGCTCTCCGTCGCCCATGATTCCACCTTCACAGCTTGGGTGCAGTTGTTTCCCTACTCGAAGTCCTCCGACACGAAGTCAGGATCCTCTGAAGATATCAACAACGTTTGAGTACAAAGGTACTCAGCAAGTTCCACCTCGTCCTACGGGAGGGTATGCAACAATATACATGCGATGAACAAATAACAATGCAACCCGATGCACCTGAATATCTCATCCCGAGATATCGATAATCCCAATCTCACAAAAGGTAGATCTCTAGTTATCAGGTGAAAGCATCTAGGCCCCCACGAGGTACGGTTTCGGTGATTAATGACAACCGTTATTTACTACTAATGAGTTTGTGGATGCGAGGTTTCATGTACAATGAATCAAACGTCTATCAATCAATCATAAATGTCATCTACTGCTCATTGGATGCAAAAGGAGACCCCTCAACGAACTAACCTAAGGGGTTAATCGGAAACAAATGAAGAACTCGTACAACGACGCAACCTTATCAAAATTGGCAACACAAGAAGCTTCATATCCATCAGAAGAGCCATACAAACAAGTGTTCAAGAGGTCACAAGTCCAAAATCCAAAAGATCAGTCCAACTCAACTCGAAGGAAACAAATTGTACACACCGGATCCTCCGGTGATCTGAAGAATGACTGCATCGGTCGATTTGGACTCAACAGAAGAAGAAGACCTCAGAATGAAGTACACACCGGATCATCCGATGTGGATCAAGTGAACATCGGATGAATACAACAGTAAGCAAATTTTCTGAAGTGTTCTGAAGGACTGAACACCGGATCATCCGATGTTGAAGGCAGATGCACATCGGTCGATTACAACAGAAGCAAATTATCAACTCAACCAGAATGAAGATCTATTCATCGGATCCTCCGATGATGAAGAAGGTGAATCATCGGTCTAATAACGGTCATTTCTGACAGAATGACGTCAGCTAATCAAATTAGACCGATGCTCATAAAAGGGGGTCATCGGAGCATCCGATGTACACAGAAAAAGTAATCAGCCCACTTTTCCAACGGCTAATTCGGTTGGGCTGAGTATTTAACCCCCTCCCACCAGTCATTTCGGAGAGGCTGAACAACAAGAACACCATTACACATTCCCCGAGTGTCCAAGACTTAGAATACTCATTTTCATACTCTTGTAACCCTTTCACACCTCAAGATATAGGCTAGTTCCTCTTAGAGTTAAGCTTGTGTGCGTCCTCTCTGGGTGAGTGGAGACTCTAGAGTAGGGAGAGCCGTGAGGAAGTGCATTCTTGGTGATTGCACTCACCATTGTATCAAGAGGAGAGTGAAGAGATCGCTCCGGAGCTTGCCGAGACCATTGTGGAAGCCCGGAGGATCGAAGTTGTACAAGGCTTGAGCTCCACCTTGCCAAGGATGGCGAACGGAGGAAGATAGTGGATTCCCTCGTCTCGGTGACTTGGGAGTGGCGATACCCTTAGGTGGGTGCCACAACGTGGACGTAGGTGGATCCTAGTGATCTCACCGAACCACGGGAAAAATCGACGTGTCCCCGTGTCTTCGAGCGTTTGCATTCCTCCTCCCTACTCCTTTACGATTACGCAATTCTCAATTCCGCACTTATTTCTCTTAATTGCACTGTTGGCTTGCTTAGAGAACTAGATTTCACTTAAGCTTTAAATTGACTTAAAATTTGAAGTAGCCCAATTCACCCCCCCCCCTCTTGGGCATTCGATCCCTACAATTGGTATCAGAGCAAGGTTGCTCATTGGATCATTCTAGCTTCACCGCTAGAGAGCAAAAATGGCCAAGAATGGGGGTTCGGTTCCTACCTTCGAGGGCAAGAATTTTGCTTATTGGAAAGCACGCATGCGCGCTTACCTTGAGGCAATTTCTCCCGAAGTGTGGGAAGCGACCCATGCGGGGTTTGGCAACCATGAATATATTGGTGATCAACTAAAATGGGATGCTAAGGCTAGGAATGTCATTTATGAGTGCATTAGTCAAGATGTATTTGCTAGAATTGCTAGTAAGGAGAAAGCTTGTGAAATTTGGGCTTGCTTGATTGAGATCCATGAGGGTTCCTCTCGTGTCAAAGAGCTCAAATATCACTTGCTTAAATCCAAGTATGATGATTTTAAAATGCTTCCTCATGAGAATGTTAATCAAATGTTTTCTCGCTTAAATGTACTCATTGAGGAAATTAATGCTCTTGACATTGCTTCTCTTGGCAAGGGACTCATCAACCGCAAGATCCTCATGCTACTTCCCAAGCCCAAGTACAACATCATCAACTCCATGCTCCAAAAGGAGTCACTTGACAACATTGAGGTTTCGGAGCTCATTGGAGAGATACATGCTCATGAGATGAGTGTGCTTGGAATGATGGAGGAGTCATCATCATCAAAGACCATTGCTCTCAAGGCCTCAACCAAGAAGACACATACCAAGAAGAAGAAAGTGGTTGAGCCTAGCTCAAGTGAGGAAGAACAAGCTACAAGTGAAGATGATGATGATGAGCTTGCATTGATGATGAGGAAGTTTTCACGTCTCAACTCAAAGATTGCCAAGAAGGGATACTCGTTTGATCCCAAGAAGAAAGCCTTCTTGCCAAGGAGAGATGAAAACAAGACGTGCTACAATTGTGGCGATCAAGGCCACATATCATATGATTGTCCAAGACCGGACAAGAGGAAGGACAAGGGCAAGCATCGCAAGCTAGAAGAGAGTGACGATGATGAAGATGCAAAGCCCAAGCGCACCTTTGGAAAGAAGAAACTTGACAAAGGCAAGAAGACCAAGCTCTTTCCAAAGAAGAGAAGGGGACCTCAAAAGGTCTTCATGTGCGAAGCAAATGAGTGGGTCACCGATGAAGAAACAAGTGATGATAGTGAAGATGAGGAAGAAAACTTGGCAAGCCTCGCTATCGTCAACAAGGATGACTCACCCCTTCCTCCACCGCCTATGTGCCTCATGGCGAAAGGTAACACAAAGGTGAACTACAAAGCCGGAGGAAAACATTGGGTACTCGATAGTGGGTGCACTCAACACATGACCGGCAATGATGGTATGTTCACCTCCATAGAAGACCCCGGCAATCATGAACAAGTCACCTTTGGTGATAACTCAAAGGGGAAGGTAATTGGTTTAGGTAAAATTGCAATTTCTAATGACTTGTCCATTTCGAATGTGCTTTACGTTAAGTCTCTTAGCTTTAATTTGCTCTCTATTGCTCAACTTTGTGATCTTGGACTAACGTGCACATTTGACAAAGATGGTGTTGTGGTGTCTAGTGTAGCTAGTAAAGAGCTAATATTCAAAGGCTTTAGGCATGGTCATCTATATTTGGTGGACTTCTCCAACAAGAGCGCAAGCCTAACCACTTGTCTTTTCACCAAGACAAGTTTGGGGTGGCTATGGCATCGGAGGATTGCTCACATAGGAATGAGCAAGCTCAAGAAGTCCTTCAAGCTAGGGATGGTGACCGGCGTAAAGGACGTGACATTTGAAAAGAACAAGCTATGTAGCGCATGTCAAGCCGGGAAGCAAGTGGCTTCGCACCATCCGATGAAGACAATGGTGTCTACCTCCAAGCCGCTCAAACTACTTCACATGGACCTCTTCGGACCGTCCACCTACCAAAGCCTTGGCGGTAATCTCTATTGTCTCGTTATTGTTGATGATTACTCTCGCTATGCTTGAACTTTGTTTTTAGGTGACAAGGGTGAAACTCCGGAAGTCTTCAAGACCTTTGCAAAACGAGCTCAACGGGAATTCCAACTTCCCATCATCAAGGTCCGGAGTGACAACGGCACCGAGTTCAAGAACTACAATATTGGGGAGTGGTGTGACCGTGAAGGAGTCAAGCACGAATTTTCGGCTACATACACCCCTCAACAAAACGGTGTTGTTGAGAGAAAGAACAAAACACTAATCACCCTCGCGAGAGCCATGCTTGATGATTATGGGACGTCGGAGAAGTTTTGGGCGGAAGCGATCAACACGGCATGCCATGCCGCAAATAGAGTCTACCTTCATCGACTTCTCCAAAAGACTCCCTACGAGCTCCTCATTGGGAGAAAGCCCAACATCTCCTACTTCCGGGTCTTCGGATGCAAGTGCTACATCTACCGCAAGAAAAGACTTGGTAAGTTTGAAAGAAGGTGCGATGTTGGTATTTTCCTTGGTTATGCGTCAAACTCAAAGGCATATCGAGTATTCAACCAAACCTCCGGGTTAGTTGAAGAAAGTTGTGACGTTGAGTTTGATGAGACTAATGGCTCCCAAGAGGAGAGTTTTGGTCATGATGATATAGATGATGAGCCTCTACGAGAAGCTATGAAGAACATGACCATAGGAGACATCAAGCCCGAAGTTGAGGAGAGCCATGATCAAGGGGGAGCTTCAAGTCCGAACATCAACACCTCCATGGCGCCTCAAGTGGATGAAGAAGAAGACAAAGATGATCCATTGCCTATGCAAGACCAACAAGCCACACAACACCAAGAAGAAGATGAAGTCCAAGATGAAGTCCAACCACAAGACGAGCAAGATGCTTCACCACCACCAAGTGACTCACAACCGTTGATGAGACATGGGCGCATCTCCAAGGCACATCCAATGGATCAAATCATTGGAAGTCCTTCACGGGGAGTAAGTACTCGTTCACGTCATGTTGCATCTTTTTGTGAGCACTACTCTTTTGTGTCGTGTGTAGAACCCAAAAGCATTGAGGAAGCTCTCCAAGACTCCAATTGGGTGATGGCTATGCAAGAGGAACTCAACAACTTCACCCGCAATGAAGTTTGGGTGTTGGAGGAGCGACCCAAGGACAAGAATGTAATTGGAACGAAGTGGGTCTACCGCAACAAGCAAGATGAGAATGGCGTGGTGGTTCGCAACAAAGCTAGGCTTGTGGCGAAGGGATTTGCTCAAGTTGAAGGTTTGGATTTTGGGGAGACATTCGCCCCGGTAGCACGGTTAGAAGCTATCCGCATACTCCTTGCTTTTGCTTCTCATCATAATATCATGCTTTATCAAATGGATGTTAAGAGTGCATTTCTCAATGGTTATATTAATGAACTTGTGTTTGTTGAGCAACCTCCCGGGTTTGAGGACCCAAGAAACCCTAACCATGTCTATAGGCTAAACAAAGCACTGTATGGACTCAAGCAAGCTCCAAGGGCATGGTACGAGCGCTTAAGGGACTTCCTCGTCATGCAAGGTTTCAAGATTGGGAGGGTGGACACTACACTCTTCACCAAGGACATCGACGGAGACTTATTTCTTTGTCAAATTTATGTCGATGATATTATTTTTGGCTCAACTAACAAAGCTCTTAGCCATGAGTTTGGCAAAATGATGTCTAGGGAATTCGAGATGTCAATGATTGGAGAGCTCAACTTCTTCCTAGGATTTCAAATCAAGCAACTTCAAGAGGGGACCTTCATCCATCAAGAGAAGTACACTAAGGACCTCTTGAAGAAATTTGAGATGGGAGATTGTAGCTCAAGAAGCACTCCAATGGCGACAAATTGTCATCTCGACGCGGACATGGACGGTAAATCTATTGATCAATCTCATTACCGTTCCATGATTGGTTCATTGCTATATCTTACCGCATCTAGGCCCGATATTATGTTTAGTGTGTGCTTGTGTGCTCGCTTTCAAGCGGCACCTAAAGAATCGCACAAGAAGGCGGTCTTTAGGATACTTCGGTATCTCAAGCATACCCCAAGTGTAGGTTTGTGGTACCCCAAGAACGCTAGTTTTCATCTCTTAGGTTACTCGGATTCGGACTTTGCCGGATGCCGTGTAGACCGCAAGAGTACCTCCGGGGGTTGCCACTTACTTGGGCGTTCCCTAGTTTCTTGGTCGAGCAAGAAGCAAAATTCCGTGGCTTTGTCCACCGCGGAGGCGGAGTATATAGCGGCCGGTGCATGTTGTGCCCAAATCCTATATATGAAGCAAACCCTCTTGGACTTTGGAATTAAGTTTGGTTGTGTGCCTCTCCTTTGTGACAATGAAAGTGCGGTTAAGATAGCTAGAAACCCCGTTCAACACTCCCGCACTAAGCACATTGATATTCGCCATCACTTCTTGCGGGACCATGAGGCTAAGCGAGAAATCTCTTTGCAAGGTGTTAGGTCCGAAGAACAATTGGCGGATATCTTCACCAAACCACTTGATGAGAAAACTTTTTCTAGGCTTAGAAGTGAGTTAAATGTGCTAGATGCATCTAACGTCATGTAAATTGCCATGTTCATGTAAGGTTGCATGTCATATAGGTCTTGCCTAACTCCCAAAGGATAGGGGTGAGCTAGAAATAGTTTTTCCCTGAGGAAGCCTTTGGAAGGTTTAAACTTGGCAAGATAGATTTATTTTATGCCTTGCATGATCCCTGCCATATAAACTTGCACTCATTTAATCTCTTGCACTATAATTTGTTTGGCATTGCATACGGTAGAATTGTCACAAAGGGGAACCCACATCATGAGAAGGAGACTTGTTTGAAATGCAATATCTCAACTCATATGATGTGGAAAGAGCAAAATTCTAAAGGAACATGCGTTAATGAGATAGAAGTTTCCATACTCTACCTCACAAAGCATGGGCCTTACATTTTCTTTGGATATTTTTCCTCCTTTTTTTTTTCTCGGTGTTCCATTTGCATCAAGGTCTAGCCAAGCTATTGGCATATTAGCTTCTTGAGGGGTAAGGGGTTGCCCAAAAAGTCCTAAGACATGTGTTTCTCTTTGATTGCGTGTTTGGTCAAAGGACATATATGGGCATTCTTAGTTTTTCTGTAGTCATCGGATTATCCGATGCTAGGGTCAGCAGCTCATCGGATCAATTGGTGCTTCAATTCATCAAACAGAACAGTCAGAACCAGAAATCGACCGATGAGTTCATTTCAGGAACCATCGGAGCATCCGATGTTCAATCCTCTGTTACCCTGATGAATTCGACCGATGATCGACGTAGCAACGTCGGATCATCCGGTGTGCAAAGAGAGTTTTTGGACCAACTCTCTGTTGAACTCGACCGATGACCACCTCCCTTGCGCATCGGTCGATCCGGTGTTCGCGTAACGGCTAGGTCATCGGGTTCCTATTAAAAATCGTACGGCCGCCGCTTCGACTTCCTCACTCCGCGCCGCCACCCCTTCATCGCCGCGCCTCCTCCGCCGCCTCGTCTCCCGCACCGCCGACGCGCCTCCAGCCGCCGCCGTGCCTCCAGCCGCCGCCGCGCCTCCAGCCGCCGCCGCGCCTCCCGCGCCGCCACCTCGGGCATCGCTGCCGCCGTCGCCTTCGCCGGCTGTCGCCACCGCCGCCGCCGTCGCCCCTGCCGGCTGTCGCCACCGCAGCCGCCTCGTCGCTAGGGTTCCCACGAACCACGCGACATCGTCAAAATCGCTGCGTCGCCGTTCGTCGTTCATCCTTTTCGTCGCTAAGGTTTGTACCGTGCCATGCGACATCCGTCCTTGTTTCTCATTGATCATCTTTCCGCTAACCCTAGCCCTCTTCGTGCATCAAGATGGGCCGTGATCGCAAGGACAAAGGCAAGGCCATCGAGGAGCCCGCAGCGAAGAAGCAGAAGCTCTCGAAGGAAGCTCGCCGGGCAGAGTTGGCCGCTCGCGCCGCAGTGGAGCGTGAGCGCGGCCGTCGCGGCTCCTTGCGGATCCGCGAGTCTCGGCAGAGGCAGCAGCGGCCCACAGTGCAGCTCGTGCCGCCCGACGACTCTGAGGACGAGGAGGAGACTGAGGTGACGCCACTGGTTCGCCGGCGCACCGTCAGGACCCGAGGGGGAGGTCAGACCCCCACTGCGAGTCAGCGTCCCACTGCTGCCGACCGCGCAGAGGATAGAGAGGCCCAGAGGGCCATCTACGAGATGGATACCGCTGCCAGAGTTGCTGAGGATGTCAGGCTTACAGATTATCGCAAGCTCAAGGCAAAACAACTGAAGAAGCTCAGATGGACAGTATTGCCAGAGGAGTGGTTCCCGCAGCCCAGGGACACTAGGGTTGATCCTCGCTTTTGGACCCTGACACAGGCGTCCCTGTACGAGACGTACAGGCGTCGGGGCCATAAGCTGTTCCAGCACACCTACATCGACTGGAATCAGCTTGCCACAGCAGTTGGCCACGGGATCAGGCCGTTCTTCGAGAGGTACAGAGGCCTTGTGGACCTGCTCTCACGCCAGAGGAGCGCTTACGTGGAGGAGTGGGTTCGAGTCTTCTACGCCACTCTCTATATCTCAGAGGGTCGGCGCTCGATCCACTTCATGTTTCTGGGGCAGCAGCACACCGTGTCTCGAGAGCGACTGGCACAGCTACTTGGAGTGGACACGCACCTCACTTGCCTACACAAGGTGGTCTACGGTGGAGCCGACCCGCCGAGGAGGCCGCTGACAGGGGGAGTGTCACCACCGTTTGAGGAGATCAGAGGTCTGTTCACCGCTCCGTTCACGCCAGACCAGCCGAGGGTGCCAGCTCTCCTCACTCCAGCCGCTCGGACAGTTCATCACATCCTCAGGCGTACCCTTCTACCGAGGTCCGGCTACCTAGAGGGCTTTACGAGCCTCCAGCAGACCATCCTGTTCTATGTGATGAACGGGATGGAATTTGATATCGTGGACATCTTGATCTGCGAGATGGAGGACGTGATCACTGACGGAGTCGGGATGTTGAGGCAGTTGGTCTACGGGCATTGGATTTGCCGTCTGCTGTTCCTGCTAGCACCTGAGGACTCGCCAGCCACTGCTCCCCTGACAGAGCTCCACGCCACTCGGTTCGGCCACTACCGAGTGCCTACTCCTGGAGATCGCCGCCTTGGCCGTCCAGTCGAGCGTCAGGTCAGAGCTCGTCTCTCTGAGGAGGACTGGACCGAGTTAGCTCAGGAGGATGAGGCGCTCGCTCAGGCTGAGGCTCAGGGAGGTGGACTTGAGCACGTGTGGTCAGACAGTGACACCAGCGACAGTGTTGAGGAGTACTTCCCTCCTCCGCCTCCTTCTCCGAGGCAGCACGACGCGGAGGCGGGAGTTTCCACTGCTGCACCACCGACGCCTCCACCAGTGTCAGAGGCTCAGGTGTCCCAGCCGTCCGAGCTCACCACACTGCTCCAGCAGATGGTCGAGCAGCAGCGGCAGGACCGGCTTGCAGCCGAGCAGGCCAGGGCAGAGCAGGCTGCGCGGCTCGCAGAGCTTCAGAGGCAGCAGACAGAGATGCAGCTAGAGATGGCTCGCCAGAGGCGCGAGGACACGGACCGGTTCACGAGCTTGGTGGATCAGATGCACCAGAGGACCCTGGACCAGCAGCAGCAGACTCAGCAGGCTATGATGGGCATCCTGGGGTTGATCACCAACCTCTACCAGCAGACCGGGATAGCCCTTCCGCCCCAGCAGCCGGGTCTTGGTCAGGCTCCAGCAGCTTCTCCACTGGCACCCACTGCAGCTCCAGCACCGGCGTCGCCTGTACCGAGCTTCAGCATGTCACCTCTTCTAGCCTCGTCAGTGCCGTTCCAGTTCTCACCTCTACCGGCAGTACCTTCTCCACCGGCGCCAGCAGCCCCAGCAGATCCCCCAGCGGCGCCAGCAGCCCCAGCAGCGTCAGCAGCTCCAGCTCCTCCCGCTCCAGCGCCAGCACCTGCGACCTCCACCTCGAGCAGCTCCGACGACAGCACCGCCGACGTCGACCGCTTCACCGTCGCCCCGAGCGCTCCGGAGTCCTAGGTACTCCTCTTCCCTTTTTGGTGTCTTGATGCCAAAGGGGGAGAAGAGTTAGAGTTAGGGGGAGTGTCTTGGGCTTAGGGGGAGTGCTAGTTATCTATTTGCTTTCAGACTTGTTATTTGCTTCTATTTGAGACTTGATTGTTATCATTTGCTACTATTTGTAATTCAGTATGCTACTTCACTCTTATGATTTATATTTGATCACTGTTTGAGCCTTCGAGCTCCTTGTGTTGCATGTTGTTCCGATTACTTTTCCTTATGAGCATTGCGTTTGCATTTCAAATTCCATTACTTTTATGCTCTACTCGTTGTGTTGTCATCAATCACCAAAAAGGGGGAGATTGAAAGCATCTAGGCCCCCACGAGGTACGGTTTCGGTGATTAATGACAACCGTTATTTACTACTAATGAGTTTGTGGATGCGAGGTTTCATGTACAATGAATCAAACGTCTATCAATCAATCATAAATGTCATCTACTGCTCATTGGATGCAAAAGGAGACCCCTCAACGAACTAACCTAAGGGGTTAATCGGAAACAAATGAAGAACTCGTACAACGACGCAACCTTATCAAAATTGGCAACACAAGAAGCTTCATATCCATCAGAAGAGCCATACAAACAAGTGTTCAAGAGGTCACAAGTCCAAAATCCAAAAGATCAGTCCAACTCAACTCGAAGGAAACAAATTGTACACACCGGATCCTCCGGTGATCTGAAGAATGACTGCATCGGTCGATTTGGACTCAACAGAAGAAGAAGACCTCAAAATGAAGTACACACCGGATCATCCGATGTGGATCAAGTGAACATCGGATGAATACAACAGTAAGCAAATTTTCTGAAGTGTTCTGAAGGACTGAACACCGGATCATCCGATGTTGAAGGCAGATGCACATCGGTCGATTACAACAGAAGCAAATTATCAACTCAACCAGAATGAAGATCTATTCATCGGATCCTCCGATGATGAAGAAGGTGAATCATCGGTCTAATAACGGTCATTTCTGACAGAATGACGTCAGCTAATCAAATTAGACCGATGCTCATAAAAGGGGGTCATCGGAGCATCCGATGTACACAGAAAAAGTAATCAGCCCACTTTTCCAACGGCTAATTCGGTTGGGCTGAGTATTTAACCCCCTCCCACCAGTCATTTCGGAGAGGCTGAACAACAAGAACACCATTACACATTCCCCAAGTGTCCAAGACTTAGAATACTCATTTTCATACTCTTGTAACCCTTTCACACCTCAAGATATAGGCTAGTTCCTCTTAGAGTTAAGCTTGTGTGCGTCCTCTCTGGGTGAGTGGAGACTCTAGAGTAGGGAGAGCCGTGAGGAAGTGCATTCTTGGTGATTGCACTCACCATTGTATCAAGAGGAGAGTGAAGAGATCGCTCCGGAGCTTGCCGAGACCATTGTGGAAGCCCGGAGGATCGAAGTTGTACAAGGCTTGAGCTCCACCTTGCCAAGGATGGCGAACGGAGGAAGATAGTGGATTCCCTCGTCTCGGTGACTTGGGAGTGGCGATACCCTTAGGTGGGTGCCACAACGTGGACGTAGGTGGATCCTAGTGATCTCACCGAACCACGGGAAAAATCGACGTGTCCCCGTGTCTTCGAGCGTTTGCATTCCTCCTCCCTACTCCTTTACGATTACGCAATTCTCAATTCCGCACTTATTTCTCTTAATTGCACTGTTGGCTTGCTTAGAGAACTAGATTTCACTTAAGCTTTAAATTGACTTAAAATTTGAAGTAGCCCAATTCACCCCCCCCCCCCTCTTGGGCATTCGATCCCTACATCAGGGCCACACTGTAACCCATCCTATACCGAGGACACGACCATTCGAACGGATTTTACACTCTGCAGAGGTTGTACGCTGTACCCACATGCACAAAACTATCCAAGATAGTTCGGCATAACCGACACCCAATCGTAACATCACCCAGTCCAATACCTCCAAACCCCAGGTTATGACTCAACTGAGTCTCCACCCACGAACAATCCACCGTGGATGACTGTCGGGCTAGCCACCGGGATTAGGCTATGCTTTGCCCATACGGGATCATGTGGTCACACGAAAAGAAGTCAGATGAGATGTCAAAACGACTCGGTCCTTAAGGCTCACCAGAGAGCCACCATACACCAACCACAGTCGCAAGTCTACCACCACGGTAGCGCTTACCCAACACTGACCAGTCTGCCCCGATCTCAACAAATGTATACTCTCCCCACATGTACAACAAAACCATCATCACATAATATCATCATCTCAGTATGCAACCATGGAAAGTAGTATGGCTTCTCTCAATCACTCGAGTCGCAAATACTCGCAAATGTATAATATATCATATGGGAAACAAGGAATAATCCTCACATAGGTGCGACATGAGCAAAAAGGGATCGATTAAAACTTGCCTTCGCTACCGTCCGCAGCGTCGAAATCCTTGTCTTGTGGCTGCTCCGGATTCTCCTCCGACACTTGTTCTGGACCGGCACGCGCGCGCAAACAATCGTACAAACAAATCACACATATATTAATACATCATACCCAAAAATAGTTGTATTAAATAGATTATAAGTATTTATGATTTTTAGAAGAAGAATCGTGTTAAACGGATGTAGTATGAGTGATATAGGGATTTTATGGTGCTGGTCAAGGATTAAATACGAAAATGAATGTTTACTTTAGTAGCACAGCCCCTGGTTGATTTAACATCAAGTTGAGTGTTTCTGGAACTAGCATGCTGGAACCAGGTTGCTGGCGCTGGACTTGAGTTTAAGGCCGGTCAGAGCTGCTGCTTGGGCTAAGTCAGGTTGGTGAGTCAAATGGCTAATTAACTAGTGGATTAGCTAAGAATAAGCCAAAGATTAAAATTAATAATAAGTACTAGATAATGACTGCAGATTAGTTTTCTAGCTGCCGCAAGGACTTGGACGTAGATCCCATGGGCTACTAGTGTATTAGTGTAGGGACTAACTAATGCAAGGGTTAGCTCCCAGGTCAGCCCACCAGTGAATACGAACAGAATCCAGGCAGGTCTTCTTCCTCCCCCGTTTTCTCTCTCTACAGCCACTATAGACACTCACGGAGTTCTTAAATCAGCACAGAAAAATGGGGAAGTGACAAAGGAGCAGGGGAATAGAACACAGGCATCACAGCTAGTTCAAGGGTGGCCACGATTTGTGCAGCAATGACAGGAGCAGTTGGTGCTCCGGACAGGGGTGGCCATGGTTGCCGCGGCCAGCTCGGAAGAGAAGGGAAACCGGCCAGGGAATGGGTCTGGGAGGCGGAGGGGAGGTTGGAGAAGCTCATCTTGGTGGCAGCACGGACGGGGATGGATTCTCGCGGGAGATCGAGGAACGCCCGTGCTCGCCTTCGTCTACGGAACATAGTCGCTCGGTCTGCTGCACCCGAGAACAAGAGAAGTGTTGCGCTTCCGGTTGGTTTGAATGAGGATAAGGATAACATAGATTTTTATACAGCCAACGGAAGATTGTAGGTAATTGATAGATGGACGCAGTAAATATGTCAGACTGCAACTGGGAACTCTGATAGTCGCTTTGCATGAGCGTGCGGTGATGCTGGTCGCCGACACTGAATTCGTCGCACGTGTGCATGCCGAGTGGTCAGAGCGGTGCATCAGCAAGCGGGTGGCGCGATTCGGCTGACGGACGATATGGCGGCAGCTCGGGGGGCACATACTATGAGGGTATTAAAGAGTGGCGCGCCGAGGGCTGTTGTGCAAGTGAATGGTTCGCTACTCATCTATTTACTTGGTCTTCTTTTATATATTTATTATTTTATTTAAATATTATTCTTATTTAGTCACTTGATTACTTTATAAACTCGATTTATTAATATACGAAATACAGGATGTTACAGATCTACCCCACTTAGATTGAATCTTGTCCTCGGGATTCGGCTAACCTTTAAAGAGATGAGGAAACTCTGATTGCAACGCATCTTCCCTCTCCCATGTAACTTCAGCTTCTGAATGTCTGCTCCACTGAACCTGACAAAGTGTGACAGAACTTGTTCTTGTTCCTCGAGTAACGGTATCCAAGATCTTCATTGGCACCTCCTGATAGCGCAAATCATCCTGCAGGTCTAAAGTGTCGTGTACCACTTGGTCTTCAGGTATCCGCAAACATTTTCTCAGTTGTGATACGTGAAAGAAGTTGTGCACGGTTGACGTTTCCTCATGTAGTTGGATCTGATAAGCTACTGCTCCTATCTTTTGCAAGACTGGAAAAGGACCAATGTACCTTGGGGCTAACTTTCCCCGCACTTGAAATCTGTTTGTGCCACGGATCGGAGACACTTTAAGATACACATGATCTCCGATTTCAAAACTGAGTTCACGCCTCCTCTTGTTTGCATAGCTTTTCTGGCGTGACTAAGTTATCTTTATATTTGCTCGAATTTCCGCTACCTTGTCTTTCACTGCTCTTTCGCTGCTACGATGAAGTCTGGTCGCTCCACGATGCGATCACCCACCTCTGACCAAATGAGTGGTGTACGACATTTCCTTCCATAGAGAGCTTCAAACTGTGACATCTTGATGCTGGTCTGATATCTGTTATTTTAGAAAAACTCGGCATATGGCAAATTGTCTTCCCAATCTTTGTCGTAGGTGAGTACAACGGCTCTCAACATATCCTCCAAGATTTGGTTGACTCTTTCGGTCTGTCCATTTGTCTAAGGATGGTATGGTGAGCTGAAGTCTAACATAGTACCAAGTGCTCTCTAAAGACTTCTCCAGAACCTAGATGTGAACTGGGTACCTCGATCTGAGACTATTATTGATGGCACACCATGAAGCTTCACAATACGATCTATCTACAACTTAGCTAGCTTGTCTCCACCGTAGGTAGTGCGCACAGGAATAAAGTGTGTCACCTTCTTGAGGTGATCGACCACTACCCATATGGAATCATTACCCTTCTTTTTTCTTCGCAAGCCTGTGATGAAATCCATCCCTATCTCATCCCATTTCCAAACTGGGATTGGTAACGGTTGGAGTAGGCCGCTTGGCTTCTGATGCTCAGCTTTGACCTCTGACACACATCAGAGTGGGCCACGAACTTTGCTATGTCACCCTTCATGCCAACCCACCAATACTTCTCTTTAAGATCCAAGTACATCTTGGTAGCTCCAGGGTGGATAGAGTATGCAAAGTTATGAGCTTCATCCATGATGGTGTTACGGTAGTGGCATTGTGAAGGCACACATAGCCGTTTCTTGTACCACAATATTCCATCTCTATCGACTCTGAAATCTGGAGCCTTGCCTTCACCGGTTTGTGCTTTGATCTCCATCAATTTTTCATCCTCTTGTTGAGCCTTCTTGATTTGTTCATCCAGAACAGGTTGAACACTAAGATTGTAGTTGTAGGAGTGAGGTACAACCCTTAGGTTCAACTTCCACATATCATCGCACAACTGCGGTACTTGTGTCACCGAGTGGTGACAATAGGTTTTCCTGCTAAGAGCATCATCTACCACATTTGCTTTACTCGAATGATAATGGATTTCCAAATCATAATCCTTGATTAACTCTAACCATCTTCGTTGCCTCATGTTGAGGTCCGACTGAGTAAGGATATATTTAAGACTCTTGTTATCTGTGCAAATCTCGCATTTGTTTCTGATCAGGTAGTGCCTCCAAATCTTCAGAGCGTGCACGACTGCGCCCAATTCCAAGTCATATGTTGGGTAGTTCTACTCGTGTGGCCTTAGTTGACGAGAGGCATAAGCTACCACTCGACCTTCTTGCATTAGCACACACCCGAGACATCGTCTCGAAGCATCACAATAAATGATGAAGTTCTTATGAATATCTGGCAGGACTAGTTCTGGTGTTGTGGTTAGCATTTTATTCAACTCTTGAAAACTCAGCTCTCATGCTTCAGTCCAAACGAACTTCTTTTCTTTCTTAAGCAATTTTGTCATTGGTCGAGCAAGTTTAGAGAATCCTTCAATGAACCTCTGATAATATCCGGCCAAACCTAGAAAACTACGAATCTGCAAAACTGATGTTGGTTGCTCCCAAGATGATACATCTTGAACCTTATTTGGATCGACTGCAACTCCTTCAGCTGTCAGAACATGTCCAAAGATGCTGACCTTTCGCAACCAAAACTCACATTTTCTAAACTTTGCATATAGTTGATGACTTCGAAGTCATTCCAGGACAATTCGTAGATGTTGTGCATATTCTTCCTCACTCTGAGAATATATCAGAATGTTGTCAATGAAGACAATGACAAACTTATCTAGCTCTTGCATGAACACTCGGTTCATTAGAGTCATGAAGTAGGCAGGAGTATTGGTTAATCCAAATGACATCACTGTGTACTTGAATTGTCCATAGCGGGTCACAAAGGTTGTCTTAGGTATGTCCTCAGGTCTGATCCTCACTTGATTATACCTAGATCTCAAGTCAATCTTCGAGAAGAACTTGACTCCCCTCAACTGGTCAAAAAGATCATCAATCCGATATAGAGGATACTTGTTCTTGATAGTCATCACATTAAGAGCTCGATAGTCCGTACATAATCTCTTGCTTTTATCCTTCTTATCCACGAATAGAACTGGTGCATTCCACGGTGATGCACTAGGTCTAATGTATCCATTCTGTTGCAACTCATCTAATTGCTTCTTTAACTCCGCTAATTCTGGGGTTGCCATTCTATAAGGCGTCTTGGCAATTGGAGCAGTTGCAGGAACTAGCTCAATAGAGAACTCTACTTCTCTTTCTGGTGGCATGCCTGACAATTCTTCGGGGAACACATTTGCGTACTCTCTGATTACAGGTATTTCTTGAAGTGTTGCAGCCTTCAAGTGATTTATCTCTGGTTCCAATAAGCTAGACTGAACATGGCAGGTGACAGTTTTTCCTTCATGGTTGGTCACAATCACCATCCTTTCTGCACAAGCTATGCTTCCCTTGCACCTGGCCAACCACTCCATGCCAAGATCACATATATTCCATGGGAGTCCAACACTACTAGATTTACTAAGAATACTACCCCACTTAGATTCAAAGGGATGTTGTTAACTCCTAAGTGGCAGGGTATATAACCTCCGGTGATTTGGTCATTAAAGACCTCTTAAGGGCCACTGCTGATATATCATGTGCCTCTATGAATTTTGATGATATGAAAGAGTGTGATGCACCAGAATCAAATAGCACTGAAGCTAAGACTGACTGAACCAAAAACTCACCGAGTAACACTCCTTGTGCTGCATCTGCTTCCTCAGTGTAGACATGGTTCACCGTGGCTTTTCTGAAGGATTGCTGCATTCTGGAGGGTGCTCCACGGCTAACCCCAGTTGGCTGCCTTGGTCCATTATCTGAGTTGGAGTAGACTGAGGGAGTTGGTTGGTTCTTGTAAGGAAAATTCACGGCAATGTGATCAGGCTCATGACACTTAAGGCAAATCCTCTGATCACCCATCTGACTCACTCCTGGCTGTTGGGGGTTGAAGGAGCCTTGGGGCTTAGCAGGTTGCACTGGCTGTCTGAAAGTCTGGGTTGGGGCCCTGTAGGACACTCCACTCTGGGTCATCTGACCTGAGTATACTGGTTGTTGTTGCCTTGGTACTGAGTAGGCAAACTGTTGGGTCCTCTGTCCAGAATAGTACGACTGAGGAGTCCTTTGAGACTTGGCTTGCTAGAACATCTTATTGCTCTCATACTTCCTTTTTCTCTCCTGCATCTCATCTTTCTTGTTCTTATCTGTGGTGATATCCTTGTTTACCATGGTGTTGAAATCATGGTAAACAGATGCTCCGATCAAAGTTCTGATCTCAGAGTTGATGCCACGTAGGAAGACATCCCACTTCTTCTCATCTGTGTCCATCGCATTGGGGTCATAGCGGGACAAGCTAGTGAAATTGTGTAGGTGCTCTGTCACAGTCATACCCCTCTGCTGAAGATCCCTAAACTCTGACTACTTCATCTTCACGACACTGCTAGGGAGGTGGTGATCTCTGAACAGTCTCACAAGCTCATCCCGTATCATTGTCTTTGCATCTGCATTCATATCCCTATAACTCTGTCACCAAGCTAAAGCAGGTACCCTCAGCTGTTGCACTGCCAGTAGAACCTTATCCATCTCATTTGCATGGACAACTTCTAGCTTCATCTCTATCTCTCTCAGCTAGTCATCCGCCTCGATCGGGTCATCCGATCCAGCAAACTTGGATGGGTTCATCCTGTTGAAGTCTGCAATCTGGTGGTTGCTCTGAGGTGCTGACTGACAGTTGTGGATGCCATTGTTTCCCTGAGCAGCAAACGTGTTTGCCATCATCTCTAGAAGTTGAGTTTGGCGATCAAGGATAGCAGTCAAGTCTTGGGTAGGCGCCTGGGGAAGTGGTGCTTGTGGAAGTGATGCTGCCGCCACACTGGGTGCACTGTTCACTGACGCTTGCGGTTGCAGTGCACGCGAAATCTCTGGGGGATCTTGGTTCCCTTCCTGATCAGTCCTAAGTCAGTTTGAGCGGCGAGACATCTATTACAAGGGAATATGGAGTTAGTAACCAATTTATTATTAACTTGTCCATGTGTATGTATATATACACGCTTTTAATATATACTATTATATATTTTTTTAATATAACACGCAGAGCACACAAACAGCAAGCATTGCAAGCAACACACCAAACATTCATTCATGAAAGCAAAAGGGTACATGATACATTGGGGCATGTTGTTCCTAAGTCCATCCCCTCAAGGGTCGGTCGGAACCTCTGCCCAACTATCGTGTCCTACGTTGCAGTCTTCGGGATCTTCATCTTCAGCTCCACGAGGTGACGTCGGAGGAGTGGGCGACACAATCTCACATATTCTCCTACGAGGGTTGGACGGGTGATACATTGGAACTCCTTCTAGGATAAGCAGTTCATTAGTTCCACTGACGTGGCGGTCTTTGTGCTTGGCTCAGTCAACGAGGTAGACACACCTAAGAAGCACGTTGTGGCGTTCGGCCTCCTCCCTGAGATTCTCTTCGGCCAAGGCGACACGACTTTCAGCGCTGGTAGCACGGGCATCAGCTTACGCTAGTGCTAGTTTAGTCTTCCTCCAACGGGTCTCCAATGTCTCTGCGCGCTTGATGAGAGTCTTCACACGTTGGTTCAGCAGGTCGCACATGTCATCCAAGCTCAACAAATAGCCGAACATGGCGACAATGGTGGGCTCATCTTCAATCTACCCGAGTTCTTCCAGGTTGCGGATCCTTGCCATCCAGGCAGGACGACAACGATCCACGTGTGGGAAATACTTCATGGGTGTGAAACCCAGATTCCAGTCAAACAAGTGGCACATGTACTTCTAAGCTTTGCGGGCTACAAGTTGGCAGGTATCCGTCATGCGACATCCTGTAGCAGTGACGCTCCATGGCTCCATCTCCAAGAACTTGTCATTGGCACGCATGTGCACTGTGACCTCACAGCTTTTGGTGCCATGCTCCATGAATTCATGACCCACGTACTCCGGGCAATCCGGAATACCAAGTTGAATGGTGGCGGCATAGAGCAGCTTGGAGACGCCGTCTTCATTGATGCAGATTGTAGGGATACAGTCATCGGCCATCTAACTCAGAACAGAGCACAAGGATTAGTTAAGAACAAAACCTATCACCAAGGCTCTATGGTCAAAGGGTTCCTAAGGGAAATTCCTTCTATGGTCTTACGGTCACTTACGTACTAGGACCCGCATCCTACAACCAAGTATGACTCTGATACTACTTGAAGCGTCCCGACCCGCAGATCGGAACTCAACATGTAATATAATACCAAGAACGATGTTCGATACAATATATTACACCACAAGTGGAACCAAATCATACAAAGCTTTATTACAGCGGCATAGCCTTATGAATAAAAACGAGAACAGCTAACAACATAATGATAATAGTCAACATAACAGAAGCAAGTAGCTCTTCGTCGCCCATGGTTCCACCTTCACAGCTTGGGTGCGGATGCGTCCCTACTCGAAGTCCTCCAGCACGGAGTCAGGATCCTCTGAAGATATCACATCAACAACGTTTGAGTACAAAGGTACTCAATAAGTCCCACCTCGCCCTATGGGAGGGGATGCAACAATATACATGCGATGAACAAATAACAATGCAACCCGATGCACCTGAACATCTCATCCCGAGATATCCATCATCTCAATCTCGCAAAAGGTAGCTCTCTAGTTGTCAGGATCACACCGTAACCCATCCTATATCGAGGACACGACCATTCGAACGGATTTTATACTCTGCAGAGGTTGTACATTGTATTCACATGCACAGAACTATCCAAGATAGTTCATCATAACCGACACCCAGTCATAACATCACCTAGTCCAGTCGCCCCTAAACCTCAGGTCATGACTCAGCAGAGTCTCCACCCACGAAGAATCAACCGTGGACGATTGTTGGGCTAGCCACTGGGATTAGGCTACGTCGTGCCCATACAGGATCATGTGGACGCACGAAAAGAAGTCAGATAAGATGTCAAAATAACTCGATCCTAAAGGCTCACCAGGGCAGCCACCATACACCAACCACAGTCGCAAGTCTACCACCACGGTAGCGCTTACCCAAACTGACCAGTCTGCCTCAGTCTCAACAGATGTATACTCTCCCCATATGTACAACAAAACCATCATCACATAATATCATCATCTCATTATGCAACAATGAAAACTAGTATGGCTTCTCTCAATCACTCGAGTTGCATATACTCGCAAATGCATAATCTATCATACGGGCAACAAGGAATAATCCTCACATAGGTGCGACATGAGCAAAAAAGGATCGATGAAAACTTGCATTCGCTACCGTCCGCAGCGTCGAACTCCTTGTCTTGCGGCTGCTCCGGATTCTCCTCCTGCACTTGCTGTGGACTTGTATGCGCGCGCAAACAATCGTACAAACAAAGCACACATATATTAATACATCATACCAAAAAATAGTTGTATTAAATAGATTATAAGTATTTATGATTTCTAGAAGAATAATCATATTAAACAGATGTAGTATGATTGATATAGGGATTTTATGGTGCTGGTCAAGGATTAAATACGAAAATGGATGTTTACTTTAGTAGCACAGCCCCTACAGCCCCTGGTTGATTTAACATCAAGTCGAGTGTTTCTGGAACTAGCATGCTACGGTGCAACCAGGTTGCTGGCGCTGGACTTGAGTTTAAGGCCGGTCAGAGCTGCTGCTTGGGCTAAGTCAGGTTGGTGAGTCAAACGCCTAATTAACTAGTGGATTAGCTAAGCATGAGCCAAATATTAAAATTAACTGATGGGCTAATAAGTACTAGATAATGACTGCAGATTAGTTTTCTAGCTGCTGCAAGGACTTGGGTGTAGGTCCCATGGGCTACTAGTGTATTAGTGTAGGGACCAACTAATTCAAAGGTTAGCTCCCAGGTCAGCCCACCAGTGAATATGAACAGAACCCAGTCATGTCTTCTTCCTCTCCTGTTTTCTCTCTCTATAGCCATCATAGACACTCACTGAAATCAGCACAGAAAAATGGGGAAAGTGACCAGGGAGCAGGGGAATAGAACGTAGGCATCTCAGCTCGTTCAAGGGTGGCCACGATTTGTGCAGTAACGACGGGAGCAGTTGGTGCTCCGGACAGGGGCGGCCATGGCTGCTGGTTGCCCCGGCCAGCTCGGGAGAGAAGTGAAACCGGCTAGGGAATGGGTCTGGGAGGCGGAGAGGAGGTCGGAGAAGCTCACTTTGGTGGCAGCTCGGACGGGGATGGATTCTCGCGGGAGATCGAGGAACGCTCGCGCTCGCCTTCGCCTACGGAACGCAGTCGCTCGGTCTGCTGCACCCGAGAACAAAAGAAGTGTTGCGTTTCCGGTTTGGTTTGAGTGAGGATAAGGACAACGTAGATTTTTATAGCTCCAACAGAAGATTGTAGTTAATTGGTAGTTGGAGGCAGTAAATGTGTCGGACTACAACTGGGAACTCTGATAGACGTTTTGCGTGAGCGCGCGGTGATGCTGGTCGTCAACACAGAATTCGTCGCACGCGTGCACGCCGAGTGGTTGGAGTGGTGCGTCGCCGAGCGGGTGGCGCGATTCGGCTGACGGGACGATACGTATGCGGTTCGCGGGGCACAGACTATGAGGGTATTAAAGAGTGGCACGCCGAGAGCTGCTGTGCAAGTGAACGGTCATCTAGTCATCTATTTACTTGGTCTTGTTTTATATTTTTATTATTTTATTTAAATATTATTCTATTTAGTCACTTGATTACTTTATAAACTCGATTTATTAATATACGAAAGACGGGATGTTACATAACGTGTGCACATTTAAATATGAATCAAACTATAAAATAAATCTAAATCAAAAATAAAGAAATATGAAAGTAGAAATGAAAACATAATACACACATACACATGTATACGTGGGCTCATCACTAATCAAGATAGAAAACAAAAGAGAACAGACGATCGATTAAATGTATAGAATCCTGAGCCGATTGGGACCCTATTACAAAAACCAATAAAATATAAAGCCAACACCAACTACGAACTTAAGTTATGATGGTTACGATAAAAGCGACAATAAACGGAGTGCCACATATATGTAAATGTGTGCTTGTCAACTAATGAATTAATTGATTGAAATAAAGTAAGCATTTGAAAGTCTAATACCAAATTCTCTTATAAACAAAATTCAAATAAAAGGCATACCTAGGACCTAGTGAAAATCCACCCAGATTTATTTTTAAACAAATAATATGCATGACGATATATAAATATACATGCATATAGAAATGCAAATAATAAATGAGTTTCATAAATAAATTGAGAGTATAAAGCAACCCAAAACACAATAAAAATAATAAATCAAATGATTAATAAATTATTTGAACAAGAATTAGATGTGGACGAATTAAAATAAACCCAATTCAAATTTGAATCAAATATCAAATCAGAATTCAAGTTGACACTCAAATGGAATGGGGAAAATGAAATAAAAAAGGAAAACAGGCGCAACCCACCTTTTATCCTCCCCGGCCTGGCCTGTCCGGCCTTCTTTCCCTATCCAGTATGGCCCATTTCCTTCCACTCTCTCTCTTTCTCTCTCTCAGCGCACAGCCCGCCTTCTCCCCATTTCACTTGCGGCCCATATGGTCGGTTCTTTTCCTCCCCGCGGCCTGCTTCACTTACCCGCGTGTTGCGGCCCAGCCTGACCCAAGGTCAAACCGACCTTCTTCCACCTGGCACCGCCGCCTGCGCCCATCAAACACGCCGGTGTCGGTCGCCCGCTTTTTGCCCAAGCTATCGCATCCCTCTTTTCCATCGCCAGCTAGCAGCTGCTCGAGTCCCTGTCGCACCATAATAATGCCGACAAAATGCGTGCATCAAGGAATGCCCTGCCGCACCGCCTTGCCAGCCGAGCACATGAAAAGCAGTGTCGACCGACGTATCGCCCCAAACCGCCTTGTCGGCATATAAAACAGCACCCCTCCTTCTCCCATGAGATCGCACAAAACTCCTCTCATTCCCAATGCACCCCACCAATCTCGCACAACCCTCCCCAGGCGGCAATTTTGAGTTTCCCATCTTCTTCCCCAATTCCAGCAACCTCACACGTTTCAACGTGTCAGAGTCGAGGTAATCAAGTTAACCTCAGACATTGCTTCCCCATTGTGCATAACACGTAGAACACTCTTTGTTTGATAACTTAACGCACTACAGAGTAGATCTCGACGACTCCTTGCCGACGTTGCCGCACACCATAATCGTCGGCGAGCTAGGAACTCTTTCCACTAGTGCAACCTTGCCAGTAGGCTGAGTCTTGATGTGTAGAACACGATGAAAGTGCATATAGGCTTATCCCTGTGGGTTTCGATGAATAATGACAACACTTAAGGGACTAACAAGCTTTGCAAGTGTAAGCACAGGTGATTGAAATATGGACAACATTGGATGCACTTAAAAAGGAAAAAGAGAAGAAAATATGAAGAACTCAAAGAATGGAACTTGAGCGTTTAAATTCTTTGTGTCGAGTTTAGTCTCTTAGATTGAGCGTGTTCAATGTGTCAAAGTGCAAGAATCTCCTAAGAGCTTATAGTCCAAGTTAGACTAGATTGAGAGATAAGTTGAAGCAGTCCTAAGGATAGGACCGGACTTGTCCGGGCTGAAGGTCGGACTAGTCCGGCCTCGTCGGACTGATCCGATGTTAGGCGGACCAAAGTTTTCTGTGTAAGTTTAGACTTGTACGTTAGGGGACAAACTAGTCCATGGTTACTGTGTATGTGTCCTTCTGGAACTAAGTCCTGAAGGACCGGACTAGTTCATCCAAGGTGGTCGGACTAGTCCGCTAGATCAGACTAGTCTATTTTAGTCCGAAAAAGTTGTTCCTGACTAAGTTCGGACTAGTCTGTCCCTTGACAGACTAGTCTACTAAGGACTTGGAGATGGCTGCTGGGACTAAGTCCTGGACGGCCGGACTTGTCCGCCCCCTGGGGCCAGACTAGTCCGATTAGTCAGACTTGTCCGCTCTCAATCGGAACAAACTGTTCTGAGTGAGATCGGACTAGTCCGTTGTTGGCCAGACTAGTCCGTGATTTGGTGATCGTTTGAATTCAAAATGTGGTAGGAGGCTTTGTGGTTGGTCAAGGATTACATCACTGGTCCCCACAGGCCGGACTAGTATAGGGTCAAAGGCCGGACTAGTCCGCACTTTTTCTGGTGGCAAAGGCTAAGTGTCGGGACCCCTATAAAAAGAGATCCCTCAGCATCCAAACGTCCTCTGTCGAACCCTAGTGCCGCCATAGCCTTCCTAGAGTCACCCTAACCCTCTATCAACCATTCTTGGAGTCCTAAGAGTGATTCTTGAGGATTTGTGAGGATTGGAAGAGGAAAGAAAAGGGTTTGTTCAATCTTGAGATCTTGGGTTGATTCTCTCGGTTTGACTGATTGATTTGAGTTCGTGTGGGTGTTGATCTTCGATCTTTTCGATTTGTAAAATTTTGGGAGCCTCAGGTTGTGAGTTGCCCCATGGATTTGGTGATTACCCCTGTGACTTAGTGGAAGAATAGACGGCCTTCGTGTTGGCTAAGTGAGGAAAGGGTTGAGTGGAACCCTGCCTTTCGTAGGCATCCTCAACGTGGATGTAGGCTGCTTTGTTGGGTTGAACCACGGGATAAATCTTGTGTCTTGTGTATTTGATTTGTCGCCCTCGCTCTTCGCTAGATCAAGTTAGAGTTTCACGCATTCTTAGCTTCAATCTCGTGATCTGCCTCTATCTAGTTGTTACTACCTCGTGCACACCATCTACTAGATTGCTAGGCTCATATACTTTACATTTCATCAGTTGAAGCACTTTAGATCACTTAAAAATCTCACCTTTGATCAATTCAATTACCCTGATTGGGCTAGTCCGCCCCCAGGGCATACTAGTCTGCACTCTGTAATTTGATTAGTCTTTATTGAGTTAAATTCCAGGTTATCCGCCTATTCACCCCCTCTAGGCAACTTTCACATGGCAGTGTACTTAGTTTGGGTAGAGGAGCAAGAGAGGGCGGACCTCATCGAACCGATGCCATGCTCGCCACATCCCCTGTCGTCGACCACCATCGAGCACTCCTCGGGCAGGAAGAGCATAGAAGCGCGCACCCCACACACTAGAATACCCCCAGACACACTCTTTTCCCGAGATTGTGCGCACACGAGTAGTCCCCAGGTGCGCTGCCGTCCCCAGCAGTCTTTGTCCGCTACCGGCCGCCTAGGGCGCCGATCTGACCCACACAAGGTCGCCAGCAGCTCTGTTGCCCACTGACACAACTTCCTAGCTCGCCAGATCAATGCAAAAACGAGCGTGCATGCCTATTCACCAAACGTCATTGCCCGCGAGCTCCCGAGGCCGTCTGCAGCCGCCTCCCCTACTTTGCAACTGCAGTGCTCGCACGTGCACACTAACATCACTAATTCACAGCCTCAGAGAAGGAATCGTGCGCGGAGTCGCGCGCTAAGCTACCGTTGTCGCCGTCCTGGCAGCCTACTGTCGGCTCCTCTGTTCGGTGAGCTCACTGCCCACGTGGCTCACGCGTGGTGGCCACGTAAGCGCCACATCACCACACCAAGAAGCCTCAGTCAGCGCCACATGCGCAAACCCCGCTGTCCCTTTTGTGTGCACTCGGTCCATGGACCACTGGCCCTAGCAAGCCCTGCCCCTCAGGCCCACTGGACCCACTAGTCAGCCATATCAATACAAAGAAAGAAAATGCTAAACCACACACGTTGATCATCCAGGCCCACAGTCAGTCTCACTGCTCGACGTTAAAATGCTAGGCCTACCCAGGTTTCGTACGCAGAAAAAAAATAAAATGCATCTCTTAACACAAGTAAATTCTGGAAAATTCTCTAAAAATCATTTGTTGCATGTAGAACATATTAAAGTGATTGAAAGTATAAAGTCTTTGCATGGTATTATGGTAAATAGTATCGGATCCCCAAATATAAATAACCCATTAAGAAGTTAAAAAGAAATTGTGATTAGACCTGAACTGATAAACCTTTTACAAAAGATTTTCGAGGAACTCCCTAAAATTATGTAATGACTAATATAGCATGAATTAGAGATATTTATCTCAAATAAATTATGGGAATAGAAAAATATGTATATTTTGATTAAAAAATCAATAAATTAATTGGGACTTGGGAAATGCATGTTCAGTCTCCAAAACCAATAACTATCTGCAAATATCTAGGAATATTATTTCACCTCTAAAATACAACATAGGTAGTATTTGTCTAATACGAATCTGGGATAGGAAATTGATTATCATTCCTAGAGGAAATCATGTAAATATTCATAATTAGTAGAAGACACATAGAAGCCTCTAATAAAATAACTCCTCCACAAATGACACTCTAAATATTTGTAAGGGTATGCTGAATAGGACTTCTAGTGTAGTAATGTGAAAGTATAAATCAAGTGTTTGTAAATTAATTACCCTCATTATAGAAAGGCCACTAAGAAGCCATCAATTAGTAAAATATCACAAGCAAAGCCTAGATAAGAAAATGACATCAATAATAGTCCTCTGAGAAACTCTATCGAGCATGTAATAGCGGAGGTTTAAGATATACTTACTTTTAGAGCATACTAAGAAAACAATACATTAATAAATGGTATAAGTAGATAAGTCATACACTAATTTTTAAATAAAAATATTATTCGGCTCACGAATATTAGAACATATGCTTAGTCATTAAAATGAGACTTACATCATTGAAAATTTAGTGAATATTATATTATGAATATAGGATAATGAAAGAAAGTGCATAGAAGTTATGGTTAACTCGTTAACGACAATATAAGAAATCTATAATATAAACTAGTAAGTTTGCATTAATTGTCATAAACTATGTAAATGCTTAGAAGCTTGAAGAAAACCTTTTTAAACCCCAAGCCTGGTAGTCATGTCAACATAACAATATAAGATATTACTAGAAACCTATAGAGTGATAAAACTGAGAATTAAAGTTAAACTAAAGAACGATACAACTATTATAGCCTTTCAACGATCATTTAGATAATCAACAAAATAGTAATGTTTGCAAATAAGCCACCAGTAGGATGAGGTATCCTCCGATGAGCCTGTTGGGGACAATAGAAACCGCTTTATTGAATGATTATTTGTACTCATTGGAGTTTTATTTTGATTTATAGGATCTTTATCGATGTTTCATATTTTATTCGCATAGCTACATACTCAGTAATCGGAGAGTTCGTGAAGGAGATATTCAAGACCCGAACCACGAAGAACGGGACAAATACTTTGATAAACCACCGTAAAGACAAGCTCTAACTCCTTGATCATGTTTCACATATGTTTTGCAATCGCACCTTTGTCTGTTTTCATTGCATGACGGTATGTACATTTTAAAACGTTGCTATTATATGAACCACTTGAAATGTGGTAGCATGAGCTATGTCAATGACTGAGTATCTGTGTTAGCTACTAGCCAACGATAAACATAACATGATAGTTACTCGCTATCAATAGCTTGAAACAAGACAACGCATCAGTTATGGTATAGCGGTGACTATCACAATCCTCTCCTTGACCTTGATAACACAACTCCTTGACAACCTAACAGCTTCATCACTACACTATAGCAGTGATGTGAGCACCTCTTTGTTAGTACTATACTTAGGAACCTCTACGATATCTGCATCGAGAACCATTGCACACTATATACATGATTGTGAAATGTGTTAAAAGGTGTTTGGTAGTGTGAGTTAGGATATGGGCGGGTGATTAATGAATTGTGTGTGTGTGTGTGTGTGTGTGTGTGTGTGTGTGTGTGTGTGTGTGTGTGTGTGTGTGTGTGTGTGTGTGTGTGTGTGTGTGTGTGTGTGTGTGTGTGTGTGTGTGAAGAGGGAGGGTGGTCGAGGCGGGTATGGTGATGGGATGTCGAGTGCTCCCTAAGAGGTATACCAGCTGCGGCTGCATATTCGGTGTAACCCACCGATCAATGCTAAGTGCTTCAGTATAGTCCGATGACCATGTTTTTCGGACTAGCCTTATGCTGAGTACTTCAGTTTAGTCCGGTGTTGTGTGATATGGGCTAGTCCTTCTGCCAAGGACGGATGTAGTTGCCTCACCAATATAAGTACCGATTCATTTGACCTCAACATAGTGATTTCATACAACCATAGAACATGTATGGGCGGGACTCACTCTACCTTTCTGGTTACTACCACATGAGACACTTGGAGAGCCATGGAGGACATGGTGGACCAGGAAATGGCACGGGGTCTGAGGACCATCCGGTGTTCGGTTGGGTAGTGAATACCCGAATAGCCCCTACGTCAGGTCGAGGTGTGATTGTGGGGTTACTCGTGGAAGATGATATGAGTGTCATGTCGCACCGCAGTGGGCATAGCCTGTGAGTAAAGTGTACGAACTCTGTAGAGTCTTAATCTATCCGGATAGCTATTGTCACAGTCTTGACACGCTATGCCCTGGGCTTCTCATGATTAGCATTAGTGCATCTCCTTAAAGTGTGTGTGTATGTGTGTTGGTGGTCGAGGCCGTCGTGTTTTGGGGAAGTGTTGGCATGCGTGCCGGAGTAGTTAGGGCATGGGTCCGAAGATTCGTCTAAAAGTGAGGAACTGGCGGGATGGTCTGAAACTCTCTCAAGGTCCGCCAACTATAATAATACTGATTCAACTACTTCTTCCTCTTATTGCAAAAATCTTTTCAAAGAGAACCTTGCATAATTTTTTTTTTGGCAAAACTAAGTTCTATGGCCTCTCCTTGCTACAAGCCCTAATGCATGAAACACCTAGCCTTGAGTAGTGTTAGGGCTTGCAGAGTACCTTATGTACTCACTCTTGCTTAATATGTTGTCACTCAAAAGAGAAATAAGAAGACAAAGTGTCGTGTGAGGATGAGGAATAGGTTTAGTTCTGCTCCCAATGTTTCCTGAGGGAATGGAGTCGTATCAGCGCCGTTGTATCTCTACTTTTGTATCGAGTGACCCTGTTAAGTCACGATTGGATTTACTGTAAGGTTCTGTAATAAATATTCATGTATGGACCTTTATACATTCTGTTGTGCGTACCAACTATGGATCCAAGGATTGGTACGGGAAGCACAAGTGGACCCCCGAAAGGTGGGTCCTGACATAATCCTTAGTGCTTAAACCACTATCAGCCTTTTCTCTTTGATTGGCCTTCATGTCATTATTTTTCCGCACTTATTGAGTACTCTATGTACTCATGCGCTTGTTATTATTTTTTTATAAATGCTGCTTAGTGAAAAGAAGATTCGACGAAGACAAGCTTCTATTGAAGACGGTGCTTATAAAGTCGCGTTGTTGCCAGTCAATTTATTTGTGGTTGTCCTAGAGTTTTTCCTCTTCCGCTGCTGTTTCAAAACTCTTTTAAAGGTATAAATATTATTTGTATGCGATATAGAATTATTTATCACTATTTGTCAAAATTGATCCTAACATATATATATTATGCAACTGATTTTATTCTTAATAAAAATGAGTGTGACAACCACACTCGCCGTACCCTCTACCTCTACAAAGCCCACACCCTGGCACCCATTCTTAATAAAATTGAGTGTGACAACCACGCCCGCCATACCCTCCACCTCTACCAAGCCCACACCCTGGCACCCACCGCAAGAGGTATGCTTCTCCAAGAGCGCGCCCCGGTATAGGTGGCCAACGGGCCGTGCCGGGCCGGCCCGGCCCGAGCCCGGTCGGGCTCGTGCCTAAAAAACTTGGGCCCGGCACGGCACGGAAAAAAATCGGGTCGTGCCGGGCCGGCCCACGGGTCGGGGGTCCAGGCCCAGGCACGGCCCGAATCCATTTTAATCGTGTCGGGCCATACCGAGTCGTGCCGGGTCGGGCTGGCCTGTAGACAATTTTAGTTAAAAATATAATAAAAATAACCAAAAAATCACTATTCAGTTCTAAACGGGCTGGGCCACCTGGTGGGCCGATCGTGTCGGGCCTAATCGGGCTGTGCCGGCAAGCCCAACGGGCCGAAGATCTAGGCCCGCGCACAGCCCGTGTCGTGCCTCGGGCCGGCCCGGGCCCGATTTTTTCGGGTCGGGTCGTGCTCATGCCGGGCCATTTTTGTCGTGCTTCGGGCTGGCTCGTTTGACCCGGCCCATTTGGCCACCTCTACGCCCCGGCGGCCACAAGCCCACAACAAGAACCACCGTGTTGGCCAGCCCCAAAAGTGCATGCCCAACACATCCCTTTGTGGCGCTACCAGTGGCGTGCTGAGCGAGCAAAGCAGAGCTCACTAGTCAAGTGGTAGTGACGCTCCTGTACGCCAAACATTCTGAATTTTTATAAATGAATGCCTTCGGGCCTTAAAAAAAAATAGTGACGCTCCAACTCTGTCAGGAGTTGGTGAACGTGCCACCAATAATATGTAGCCAAACATCATATATCTCGATGAAAAATACTACTCTCTTCATTCCAAATTACTTGTCACTTTTTAGTTCATTTTTGAACTAAAGAGTGACAAGTAATTTGGGATAGAGAGAGTAATAAGAGCTCCAAAAGTTTGAGTTTTCAAGCGTAATGAGTGCATATAAGCAAAAAAAACTACTCTTTCCGTTCTAAAATATTTAACCCTTCTAAATCAAATGAAAAATATTTTTATTACTTACTCTCTAAATGCATAAAAAAATTCTATCTTTAACCTACGGTATCTCTATCTCCATTTTTAAGCATGATCCTCCAAAAAAATAAGAGGGTGGGGGTGAGTAGTGTGAGGGTAACATAGTAATTTTGCATCTTCCTTAATTTTTGTAAAGTTATCTCAACAGTCAAGTATTTGGAGGGAGTAGTTTGCTATAGCTTAAAAAATAAGAACCATATAATATAGACGCAGCGCGGGATGCATTTCGCGTGCTTGGCTAAGGCCCAGTTTAGCTCAACTGAAATTCTGAATTCTTAGAAGGTATGGTTGATAACCAAACAAGTGGACGCCGCATTTCTCCCGTGCTTTCAAAACAGAGCTTGGACCCTGCTACTCCAACGCGTGTTAACCCAAGGCTGCCCCCAACAGCGACATGAAGAGGAACAGGCCATCAGTGTGCTGTTATTTCTGTCATTATGTGCGAAGGTGTCCTAGTGTGCCCTCCCAGGCATGCAGGCTTGCACAAATCGCATTCGCCGTCAGGGTTCAGAGAGTAATTACACGCACTAGGATTTAGGAACGCTGGCCCGACCAAGTAGCAACAAATTCATAAGAAATAACAAGAGATCATACAACAAAAGCGTCATACTAGAATTCATCGGTTTCAAGTACTCCCTCCATCTTTGAAAGTTTATCACTTTGTAATTCATTTTTAAACTACAAAACGACAAACTTTCAAAAACAAAAGGAGTATAACTTTATGAGTATGTATGTTAAAATTTCAGCGGAATCAAATGCTCTTAAAAGTTAGATTATGATGCAGTAGGACTGGAAAGTCCTAGAAAATACTACAATCGTGGCAGCTGAAACAGCTCCTTATGCATTGTGCACGACAGATTATACATATATAAGCTAAGTACTACACGGAAACGGTGATGGGCCTAAGATACGAATGACACCACCATCTGTATACATTACTAGCCGCCATGAACTCTAATCTTACAACAACAGAGTCAACATCCGGACTTTCATCAGCGCGCCGGAAACAAACCTCCTCCAAGGCACACTGACAATCACAGTTGCAGCTATCCGAGCCATCTTGGTTTCCGGGCTTTTCATAGACTATTTTCCCTCCTATCCGGGGAACTCAGGTCACATAGTTGACTGAATAGTTAAATGAGATCAGCGACGAGCTTAATAAATCAGCTGATTTCTCAAGTAGCTGCTATCCGAGGTTGAGGCAGCTCGAGGATGATGTGGAAGAAGCTCCGCTCTGATTCCCTAATATATTGGACTTCACCGCCCATCAATTTGAGGATCTTCCTACATATGCTTAGTCCAATGCCATCTGCTGTCATCCAGCGGGAATTGTTGAACATGTCCTGGACAATGTCTGGAGGGAGGCCCTCACCAGGACAAGTGAATCTAAAGAACATAAAAAAATCAGTTTGAGGATCCATGAGAGGAACTGGGTGTCTGTTGTAGACAACATTGAAAGCTGGTGTCTTATTTCCCATCCATTTTGACTGTTCTAATGGAGGAAGATTGTTGAAATAGCATGATTCACAAAGAACAGTTGTTTGGTCCGCAGTTGAGTTGGAAGACAAATTATGCATCACGGACAATTTACTATTGAGTATTGACGGTGAAAATTCTGATAACTAGGAGAGACTGAATAAGGGATCTTGTTATGAAGATTTTCAGGATTACTTTAGACTAGAATAAAATCCTAGAACCATGGATCTGAGAACAGGTAACTGAAATAGTAACATACAACATGACAACCAAGTAACAGAATAAATAAGATTTGTCCCTAGTAGATATTATGTTGACATCTGTCGACTGTTGGAGTCGGCAGATCCCCTAACACTATGAAAAGTGTTTGAAGGAGTTTGTGGTTCGGTCTGGGCGCGCGGAGATCTAAGAAAGTGAAATGCGATTTGGACACGAGTGACACGGTGTTTTACGTGGTTCGGGCCGCCTGAACGTAATACCCTACTCCACGGGTGTGTGTTTGTTGTATTAACTTGTGAGCTTTTTTTCCCTGTGTATCGTCGGTTTGTCCTTTTATAGTACAAGGATCAACCGTTACAAGTCAGCCTGGCCCGACATGTGGCCCTGGCGGTTATTAGTATTGATACACGAGATTAATTGTTGTTAATAACCCTGTAACGGCTCCGACAGTGCCGTTACAGGTATTAAGGCTGTCCGATTAATTATCATTAACGTGGAATTAATGGTAATTAATCGGATCTTGAAGTCTGCGGCTGTCCTTTGGAGATCCGGAGCCGTTACAACGTCTCCCGGGGGCTTTAAGCATCTAGCTCTGTCGTGTGGACACGTGGCAGCTCCGGAGCTTGCTTGGGAGAAGCGGGAAGCTCCGGGGTGACCTGGCACGTGTCATGTCCGGAGCTTCTCTCAGTCGGGGGCTACCTCCGGAGGTGCCGTTTCAGTACTTGGCCCGGAGCTTCACCCTTGCGGGTAATAGCTCTGGGCTGACAGTACACGTGGCAACCTAGAGGTTAACCGTGTTGGAGAAGCGGGTCCGGTCACGTCTGGCGAGTGGGCCCCCGAGGGTCTTCAATTTGAGTTGATGTCCTTCCTTGAGATCTTTGTAACCTCAGGGGGTGTATGGTTTTTAGGGTACCGACAGTGGCCCCCTGGACCTACCTCCGGGGAAGGCCAACGTGGTGAAGTCGTTCCGCCGGAGGTGGGTCCATACTTGTGACTCTTGAACTGGGTCTTTAAGAGTCTTCGGAGGTGCCTTTGGCGGGGCTTTATGGTTGAGTCCCGACGCGTGGCGCACCTCAGGCGGCAGATAAGATCTTTGACGTGCGGATCTCTCGCAATTGAAGGTCGTCGGTTCCCGATACGAAAACCGTATCGGTTCCGCGCGCCTTGTCAGTCCGCCGCCTTTGGGTTTCCCGCCTCGTGATGACAACTGTTCGCCTGGGTAAGAGCCTCGACTTGATCGTCAGGGTGGTCCCGGGCCCTCTTGTCATCGGCTGGGTTGAATTCTTGAGTAGTATGCTTAACTCCCCTGCAGTTTCCATCCAAGCGTTGCGAGGGCTTACTTAAGAAGGAAAGCGCACCGTCGGGAGTTCTTTACGCTTTCCATCTGTTCTTGCGCTCAAACTCCCAACTCGTGCTTTGCTTCTCTTCTCTCGCCTAGCAGTGCTGCGATGGAGTTGGGTCTGCGTGAGAGTCGTTTGAAGACGGAGAGCGATCTGAAGAAGGTCCGAGCCCTCATGGGGTGGTCGTCGGACTTCTTCAACCGTTCAATCCGTACCGGAGGAGAGCTTCCCTTTAAAAAGGAGCACTCCGGCGAAATGGTATACTTTTCATCGTATGCCATGGTGGGGCTGATCCCACCATTTTCTTCCTTCTTTTTGATGCTGCTGGACTTCTATGGTCTGCAGCTATACCACCTTGGCCCTCACTCCCTTCTCCTTGTGTCCATCTTTGTCCACTTCTGCGAGATGTGGGTGGGTATTCCTCCCTGCATCGAGCTCTTCCGCACTTTCTTCACCGTCCAAACCACCGGTCGAAGTGACGAGTACCTTGGCTTCTACTACTTTGTGAAGCGCAAGAAGTGCCCGTTCAAGTACCTCCGGTCGTTCCCTTCCGGGAAGTGGGATGACTGGAAGAAAGATTGGGTAGTTGTCCGGGTGGAGGAGCATGAGCGGTTGGAGCTGCCAGAAGGTCTGCCTGGCATTGACACGTCGGTGTGGAGCGAAGTTCCGGTGCTGGCGGCAGCTTTCGACCCCGTCTTGTCCCGGATCCGCCAATGTGTGGAGGGAGGATTGACTCCCCAGGCGGTGTTCTGCAACTTCCTGTTCAACAGGTGGGCACCGCTGAAGAAGAGGGAGAAGCTCGCCTGGGCCCTCAACAGCGTGATGGACGAAGACCGGGTTGAAACCGGGTTGAAGTCCAGCATGGTGGGGAAGTCCTTGGAGTTTCACCTCAAGAAATTCCAGCACGGCATCGATGTAGACGGAGCGTACTTGACTCCGCCACCGGCTTTCCTCCCCCTGAACGAGGAAGTTGAGTTCAGCAGGGTGCTCCGGCGGAAGATGCCCGCGCTTGACGACCTTGGCGTCGTCGAGAGAAGATCGACCGCCCCGTTGGCGATCCCCGGGTTGTCGGAAGGCGGCTCCGCCCCTGTCTCTCAGCCAAGAGCTGAGGTCACTGGCAAGGGCAAGGAGCTGGCGGAGGAGCCAGAGAGCCGGAAGAGGAAGTTGCGTCATGCTGACGGGAGGTCCGTCGGGCTTGCTACTTCCCCGCCAGTTCCCCGTCCTCAGGAAGGAGGATCCTCCGCTGCTGTAGCGTCTGTCCCCGTGGTGGGGTCTTTTCGGAGCGCTACTGTTCCGGCGGTGGGATCCTCCCGGAGTACGGCTGTCCCCGTGATGGGTCCCTCCGGAGGTGCCAGCTCCGGACAGGCGACTCCGGTTCGAGAAGCGGTGAGGGCCTCCAGGTCTAGGAGTTCCTCCCGGTCAAGGAGAGCTCCGACCCGGGAAACGCCCGCGGCTACGGCAAGTCCTGGGAGTCCTCCCGGAGCTCCTACGCTGACCGTGGCCAGCCCGGAACGTCCGGGAAAGAGGTTCCGCGCAAGCTGGTGCGTGAGCCTCCCAAGGTAATTTTTCTTGCTTACCTCAATTAACTTTTAATTATAGCATCTGTTTGCTCAATTTCTTCATTCTTCATCTGCAGCGTTCCCAAGAAGGGGAGTGAAGCTCCGCCCTCAGCCACAGTGTCTGAGGCTGCGAGGGCTTCTGCTCCAGCCCCGGTGCCGCCCCAGGCGGAGGCTGCGACAGCTCCGGCGCCGGCTGTCGTGGTCATGGACCTCGACTCGTCTCCAGAAGTTCCCGTGGTAGCGCCGGACCACGGGATTGAAGATGCGCCAGCGGCACCCGCTCCGGAGGTTGAAGCTCCGGGCCCTGGTGCTGCAGAAGTAGATGCTCCGGCTGTCGAGCCGGAGGCAGCTGAAGCCCCGGCGTGCGAGCCGGAAGTTGAAGTGGTTCCGGCAATTGAGCCGGTTACTTCTGAAGCTCCGGTCGCAAGGCCGGTAGTTATTGGAGCGCCGGCTGCAGAGCCGGTGGTGGTGAAGGCGGGGGAGCTTGAGCTCCCCTCAGAAGAAGCGTCCCGGCCGGAGCCATTGGAGGCGACGACGTCGATGGTACCCGTGGCGGAGCCAGAGTGCCTGAACGAAGTCGCCGGCCCCCAGCCTGAGGGGGCGAATGAAGATTTGGTGGCGGGACTTTCTTCAGTGGCGACTGAGGCCATCCCGGAGGAGGGCCCTAGTGCCTTGGAAGCTCGGGGTTCCGCTCTCGCAGAGTGGGACCCAATTTTTGTAAATGAAGACCCGCTGGAACCAGCGGAGGAGACCCCAGAAGGTCCGGAGCCCATCTCGCTGTCGATGTCCATCGACAACGCTTGCTCCAGTCTGCGCCAAGTCCAACTAGCCTTCTTCCACGACAGCAAGGTTCTTGAAGAGGAGCGCCAAACCCTGAGGAGGTGGCGTAATAGACTCCAATTCGAGACCAAGCTGGCGCAGTCGAGGATCGCTGCGGACAAGGAATGGATCAAGCGGGAGAAGGTCCGCTTGGAGCTCTGGGGTGAGATGCTGGACGAGAGGGAGAGCATGACTCACAACCTCGACGCCCAATCCCGGGAGTACCACGACCAGGCTAAAGCTGCCAATGATGCGGCCAACGCCCGGTACGATCAACTCGAAGCCATCAGTACCGCACTCATCAAGCGCCGAGAGGCACTTGAGGGAAGGGAAAAACGGCTCGAGGATGAGGAGCAAAAACTCCTGGAACTACGGGACGACGTCTTGCGACGTGAAGAAGAGCTCGCCGAGAAGACAGCTCTGGCGGACAAGGGCCTCGAGGAGCGCGCTAAAAAATTGGAAGAGCGCTGCCTCGAGGAGGAGGAGAAGACCTGGGTGCGAGGGCAGGAGCTCTACGAGTATGAGTGTGCCCTCATCGCCCGGGAGAAGAAAATAGAGGCTAGGGAGAAAGACCTGGTCGATCGCCGGAACAAGATCCACCTCCGGGAGGAGGAGCTCGGAAGACTCGAAAAGCGGGTTGCTGCGAAGATTCAGCAAAACGCCAAAGAAGTTGAGCGCCTCTCCCGCGAGAATTCAGAACTGGCGGCGACCCGGAGGTCCCTGGAAGAAATGAAGGGCCTGAGGAAGACGGACTCCCTGCAAATTTGGGAGTTCCTGAGCAAGGCCGACGATGCGCTGGCGCCTATGGGTTTCAGCCCCGTGCTTCCGGATGATCCGGAGCCGGAGCCGGACCTTGCATTGCAGGCGTTGAGCGCTGCGGGTGGCAAGCTCTCCAAGGTGGGCGACGTCATCGCGGACCAGCTTGAAGTCGAGGGGCAATCCCTGGCTAGAAACGTCACAGAGTATGTATTGACGTGTTACACTAGCCGGAACCCTCGATTCTCTCTGGACCCGGTGCTTGAAGGTCCCGTCGAAGGAGAGGGCGAAGCTACCCGAAGCAGCGTGTCGGAGGTCGCCCAGAAGGTCGCCGAGTTCTTCCATAGGGTCTAGGACTATCTTTCTTAGCCTTTATTTGTATCTTCTCTTCTTCCTCAATTTTGTAATCCTTTGTCCCCAGATGTAATCTCTGGTCTTCAAATGAAATGAAATCCCCAATTTTTCGTGAATTTCATTTTTTGTCTTCAACATCTTTGTCTTCACTTGGCCCCCTGGTAGATGTGCACAATGTGATTGTGGACATGTACCAAAAGGATGTTGAGTTTTGTTGAAGACAAATTTGCTTCGAACTCGTGTAGTTTAGGTCCGAAGTCTTCGATAGTGAAGGTCCCTTGAAGTCGTCGGAGCTTAGAAGCTCCGGCATTGCCCATCGTCGGAGCTTAGTAGCTCCGGCAATGGCCTCTACCAACACGTTGAGTGTCGATAGTTAATACTTCAAGGTGTCGGAGCTTAGTAGCTCCGGCAATGACCCTTGCCACGCCTGGCTTGCTGGCAACAGACTCTAGTGATAGAGTCTTCTCACCATCTTCAAGTTAACGCCGGTGGGAGTCGGAGCTTGGTTAACTCCGATTTTTCTCCATCAATGTTGGGTTTATTCTTCCTGCACACTTAGGCCAAGAAAAACAGTAAAATTCGTTCCTTATCTATAACTTCGTTGCGTCTTACGGTTCTCAAGAGAATTTCAAGTTGAACACGATTTTTAGTATGATTGGATGAATTGTCTTTTCTTTTAGATCTAATTGTCCATGGACCCACCTTACTTTGGCCTGCCGGGGTGTAGGTAGAGTGGCGTACTTAGGGTGCTTGACCAGGCTAAGTCGATAGCGCACTCCAGCCCTAGAATGGCTTGGCGGCTTTCAGGCGAGTTGGCCACAGACGATATTTAAATCTAAAAAATCTGACAATTCAACCCAAATCGTACATAAACCGGTTAAACTAGAACTTCTTAAGAATTGCACATTCCTGTTATAGACAAGAAAGAGAAAAATAAAAATGTCGAGCCTTATGCAAAAATGAATGCACGTGGAGTCTATTTCACATGAAGATGTCTTTCATTATAGGTCCGGGGTACAGGGGAAACAAGTACACTCTTAGGGTACGCAACCAGGCTAAGTGTGTTTGGTTTCTCGTTTAACCCAGGGTAATTAGCTACACTTCTAGTCCGGAGACTGTATCAAGTGTTGCATGAGCTTTTCAAACCTTTCGGGAAAGGTCCGGCTGCTCTCCCGGAGGAACTACCCGACTCTGTACAATGACTCTATAACATACACTTCAAGTTACTTAAGACTCACCTCCGTGGTATTAAGTGTAGAACTTACGGAGGTGCTCGATGTTCCAAGGATTTGGGAGAGGTGTCCCATCCTCGGTAGCCAAGCGAACGCTTCCGGGACGGGATACTTTGATCACTCGGAAGGGTCCTTCCCAGCCGGGGGAGAGTTTGTTTTGCCCTTCTCTGGATAGTATTCTCCGTAGCACCAGATCGCCTTCCTCGAGCTGTCGGTTGTGTACATGCCGCTGATGATAGCGCCGTAGAGCTTGGCGGTATCGGGCATTCCGAACAGCTGCTTGGCACCTTCCCTCCTCGAGGAGGTCTAGGTCTTCACGCCGGAGCTGGTCCTGCGCGGCTTCGTCGAAGGTCCGGACTCGGAGGGAACCCAAGGTGATTTCCGGAGGAAGGATCGCTTCTGCTCCATACACCAGGAAAAAGGGTGTTTCTCCGGTTGCCCGACTTGGAGAAGTCCTGTTAGCCCATAGAGTGGGCGGAAGCTCTTCGATCCAATTAGCTCCGTGCTTTTTCAAACGCTCATAAGTGCGCGTTTTGAGTCCTTTAAGGATCTCTGCGTTTGCTCTCTCGGCTTGCCCATTGCTGGCAGGATGAGCTACGGAGGCGTAGCAAACTTGTATGCCGAGGTCTTCGCAATATCCTTGAAATGAGGAGCTTGTGAACTGAGTCCCATTATCAGTGATGATCTTGTTTGGGACTCCGAATCTGCTCACGATAGATTGTAGAAAATTGATTGCAGATTGTTTGTTGATCGTCACAGCAGGAGTAGCTTCCGGCCACTTGGTGAACTTGTCGATGGCGACATACAGGAACTTGTAACCTCCGACGGCTCTTGGGAAGGGTCCCAAGATGTCTATCCCCCACACGGCGAAAGGCCACGTAGGAGGTATCATTTGTAAGGGCTGAGCAGGTGTATGAATTTGCTTTGCATGAAATTGGCATGCTTTGCATTTCTTCACTAGCTCAGTAGCATCCAGGAGCGCTGTTGGCCAGTAGAAGCCGTGCCGAAAGGCTTTTCCGACCAGCGTGCGGGAAGACGCGTGGTTCCCACACTCGCCTCCATGGATTTCTGCGAGGAGCTCGCAGCCTTCTTCCCTTGTGATGCACCGCATTAGGATGCCGTTGGCACCGCGCCGGTAGAGATCCCCTTCTACCAACGTGTATCTTTTAGCCAATCTGACTACCCGGTCAGCGGATACATCATCGTCAGGAAGGATGTTGTCTTTCAAGTAGTTCCGGATCTCCGAGATCCATGCATCGGAACTGACTTGAGCATTTGAGTCTTGCGTGCTGGGTTGCTCGGAGCTTCCGGCAGCACCTACGACCCTTGATGGCTGCCATGATAACAGGGCCATCGGGACCGTCAGCTTCGGGATGCTGATCTCGCCCCCTTCGTTCAGCTCGGCAGGCTGAACTGTGGGTTTTGACAACCTCCGGACAAAGGTTCCGTCTGGAGCCGGAGCTCCGGTTGACGCCTTGGTCGAGAGTTCGTCAGCTTCAACGTTGTGAGCACGCTGAACATGGTGAAGGTCTAGGACTTCGAAGTCCTTCTGAAGCCTCTGGACTTCAAGGAGATAAGCAGCCAGCTGGAGATTATTGCAGGAGCATTCACCCTTCACCTGTTTGATAACAAGTTGTGAATCTCCTTTGACCAGCAACTGCTTGACACCAAAGGATAGTGCCACCTTTAATCCATATATGAGTGCTTCGTACTCCACCATGTTGTTGGTTGCCTTGAAATCAAGGTGCACCATGTATCTTACCTTCTCCCCGGTTGGTGTGAGGAGAAGGACTCCAGCTCCGGCTCCCTGCTTCTGCATGGAGCCGTCGAAGTAAAGGGTCCAGTGAGGCTTAGTGAAGGCCGGAACTTGCGGTTCCTTCTTCTGCTCGCTGGGGCCCCCAGGGTTTAATGGAGAGGGAGTCCATTCTGCCACGAAATCTGCCAACGCTTGACTCTTGATTGCTTGTCTTGGAATGAATTCGAGGTCGAATTCAGCCAGTTCCGCTGCCCACTTTGCAATATTCCCAGTTGAATTGGGATTATGCAGGATCGCTCGAAGTGGATATGAGGTTACCACCGAGACTTTGTGAGCTTGGAAATAATGTCGAAGCTTCCTTGAGGCAATAAGAACTGCATAGAGCAGCTTATGCACCTCTAGGTATCGAGTCTTGGCATCATGTAACACTTCACTGATGAAGTATACTGGGCGTTGAATGGTACGGACCCTCCCGGAGGGGTCCGAAGCTTCCTCTTCATTGATCCGGACCCTGTCGGAGGGGTCCAGACTATCTTCGGGGACCTCCGGGTTCTGGGTGGAGGAACCCGGAGCTTCTTCAGGAATGACCTGGATCCTATCGGAAGGATCTGGGTCCTCTGAAGTGACTTCTTGAGGATTCAAGTCTGGGAGCTGGGACCCAGACCTGCTTTCGGGAACCTCCGGATCCTCCCGAAGGGATCTGGATTCCTGAGTATTGGGTAGTTCCGGTCTCTCCGCAACCAGAACCATACTGACGACTTCGTCAGCTGCTGAAATATAAAGCAATAAAGGCTCACCAGGGTTCGGAGCTACCAAGACTGGTAGAGTGGTGAGGAACTGTTTCAGCTCCTGGAATGCCTTCTCTGCCTCTTCAGACCATTGGAATGGTCCGGACTTCCTCAGTAACTTGAAGAAGGGAAGTGCCCTTTCCGCCAGTCTTGAAATGAATCGACTGAGGGCTGCTAGACATCCAGTTAATTTTTGGACGTCTTTGATGCGGGTTGGTGGCCGCATGTCTTCGATGGCTTTTATCTTCACCGGATTAGCCTCTATACCCCGGTGACTTACCAGGAAACCAAGAAGCTTTCCGGAACTAACCCCGAAGACGCATTTGTCTGGGTTTAGCTTCGTGCGGGTGGCCCGCAGCTTGTCGAAGACAGCCTGCAAGGTATCCAAGAGGGACTCCTTGTTTTTGACTTTGACCACAATGTCATCAACGTACACCTCCACTATGTCTCTGATGAGTTCTTCGAAAGTTTTGTACATTGCTCGTACAAAAGTTGAAGCTGCATTCTTGAGACCAAAAGGCATGGCTGTGTAACAATACAATCCATCCACTGTGATGAATGAAGTATGTTCTTCATCTTCCCTAGACATCCGGATTTGATGATATCCTGAATATGCGTCTAGAAAACACAGCAACTCACACCCAGAGGTGGAATCCACTATCTGGTCTATTCTAGGTAGTGGGAATGGATCTTTTGGACATGCCTTATTCAGTGTGGTGTAATCGATGCACATCCGAAGTTTCCCGCCGGCCTTAGGCACAACGACTGGGTTTGCCAGCCATTTTGGATGGTAGACTTCTCGGATGAATCCGGCTTCGAGCAACTTCTTCACTTCTTGTCGGATGAAGTTCTGTCGCTCTACAGATTGCTTCCGAGGTTTCTGGTGTACAGGCCGAGCGTCGGGGTAAATCTTCAGATTGTGCTCAATCACTTCCCTGGGGATCCCAGGCATTTGTGACGGTTGCCAGGCAAACACGTCAACATTAGCCCGGAGGAAAGTGATGAGCGCGAGTTCCTATTTGTCGTTCAAGCCACCCGATATGCGGGTAGTTTGAGTGACATCGGAACCAATTTGGACGACTTTGACGGGAATGTCGGTGTCGCCGCTTGGCTGCACACGGGGTGCAGAGGTCGAGCCTCGTTGACGAATGCTCGGAGGTTGTGGAGCTTGCTTCTGTCTGGAATCCTCCTCTTGCGCTGTGGTGAGTGCATGGAGTTCTTCCAGAGCAGTTACTCCGGCAGTGCGATCTCCACGGATCCGGAGAACGCCTACTGGTGTCGGCATCTTCAACACCAGGTATCCATAATGAGCAGCTGCCATGAATTTGTACAGGGCAGGTCTACCCAAAATGGCGTTGAATGGTAAGTTGATCTGAGCGACGTCGAAGACCAACTTTTCGGTGCGATACTTCTCCCGGGTCCCGAAGGTAACAGGGAGAGTGATAGCTCCGAGTGGGGTTATGGCCCCCGGACCTACTCCGGAGAAAGGTCGAGAGGGCTGGAGGTCTGAAGGTCGAAGCTGAAGCTTAGTGAAAGCTTCGAAGCTGATGAGATTAAGCCCCGAACCTCCATCTACCAGGACATGATGGAGCTGGATGTTGTTGATGGTGGGGGATACCATCAAGGGCAGCTGGCCAGCTCCGACCATGCTTTGAGGACAATCCGAAGCATCGAAAGTGATGGGTGTGTCCATCCACTTTCGATGTGGCTCCGGTCTAGCTGTAGGAGCTACAGCAGCCATATCCCGTCGCATGGTCTTAATGACGCGACGAGAGGTGATGTCCCATGATCCACCAAAGATGGTGTTCATGGTTTTTCGACGTTCGTTGTCGGAGACGTCGGAATCATCGTCGACGGAGGTGTAGACGGCTTTCAAGACCTTTTTGGGGTCTTGAAACCCTAACTCCTCTTCAGCCGGAGCTTCATCGACCTTTTGTTTTCCCTCCCTCTGGCGGAAGGGAGACCCTTCCCGGCGCTTGTGGTAGCGCTCGGCAAGGTTTTGGACCTCCCGGCAATCCTCCAGCCTGTGGCTGCCCGTTTTGTGAATGGGGCACCACATCTTGGATTTGCCACCGTCTTCGGAAGACGGTCGAGGTCGCTTCTCGGGGCGTGGCCCCCGGCCACCAGGAGTTGCAGTGGTTGCAACGTTGGATGTGCCGGCCGACGGCTTCTTCTTGCCGTTGGTCTTCTTCTTCTTCTTGCCACTCCCGGAGGTAGCGACTTCTTCTTTGGAGGATTTTTTATGATCCTCCAAGGCTGGTTTGGAGTGCATTTCACGGCCCTCCGCAGCTCTGGCACATTTGTCAGCCAGGCTGAAGAGCTCCGTGACACTGGTGATCTCTTTGATCGCCAGTTTCTCCAACATCTTCTTGTCTCGTACACCCTGTCTGAATGCTACAATGACAGAAGCGCTTGAGATAGAAGGGATTGTGTTACGTACCTGAGAGAATCTCTGGATGAATGACCGCAAAGATTCTCCTCCTTTTTGTACGACCGCAAAAAGGTCCAGCTCGGTGCCCGGACGGGTGTATGAACTCCCGAAATTGGCGGCGAACTGGCGGCATAGCTCCTCCCAACTGTCGATAGAGTTGGGCGGAAGGCTCATAAACCAGGACCTAGCAGTCCCAGTTAAGGCCACTGGAAAGTAATTGGCCATTACAGCCTCATTTCCTCCAGCTGCTAGGATCGCAGTGGAGTATATCTGTAGAAATTCTACGGGATTGACAGTCCCGTCGAATTTTTCCGGCAAGTGTGGCCGGAACTTCTGTGGCCATCTAACCATACGCAGGTGCATGGCTAGGGCGGAACAGCCTCCTCCTACTCCTTCCAGAGTAGAAAGATCTTGAGCATCTCGTCTTTCTCGAGCTCGCTCGATGTGGACACGGCCATCCTGTTGGCGGTATCGGCGATCAAGCTCCGCTCGGAGGTCGTGTGTCGAAAGCCGAGATGCAGTATGGGCACGTCGTGCCCCAGAGGGCAACGACGTCACTTGCTGTGACGCAGCTCTTCTCCAGTTGTTGGAGACATGTGGACCAAGTCTTCCAGACAACGTTCGTCGCTGCGACGGGGCCCGCCCTGGAGGAGGTGGACCCTGATTGTTGAGGCGTTCGGCCGCTGCTGCGACCAAATGCTCAATATCAGCTCTCCATTGCTCCATGGCACCTTGAGATGCATCCGGAGGTGGTGGTCGCTGAAGGAGAGCACGCGCTGCATGGAGCGCGTGTTCTGGGTTGTCACGACTTGCCGGCGCAGAATGTGACGCCGGTGCACCATCATGTCGTTCGGCATGTCTTGCCGGAGAAGATGGTGGTGGTGGGAGTGTGACTCCCGCTGGAACTGAGGCTCCTGCCGGTGGTTGCATGTTGGAGGGATTGCCTCCGACAGTCTGAGCAGCAGGTTGCCCATTGGATGATCCAGCTGCAGAATTCACCATTCTTGAAGATCTCAGGCGCCCCTACCTGGCGCGCCAACTGTCGACTGTTGGAGTCGGCAGATCCCCTAACACTATGAAAAGTGTTTGAAGGAGTTTGTGGTTCGGTCTGGGCGCGCGGAGATCTAAGAAAGTGAAATGCGATTTGGACACGAGTGACACGGTGTTTTACGTGGTTCGGGCCGCCTGAGCGTAATACCCTACTCCACGGGTGTGTGTTTGTTGTATTAACTTGTGAGCTTTTTTTCCCTGTGTATCGTCGGTTTGTCCTTTTATAGTACAAGGATCAACCGTTACAAGTCAGCCTGGCCCGACATGTGGCCCTGGCGGTTATTAGTATTGATACACGAGATTAATTGTTGTTAATAACCCTGTAACGGCTCCGACAGTGCCGTTACAGGTATTAAGGCTGTCCGATTAATTATCATTAACGTGGAATTAATGGTAATTAATCGGATCTTGAAGTCTGCGGCTGTCCTTTGGAGATCCGGAGCCGTTACAACGTCTCCCGGGGGCTTTAAGCATCTAGCTCTGTCGTGTGGACACGTGGCAGCTCCGGAGCTTGCTTGGGAGAAGCGGGAAGCTCCGGGGTGACCTGGCACGTGTCATGTCCGGAGCTTCTCTCAGTCGGGGGCTACCTCCGGAGGTGCCGTTTCAGTACTTGGCCCGGAGCTTCACCCTTGCGGGTAATAGCTCTGGGCTGACAGTACACGTGGCAACCTAGAGGTTAACCGTGTTGGAGAAGCGGGTCCGGTCACGTCTGGCGAGTGGGCCCCCGAGGGTCTTCAATTTGAGTTGATGTCCTTCCTTGAGATCTTTGTAACCTCAGGGGGTGTATGGTTTTTAGGGTACCGACAACATCAAATGATGTAATGTGACAGCATATTTCAAAAGATATCCACAACACTCAAGGAAGCCATTACTACTAGTTTTATCTAATTCAAAAGGGAACCATTCCTTAAAGAAACAAAAAATAAATTTGTAGCATACTAAAAAGATAAGGAAGCAACTAACCTGAACGCAAAACGCATTGTCTCTGTTCCATCTGAGTTTTGCTTTACATTTGGTCTGACATGTATTTCTACCCAGCCGTTTTTGGTTGGAGCAAACCGCACCATGCTTAGCAAAAAGTCAGACAAAACCTGTTGGATTCTATATTGGTCACCGTATGCTGAGGCTTCCTTGATTTCATCAGGGATATCTCGAATAAGTTGCAAGTCCCTCTCTCTCAACAATAGCATAACTTGGCTGACCACAGCATTCATAACGCTTCCAAGAGAAAACTCATCTTTCTCGAGCACCAAAGAGCTGTTAAATGAACATAAACGAAATCATCAAGCTTTCAGCAAATTTATTGTGGAAATATGTGGAAGCCAATTCAGAATAGCATTTGGATTAAGTGTGTTTTTGGAGTTTGCAAACTGACAATAAACTTTTATTAATGCATGCCTTAGTTACTTTCTAGGGACTAAGGTAAAAGGAATGCACGCTCATCATCTGAGTAAGATAAAAGGTTAAGAAGTCGATGAATAACAACAAACAACAACAACAACCAAGCATTTGTCCCAAGCAAGTTGGGGTCAACTAGAAATGAAACCCAACAATTTTTGAATGAACTCCAAATTTTCTTACAAGAAAATGTAGTGCAAGTGTGCAACACATCCAAATTAACTTATAACAACTAGAGGTAAATGTATTTTCATACAAAATTCAATGATATAATACTTGAAGTACAGAGGATTGAAATACTGGAAGTAGTAGGCATGCTAATGCTGTAAGCAGAAAACCCAAGTAATGACAACTCTGTCCTTTTTTTATGTCATTGGTTAGTCAAATTTGAGCTAACCAAAAACATAAAAAAAGAATGGAATGAGTACTTCTCTTTTAAGGAAGAAAAAAAAGAACTTGAGCTTCCATTAGAAATTTTGATACAGTAGTTACTTTTATTTAAGGTGTTAGTTCATGCTATCCAGAAAGCCAAAGACACCGGTTTTGCCAGATTCATCTAGCAACTGAATAGATTATCAGTTTCTGGCTTGACTAGCAGCCAACCATCACCATAAGATAAAATCAGACCCAGCTGCATCCATGCCCATACCTAAAATCAACTAGAAAAAAATATACCAAGCATTGTTCAGTAAGCTAGCAGTTTTCTCCCCCAAAAATTGGAAGCAGTTTTGGTCAAAACATTGTCTTTTAAATATAATATTCAGACTAGCTCCAACCGGATAGGCGGATATATTGGGGTTTCATCAACGCCGATGCACACTTCAACGTGCAACAACATCTAGAGCTCAAATATTTTCAGATATTGCCCAGGCAGAGGTGCTGTCAATAGATGCCATGGATGATAAGATACTAAATGTTTTGCAAAAAAAAAAAAAATGATGACTAAAGGGTGCAAGAGGACTGCAGTGTCTGATACTCTGATTATTGATGAGCGTCTCTGATCCATTATCTTATGTACTTCTACAAGCAAAATTAGGGCCAGCTAAAATTTAAATTATGCCTAACCTTGGGATAAGATCAAACAGCATAATATATCATACGGATATTTAAGTGGACATTTTAATCATCAAGAGATAAAAAAATGGTGAAGTTAGAACACTGACCCATCCTCAATACTTTGTATACTGGCATCTTTTATAATTTTGGACATCTGCTTCTCACAAGCTGAGCTAGTTTCAAGGAATTGCCTCTGGTCATCATTTAAATCAGTCGTCTGCAACAAAGAGTTGGTAAATCGAATGCCACTAAGAGGATTTTTTATCTCCTGGGAAATGTATGCCAGTTCTTTCATCCTTGCATAACACTTCTTTTCTTGTTGCCTCTGAATCTCAAAGGCTTGCTGTAGTTCAGGGCTCGCGATCTGTAAGAAACAAAAGGCCCCGATGGTTGTACCATCCATTTTTCTCCTCGTATTAGCAGTCAATAAGGCCTGCACATATTTTCCATTCTTGTTGAAAAATGAAAAAGGGAACTTTTCAGAATCCTGACCTCCTATAGCATTGTGAAGGACAATCATGAACTTTGTTAATGCATCAGGGCCCTTGAGTCGACAACAACTTCCAAATACCTCTCCAATAAGAAGCTTACCAGTAACTTCACCTCTTGACCATCCTGTAAGTTTTTCCATTGCTGTATTCCATTCTAAGCAACAAGTATTCTCATCTGAAGCAAATATTGGGGGTATTAGAGTATTTGGATTGTGTACAATAGCCTTATAGTCCCCTTGTATGTTCACAAATTTATCCGTGACCACCTTTTGCCCTGTGACATCTTGTCCAACAAAACAAACACCAACAATATTTTTTATGTAATCCCTACTGGAGCAAGCATTGACAATAACAAATATTGGTCCCTTTGATTCCTCTGACCCAAATGTCTTCAGTTTTATCTCTACATTTTTGTCTTCCTCACCTGTATGAGCAACAGGTTCATAAATTATCACTCACCAATCGTACTGCATCCATCAATGCCCATAACCTGACTCACGTATTGAATAAGTAATTTCAAAACGTATAAGCAGTAAAAAAAGGACAGACCCGGTGCTGGAAGCTCCCACGCGAGGTGGGGCCTGGGGAAAACGTATAAGCAGTATCGAAAGAAAAGTATCCTCCAGTGAGCAGCTACTGCCATCTTTTACACATGTTTGATATACTTAATGTTTCTCTTTTGTATATCCAACTATTCATGCGGTTCGAGAAAATTTGAGTACTCTTATCTATTAATTCTAAGATAGTTAAGTAAAAATCAGATGAGAAGATTCAATAAGAATCTAATTGTTCCTTATTTCTGTCTATACCAAGTTAAACATGCACCAAAGTTTGTATGCCTAACACCTGCATATCATCAAGGAATATTATACCAAATAGTCTGTCTAATATATATGTATACTTCATGTTCATAAACTTCATTGTGTTATATACCTCCAGCATTAAGACATACAGCCAGGAGTAGATAAATGTTTCATGGACGGACTGGTAATTGATTCATATATAACATAATATCAAAGAGAACAGCAACCACATGAGCAAAACAGAAGATATATACCTATTAAAGCCCGCGAGAGTAGCTTGCCAACTATTTCCTCGGACTCCTTGAAGATAAGATCATCAACCAGTGATTTCCCCATTGCCTCTTCAACTGAGAGGCCTGTCAACTCGGCAATCTTTGCATTCCACCCATTTATACATCCATCAATATCAACAGCAAATATGGGTACCGTTGCTGTCTCGATTAACCGAACCATCTCCCTTGCTACTGAGCTAAGCTCATTTATTCCCTGCAATTCTAGCTCCCCAAGCTGAACTTGGCCATCAACAATGGCCTTTGAGTTACTAGTACCCTCTGCGACATCCCTAAAGGAATCACGCAGTATGAGCTGCAAGGAGTGTATTGCATCCATTTCTGCATTCTCCCACGGTAAGCTTCTGCTTTTAACCACTTCAAGAAATGCCTTGAATGATGACCGTGGGTGCATCCGCTGGCCATCGTCCTTGTCCTCAGGGTGGTGCTTCGCACCACCCCATTTGATCTCCTTAGCAGTGTGTGACCGGAACCAAAACAAGTAATCGCTTGGCGTGATATAAGCTACTGCCATTCCACACACAGCATCCCCTAATGCAGCAGCACCATGGTAGCCTGCATCAGCCAGGCTATCTGTGCTGAGCCCCGTCGAGTCCCCATGGCACATTGTCAACCACTCAATGATATCCTTGATCTGAGACTCGGCGGGTGTGACACCCAGCGGATAGTACTTCCCATGATAATACAATGCAGCCCCATCACACTTCACCAGATCCATGATACTGGGGCTCTGCGTGACAATGCCAGTTGGTGAATCCCGCAGTAGCATGTCACATAGTAGAGTCTGTGTTCGAAGGATGTGCTTCTCGGACAGCTGGTGTGCGAGCTGCAACTCCATGTTGAGCTGCAACCCAAAGGCCTGCATGAGGAACTCACAAGCATACCTCAACGGGAAAGGGATAAACCGTGGCGATGTGTGGTGGCACACCACCAAACCCCACAACTTCATAGCTGAGGAGATGCCACTTCTTGATGTTTGCTCATCATCACCACCACTACTAATTATCACTGCCATAACGAGTGATGCAATCGACCCCATGTTCGCCATGTACTGAGCATGGCACCCATGCAGTGCGCGTAGAGTAGAGCCAACCAAGCACAGTGGCTGCGATAGACCAGGGTCCTGAATGACCCTCACTGGTGTGGCATTGCAATCGGCAATCATCCGCACTCTGTTCTGCCGGAACAGGAAGCGCGAGGCCTGTGGGATATCCGTGGCAGGATAATGTAAGCCAAGGTACGGTTCCAGGTCACTGCGCCGGCTCTCGGCAACAACTTCCCCATGCTCGTCTTCATGGAACCTGTACACCATGACTCGGTCGTAACCCGTGAGCTCGCGGACGTGCTCGACCACGGTGTCGCAGAGGAGCTTGACGTCCCCGCCGGGTAGTGCATGGAGGCGGGAAATGGCGCGGACCGCGAGCTTTTGGGACTGGACAGCCCCAGCGACAGAGAGCGCGGGATCCTCGGTTCGGGCGGGCTCGAGGTCGATGACGACACCGATATCGATCCGGTGTAGGATGGCGTAGAAGGGCTTGGAGGACACCCTGGTGTGGATCCATAGCGGGTTGAGGAGCGAGATCTCGCGCGCGGCGAAGGCTCGCTCGAGTAGGACTGCGGACGAAGGGGCGAAGAGGAGGCGCGCGTCGACGCCGAGCGAGACGGGCGGAGGCGCCGCGGAGGAGTCGAGCGAGGGGACGGAGTGGTGCGGCGACAGGTCGAGCAAGTCGGCGGCGTTCTCGGAGAAGGCGAGGAGGCGGAAGGACGAGTCGTCGGCGACGGCGAGCGTGCATCCGAAGGGCTGGATGTGGCCGCCGCGCTGGATGAGGGAGAGGTAGGCGGCGATCTGCTGCTCCGAGGATGGGGTGGGCGGCGCGCGCAGCGACTGGGAGTAGTCGAAGCTGCGGCCCGACGCGCCCGACTGCTCAAACACCGTGTGGAGGCGCGCGTCCAGGGTGTACTGCGCCACGGCCTTGGAGATGGACTCCGTGGCCGCGGCGCCCCCGCCGCCTCCGGCTCCCCCGCCTGCGCGGGACGTGCTCCCGCCCGACGATTGCGAGTGGTGCGCGTGCCGCGGCGCCCCGGGCCGCGCGGAGGACGGGGAGCGCGTAGGCGTGGCGCGGCTGCCCGACGCCATGGCGATGCGGTAAAAAATGAGCTGGGGCGCTGCTGGATTAGGCGGCCGCGTCCTCTTGTGCCGTTGTGCGCTCGTCTCGTCGGCTGTCTCGCCCACTCGCCTGACCTGGGGTTCGTCCGATAGCTTCGCCACTCCGGGCTGCCGCGCACATTAAGTCACGAGGACACAAAAAAAAGGTTAGGGAATGGGCGGCAGGTACAGTGGAGGAGGGATATTACGCGCAAGGCGATGGGTCGATGACGACGGCATGGCTGGGATAGGGATGGGTCGAGAGGGCCAGGGGATCGAGGGACAGGGTGTGGATTGTCTTCGCGTCCGTGTTGTGCTGGGGACGACGACGAGCTAAAGGTGAAGTGGCAGTGGGTACTTGCGATTTCCTTTTCCTTTTTTCTTTTGTGGATTTTTTGTGTGCTTTTGCTAAAGCAAATAAAACGATTGTTTTTTAGGAGCTTAGAAAAATCCTAATTTTGCATAAAAAGTATTCATAAGTTGTGGAATAACAACTCAAACAATGATGCAGAAATCATCTCATACATTAAATATTAGCCTTATTGTCTGCGTGTACTATTCTACCTAGTCTTATATTTCTTTTTTTTATTACGAACCCCTCTCTTGCTCTGCTTGTTTGTTTTGAACACGTATCCTTTCACTTGCAATGAGAAGATTTAAGTGGGTAAAATCACCGTAGTTGAAATCTTTATGAACTTTAATTTCCTTTTTAGTTGGCTACCGAAGCTAGAATGAAAACAAATACGTTGAACTACATAAAAAAACACACTTTTCGCTAGTCTAAATTGCATCGTTACTCTAAACTACGCACGCGTTTGCCCGTGATGATGCATATTTGGTTTTTTTCAGAATTGACCAGTGCATGCTTCAGTTGTTACCACATCTTGATACTCAATATCTGTCAAAATGTGGAATGACAGATTTTATATGAAAAGATAAAGAATGTCACAGTGGTTGCAAAGAGCAGTCCCACCGTTACATAAAACTTAGCGAGAAATTGAGTACTCCCTCTATTCTAGGAAATTTATCGTTTTGTAGTTTGTTTTTGAACTACAAAGCGATAAACTTTTGTAATAGAAAGAATACTCGAGCACTGTATTTTGCAAAAAAAGTGAGTATCTAGCATATGGAGGGTAAGGTGGGGCAAAGTTCGAGTATTGCACCATTACTTCTTCAAAGAACAATATAATTATATGGGATGCCCGTTTTCAATTATATGTCATGCCAAAATTGCAGTTTCTAAAACCTCCCATGTTTTGAATATATGACATTTAGGACATCTAATTTAGTTCAGATAGAACTAAATATTTATTCTGAACGTCATATATTTCAATATGGAGGGAGTAATAGCTAGCTAAGGTCTACGACACAAAATAAAAACATGTCTAATTATGTGTTTTGTCTTAAGCACAACATGAATGAATGGCTATGAAATGATTTCTTCCTAAGAGGGGACATGATGACATCTGGAACATTGTGATGTAGATAATGCCTCAAGTGATGATAATTATTTAACGACGTTGTCGCATGATGTAAGTCGAAGATAGTTCAATTAATTAGGTTTTTTTGTTCAAATGAATCCAACAATTTGGATTTCAAACTCAAAATATATGTTGTATTTACAAATAATCATTATTTTAATAGTAGATGGTGTCACCGTGACAACAAGGTGTCCGTGACGACTTCATGAATCTCAATATCAATTCGATCTCTTGGATGTGCTCGTACAAAAGGGTGTGCATGCGTATGTTCATTGAGGTGAGCCATACCTGTATATAAATGCTGGTCACACAATGCATTGGTGTGCTTTTGCATATAGGAAAGGATAGTTATATTAACGACATATATTTACTATTTCTATAAGGACATTTCAACGCAACCTCAACCATTTACAAAATTTTGGTCACTGCCAAACAAAAAGAAGTTTATCGGTGCACGGTGCACTCTTAGTAAAATCGAGTTTTCTTGCTTTTGCATCATTAACCGACCCCAACCCATGTTTTCATCACCTTTGGTTCTGCCGCATCTTGCAGGTGGTGCTTCCTTGCTTTTGCTAAAAAAAATTTCGAAACGCATGCTTTTGCTAATTGACATTGCTGTCAGCCTGGTTATCTGAACAAAAGGCACGTCGAACTCAAATTGGTAACTACAGCCGTGACATCCACCAATGGTGACAAAACGAACACCGGAACACGCTAACTGCACATCGTAGCCGTTGAACTCCATATTTCCGTGTTGAAAAGTGAAAATGGCCCCAACTGACAGCGCTCTGTGCCTTCGCCTTCACGAACCACACGTGACATTTGAATAATTGGATTCACATATCCTCTGCCCCCATCGATTCGGAAACTTGTCGTGGCACACCATGCCATTGTCTGTGTCATCCACTGGATCAGAGACGCAGAACTAGCTGTCGCTGTACCTCACATGGAAAACACTGTATCTTTGTTTCTTTAGCTAATCTCACTGCTGCCGTTGCCCCCGGATCTGCGTACGCCTGGTTGACGAAACCGTTACAAATCCAGCCGGATACGTTTCGCAACTGGATAACCATTGCGTATTCGTTGGCGAAGTACGGGAGGCGCTCGGATTCTTTGTGCTTTGGGGAAAGCGAGGCCGAACCGGGCTAGGGGGCAGGGGCAAGGACGAAAGCTGCCGGCGGCGACGCGCGCGCGGTCGGCCTCGAGGCCGAAGCGGCAACTACCACCGCACCTCACCCGTGCCGATGACGTGACGGCTCCCGGGTCCAGCCTATATTTTTTTTACCCCACGTGCGACAGCGCTGACGGGCCAATCCCGCGCCGCGGCGCATGTGGCGCGCCTTTCCCTGTCGGCGCCCCCTGGGCCCTGGCTGGCCGTACGTGTCGGGCGTGGCGCTGCCGGCTCGCTCTTTGCGACGAGAATAGAATATACGGCGGGGCTGGAGGGCTGGAGCCGCGGCGCCTGCCGGCCCCTTTCAGCCGGACCGGCGTCCAATCGTGCGTCGCGTGACCACGCTCCCGGTCGTGGTCCCGGTCGCTGGCTGCGGGATGCCGCGGAGAGATCTGCCCGCCCACGCTCCTCCGCACAACATTGCCCGCCAATCCGAGAGACCGAGACCGAGATGCCTCCTGGCTTTTGCGGAAAAGTCTTATTATTATAGTAACAAATATTATTGGCGAAAAAGATTGAAGCTGCGTGTCGCGAGGTCAGGGGCCCGTATCACCGTATGGACCTTGCATCATTGCTGCTCCGGGATGTTACATATCGTGTTATTTAATACTTTCTTTTATCTCTAAATATTTGTTATAATTTAGTTCGAAAATAAATTAAACTGTGAAAAAAATTGGGGACAGAGGGAATACTACATTAAGATTATGTTAGGCACTGGCTAATATTTTTTTACCGGGAAGCAGCCTGCATAGTAAAGAAAATCATTCATCCACTGTTAATTTTGAGAAAAAACTATATTTTCGCTCAGGTTGAAGAATCAAAACGTTTTTTTTAGTTTGCTGTGTCAAGAAGCACTGACGCAACCGGCCTTTAGAGTCTCAAGCTGAAAAATTGGATTGAACCAACGTGCTATCCTGCTAGGTTGGTTGGTTGTCAATAAAGCTCCACAATCATAACAATGCTTCAGATGGATTCGTTTTAAACTTGATTCAAACTCCACTCGAATGTATAAGAATTGGTTTGATCCTGTGTGTAAGCTCGTAAGTCTAAGGAGCTCGAGTAAGCTCGTTTGTTGTTGTCATCCACAAGTCACAACCAAGTGACAAATATAATATATGTAGTCATTCTGCTTCTGCACTAAATGATTAACTAATCTATTCAATTATATTTAAAAAAATATCTTCGATTACGCTCCTACTATAGCGCTATCAGCAAATGGTGTGTAGTTGTTGGCAACATAAATCTGGGCTCTTAGGCATTTAAACAGGTAAATCTAAGCTTGAATAATATCATGACATGCAACCTCATTTATGCAAAAAGTCCATGAAATTCTCAAGTAGTACTCCATTAAATAGTCTTGCACATTAATCTAGACTTTGGTACGTGCCCACCATGGTGAAAATGTGTAATTGTAATGAGATTGTATATATTGGCCATGCCTAGAATGCAATCTGTGTTACGGTGCAATTGTACAATCGATCATCCTTATTCACTGGATCTATGTTGCATTTTTTACTTAACTCCATCAGTGCATCAAATGAAGGGTGTTAAGTAAAAAATACAACAACCGTAGGATAGATATCCAATGGATAGTAATGACTGATTGCATGATTGAATCATAATTCAGATTGCATTTTTGTAGTTGCCTGAATATTTTGATAAAACACTAGGTACAAAATAGTCACTTATCATTTTTTTTTTGCAAAACTAGTTACTCATCAAGTAGACATCACTTAATAACTTGTTTTTTTACTCTTTTGCATCGAGTGTCAGTATTGTCCTATACTCCAGTATAACAATTTGTCTGCCTTATTTAGGTTTCTATACTGCAACTGACGTAAATTATGATCTACACTTTCATCTTCTGCGTTTAATGGGGAAGTCAAACAGCCAGATCTCTCGTGCAGTCGTGCTATAGGTCAGCGCCAACCATGTTCCTAGATCAACCTCCCATTTCACCATGACGCCAAGAACCAAGGGGTAATCCCGTAACTCTTACCTGTGACAGGGCCGAAGCAAAAATTCCAAGAGCCCAACGAAGCTGGCGAGGGACGCCTCCTTGTTCTTCATGTCGTCACCGCCAAGTGGGCCTTCCTGACGAACCGCTTGCCGTCCCGACCATGCAAAGAGCCAGCTGCTCTGCTCCAGCGCAACGCCTCGATCCACGCCCCCCTCCCCCGTGATGAGGTTTGTCGCCCTTTTGGCGGCCGCCGTGGCCCTATTCGCTGCCGCCGCCGCACATGAGCACCACGGTGACGCTCCCACATGCAGATGGAGGAGGACGAGTGCTCGCGGAGTTCCGCTCTGGGGAGATCACTTTGGACGGACACAGCGACGACTGGGACGGAGTGGAGGCCTCGGAGTTCGCGCTGCTGCCGGCACTGGACCCGGACGATGACAAAGTGTACTCGACGACAAGGTCTGTTGGAATTTGGTCCTTTGGAGCAGCCTATTTATGAGTTCATTTATTTGGGTCAACTCTCCTAGTGGAAAGTCAAGATGGTGTGAAGAGATGTCTGAAGATTTTAGTCTCACATTGTCCACATAGATAGGTGTTCCCCAATATATATATAGTGACCCTTGTATATGTTGTCAACATGAGAACAATGAGGGATGAAGACTGCTGTTATGGACACAAAGATACACGCACGCACGCGCGCCCGTTTCGCGATTTTACGCATGATTATCGCATGACTTGTGACTTGCAACGTTGCGCATTCGCGCCGTGACGAGTTGTGTTATACTAAGCAGTTATTATTTTCTGTCACTCATATAAAAGGAAATATTTATCACACCTAGACTGTCACGTCAATATAAGGAGTAACTAGAGGCGTAACTGCAGGCGCACATTATCAGTGCGCAATGCCTCATAACTGCTCTCATTAGTTGCACATTGAGGGATTTCAGGGGGCGATTTCATAAAATTATGGCAGATCGAATCTAAGACTATTGGAGACTCGGGCACACAAATTCGCCTCTCTCGCTAACTGCTCTGCGCTACCGTGTTTTTGCCTTGCCGTCCCTTTTGTATGTCGTGCAATGGATTGAGGGAGAGCGGTGTCTTCGAACCGACGCCGGTGATCAGAAGACTTGCACGGGTGCCGACGATCAGGTTTCTGAGAAGTGCGTTCGCACGACCGTTCGCTGCACTTCTGTCTTCCTCAACAGTTTTATCGTCTACTTCATAGCAGGACGATCTGTAAGTGAATTTTTTGAACTATGGCTAGTTCGATTTATTTGATGAACGACTTATTCACATTTGTTTCATCCTTGTTTGTGTAATACTAGCACTGTTTATTTTGACTGCTAGTAGATCTGTTCTAGTCGTTTTGACGTTTCGGATCATCAAATTAATTGCATGTCATATGGTTTTTCCAACAATCCAAAAACCTGGTATAATTAACATGGCTAGACTTACTAATGCGCTGAAACCTGAGCGATTTGCCGGGGTGAAAATTTTAAGAGATGGCAGACACGAATCAAGTTCTGGCTTATGTCGATGAAGATTTGGTGAGTGATTTCCCGAGTTCATCCTCCCACTGAGGAGCAGAACCGTGACTTTGATCTGGACAATTCCACTTGTCTTGGCTGCCTGTTGTCACTCCTATCAGATCAGCTATGTGACATTTACATGAATCACACTTCGGCTAAGGAATTGTGGGAGGCCCTAGACCGCAAATATGCGGAGTCAGATGCTGGACGTGAACTCTATATTAATGACTAGTACCACAAATATAAGATAGTTGATGACCGATCTCTTGTCTCATGAGATCTAGCTTCTGGTGGGGAACTTGCGCATTTTGATACGGTCTTGTCTGACAAGTTCGTGGTTGGTGTAATTATTTACAAACTACCTCCATCTTGAAGAAGTTTTTTCCACGAGTCTTGAACACAAGAAAGAGGTTATGACTGTTGAGAGTCTGATCTCAACTCTTGATGTTGAGGAAAATGCAAGATCCAAGGATGTGCCTCGTTCTGTTCCGTAGGAAGGAACTCCCTCTAATGCCAATGTGGTTGAAGGTAAATCTGGTGGTGGCAATAAGAACTGGAAATGAAAGGCCAAACAAAATACTATCTTTAAGAAGAAGAAGAATAAAGAAGACCTGACTTGCTTTGTGTGCGGCGAGCTTGGCCACATAGCCAGGAAATGCCGCAATAGAAAAGACAATAAAGGTGGTGGTCAGAAATATGTGAATGTCACTATTAACGAGGTTGGAGTAACGTTTGGATCAGGGTATGTTCCAGAATTTTTTCTAGCATGTCAATCCACCGATAGGTGGTTAGACACGGGAGCTAATGTGCATGTTTGTTCTAACTACAATTTATTTTCTTCTTATCAGGCTACTGACTATTGCTCCATCTTGATGGGCAATAGGTCTAGGACTGTTGTACATGGAATTGGAAGAGTCGATCTGAAGTTGACCTTCGGAAAGACTCTCTTTGAAGAATGTGCATCATGTTCCTGGAATAAATAGGAACTTGATTAGTGGTTCTCTATTGTGTCGTGATGGCTATAAGCTAGTGTTTGAGTCGAACAAATTTATTGTTTCAAAGTTTAGTTTATTTATCGGAAAAGGCTATGATAGCGGAGGCTTGTTTTGTCTTTCAGTTGCTGAAGATTGTAATAATCTTGTGAACTCAGTTGCTTGTTCTAGTTTTAAATGTAATGGATGAGAGACTACTGTTTGGCACTGTCGAGGTGTCTAACTGACACCTCCCCCAGACCTGCTCGGAAGCAGTCCGCGGAGGTTCGATGTATTTTCGGGGGGCTAATCCTAGTAAAATGGAACGTAGTGGATGATGAACGCAAGAGATTTACGTGGTTCGGTCCGCCGGAGTGTAACACCCTACTCCACAGTGGTTTGTATGTGTTGTATTGCTCAAGCGTGTGTCGAGTGTCCCTGTCCTTTTTTCCTCGAGCCGGTCGCCCGCCCGTTCCTTTTATAGTCCAAGGCCCGGGCAATTACAAGGTGGGCCCCGGGGCCCGATAGGTGGTCCCGGGAGGAACCAAATCCTATCTAAGATCTGGGTGTAAATGCTATCTCCTAACAATGGCTTCAATGTGCCATCTGACCATGCCCTGCGGTAGGGCTATACATAGCCTCTCATGATGGTTGGATACATCTCGTTTGTTTTGTCGCGGCCGCCCATTCGTCCGCCGTACGTAGCAATTCGACACCGGCCAGTTATAACAAGACTGGACACTGGTCCCTTGACTTAAGAGTGCGCACCTCTGCTTACCTAGGGAAGGTGCGCGTACTTACTGCTTGGACATATTGAGCACGTCTTCCTTTACTGCTGCCTCCTTCCGCCCCCAGTAGCCGTTAACCAAGTGGATGTGCTGGGGCCCGCTTCCATAGGAAGGCCTAGGCATAGCGCTGCTAGGCACGTGGTAGCTCCAGTCCTACCCTCAGCAGGGAGGTCGAGCCCGGAGCTGCAGGACACGTGGTTGCGCTGGACCTCCCCTCGGCAGAGAGGCAGGTCCTGAAAGTGCATCCAGGCATCCCCGTTGGTTTTGGATGATTGATGATGACAATTAAGAGGCTAATGAGCTTAGTTGATCTTAAGCACAGGTACAAGGATTGAAATGAGATGAAAACCCTCAAAAAGGAAAAGGAGAAAACAGACGTCAAAGACTCAAGTGTAGAAATTAGGGTTTCTATGGTATTGAGGTCATATGAGCCGTATCATGTGAGAGGGTGGTTGTATCATGTGCATTGAGATCAAACCAAGGGGCTCAAAGTGGTGGTTTAGAGAAAAACCTAAGTGAGAAGCCCAAAATGAGAAAAACCCTAGGAGGCCGGACTAGTCTCGGCCTCAAGGTCGGACTAGTCCGGCCATGGCATACAAGTTCGTTTTGAGATGGACCAAACGTCTCTGGAGTGAACCTAAGTGAATTTGGAGCTAAGTCCGAGAAGTCCGGACTTGTCCATTTTTTGGACGGACCAATGCTCTCTGGAGAAGTTCAGACTTGTCCGTTTGGGTACGAACTTGTACATTTGAGACTTAGTGTGACAGACCTGAATTTGAAAATTTGGCGGGTAGCGTGACGATCATTGCTCAGTGTGGCAGTTGTCGGGAACTGACCAGGAGTCAGTGGTCCCATAGGGCCGGACTAGTCTGTGGTCTGAGGCTGGACTAGTCTGCCCCTTTGCTGATGTAAGCAAAAGGGGCTCGGGACCCCTATAAAAGGGGACCCCGGGGCTCATTTGAACAAGTCTTGAACCCTAGCGCCGCCACAAGCATCCTAGAGCCTTCCAAAGCCTTCTACTTGTCCTACTAACCCTCTAAGAGCAAATCTTGAAGAGATTAGGGTTTGGGGAGGAGAGTAAAGAAAGATCATCGCGCTTTGGCTCCCGGTTTGATCTCTTGCACATTGTGTTGTGTTGTGTGGCTTGTCTGAGTTGAGCTTCGTGTGCTCCTCGTTGTATTAATTTGTGGGAGCCTCAAGTTGTGAGCAGCCCCATCAAACTTGGTGATTACCATTGATATAGTGGAAACCAAGCCGGCCATCGTGGTGGCTTGGTGAGAGAAGGGTCAAGTGAGACCCGATCCTTGTGTGGACTTCTCAACGTGGAGGTAGGCTTCTTCGTGGAGCTGAACCACGGGATAAATCTCGTTTCACTTGTCTTTCGCTTTTTCGTGATCACTAGTATTGCTATTAGGGTTCACTTTGCTCTTATTGCATTACACTTTGATCATTATTGTAAACTTGCAATCTAAGTGTTTAAACTTCACAATCTGAGCTTCACAAGTTTACTACACATTGCTCATATCTTTGGTGAACTTTAATTCCGCAAATAACTTGTAGAAATCAAGTTTTAGGGTTTCCACCTTGTGCTGAGCGGACTAGTCTGGCCCTGTGCAGACTAGTCCGACCACAAAAATTCAATCTTGTTTGATTAAGTGATTTCAGGTATTATTGCCCTATTCACCCCCCTCTAGGCGACTTTTAATTGGTATCAGAGTAGGCTTCTCCCCAAGAGTCTAACAACTCGGAGAAGTAATGGCTGGAAGGGGTGACAACGAAGTTCTGGTGGTCGTCGATGACACCAAGACGAAGAACGTCGATGTTCTTCAAGATGATCCGAATGAAGACGAAGTACTTCAGATGCTCAAAGCACGACTTTGTAGAAGCTCAACGTGCCCAAGAAGAAGATCAAGCAAATTGCTACGGTCAACATCGACAATGGGAGTAGTTCACAAGACTACTCCCGGTATCCTACAATTATGAGCAACTTACCGCGAGCAACCATTATTTGTCTATACCCATTGGCAAACCTCCTCAATTTGACGGATATAATTATTCTATGTGGAAGAATAATATGAAGATGCACCTCATTTCCTTAAACCCTAGTTTGTGGCAAATTGTGATGACAGGTGTTCATCTTCCAAAGAATGAGGAAGACATCACTCCGGAGCAAGCCGTTCTTCTACATCGCAATGCTCAAGCCGTTGGAGTGATTACCTCCTCATTGACTCGTGAGGAGTTCAACCGCATTGAAGGGTTGGAGGTTGCCAAGGAGATTTGGGATACCCTCAAGACGGCGCACGAAGGCAACCACGTCATTAGGGAGGCCAAGATTGAGATGATCGAAGGAGAGCTTGGGAGATTCACCATCATGGAGGGTGAATCTCCCCAAGATATGTATGACCGCCTCAAGACTCTCATCAACAAGATTTGGTCATATGGAAGCACCCGATGGACCAACCACGAGGTGGTAAAGAGGATGATTCGAGCATTCATGCCTCAAAACGTCACTCTTTGCTCACTAATTCGTGAAAGTCCGGGCTTCCACAAGATGACTCCTAAAGAAGTGCTAGGGAGAATCATCAACCATGAGATGATGGAGCAAGAAGCGATGTTCTACAATGATCTACAAAAGCTTTCCTCCTCGAGGAAAAGGGATGTTGAATTCAAAGCAACATCCTCAAGATCACAAGGAAAGGATGAGAGTGATGAAGAGAGTCCCGACACCGATGAGGAAGAAGCTCTATTCATCAACAACTTTAAGAGGATGTTTAGAAGGAGGAGGGGGAGCTACCAAAATGAAAGGAGAAGCAAAGACAAGCCCAAGATAAGATCAAAAAGGGATTGCTACAATTGCGGAGTATATGGTCACTTCATTGTGGATTGTCCACATAAAGAAAATAAGAAGAAGAAGGAGGACAAGTCCAAAGAAAAGAAGTACCTCAAGAAGAAGAAGAAATCCGGACATGCCCACCTATGAAAGGAGTGTGATTCAAATGAGGAATCCTCCTCTGATGAAGATGAGAAGGTAGCAACTATTGCTATGAAGAAGACTACAACAGAGAACAAGCTCTTCCCAAACTTGGAGACTTCAAGGCCAACTTGTCTCATGGCCAAGGAGGGAAGAAAGAAGGTTAAATCTAAATCCTCTTCTTCAATTTCTTCTCATGATGATTTTGATAGTAGTAGTGAAAATGAACACATGCTTAAAGACATGAGTAAAAGCACTTTGAAAAGATTAAGATTGCTAAAGGAGGAAATATCTGAGAAGGAAGAACTCATCAACCGTCAAGAGGACATGCTCATCCAACAAAAGGAGAGATGTCAAGAGGTTGAGGAGCTCTTGGAGCTTGAGAGGGAAAGAATCAAGGCACTTGAGTGTGGACTCGCTTTGAGCAAGAAAACTTGCTCAAACCTTGAGAACACTACAATTGTGCTCAAGGATGAACTTGTTAGTTTGACACAAGCTAACAAGATCCTTGAGACGCAAGCGAAGTCTCTCAAGGTCAATGCACCTTCTTCCTCTACAAGCTCACCTTCCACAAACATTAAATCCGAAGCATCTCAACCTTGTAAATGCTCAAACCTAATCATAAAGCTTAAAGATGAGCTAAAGTTGGCACAAACCAATTAAGCACCCAAGCGTGGCATCTTTGACAAGGAGAAGGTGGCATATGCACGTAGTGCATATACCAACACAAGACATCCCCTTGTCAAGGATGGTCTTGGTTATTCTAGGGGGATGAGGCAAAACGCCAAAACTCCCTAGAATGGCAAAGACTTGATTGTTTTTGTCAAAGGAGGCTCATACAACAACAAAGGAAAGGACATTACTACTTCTCCCAAAATGCCTAAGAAAGAACCTCATCCATTGTTCCATGATTTTGATGCTTCATATGTTTTATTGAGGAATAAGTTTGGAAAAGCATATGCTAGGTATGTTGGGCCACACCGCAAGAGTCCCAAACCTTGTGTGTGGGTGCCCAAGTGCCTCTTGACTAACATCAAAGGACCCAACACCACTTGGGTACCTAAAGCCAAGGCTTAAATCTTTCTTGTAGGCATACTCCTCCGGTGGAACCAAGTGGGTTCTTGATAGTGGATGCACAAATCATATGACCGGAGAGAGGAAGATGTTTGTGGAGTATGAGCTAAATGAGGATCCAAGTGAAGGAATCTATTTTGGGGACAATAGCCAAGGAAAAATCCTTGACACCGGTAAAATTGCTATATCCCCTAATCATACTCTTTCAAATATTTTACATGTTGATTCACTTGATTATAACCTCTTGTCCATATCACAACTATGTGACAAAGGTTATAATTGTTTATTCACTAATGAGGGTGTGACCGTCACAAGGAGAAGAATGGCTCAATTGCCTTTAAGGGTGTACTCAAGGGAAAGCTCTATCTTGTGGATTTTTCCGCGGATAAAGCCCAACTTGATACATGCTTAATTGCAAAAACTAACATGGGATGACTTTGGCATAGAAGGCTAGCCCATGTTGCGATGAGGAATTTGCAAAAACTCCTTAAGGGTGAGCACATCCGTGGTTTAAAGAATGTTGTGTTTGAAAAGGATAGGCCATGTAGCGCATGCCAAGCCGAAAAGCAAGTTGGAGCACCACATCCATCCAAGAACATTATGACAACATCAGGACCATTGGAGCTTCTACATATGGATCTCTTCGGTCCAATCGCCTACATTAGTATTGGTGGTAACAAATATGATCTTGTTATTGTTGATGACTTTTCACGTTTCACTTGGGTATTCTTTTTGCATGACAAGAGCGAGACTCAAGGTGTTCTCAAGAGATACTTGAAGAGAGCTCAAAATGAGTTCTCCTTGAGTATCAAGACCATAAGGAGTGACAATGGCACCAAATTCAAGAATACTCAAGTTGAAGAATTTTTGGATAAAGAAGGCATCAAGCATGAGTTCTCGGCCCCCCTACTCCCCTAAAAAAAATGGGGTGGCCGAGAGGAAGAATAGGACTCTAATTGAGATGTCAAGAACCATGCTTTATGAGTACGAGACGTTGGACCAGTTTTGGGCGGAAGCGGTCAATACCGCTTGCCCTGCCATAAGCCGGTTGTATCTTCACCGCATACTTAAGGAGACGTCATATGAACTCCTAACCGATAACAAGCCCAACATATCTTACTTTCATGTTTTTGGGAGTAAATGCTACATTCTTAACAAGAAGCCTAGGACTTCGAAGTTTGCTTCTAAGTCTGATGAGGGTTTCTTGCTTGGTTATTGTCGAGGTGTCTAAACTGACACCTCCCCCGGACCTACTCGGGAGTAGTCCGCGAAGGTTCGATGTATATTCGAGGGGCTAGTCCTAGCAAGATCTAACCTAGAGAATGGTGAACACGAGGGATTTACATGGTTCGGGCCGCCTGAGCTTAATACCCTACTCCACGGTGGTTTGTGTGTTGTATTGCTTGAGTCTGAGAGAGCTTGTCTGAATCCGTGGCCGCTCGGTCCTTTTATAGTCCAAGGTCGAGCGGCTTACAAGCGGGGCCCAGGCCCGACAAGTGGCTCCGAGAGTCCCAAATCCGTCCTAATATTATGGAGTAAATGCTATCCCCTGACAATAGCTTCAATGTGCTGCCTGGCCATACCCTGACACTGGGCTACATATAGCCCCTCATCATGGTCGATGCGTCTTGTATGTCTTGTCGTGTCTTCTCATTGGTCCGCCGTACATAGTAGTTCGGCTCTGACCAGTCATGACAAGACCGGCCACTGACCTCTTGACTTATGAGAGCACGCTCCCGCTTACCTAGGGAATGTGTGTGTCCTACTCCCTTAGACGCACTGAGCACGTCATCCTTTATTGCCTCTACCGCGGGATGGCACGGGTTCGGCGTTGCCTGGCACGTGGCAGCTCTGGTCTTCCCATTAGCGAGGAGGTCAGGTCGGGAGGTCGGACCCAAAGTTGTCGCGGGGGGGGGGGGGGGGGGGGGACAGGTCCGGGGCTGCTGACCTGGAGAACTCGCCGACCCTTCCCTTGGCAAGAGGGTGGGCCCAGCGCTGCAGGACACGTGTGGCACCGGATCTCCTTCTGAGGGAGGGTGACACACCTGACGCCACAGGCCACATGGTATCGTTGGGCCCTCCCTTGATGGGGATGTGTGGCTTTACCGCTTGCTGTGTGGCACCCCGGGCCCATGTCATGCCTCACCTATGCTGGGTGGTGGGGCCCAACGTGCTTTCTTTCCTGTACCCAGGGGTACCCAGTTCGCCAGTCACTGACAGTGGACCCCGGGCCCATCTCGGGGAGGAACTTCCTTGGTAAGGGGGTTACACCCGAGGTGAGACCATTTTGAATCTTCGTGCCGCGGTCTTAAGGACTTTCCTTCAATGCGGCAGACAAAATCTTTGTCTGCAAATATCGCGCCATCAACTGGCGCCGGTTCTCGATACGAAATTCGTTTCGGTTCCGCGCGCCCATTAAGTCACCGCTCTTGAGCTTTGAACTCTTACCTACGGAAACAGCTACCTCGAGGTGGTTACTCGGCGTTCCCGCCGCTTCAGGCTCTTGACCCACCAATCATAGCGTGGGTAGCCCCAGTATCTTGGTGCCTGTGGTTTCCTCCCAAACGTCGCGGATCTATACTTAAGAAGGAGACTAGCAAATGTCACATACTCTTCACGCGTCCACTTGCACCCACGCTTAAGTCCTTACTGCCTTCTCGCATCCTTCAACTTTGAGATCTAGTTCTCCGCACATCCAACCTTTCCCTCTTCCATCTTGTTGCCATGGAGTTGGGTCTCCCCGCCAGCAAGATCAAGACCGAGAAGGGGCTGAAGAAGGTGTGATCCTACATGGGATGGTCCCATGAGTCCTTCAACGGCAAGATCCGCATTGGCGAACTTCCTTTCGAGAAGAAGAACGCCGACGACATGGTCTTCTTCCAAGGATACGCCATGGTCAGCCTGCTCCCCCCTTCTCGTACTTCCTAATGACATTGCTGGAGTTCTACGACATCCAACTACACTTCCTCAGGCCCCACTCTGTTCTGCTGGTTGCTATCTTCGTCCACTTCTGCGAGATGTGGGTGGGGGTACGACCCAATTTAGAACTCTTCCGGAATGTCTTCACCCTGCAGACCACCGGGAAGGTGAACGAGTTGATTGGGATGTACTACTTTGTGAAGTGGAAGCGGTCCCCTTTCAAATATTTGGACACCTTTTCCTCTGGCAAATGGGATGATTGGAAGAAGGAGTGGGTGATCATCACTGTGGACGGGCACGAGAGGCTAGAGCTGCCAGAGAGCCTCCCGAATGTGGACATGGACCTCTGGAACGAGGTCTCGGAGTTGCCGCCGGCGTACAAGTCCGTTGTGGCAAGGATCGAAGGCTGCATAGATGGTGGAGTGATGCCCCAGATGGTTTTCGGGAACTTCCTGGGGAACAGGTGGGCGCCACTGAAGTTCAGGGAACGGATGGCGTGGACATTCATGCCGCGAGATGTTGACGCCCAAGTGAAGTATGAAGCACTGAAGGAGCTGCTGAAAAATTTCCAGAGCAAGCCCAATATCTCGCTTGAGTCCCTAGCGCCTCCAGCGTCCTTCCCACCCCTGAACCTGGCTCCTATATTCTGCCGGGAGATCCGGAAGTTGATGCCAAGGTTGGATGACATCGGAGTCGTGACGAGGCAGGCTCCTCCAGCATCCGCCGCTCCTGGGACCTCTGGGGGATCAGCCCCAGCTCCCCCAGGACAGGGAGATGAAGTCGCCAGCTCCGGCAAGGGCGACGCTCCGGTGGAGCCCTCCAACCGCAAGAGGAAACAGGTGCGGGGTGACGTAAGCCACGTCGGTACTTCCAGGGGGCCACCTCACCCAGCTCCGCGACCTCCGGCGAGTGCCGGTTCTGGGGGGCCACCTACCTCCACGGCGCCAAGTACGAGACCGAGCTCTGGAGGTCCCCCTCAAAGAAGGGTTGCTCTGGCCAGGGAGGCTCTAGCTCCGGCTCCGGTCCAAGCTCCTGAGAGGCCTGATGCTCTGGCCACATCGGGTCCTTTAGGCTCTGGCTCTGGCCCTACCAAGAAGTGGCTCTATCTCCGCAGTACTTGGGGCTTCCCAAGGTAAGCAATCACGATTCTTTCTTTGATTCCTCTTTAGGTCAAGGTCACCCTTTAAACGTTTCTATCTTGGTTGTGTAGCGCTTCCAAGAAAGGTGAGATGACCGCCACACCTCCAGCGACACGGGAGGTTGAGCAGGTAGGCGCTTCAGCTTCAACTCCTGCTCCTGCTTAGACAAATGCGAAGGCTCCGACCAGCACGAGGGTGGCTCCAACCCCAAGTGCAACTGCGCCTGAACCGAGGGCTCCAGCTGTTGACGTGGGGGTAGTTGGGGCTCCGGTGCCAGAGCCAGTGGCCCCCGAGGCCCTGATGGAGGCGTCAAGCGTCGTCCCAGCTCAGGAGTCAGCGGAAGCTCTTCCCATGGTGCCAGGGGCCATCGAGGGATTGACTCCTGCACCATCTTCCAAGGAGATTCCGGTGCCCCAGCCGGATCAGGAGTCGGTGGGAGCTCCACCCCTGGTGCTGGGGGCCCCCGAGGGATCAGCTCCCGCGCCATCTTCTGAGGTGATTCCGGTGCCCCAGACGGACGTAGCTGAAGAGCCGGCCCTCATGCCAGACGTGGAAGAGGCTCCGATTGGCGAGCCAGGAGTGGTCGGAGAGCTGGCCCCCACGCCAGCTAATGCGGAGGTTGGGGTGGCCGACCCGGCGGTCGTCGAAGTACCCTCTCCCGCTCCGATGGTGGTTGAAGCCCCAGTGCCTCAGTCAGCAGCGTCCAGTGCGCCCGCACCCGGGCCTCAAGCCATGGTGGCTCCGGGCACACGTCCCGCTTCTCTGGTGTTGGAGGCTAAGCCGGGAGCGCCAGGGGCTGGACGAGGAGCGCCTGAGGTTGCACCGGAGGGTCCGACGGAGACCACGGGCGTCTTGAGCCCGCAAGTGCCACCGCCTTCGGGGGGTAGCCCCCTGAGTGATGGCAAACGTCTTGGTGGTGTCGAGAGAAGGAGTGCTCCTATCCGGCCTGGCGCCCATTCCCTTAGAACTGGCCATCGACAATGCTTGCTCCAGCTTGCAGCAGGTTGTCGTGTCCTTCGAGCACAACCTCAAGGCTCTGGAGGAGGAGCGTAGAAGGATTTGCAACATGAAGAATGGGCCAAGGGTGAGCAAACCCGGCTGGTCGAGCAAGGTGAGCTTCTCAACGCGAGAGAGGCTACTCTCAAGGCTCTCGACGAGAAGGCGTAGAAGATCTACAAAGAAGTTGTAGAATGCCATCGAGCTGCAGACCAACGCCAAGGTGGTTTAACTTCCTCACACGAGACCCTCCAGAAGCGCTACGAGGAGCTCGACTTGGAAGAGTCCACCCTCACTGAGAAGCTGGAGTACCTGAGTCAGAGAGAGGAGGAGCTCTCCCGGAAGTTATCGGCGGGTGAGCAGAGCTTGGCTAACCGCCGCGAGCAGTTTGAAGCGTGGTGTAAGCTCGAGGCGGACAGGCTCTGGAAACGGGGGCAAAGCCTCAACAAGCGGGAGACCGACGTCTCTGCCAGGGAGAATACTGTCCAGGGCCGGGAAGAAGACTTGGCGGAGCATCGAAACCGTATCTTTGTCAAGGAGTCGGAGCTCACTGACCGCGAGCGGCAGCTAGCCAAGAGCATCCAACAGCACGACAAGGAGGCCGAGCGCCTCACAAAGGAGGGTGTGGAACTGGCGGCCACCAGGAGGGATTTGGAAGAGTTGCAGGGCTAAAGTGCGGCTGAGTCCCAGCGAGTGTGGGACTTCCTGGGGCGGGCGGACGGAGTACTGGCACAGTTTGGCTTCAGCCCTGTACGTTCGGCCCACCCGATGCTGGAGCTACATGATGCGCTGGCGGTTCTTGGCTCCGTTGGCAGCAAGTTCGAGGCAGTGGTCGAAGTTGTTGCGGATCATCTGGAGACGGAGGGGAGGTCCTTGACCAAGACTGTCGAAGAATACGTGCTAACGTGCTACCGGAGCCGGGACCCCCACTTCCCCCTGAGTCCAGCAGTCGAAGGGTCAATCGAGGCAGAGATGGACACTGTTTGGGAGAGTGTTCAGTATGTTGCCGAAGCCGTTGCCTTAGCTATCCGTAGGACTTAGGCCTTTCTTTCCTTGCTCCCCCCTGTATGCCTCCAATTTTGTAAGATAATCTTTTAATGAATGGAGTCCTCTTAATCTTCGGTTCTTGATATTTTTGTGTCCCGTTCCCTAGTACATGTACGCAATTCTGATTGTGTACATGTACTAGAAGGAGCCAACACTTAATTCGGGAACATCGGCCCCCTGGGGTTGTCGGAGCTCAGGAGCTCCAGCAACACTTGTGGTCTCCCTAGGAGACGCCACCACCGGGCCCCCTGGGGTTGTCGGACCTTAGGAGCTCCGGTAATATCCATGGTCTTCTCAGGGGACGTCACCATTGCCCCCCTGGGATTGTCGGAGCTTAGGAGCTCTGACAACGCCCATGACCTTCGTAGGAGACGCCACACACCGCCTGGCCCCCTGGGGTTGTCAGAGCTTCAGGAGCTCCGACAACACCCATGATCTCGGTAGGACGTCGACGTTGTGTCTCATGCAGTTGCTGGGGCACAGAAGCTCCGGCATCGCCCATTGTTGATGTAGAGGGTGCCGACGATGGGCCCCCGAGCCTTCTTTAGGCAGAGGGTCCGTTCGCCACCAGAATCACGGGCAGGGCTTTGTTTAGTGTTGTACCTTAGGAACCTGCGCACATGATAGACAAAAGGTAATTCCGCTCTCCAATCAATCTTTTACCTACGCTCTGTTAGTGTCGCTTGTCTTACGATTCGTTGCCATTTTGGGGGGCTTGGAGCAAGTACCCAAAGTGATCCGCCGGCAAACGGACAGCAACACTCCCACTATTGTAGAGATGAAGGGAAGATTGGCCGCACCCACACTAGGTGAAGAGCTAATGGCAAATGTGTGACATCGTTCATAAGAACTAAAGATAATTTCAAATGAACAAGGCATTTCAGGGTAGGGCAAACAACTTTTTCATTATAATGCTCATAGGAGAGAACAGACTTTACAGGAGGAACGACCCGGCCTAGGCGACAAGGAGCTGAGCGTACCATCTCTAGGCACCGGACCGTGCCGAGCAAGGCAAATAGTCGGAGCTCATTTCCCCGGCCTTAGTTAACCCAAGTGCTTTCTCTAGACACTATGCCGATTTTATAACAAGAAAAATAGAATGCCCTTCCACTGGTTATGGGTATAACTTATGGAGGTGTTCGATATCCCATGGGTTGGGTACCGGTTGCCCATCCTCCGTAGCTAGGTGAACACACCCTGGGAAACAAACCTCTGTAACCCGGAAGGGACCCTCCCACTTGGGGGAGAGTTTGTTTGTCCCTTCACGGGAAAGCAGACGTCGCAGGACCAGGTCGTTCACCTTGAGCTCCCTACTGCGCACGATCCGCTGATGGTAGCGTCAGAGCGCTTGCCTGTACCGTGCGTTTTAGAGGGCAGCTCGTACGCGTCCCTCATCGACGAGGTCCATATCTTCACGCAGGAATTGGTCCTGCGCGACTTCGTCGTACATCCAGACACGGGGTGAGCCCATGGTGATCTCTGGGGGAAGGACGACCTCCGTCCCTTACACCAGGAAGTAGGGAGTTTCTCCCGTAGCCCGGCTTGTTGATGTCCGGCTAGCCCACAACGCATATGGCAGCTCATCCACCCAGTTTGCACCATGCTTCTCGAGGCTTGAGTATGTACGAGTCTGGAGGCCCTTGAGAATCTCGGCGTTCGCCCTCTCTACCTGCCCATTGCTCTCAGGATGGGCGACAGAGGCATACCAAACTTGGATCCCAAAGTCCTCGCAGTATTCTTGGAACGTCGCACTCATAAATTGGGTCCCGTTATCAGTGATGATTCTATTCGGTACCCCAAACCTACAGATGATCGACTTGATGAACTTCACTACAGACTGCTTGTTAATGGTGATGACTGGGGTGGCTTCTGCCATTTGGTGAACTTATCTACAGTGACGTAGAGGTGTCGGAACCCTCCGATGGCTCTTGGGAAAGGTCCCAGGATGTCCAGTCCCCACACGTCGAATGGCCACGAGGGAGGGATCATCTGCAGCGCTTGAGCTGGTGTGTGGATTTGCTTGACATGGAACTAGCACGCCTTGCATCTCTTAACCATGTCAGCGGCATCCTGGAGTGCTATGGGCTAGTAGAAGCCGTGCCGAAAGGCTTTACTGACCAGCGTGTGGGCCAATGTGTGGTTCCCGCACTCACCTCCATGGATTTCTACGAGCAAGTCATAGCCCTCCTCCCTGGTAATGCAGCGCAGTAGGATGCCGTTGGCGCCATGCCGGTAGAGATCCCCTCTACCAGCGTGTATCTTTTAGCCATTCACACAATCCGTTCTGCCAGGGCATGTTCTTCGGGAAGGTAGTTGTCTTTCAAGTAGTCCCGGACCTCCGAGATCCATGCATCGGGACCTCTTTGAGTGTCTGGTTCTTGGGCGCCCAACTGCTTGGAGCTGCTGGAGGAGCATAGGAACCTTGCCGGGCACCATGGCTGCAGAACCGTCGAGGTTGTTAGCTTCGAGGTGCTAACTTCACCCCCTTCACCCGGTTCGGCAGCTCGAGCGGTTGGTCGCGATAACGTCCTTGCAAAGACTCCTTCGGGCACTGGTGCCTCTGTGGAGGCCTTTGTTGACAGGTCGTCTATGACTGAGTTGTCAGCTCAGGGTACATGGCACAGATCCAGGACCTCGAAATCTTTCTCCAGCTTCCTGATGTGCAGCAGGTATGCTGCCAGCTGGGGGTCGTTGCAGCTGCACTCCCCTTTGACCTGCTTCACAACTAGCTGGGAATCACCTTTGGTAAGGAGCTAGCGGACGTTGAGGGTTAGTGCTGTCTTCAGCCCGTAGATGAGGGCCTCATACTCTGCCATGTTGTTGGTGGCCTTGAAGCCAAGATGCACCATATACTTGAATTGCTCCTCCATCGGAGCTATGAGCACCACTCCGGCCCCGGCCCCCTGTTTCCGGGCGGAACCATCGAAGTAAAGCATCCACAGGCTTTTAGTGAATATCAGTGCCTCGGACTCTGTGTCTATGCTGAGTGGGCTTTCGGGGTTGCCAGGCGATGGAGTCCACTCGGCCAGAAAATCTGCCAGGGCTTGAATTTTGACCGCATGCCGAGGAAGGACCTCGATCTCGAACTCCGCTAGCTCAGTTGCCCACTTGGCGATGTTGCCGGTAGCATTAGGACTGTGGAGGATCGTTCTCAGTGGAAAGGAGGTGATCACTGAGACCTTATGACCCTGAAAGTAGTGTCGTAGCTTCCTCGATGCTATCAACACAGCGTACAACAACTTATGTATCTCCTGATACCTTGTCTTTGCCTCATGGAGGACTTCTTTGATGTAGTAGACCGGCCTTTGAGTGGTCCGGACTCTGCCCGAGAGGTTCGGTGCTCCCTGTGTTGGATCCAGTTTCTGGGGTTCTTGGCTCCCGGGACCCGCATCATACTCTGGGGGCTGGGGGCTAACAATTTCTTGGCTCCCAGAGCCCTCTTGAGATAGGCCCATGGCTTGGTCTGGGACCGGGGGCTCGATGCTTGTGCTACAGACCCCTTCTGGTCCATGCTGCTGATGTGGTTTCGATCGCTATGCGACCAGGACCATACTAACCACTTCGATTGTTGCAGTAACATATAACAGCAGGGGCTCTTCGGGCTTCAGCGCCACCATAACCGGCAGGGACGTCAGGTGCCTCTTGAGCTCCTGAAACGCTGCTTCCGCTTCTTCTAACCAGGCAAAGGGACCTGTCTTTCGCAGAATCTTAAAGAAGCGAAGTGCCCGTTCTGCCAATCTCGAGATAAAGCGGGTAAGGGCCACTAGGCAACCTGCGAGCTTCTGTACATCCTTGATACGTGATCTTCTTTGGATTGGCTTCGATCCCCCGGTGAGAAACCAAGAATCCCAGTAGCTTCCCAGAAGCGACCCCGAAGATACACTTTTTGGGGTTCAACATCTTGTGCGTAAGGCGCAACCTACTGAAGACTTGCACTAAGTTGTCCAGGAAGGACGCACGGTCTTTGATTTTGATCACAATGTCATCGACATACACCTCTACCAGGTCTCTAATGAGGTCCCCAAATGTTTTATGCATCGCATGTACAAAGGTAGGGAGAGCATTCTTAAGACCATAAGGCATGGAGACATAACAATACAGGCCATCTACTGTTACAAAAGCGGTATGTTTTTCATCATCTCTAGACATAGGTATTTGGTGGAAACCGGAATACGCGTCTAGGAAACATAGCAGATCACAACCTGACGTAGAGTCTACAATTTGATCTATCCTGGGGGAGCGGGAATGGATCTTTTGGACATGCCTTATTTAGGTTGGTGTAGTCGATGCACATCCGAAGCTTCCCACCAGCCTTGGGGATGACAGCAAGGTTGGCCAACCACCGAGGGTGGTGGACCTCCCGGATGAAGTCTGCATCGAGCAACTTCTTGATCTCCTCTCGAATGAAGTTTTGGCGCTCAACGGACTGCTTTCGGGGCTTCTGTTGTACCGGGCGGGCATCAGGGTAGATCTTCAGATGGTGCTCAATCACCTCCCTGGGGATCCCAGGCATCTGCGATGGTTCCAGGCGAACACATCGACATTGTCCTAGAGGAAGGTGACGAGTGCGAATTCCTATTTGCTGTCCAGGTTTCCCACTATGCGGGTCGTCTGGGCAGCCTCGGAGTCGATCCTGACGACCTTCACTAGGACGTCGTCTTCGGTAGGCAGCACGCGCGGAGCATCGGTGGAGGTCCGTTGCGGCAGGCCTTGGCTTGGCTGGCCTTCCTTGCATCATCCAAGTTCGGGGTCCGCCCTGCAGCGAGTGCTTGGAGCTGCTCCAAGCCTGACACCGCCACGGTGCGATCCCCCCAGACCCTGAGGACTCTGGATGGCGTTGGCATCTTCAGGACCACGTAGCCATAGTGAGCTACAACCATGAACTGGTATAGCGTCGGCCTTCCAATGATGGCATTAAAGGGAAGCTCAACATCCGCCACGTCGAATAGGATATTCTCCGTGCGGTAGTTCTCCGGAGTACCAAAGGTGACCGAGAGGTGGATACTACCACTGGGCACAATCCGCCCTGGGCCCACGCCTGAGAACGGGCTCAAAGTCGTGAGTCGAGACATAGGTATCTGCAACTTCCAGAAAGCTGCAGTGGAGATGAGGTTGAGGCCGGCCCCGCCATTGATCAACACGTAATGGAGCTTCATGTTGGCGATAGTTGGGGCCACGAGCAGTGGGAGAACTCCAACTCCTGCCATGTTTTTCGGGCAATCTAAAGCGTCGAAGCTGATAGCCGTGTTCATCCACTTGCTGTGGGGAGCCGGGCTTGGCACCGGGGCCACTGCCGCCACAACACGTCGTAGGACTTTTACTGCGTTTTGAGACACAGGGTCCGAGGCTCCCCCGTAGGTGACGTACAGGAGCTTTCGCCGCTCCTGGTCACTGCTAGTGTCTGAGTCAGCACCCGCGAACACTACTTTCACTACTCTATGGCGCTCCTGATACCCCATGTCCTCATCCTTGTCTTCCACAAGGTCAATCTTCTGCTTACCCTCCCTCTAGCGGGAGGGCTTGCTCTCTTGACGTTGATGCTTCTGCCGCTGTTCGCGGAAATGATTCGCGAGCTTCTTGACTTCTTGGCACTCACTTGCACTGTGACCATTGGTCCGTTGCACTGGGCATCTGAAGTCAGCGTCATCTCTCTCAGGGTACGGGTGCGAGCGCTTATCCTGACGCGAGCTTCGGGCTCTGCCAGGTGCCGCAGCTACCACCATAGGAGCTCCGGGCCTCGGCTTACTCCTGCTGTGGCCCCCACTCTTCTTCTTCCTGCCCCCACCTCTGGTAGCTACCTATGCTTCAGACTGTGAGGGCTCCCCGCTTTCCAAGGAGGGTCGGGCATGCCAGTTGTGCCCCTCTGCAGCCTTGGCACATCTGTCTGCTAAGGCAAAAAGCTCGGAGACATCACGCACGTCACACGTGGCAAGCTTCTCGAGCATCTTCTTGTCCCTCACACCCTGACTAAACGCAACGATGACAAATGCATTCGAGATGTGGAGTATGGTGTTTCGTACCTCGAAGAGTCGCTGGATGAAGGCTTGCAGCGGTTCTCCCGATCGCTGTCTAACAACGTGGAGGTCGAGCTCCATGCCGGGGCACTCATAGGAACTTCCAAAGTTCGCCACGAACTGCCAGCACAGCTGCTCCCAGGAGGTGATGGATCCCTGAGGCAGGTTCATGAGCCATGACCGGGCTGGGCCGGCCATAATCATAGGGAATTAGTTGGACATGATGACCTCGTCGCCCCCAGCGGCCAGGATGTAGGTGGAGTAGATCTGCAGGAACTCGCTCGGGTTGATGCTTCCATCATACTTCTCCGGCTTGTGCGGCCGGAACTTGTGGGGCCACACCACCCATCGTAGGTGGGGGGCTAAGGCTGCGCACCCTCCACCCGTACTTGCGGGCGGCAAGTTTGGTGCTGCATGGCCGTAATGAGCTGGCTGCGCCGCGTATGCCGACTGTTGGGGTATTACGGTCGGCGCTTGGTGCGGCGGAGGCACACCATATGCCTGCGATGGGGGAGGCGCAACGTGCGCTTGGTGCGGAGGAGGCGTCATGTACGCCTGGTGCTGCGCGGGAGGTGCCGCGTACACCTGGCGTGGTGGGAGAGCATCGTGCACCTGGGCCCCAATGCTCGACAGGCTGTAGTCAGCTTCAAGGTTGCGGCACCGCTCCCGTTGTCATTCGATGATGACCCGACAGTCCCCGCTGGCTCTGCGGCAGCACTGCAACCTCGTCCGTAGGTCCGCTGACGAAAGCCTAGTTGAGCGGCTATTGGTGGTCTGCTGGTCAACAGTAGGTGTACGTGACAACGAAACAAATGTTGTTGCCGCTCGCCTTCCACTTTGCGAAGTCGCCTGGAGTGCAGCGACGACCAGGTGGTCGACATCGTTTACCCACTGATGGGTTGCCCCCTGAGGGGATCCTGTCATTGGTGCGTTGTGGAGCAACTCACGCGCAGCAAGAAGCGTACTCTCTGGGCTTGCCGCCGGTGGCACCATGACGCCTGTCACAGTAGGAGTCCGTCATGCCACATTGTGCTGGCCTGCAGCCAGTGGGGTGGCTGCTTGGCGACGCGGCGGCCCAGATCTTCCCGCCCTGGAGCGGGACCCATCTCTGGGGTGGGATGAGGCTTGGTCCTCACGTGCCACATGCTGACGAGATTGTGGCCTGGAGGAACTAGCGTTGGAATGGGTGTTCACCATACCGCTGTTGACAATTCTTGCAGGAGAGCCCCTACCTGGCGCGCAAAATGTCGAGGTGTCTAAACTGACACCTCCCCCAGACCTACTCGGGAGTAGTCCGCGGAGGTTCGATATATATTCGGGGGGCTAGTACTAGCAAGATCTAACCCAGAGAATGGTGAACACGAGGGATTTACGTGGTTTGGGCCGCCTGAGTGTAATACCCTACTCCACAGTGGTTTGTGTGTTATATTGCTTGAGTGTGAGAGAGCTTGTTTGAATCTGTGGCCGCTCGGTCCTTTTATAGTCCAAGGCCGAGCGGCTTACAAGCGGGGCCCAAAGCCCGACAGGTGGCCCTAGGAGTCCCAAATCCGTCCTAAGATTTGGGAGTAAATGTTATCCCCTGACAACGGCTTCAATGTGCTGCCTGACCATACCCTGACATTGGGCTACAAATAGCCCCTCATCATGGTCGGCGCGTCTTGTATGTCTTGTCGCAGCTTCTCATTGGTCCACTGTACATAGTAGTTCGGCTCTGATCAGTCATGACAAGACCGGCCACTGACCTCTTGACTTATGAGAGCACGCTCCCACTTACCAAGGGAACGTGTGCATCCTACTCCCTTAGACGCAATGAGCACATCTTCCTTTATTGCCTCTACCGCGGGATGGCACGGGTTCGGCGTTGCCTGGCACGTGGAAGCTCCGGTCTTCCCCTTAGCGGGGAGGTTAGGTCCGCGAGGTCGGACCTAGAGCTGCCGGGCACGCAGCTGCACCGGACCTTCTCCCCTGGGGGGGGGGATAGGTCCAGGGCTGCTGACCTGGAGAACTCGCTGGCCCTTCCCTTAGCAAGAGGGCGGGCCCAGCGCCGCGGGACATGTGTGGCACCGAATCTCCTTCTAAGGGAGGGTGACACACCCGATGCCATGGGCCACGTGGTATCGTTGGGCCCTCCCTTGATGGGGATGCGTGACTTTACCGCTTGCTGTGTGGCACCCTGGGTCCATGTCAGGCCTCACCTACACTGGGCGGTGGGGCCCAACATGCTTTCTTTCCTGTACCCAGGGGTACCTGGTTTGCTAGGCACCAACAGTTATTACTCAAACACTTACGCCTATCTTGTCTTTAACAAATCCTCCAGAATCTCTGAAGTAGCACGTGACATAGTGTTTGATGAGACTAATGGCTCCCAAGTGGAGCAAGTTGATCGTCATGTGCTAGATCAAGAAGAAGCTTCACAAGTGGTAATAGGAAGGATGACACATGGAGACATACGACCACAAGAACAACCTCAAGATGCAAGTGACCATCCTACACATCGAGCAAGCTCTTCCTCAAATAATCAAGATCAAGTTCCCCAAGATGCGCTCCAAGAAGATGAAAATGGAGGCATCAATCAAGGGGGAGACAATGAGGATAAGGAAGACCAAGATGATGAATCAAGACCTCAAGCGCCACACCCAAGAGTTCATCAAACCATCCAACGGGACCATCCCATTGACAACATACTTGGAGACATCTCCAAGGGGGTAATTACTAGATCTCGTGTTGCAAACTTTTGTGAACGTTACTCTTTTGTTTCTTCCTTGGAGCCCCACAAGGTTGAAGAAGCACTACGAGATCCGGATTGGGTGATGGTCATGCAAGAACAGCTCAACAACTTCGAGAGAAATCAAGTATGGGAGCTGGTGAAGAGGCCCAATGCGAATGTCGTAGGCACCAAATGGGTGTTCCGCAACAAAAAAGATGAGCACGGGGTGGTGATAAGGAACAAGGCACGACTTGTGGCCAAAGGGCATTCACAAGTCGAAGGTTTGGATTTTGAGGAAATATTTGCTCCCGTAGCTAGGCTTGAATCAATTCGTATATAGCTTGCCTTTGCTACTCACCATGATTTTAAGCTATATCAAATGGACGTCAAGAGCGCATTCCTTAATGGTCCAATCAAGGAAGAGGTGTATGTGGAGCAACCCCTCGGATTTGAAGATGAAGAATTCCCAAACCATGTGTACAAATTGCGTAAGGCTCTCTATGGACTCAAACAAGATCCTAGAGCTTGGTATAAGTGCCTTAGAGACTTTCTAACTCAAAATGGTTTCAAAATTGGGAAGGCAGACTGTACTCTATCCACTAAGCATTTCAATGATGATTTGCTTGTTTGCCAAATATATGTCAACAACTTATATTTGGTTCTACTAACAAAGCTTTTTGTGATGAGTTTTCCAAGATAATGACGGAAAGATTTGAGATGTCCATGATGGGGGAGTTGAAGTTCTTTCTATGTTTTAAAGTGAAGCAACTCAATATATAGGAGTTTTAGGTCTTAGGACCGGACTAGTCCGCTCCAGTGGACCAGACTAGTCCGATGGCTTAGGTTGTCTGGACCCAGTCCGGAGGCCGGACAAGTCTGGGTCCCTGACCGGACTAGTCCGTCCCTTGGGGACTTAACCTCCCCAGGGAGCCTTCGACCTCTCCACTTCCGTTCAAACACTCTCTCTCCAAAAACGCTCGAAAAACGTCTCCCAAACGGCGATTTTTGACTCCCTCCATAAAATCTTGATTCCAATCGGTGGATTGAAGCCCTAAGGTGCTTAGGAACCTTTCCCCAAGCATTGGAGGCCGATTCCTCCTCTACATTTCATCAAATCAAAGACTTGAAGAGGTATTCTTGACCTAACTCCAAAATCCTTGAAATTCAATTCTTTCGGGTCCATTGATCAAAACTTCTTCACAAATGTTGTTGTACACATCAATGTGATCATGTAGCTCCATTTTTGTGGTAGGATCCGTAGTTTTTGCAGAATTTCCCTAAGTTAGGGTTCTTACTGTGTGAACCGGACTAGTCCAGCCCCAGAGCGGACAAGTCCGACCTAGTGCGGACTAGTCCAGCCCCTGGGCGGACAAGCCCGGGTTAACCAGTGAAAACCCTAACCTAGGTCGATCTTGTGAATTCTACCGTTTTACCTTAGCTTACTTGACTCATACACATTCCTTTGCTTCCCTTGTCAGCAACCATGTCGGACAATGAATATGTTCCACCTTCCGACTCTGAGACCAAAGCAGAGAAGCAAGCTCTCTTTCGCCGGAAGCAAAGAGAGGATCAAGAGATGGCCGCTGCGTACTTTGCCTCTCAGAGGGCAAAGAAGATGCAGCGTGAGGAGCACAACTCTGCTGCTGCTGAGGCTGCCCTAAAAAGAAAGAGGCTTGTGACCTTGGGTGAGCAAGCCAAGTATCAGGGGGTGAGGACCTCCAAAGATAAAGGAAAAACCCCAGGTTATGCTGCACCCAAGAAGAGGGTGATTGTGGCCAAGAAGGATGCAAGCAAAGTCAAGAAGGGTGCCACTCAACCCATTGGCCCCCTTGAGGATGTCTTCTCCTGCACAGAACCCAAACCGTGCAACTGCCTTCGACGTCAACATCTTCAAGGGCAAGGGGGCTGAGAAGGCACACAAGCTGAAGAAGATCAATGTTTATCAGCGTGACAGGAGCATAGTGGATCCCCGATTCTGGTGTGACTTCCACTGTGACTATTACATGACGATCTATATGACCAAGCAGACCCCTGTCACAGACGCTCCATGGATAGATTGGGACTACATGGCCCAGAAAGATCATCAAGCCTTCAATGCTGTGATTGAGGCTGTCGAGAGGCATGGCCTGAAGAAGTTCATGGCCTTCCAGTACGACTGGAATGTGGAAGTCATAACTCAGTTCTACTCCACTCTCTACTTCGACACCGGTGGGGACAGGAGGATTACCTGGATGACCCATGGAGAGCAGTACTCCACCACCTATTGGGAGTTTGCTCAGTTGCTTGACTTGGAGGATCAACTGGACAATGAGATCATCATTTCAAATCTGAAGCCAGTTGATCGGGACACCTTGGAGTATATGTATCCAAGTCATGCAAAGTATGAGGTCGAACATATTAGAAACATCAAGCCATTCTATAGTGTGCTCAACCGGGTCCTCAGAAAGACCATTGCCCCCAAGGATGGAGATGTGGGGATAATACAAGGCAATTTGAGGCACTTAATGGTTCTCATTGATGGAGATGTCCGCTTCAATGTGGTGGACTATATCTTTGATGACATCTTCAATATCTCTCACACCCCCAACCGATCATGTGGATATGCTCCATACATCATGTACATGATCGAGAAGATCTCCGGTCTCACATTCAAGAAAGACATCATTCACCGTAGGCTTCGACCACAACTCCCTCCTCCGGAGTCGGCTGCTCCTAGGAGGAAGAATGCGGATCCTCCCGCTTCCTCCTCTCGCTTCATGCCATCTCCTCCACCACCTCCGCCTTCGACACAATGCGGGAGTGGCTTCTTTAAATGCTTCAAAGCTCTCTTCTCCTCATGCCGGAAGGCGGAAATTCGGCAACGTCGCATGGAGCATCGCAATGAGAAGTATCTCAAGGCGATGTGTGACAAGCTGGACATCCCAATGTACCCCGCTGAGGAGAGCGATGGTGAGCTCACTTCCTTTCCCGAGTTCACTACCGAGGAGCTTGCTCAGTTTGGAGAAGCTAGGACTTCCACCGCGGCCCCGACGGATGATGGTGAGGCACATCTTGCCCCGGAGGCCACATAGAGCGATAACGAGCGTCAAGGCGGTGATGACGACTCTGACTCCAATGATAAGTAGACCTAAGGTTCCTTTCCCCTCTTCTTTTCCTTTTTGGTGTCTTGATACCAAAGGGGGAGAGATTGCTTGGTGATAATTGGATGGGCACTTAGATCTAGTGGGACAGATATAGGGAGTGAGATGAAGGGGGAGATATAAGATAGATTATTTTGTGAGAGTGTTGATCTATGTTGGACTTATTATGTTTTAAAACTCATTTCAAGTTGTGTTGTAAGACTTAATCTATGTATTCATGTATTCATGTATCTTGCCTAAATTTGTGACGTGTTGCCTCATTTAAATGTCTATTTTGCATAATCATAGTCTTATCACACTTTATGAACACATCACTTAGGAACCCCACCATAACATGTATATGTATGAGAACTCTCTCAATCTCTCGTACTCGTGATGCATACAATGAGGGGGAGTCACTCATACAAAAGCATGTTATGAAAACAAATTATTATCTTTGTTGTTGAAGTCTTAATGTGTTGTCATCAATTCACCAAAAAGGGGGAGATTGAAAGTGCATCCAGGCATCCCCGTGGGTTTTGGATCATTGATGACGACAATTAAGAGGCTAACGAGCTTAGTTGATCTTAAGAACAGGTACAAGGATTGAAATGAGATGAAAACCCTTAAAAAGGAAAAGGAGAAAACGGGCGTCAAAGACTCAAGCGTAGAAATTAGGGTTTCTATGGTATTGAGGTCATATGAGTTGTATCATGTGAGAGGGTGGTTGTATCATGTGCATTGAGATCAAACCAAGGGGATCAAAGTGGTGGTTTAGAGAAAAACCTAAGTGAGAAGCCCAAAATGAGAAAAACCCTAGGAGGCCGGACTAGTTCGGGCCTCAAGGTTGGACTAGTTCGGCCATGGCACACAAGTCTGTTTTGAGACTAACCAAACGTCTCTGGAGTGAACCTGAGTGAATTTGGAGCTAAGTCTGAGAAGTCCGGACTTGTCCATTTTTGGATGGACCAAAGCTCTCTGGAGTAGTTCGGACTTGTCCGTTTGGGTACGGACTTGTCTGTTTGAGACTTAATGTGATAGACCAAGAAAAACCCTAGGGGCCGGACTAGTCCGCCCCTGTGGCCAGACTAGTCCATGCCAACCCAGAAAAGTCCATTTTGGAACAGACCAAGTGGTTCTGTTCCACTTCGGACTAGTCCATTGTTGACCGAACTAGTCCATTGTCTAGTGACCGTATGAATTTGGAAATTTGGCGGGTAGCGTGACGATCGTTGCTCAGTGTGGCAGTTGTCGAGAACTGGCCAGGGGTCAGTGGTCCCATAGGGCCAGACTAGTCCGGGGTCTGAGGCCGGACTAGCCCGCCCCTTTGCTGATGTAAGCAAAAGGGGCTCGGGACCCCTATAAAAAGGGGACCACCGAGCTCATTTGAACAAGTCTTGAACCCTAGCATCGCCACACGCATCCTAGAGCCTTCCAAAGCCTTCTACTCATCCTACTAACCCTCTAAGAGCAAATCTTGAAGAGATTAGGGTTTGGGGAGGAGAGTAAAGGAAGATCATCGCGCTTTGGCTCTCGATTTGATCTCTTGCACATTGTATTGTGTTGTGTGTCTTGTGTGAGTTGAGCTGTAACACCCTCATTTTCATGCATCATGCCCTACTTACATTCATATACATGTTTAACATTAACCCACATAAAGAGGAACGAGTTTAAAATTGATTTGGAAAAAACCGCACTTAAAATGCTGAAAAGTGCGGACTAGTCCGATTTTAGTGAGGACTAGTCTGACTTGTCTCTGACTAAAAACGGACTTGTCCATTTTTGATGCGGACTAGTCCGATTTTGCCTCTGGAAACTTTCGGACTTGTCCGATTTTGTGCATACTAGTCCGATATTCTAAGAATCCTTGAAAATTTGCTAAGTCCCTGGACTTGTCCAGACTAGTCCCGTATTCCATCGGACTTTTCCGATTGCCTCTCTGACTAAAGTCGGACTTGTCCGATTTTTGGCCAGACTTGTCCGATTTCTTTCTGACTAACTTCGGACTAGTCCGGTCCTTTTCAGACTTGCCCGATATTTCACGACTCCGAGTTGATCTTTTGTTATATAACTTGTTTCTTGGGTTTCATGTTAAGTGGGCCTAGGGATGTCGTGCCTAACTCTTTTAGAGCCCATGTGGGACTCTAAACCGGCCTCTACTCCTCTCAAACTCAAAATTGTGACGCCCGGTTCCAAAAAATGAACCAAGCTAACGCATATGTGTGCCCAGTATGTTCATCACACATACACGAGTGCATTCACAAAAGAGTATACAGAAAATTACCACAGAACAAGATTAATTAACCAAATTTTATTACACAAACCAGATTATCCTCGAATACAAGCTCTAATGAATATTTATGACAAGTTCAACTAATGCAACATAAATAAACTAAATAAGCAAACTAAACAGCTAGGCAACATAAGCGATAGGGTATAGCGCAGCTCCAATAACACCATAGGCAAAGTTGACGGTAGACACGGCCTAGAACTCTGCATTATCACCATTAAACTCCCAATCCTGACCTGCAACTGTTGGGTGGGGAGGATTGCAAGAGTGAGTACATGTCGTACTCAGCAAGTGTGGAAAGTATGACATGTGGTTGATTCAAATGACGACAATAATAATGGCAAAGTGCTGAAAAGTACATTAAAACATTTGAAAAGCAATATATTATATGTATGTGAAGTAAACCCATCATAATCATAAGTAATACCATAATACCAGTCCATAATTCACCATCCTCATCCATAATACCAGATTTCACCATTTGCCAATAACTATATTCAATACCAGAAATAAATCCATAACCATTACCAAACCATAACCATCCCAAATTCCAATTTACCTCTAATCATGGAAGTTGTCTAGGTGCTCATAATCGGGAGCACGACTATCATGATAGTTTTATTTAACCCTGCAGAGTTTGTACCACTTTACCCACGTGTTTGTGATTTCATCACCTTTCGATGACTAGAACCTCTATTATGCCGTCTCACACTTCCGTCGGTGTGTGGCCAAGAGATCACAAAATAGCCTTTACAAAGGGATTACTAGCCTATTTAGACCCCACTGAGGTTTCACTGGTGGCGATGTATCCAACTGAGCACATCTTCAACCAAGGGCCCCCTCTTGAGCCATTCAGATCCCAGGGTTGTCCCACCAATCATCAACAAACCCAAACCGACTACCCCTTCCCCGAGCATCCACAATGGTCCAAACAGAACTGGCAAAGCCTTAATTAATCAGCTACGCCGCACCCATACTTGGCCTCGTGGTGGCACTGTAATCCTGGCTTATTCTTGCATGAACCGATCCTTAGATATAAAGCAAGCAAACCACCAGAACATCCAACCCATCCACATACCAGACTTGCTTAGATCACCCGTTACCATACCGTATTGACCAGTTCACATTAACCAGAATATCATTAATGCATAATTAAGTTGAGTGGTATAGTTGTTTCCCATCCCAGTTGATTAAGCGAAGCAAAAGGTAAAAACCCTTCCCGACTCTCTACCATGTATTCCAGGCGACAAGGGTGGTTTAGCAAATCTAGTAAACTTCCTACCATAGGATTCCCATCAATTTGACACAAGCATGCAGTTTTGCAAACAAAATATTTATTTTAAAACAAGATCAATATGCTTCAAGGACACTTGCCTTGCTCTTGCTGTTGATTAGGATCAAAGCCTTCAAACTCTTGGTACTGTAGATCCTCCGTGGCACTCTCTAGCGCAAATCCGTCTAATCCACACAATAAACATACAAGACAAGAAACACAATCAAAGAGTGCACAAATATTACTCAATATGTCATGACATGCATGATTAATGCAAATGCAAGGTAGAACTTGTTACTAGATTGCTTTTAATGATCACTAACTAGTTCTAATAGCTTTTAACAAGTTTATACAGGTTTGGAGTTGATTAGATCAAATTTTTGAATTAATTCAACACAATTTAACCAGAAAGATTGGACTAGTCCACTGGGGACCGGACAAGTCCGCACTTTGCGAGATCAGCAGATTAGGGTTTTCTAGATCGACATGAATTCAGAGGTTAGGGGTTGAATTCACGTAAGAAAAATATAATAGAGGGTATACCAGGTGTTTAGGACTCCAATGAATCAAGAAACTTGGAGGTAGCACTTGGATCTTGATGATCTAGGGTTGGTGATGAACTTGGAGATGAATTGGTGGTGAAGGACGAAACTTGGTGGAGATCTTGACCCTCTTTCGTTTCCTCCTCTTCTTCTTCTTGCTTGGGATCTTCTCCTCCCTCCTTGATGGTGGCTCCCCACAAACTAGGGTTTGGGTGGGTGGACAAGTGGCAAATAGATGTTAGTCCAAGGGGTGGGGCTGTTTATATAGAGGTGGAGGCTAGGGTTAGATGGATTTCGAGTTTTGGGATGAGTAGAGGCCGGTTTAGAGTCCCACATGGGCTCTAAAAGAGTTAGGAACGACGTCCCTAGGCCCACTTAACGTGAAACCCAAGAAACAAGTCGTAAAACAAAAGGTCAATTCAGAGTCACGAAATATCGGACAAGTCTGGCCAAAAATCACACAAGTCCGACTTTTAACAGAGAGGAAATCAGACAAGTCCGCTGGAACACTGGACTAGTCCGGAAAAAGTCCAGGGACTTAGCAAATTTTCAAGGATTCTTAGAATATCGGACTAGTCCGCACAAAATATGACAAGTCCGAAAGTTTCCTGTGCCAAAAATCGGACTAGTTCGCAGCAAAAACGGACTAGTCCGTTTCTAGTCAAAGAGAAATCAGACTAGTCCTCAGCAAAATCAGACTAGTCTGCACTTTCCTGTGTTTTAAGTGCGGTTTTGTTCCAAATCAAATTTTAAACTCGTTCGTCTTGTTGTGGGTCAATGTTAAACATGTATATGAGTGTATGTAGGGCATGCTGCATGAAAATGAGGATGTTACAGAAATCCATCTAACCCTAGCCTCCACCTCTATATAAACAACCCCACCCCTTGGCTTGACATCTATTTGCCACTTTTCCACCCCACCCAAACCCTAGTTCGTGGAGAGCCACCATCAAGGAGGGAGAAGGAGATCCCGAGCAATAACAAGAAGAGGAGGAAACAAAAGAGGATCAAGATCTCCATCAAGTTTCGTTCTTCATCACCAATTCATCTCCAAGTTCATCCCCAACCCTAGATCATCAATATCCAAGTGTTACCTCCAAGTTTCTTGATTCATTGGAGTTCTAAACACCTGGTATACCTTCTATTCTCTTTTCCTTACGTGAATTCAACCCCTAATCTCCAAATTTACGTCGATCTAGAAAACCCTAGTTCGCTAGTTCTGCGAAGTGGGGACTAGTCCGGCCTTCTGCAGACTAGTCTGATTTTGCTGACTAAATTCTGTTGAATTAATTTTAAAATTAGATCTAATCACATCCAAACCTGTATAAACTTGTTAAAATCTATTATAACTAGTTAGTGATCATTAAAAGCAATCTATTAACAAGTTCTATCTTGCATTTGCATTAATCATACATGTCATGTCATATTGAGTAATATTTGTGCACTCTTTGATTATGTTTATTGTCTTGTATGTTGTGTGGATTAGACGGATTTGCGCTAGAGAGCGTCGCGGAGGATCTACAACACCAAGAGTTTGAAGGCTTTGACCCTACTCAACCGCAAGAGCAAGGCAAGTGTCCTTGAAGCATATTGATCCTGTTTCTAAAATAAATGTTTTGTTTGCAAAATCGCATGCTTGTGTCAATTTGATGGGAATCCTATGATAGGAAGTTGACTAGCTTTGTTTAACCACCCTTGTCACCTGGAATACCTGGTAGAGAGCCGGGAAGGGTTTTTACCTTTTGCATTACTTAATTAATTGGGATTGGAAATCACTATATTATTTAATTATGCATTAATGGTATATGGATTAACATGAACTGGTTAATATGATATGGTAATGGGTGATCTAAGCAAGCCTAATATGTGGATGGGTTGGATGTTATGGTGGTTGCTTGCTTTAGATCTAAGGAACGATTCATGCGAGAATAAGCCAGGACTATAGTGCCACCACGAGGCCAAGTATGGGTGCGGCGTAGCTGATTAATTAGGGTTTTGCCAGTGCTATTTGGACCATTAAGGATGCTCGGAGAAGGGGTAGTCGGATTGGATTTGTTGATGATTGGTGGTACTACCCTAGGATCCGAATGGCTCAAGAGGGGCCCTTGGTTGAAGATGTGCTCAGTTGGAGGCATTGCCACCGGTGAAGCCTCAGTGGGGTATAAATAGACTAGTAATCCCTTTGTAAAGGCTATTTTGTGATCTCTTGGACATACACCAAAGGAAGTGTAATTGGTATAAGGGAGGTTCTTTAGTCGCCGACGGGTGATGAAATCACAAACACGTGGGTAATGTGGTACAACCTCTGCAGAGTGTGTCTAAAACTATCATGATAGCCGTGCTCCCGATTATGAGCACCTGGACAACTTCCATGATTAGAGGGAACTTGGTATTGGGATGGTGTTTGAGATGGTTATGGTTTGGTAATGGTTATGGCTGGTTATGGATTAATTTCTGGTATTGAATATGATTATTAGCAAATGGTGAAATCTAGAATTATGGATGATGGTAGTGAATTCAGACTGGTATTATGATATTACGTATGATTAAGATGGGTTTACTTCACATACATATAATATATTGCTTTTCAAATGTTTTAATGTACTTTTTAGCACTCAGTCATTATTATTGTCGTCATTTGAATCAGCCACATGTCATACTTTCCACAGTTGCTGAGTACGACATGTACTCACTCTTGCAATCCCCCCTCAACAGTTGCAGGTAAGGATTGGGAGTTTATTGGCGATAATGCGGAGGTTTAGGTCGTGTCTGCCGTCAGCTTTGCCTGTGGTGTTATTGGAACTGCGCTATCCCTTTTGCTTAGTTTGCTTAATTAGAGTATTTTCGCTGCATTAGTTCAAACTTGTCATTAATATTCATTAGAGTTTGTATTCAAGAATATAATTAATTGTGTAATAAAAGTACTTATTTATTAACTTGTGTTGTGGTAATTATCTGTATATCGTTTGTGATACACTTGTATATGTGTGTTAAACATCCTGGGCACACATATGCGTTCACTTGGTTCTTTTTTCGGAACCAGTTGTCACAGATTGGTATCAGAGCCATAGGTTGACCATAGGACGCAGCCTAGATAGAATGGACACTTTAGAGCACATAGGAGCACTCAGGAATCAATGTGTTCTTGCTTGGTGTGCTGTTTGCTATATATTGTTTGCTTGTGTGCTTAATAGATGATTTTGGGATGCTTTAGCATTGCCATGTCCGCGTAGGCTGGTTAGTTGTCTAGTTTCATATCCCTTGATGCATATAGTTGGGGACATTTTCTAATTCTTACCTATTGCTTTTCTTCAGATGGTGAGGACTCGCAACCAAAGGGATGCTAATGATGAGGAGGAGAACCATGGAGCACCTCAGAACAACAATGGACAAGGACCTGCCCAAGGAGCTATTAATATTGAGCAGCTATTGGCTATGCAAAACCATCTCATGCAAACCATGAAACAAACTATGGGACAACTGCAGGCTGGCAATAACCACAATCAGCCCCGCATGCCTCCACCGCCACCCCCGCCTCCTCATAACCGGTTGGGAGAGTTTATGAGGACTAGGCCACCGACCTTTGCTCAAGCTGCCGACCCTATGGATGCCGATGATTGGCTCAAGTCCGTGGAGAAGAAACTTGCTATTGTCCAATGCAGTGACCGAGAAAAGGTCTTATTTGCTTCTCATCAACTAGTTGGAGCAGTTGCGGATTGGTGGGATTCATATTGCAATGCTCATGAGAATCAAGAGAGGATCACTTGGGCGAAATTCAAGGAGAACTTCCATTCTCATTATGTGCCCGAGGGAGTTATGATCTTGAAGAGACAAGAATTTGAGAACTTGAGGCAAGGAAGATCGAGTGTGGGTGAATATCTCAACAAATTCACTCAAGTCTCAAGATATGCGTGTGAGGATGTTAGTCGGGACAGCCGGAAGCAATATTTGTTCATGAGGGGATTGAACAATGAAATCCAAGTGCAACTACTCAACTGTGATTATGCCAACTTTCAGAAGCTTGTGGACAAAGCAATCGTGGTTGAGAACAAGATCCGTGAGATGGAGCAAGACAACAAGAGGAAGGCGCCATATTAAAGACAGCAACAAGGAAGTAATGTGTGCCCTCGCTTTGCGCCTCCTAATGCGCCATATTACAGCTCCTCTACTCCTATACAACGCCCTGGTTATGCACCGCGTCCAACTCAGTTTGTGCAGCAGTGCCCTATTATGCAAGCACCTAGGCCTCCAATGCCTTTTACACCTCGTGCTAATTTTCCTAGTGCAAATGTTTAAAACCAAGCTCGTCCCAATAATTCTGGTGGAGTTAAGAAGTGTTATACTTGTGGAGAAGCTGGACATTTTTCACATCAATGTCCTAAGTCAGGCCTTGGTCAAGGAAGCAATGCGTCGAGGCAAAACCCAAGACCCAATGGAGGACAACCACAAGGGAACTGCGGACAACAGAATTTTGCTCGTGGCAACGTGAACCATGTCTCTACGGAGGATGCTCAACAAGATGATTCCATAGTCATTGGTATGTTTCTCACCAACTCCAACCCCGCGACTATGTTATTTGATTTTGGGGCATCGCATTCATTCATTGCATCAAAATATGTTGCCAAGTATAGTTTGCCTATCTCTCATATGAAGTTTACTCTATTGGTTAAGTCTCCTGGAGGAGAGATGAGGACAAATATAGTATGTCTAAAAGTAAGCCTTAGAATAAGGGGGGTAGACTTCTCCGCCAACCTCATTGTTTTGGATTCTCAAGGATTGGACATTATACTTGGTATGGACTGGTTGAGGAAGCACAATGGAGTTATTGAGTGTTCCACGAAGATGGTGGAGTTGACTAATGAGGAAGGGATCACCTTAGAATTCGAAGCATCTCAAACCGCACCGAAGCAATTGGAGTTGAATCATATGGACGGTGCCACAATTGAGGAGATTCCGGTGGTGTGTGAATTTTTGGATGTTTTTCCGGACGAGTTGCCAGGTATGCCACCTGATCGAGATATTGAGTTTGTTATTGATTTAATACATGGAACGGAACCTATAGCTAAGAGGCCGTATAGGATGTCTCCTATGGAATTAGCGGAGCTCAAGAAGCAAATTCAAGAGCAACTAGAGAAAGGTTTTATTCGCCCTAGCTCTTCACCTTAGGGAGCGTCCGTTCTATTTGTGGACAAGAAGGATGGAACACAAAGAATGTGTGTGGATTACCGAGCTCTCAACGAGGTGACCATCAAGAACAAGTACAACTTGCCCCGTATAGAGGATTTGTTTGATCAGATGAAAGGTGCCTGTGTATTTTACAAGATTGATTTGAGGTCACGTTACTTTCAAATGAAGATTAGACCGTTAGACATACCCAAGACAGCTTTTAGGACACGGTATGGATCTTATGAGTACACTGTGATGTCTTTTGGATTGACAAATGCGCCTGCCTACTTTATGTACCTCATGAATAAAGTCTTCATGGAGTACTTGGACAAGTTCGTCGTGGTGTTTATTGATGATATTATGATCTACTCGAAGGATGAGAAAGAACACGAGGAACACTTGAGGCTCACGTTGCAGAAATTGAGGGAGCATCAATTGTATGCCAAGTTCAACAAGTGTCAGTTTTGGTTGAAAGATGTGCCATTTTTGGGTCATATCATCTCAGGAGGAGGAGTATCGGTCGACCCCAGAAAAAAGAGGGACATGTTGAAGTGGGAGCCACCGCAAAACATAAAGGAAATAAGGAGTTTTCTTGGAATGGCTGGATATTACTGTCGATTCATCAAGGACTTTTCCAAGATAGCCAAGCCCATGAAAGAATTCCTAATGAAGGGAAAAGCTTTCCATTGGACTCAAGCTTGTCAAGAAAGTTTTGAGAAGTTGAAGAAGAGGTTGACAATAGCCCCAATTTTGGTATTGCCGGATGTAAGCAAGAGTTTTGACATATATTGCGACGCCTCGAGACAAGGACTTGGATTTGTGCTCATGCAAGAAGGTAAAGTGGTCGCCTACGCATCAAGACAATTGAAGAAACATGAACAGAATTATCCAACGCATGATCTTGAACTAGCAGCCGTGCTACATGCATTGAAGATTTGGAGACACTATATCCTTGGACATATGTGTGAAATTTATACGGATCACAAGAGTCTTAAGTATATCTTCACACAAACGGATCTGAATTTGAGGCAACGAAGATGGTTGGAGCTCATCAAAGATTATGATTTGGGGATCAACTATCATCCGGGAAAGGCTAATGTGGTGGCCGATGCCTTGAGCCGGAAAGGAGTAAGTAATCAACTCACAGTTCGAGAGTTACCATCCAAGCTATGTAAGGAATTCGAACGATTGAACCTCGGGTTTGTGAATGAGATGGGAATAATGGAGTTAAACCCAACCTTGGAGCAGAAAATTTGAGAGGCACAGACCAAGGATGAGGAAATTAGGGAAATCAAGGAAAGGACCCAAGAGGGGAGAGAATTCAGATTCGATGAGGATGAACATGATACCATATGGCTGGGAAAAAGGATTGTTGTGCCTAACGTAAAGCATATTCGGGAGACGATATTAAAAGAGGCACATGACTCACAGTACTCAATTCATCCTGGTTGTACAAAGATGTACAAAGACTTGAAAACGTGCTATTGGTGGGATAGCATGAAAAAGGACATAACTGAATATGTAGCATTGTGTGATGTGTGTCAACGAGTCAAGGCGGAACATCAAAGGTCAACTGGGTTATTGCAGCCATTGAAGATTCTGGAATGGAAGTGAGAAGAAATCGGTATGGACTTCATAGTTGGTTTACCGCATACCCAGTCCATATATGACTCAATATGGGTAATCGTGGATCGATTGAACAAATCAACTCATTTTGTTCCTGTCAAGACCAAGTATACAACTGCACAATTGGCCGAAATATAAATAGAGCATATTGTGTGTCAACACAGAGTACTGAAGAAGATAGTCTCGGATAGAGGTTCTCAATTTACCTCCAGGTTTTGGCAAAAGTTACATGAAGCATTAGGAACAAGGTTGAATTTTAGTTCAGCATACCACCCTCAAACGGATGGACAAACTGAGAGGACCAATCAGATTCTAGAGGACATGTTAAGAGCTTGTGCTTTGAAGCATGGGAAAAGTTGGGACAAGAGCTTGCCATATGCAGAATTTTCATACAATAATAGTTACCAAGCAAGCTTGAAAATGTCACCATATGAAGCGCTTTATGGAAGGAAGTGTAGGACGCCTTTATTCTGGAATGAGGCAGGAGAAACTCAAGTATTTGGTCCGGATGTGTTGCAAGAAGCCGAAACGCAAGTCCAAATAATTCGTGAAAACTTGAGGGCTGCCCAATCAAGACAAAAAGGCTATGCGGACAATAGGAGAAGGAAATTAACCTTTGAAGTGGGAGATTTCGTTTACCTCAAGGTGTCACCAATGAGAGGTCATAAGAGGTTTAACATAAGGGGCAAGCTAGCACCTCGCTACATTGGACCATTCAAGATTTTGGACAAAAGAGGAGAAGTAGCGTATAAGTTGGAGATGCCAACTCATCTTTCAGATGCGCATGATGTGTTTCATGTCTCCCAGCTCAAGAAGTGCTTGAGAGTACCAGAAGAACAAGTGCCCATGAAAGGATTGGAACTAGAGGAAGATTTGACTTATGCCGAACAACCGATCAAAATTTTGGAAACCAAGGAGAGAGTCACAAGGAACAAGATTATTAGATGGTGTAAAGTTCAATGGAAGCACCACACAAAAAAGAAGCGACGTGGGAATTGGAGGATGATATCAAGAAGGAATTTCCCTATCTCTTATCTTCCATGTCAAATCTCAAGGGCGAGATTCATTTTAAGGGGGGTAGGTTTGTAACACCCTCATTTTCATGCATCATGCCCTACTTACATTCATATACATGTTTAACATTAACCCACATAAAGAGGAACGAGTTTAAAATTGATTTGGAACAAAACCGTACTTAAAATGCTGAAAAGTGCGGACTAGTCCGATTTTAGTGAGGACTAGTCCGATTTCTCTCTAACTAAAAATGGACTTGTCCGTTTTTGCTGCGGACTAGTCCGATTTTGCCTCTAGAAAATTTCGGACTTGTCCGATTTTGTGTGGACTAGTCCGATATTCCAAGAATCCTTGAAAATTTGCTAAGTCCCTGGACTTGTCCGGACTAGTCTGGTATTCCAACGGACTTGTCCGATTTCCTCTCTGACTAAAGTCAGACTTGTCTAATTTTTTGCCAGACTTGTACGATTTCTTTCTGACTAACTTCGGACTAGTCTGGTCCTTTTTGGACTTGTCCGATATTTCTTGACTCCGAGTTGTTCTTTTGTTTTATGGCTTGTTTCTTGGGTTTCACGTTAAGTGGGCCTAGGGACGTCGTGCCTAACTCTTTTAGAGCCCATGTGGGACTCTAACCCGGCTTCTACTCCTCTCAAACTCGAAATCCATCTAACCCTAGCCTCCACCTCTATATAAACAACCCCACCCCTTGGCTTGACATCTATTTGCCACTTTTCCACCCCACCCAAACCCTAGTTCGTGGAGAGCCACCATCAAGGAGGGAGAAGGAGATCCCGAGCAAGAAGAAGAAGAGGAGGAAACGAAAGAGGATCAAGATCTCCATCAAGTTTTGTTCTTCATCACCAATTCATCTCCAAGTTCATCCCCAACCCTAGATCATCAAGATCCAAGTGTTACCTCCAAGTTTCTTGATTCATTGGAGTTCTAAACACCTGGTATACCTTATATTCTCTTTTTCTTATGTGAATTCAACCCCTAACCTCTGAATTCACGTCGATCTAGAAAACCCTAATCTGCTGATCTCGCAGAGTGCGGACTTGTCCGGTCCCTAGCGGACTAGTCCGATTTTGCTGACTAAATTCTGTTGAATTAATTCTAAAATTAGATCTAATCACATCCAAACTTGTATAAACATGTTAAAATCTATTAGAACTAGTTAGTGATCATTAAAAAAATCTATTAACAAGTTCTATCTTGCATTTACATTAATCAGGCATGTCATGTCATATTGAGTAACATTTGTGCACTCTTTGATTGTGTTTCTTATCTTGTATGTTTATTGTGTGGATTAGACGGATTTGCGCTAGAGAGTGCCGCGGAGGATCTAAAACACCAAGAGTTTGAAGGCTTTGACCCTAATCAACCGCAAGAGCAAGGCAAGTGTCCTTGAATCATATTGATCCTGTTTCTAAAATAAATGTTTTGTTTGCAAAATTGCATGCTTGTGTCAATTTGATGGGAATCCTATGATAGGAAGTTGACTAGCTTTTTTAACCACCCTTGTCACCTGGAATACCTGGTAGAGAGTCGGGAAGGGTTTTTAGCTTTTGCATCGCTTAATTAATTGGGATGGGAAATCACTATATTATTTAATTATGCATTAATGGTATATGGATTAACATGAACTGGTTAATATGATATAGTAATGGGTGATCTAAGCAAGCCTGGTATGTGGATGGGTTGGATGTTATGGTGGTTGCTTGCTTTAGATCTAATGACCGGTTCATGCGAGAATAAGCCAGGACTACAGTGCCACCATGAGGCCAAGTATGGGTGTGGTGTAGCTGATTAATTAGGGCTTCGCAAGTGCTATTTGGATCATTAAGGATGCTCGGAGAAGGGGTAGTCGGACTGGGTTTGTTGATGATTGGTGGGACTACCCTGGGATCCGAATGGCTCAAGAGGGGCCCTTGGTTGATGTGCTCAGTTGGAGGCATCGACATCGGTGAAACCTCAGTGGGGTCTTGTCGAGGTGTCTAAACTGACACCTCCCCCGGACCTACTCGGGAGTGGTCCGCGGAGGTTCGATGTGTTATCGAGGGGCTAGTCCTAGCAAGATCAAACGCAGCGGACGATGAACACAAGCGATTTACGTGGTTCGGGCCGCCTAGGCATAATACCCTACTCCACGGTGGTTTGTGTGTTGTATTCCTTGAGTCCGTCTCTTCGCTTCTCAGGAGTTGGCTAAGTCGGTGCCCGCTCGGTCCTTTTATAGTCCAAGGTCGAGCAGCTTACAAGTGGGGCTCGAGGCCCAACAAATGGCCCCGGGCATACCAAATCCTCCCTAAGATTTGTGAGTAAATGTTCTCTTCTGACAACGGCTTCAATGTGCCGCCTGCCCACTCCCTGCTGCGGGGCTACGAATAGTCCCCTCATCATGGTTGGCCATGTCTTGTCTGTCCCGTCGGGGCTTCTCATTGGTCCGCCGTACGTAGTAGTTCGGCTCTGACCAGTCATGACAAGACTGGCCATAGTCCACTTGACCTATGAGTGTGATCTCCCGCTCGCCTAGGGAACACATGAGTCCTAGATTTGGCGTCTCGGGCACGCCTCCCTTCTCTGAGCCTTCCGTGGGAATGCTCAGGCTCGGTGCCACCTAACACGTGGCACCTCCCGGACCTTACCTAAGCAGGATGCCCAGTTCCGGGAGGCCAGCCTCCGGAGCTCCGGAGGCTGGCAGCGTCGGATCCTCAGAGGGACTCCAGGCCCACGAGGTCGGATCCCGAGCTGCCGGGATTGTCGCAACATCGGACCCTTTTCCCAGGTAGGGAGGTCCGGAGCTGCCATTGTAGCGGCCTCGCCGGATCATTCCCCGGTGAGGTGGTGGGCCCAGAGGTGCGGTCAGCATGGAGGCACTGGACTTTCCCTCGTCGGGAGACGCTACTATTCCACTTGCCACGTAGCGCTCTGGGTCCATGTCAGGCCTCCCCTGGTGGGGGTGGGCCCAATGTTCTTTTGTCCCTGTGCCCAGGGATACCCGGTTCGCCAGGCACCGATCGGTCTAAATAGGCTAGTAATCCCTTTGTAAAGGCTATTTTGTGGTCTCTTGGCTATAATCAAAGGAAGTGTAATTGGCATAAGGGAGGTTCTTTAGTCGCTGACGGGTGATGAAATCACAAACACGTGGATAAAGTGGTACAACCTCTGCAGAGTGTGTCTAAAACTATCATGATAGCCGTGCTCCCGATTATGAGCACCTGGACAACTTCCATGATTAGAGGGAACTTGGTATTGGGATGGTGTTTGGGATGGTTATGGTTTGGTAATGGTTATGACTGGTTATGGATTAATTTCTGGTATTGAATATGGTGATTTGCAAATGGTGAAATCTGGAATTATTGATGATGGTAGTGAATTCAGACTGGTATTATGATATTACTTATGATTATGATGGGTTTACTTCACATACATACAATATATTGCTTTTCAAATATTTTAATGTACTTTTCAGCACTCAGCCATTATTATTGTCGTCATTTGAATCAGCCACATGTCATACTTTCCGCACTTGCTGAATACGACATGTACTCACTCTTGCAATCCTCCCTCAACAGTTGCAGGTCAGGATTGGAAGTTTATTGGCGATAATGCAGAGTTCTAGGCCGTATCTGCCGTCAGCTTTGCCTGTGGTGTTATTGGAGCTGCGCTATCCCTTTTGCTTAGTTTGCTTAATTAGAGTATTTCCACTACATTAGTTCAAAATTGTCATTAATATTCATTAGAGTTTGTATTCTAGAATATAATGAATTGTGTAATAAAAGTACTTATTTATTAACTTGTGCCGTGGTAATTATCTGTATATCGTTTGTGATGCACTTGTACATGTGTGTTAAACATCCCGGACACACATATGCGTTCACTTGGTTCTTTTTTCGGAACCGGGTGTCACATGAGCTTCGTGTGCTCCTTCTTGTATTGATTTGTGGCAGCCTCAAGTTGTGAGCAGCCCCATCAAACTTGGTGATTACCCATTGATATAGTGGAAACCAAGCCGGCCATCGTGGTGGCTTGGTGAGAGAAGGGTCAAGTGAGACCCGGTCCTTGTGTGGACTTCTCAACGTGGAGGTAGGCTTCTTCGTGGAGATGAACCACGGGATAAATCTCGTTTCACTTGTCTTTTGCTTTTTCGTGATCACTAGTATTGCTATTAGGGTTCACTTTGCTCTTATTGCCTTACACTTTGATCATTATTGTCAAATTGCAATCTAAGTGTTTAAACCTCACAATCTGAGCTTCACAAGTTTACTACACATTGCTCATATCTTTGGTGAACTTTAATTCTGCAAATAACTTGTAGAAATCAAGTTTTAGGGTTTCCACCCAGTGCTGAGCGGACTAGTCCGGCCCTGTGCAGACTAGTCCGGCCACAGAAATTTAATCTTGTTTGATTAAGTTATTTCATGTATTATTGCCTATTCACCCCCCTCTATGCTACCGCCCTCGGGTTTTGAACTTCCCCCTACGGGAGCGGTTGCCCCGAGGCGGTAACTTCTGCTTTCCCGCTGAAACGGACCTGTCCCACCAGTCATCATGTGGGTAGCTCCATCATAGCAGTGATTGTGGTTTCCACCCAAACGTCGCGGTCACATTCTTAAAAAGGGGGGCCAGCACAAGTCGAGGGCTCTTTACGCCTCCATTCGTACTCTTGCTCAGGACCTTACTGCTTCCTTGCACACTCTGACCTTGCGCCCAAACCCTTGCACAACCATATTTTCTCTGCCCCACTTTATTACAATGGAGTTGGGCCTCCCCGCCAGCAAGATCAAGGGTGAGAAGGAGCTGAAGAAGGTTTGCGTCTACATGGGGTGGTCCCATGACTCCTTCAATGGAAGCATTCGCCTAGGCGAGCTTCCCTTCGTGAAGAGGAGCGCCAGAGAGATGGTTTACTTCCAAGGATATGTCATGGTCAGCTTCCTTCCACCTTTCTCGTGTTTACTTATGACACTGCTGGAGTTCTATAGCATCCAGCTACAATTCCTCGGCCTCCAATCCCTTTTGCTGGTAGCCACCTTCATCCACTTCTGCGAGATGTGGGTGGGGGTGCAGTCCAGCCTAGAACTCTTTCGGTCTATCTTCACCTGACAGACCACCGGGAAGGGGAACGAGATGATCGGAATGTACTAGTTTGTGAAACGGGAGAGGTCCCCCTTCAAGTACTTGGAAACATTTCCCTCTGGCAAATGGGATGACTGGAAAAAGGAGTGGGTGATCATCATCGTGGATAAGAACGAGAAGCTGGACCTGCCAAGGAACCTGCCCAACATGGACACTGATGTCTGGAACGAGCTCCCGGAGGTGCCAGAGGCATACAAGCCTGTTGTGGCGAGTATTGAGAGTTGTGTCGCCGGTGGAGTGACCCCTCACATGGTCTTTGGGAACTTCCTGAGGAACAGATGGGCCCCACTGAAGATCAGGGAACGGTCTGCGTGGACGTTCACGCGGAGTGATGCTGATTCCCAGATGAGGGACGAAGCTCTGAAGACCCCGCTGAAGAAATTCCAAAACAAATCCATCCCACTCAACTCCCTGACGCCCCATAGGCCTTCCAACCTTTGAACCTGGTTCCCGGGTTCTGTCGGGAGCTCCGGAAGACGATGCCAACGCTAGACGAGATTGGGGTCGTGAAGAAGCGGGCTGCCTCCACGATCACAGTTCCTGGGGTCACTGGGGAGCCAACCCCTATTGCTCCAAGCCAGGGGCGAAGCTGTCGGTTCCGGCAAGGGCAAGGCACCGGCGAAGCCCTCCAGCCGGAAGAGGAAACTGGTGCGGAGCGACGGAAGCCATGTCAGGTCTCGGTGGCAGGACCACCTCTGACTGAGGAACCTCCAAAGGGTGCTAACTCCGGGGGGCCACCTCCCACCTTGGTGCTAGGCGCGGAGCCAAGCTCCGGAGGTCCCTCCGAGCCGAGGGACGCTTTGATTGAGAAGACTCTGGCTCAGTCCCCTGAGGGGTCGGGAGCCCCGACCACATCGACTCCATCGGGCTTCGGCTCTGGCCCCGCTCCAAAGCGGCTTTGCTTCCGTGTTACCTAGAGCTTCCCAAGGTAAAATACTATGCTTTTACCTTGATCTCTCTTTGGATTAAGATCACTCTTCGAATGTTTCTATCTCTGGTGTACAACGCCTCCAAGAAGGGGGGGAAGGCTGCTACATCTGCGGTAGTGCAGGGGGCTGAGCAGGCAGATGCTCCAGCTTCGGCCCCTGCACCTACTCAGGAGAACTTGGAGGATTCGGGCGGCGCAAGGATGGCGCCAACTACAGATACGGTTGTGTCGGCAACCAGGACCCCGGTCCCTAACATAGAGATGGCCGGAGTTCCTACGCCGGAGCCAGTAGCCACTGAGGCTTCGGCAGAGATGCCAAGTGCCAATGCAGTTCTGGTGTGTGCGCTGGCATCGACGGATATTCTACCTCCCGCGCCGGGAGCCACTAAAGGGTCAACCCTACACCGTCTTCAGAAAAGGTTCTGGTACCCCAGTCGGACGTAGCTGAGGGGCCGACCTCCACACCGGATGCGAGAGAGATTCCGGCTCACGAGCGAGAAGCAGTTGAAGAATCGGCCCCCACGCCAGCTACAACGGAGGCTTTAGTGGCCGGTTCGATGGTTGTTGAAGTTTCTGCCCCAGTGCCGGAGGTGGTTGAGGCCCCAGTACCTCAGCCAGTGGCGTCTAGCGCGCCTACATTCGGGCCGCAAGTCGTGGAGGCCCCGATTGAGCATCTTGCCTCTCCCCCAGCGGAGACTGGTCTGGGGGCATCCATGGCCGCACCGGAGGGCCCAGCGGAAACTGGCGCTGCTCCGGCCAAGCCTCCTCTAGGTGTCGCCGGAGGTGCGGAACTGATCAAGCGGGGTGAACTGCTCACCGAGAGGGAGGCCACTCTCAAGGCTCTTGATGCGAAAATTCAGGAGATATATGAGGATGGTACGGAAAGCCTCATGGCCGCAGACAAGCGCCAAGAAGGTGTGTCTGCCTGGCATGAGACTCTCCAGAAGCGTCGTCAGGAGCTTGACGAGAGGGAGGTCGAACTCACCGAGATGCAGAAGGGTTTGGGCCGGAAGGAGGAGGAGCTCTCCCGGAAGCTGTCATTGGGTGAACAGAGCTTGGTAGACCGCTATAAGAAATTTTATGCATGGTGCCAGCTCGAGGAAGACATACTCTGGCGAAGGGGACAAGACCTCAGCAAGAGAGAGGCCGACGTTTCCACCAGGGAGGATAAGGTGCAGGGCTGGGAGGAAGACATGGCGGAGCGGCGGAACCGCATCCACCTTAAGGAGTTGGAGCTCGCTAATCGCGAACGGCAATTAGCCAAGAGCATTCAGCGGCACGACAAAGAGGTTGAGCGCCTTGCCAAGGAAGGTGTGGAGCTCGCGACCACCAAGAGGTCACTAGAGGAGTTGCGGAGCTCGAGAGCGGTTGAGTCCTAGCAATGTGGGACTTCCTGGGATGAGCCGATAGAGCATTGACGCTGCTTGGCTTTATCCCAGTACGTCCGGCTTACCCAGTGCTGGAGCTGGACGAAGCGTTGGCGGCTCTTAGCTCCGCTGCTGGCAAGCTCGACGCGGGTGGGTGACATCATCGTGGACCAGCTGGAAACAGAGGGGAGGTCCTTGGCCAAGATCGTCGCCGAGTACGTGCTGGCGTGTTATCGGAGCCGGGACCCCCACTTTCACCTAGGCCCGGCGATTGAAGGGCCCGACGAGGAAGGGCTGGATGCCGCCAGGGAAAGTGTTCAGGAGGCTGCTCAAGCCGTTGCCTTAGCTATCCGTTGGACCTAGGCCTTTCCTTTCTTGCTCCCGCCTGTACATTTCCAATTTTGTAACGAAATCCTCCGATTTTGTAATATGATCTTTCAATAAATGAGGTCCTCCTGACTTTTGTCTTTGATATTTTGTGTGTTGCCCCTGGTAGATGTATGTAATTTTGATTGTGTACATGTACCAAGTAGAACTAACACTTGTTTCGAGGACGTCAATGTTGGGCCCCCTAGCGGAGCTTAGGAGCTCCGGCGACACCCATTGTCCATGTATAAGATGTCAATGTCGGGACCCCTGGGGTTTTCAGAGCTTAGGAGCTCCGGCGATGCCCATTGTCAATGTAGAGACGTCGACGTTGGCCCCCCTGGGGTTGTCGGAGCTTAGGAGCTCCGGCGACACCCATTGTCAACGTAGGACATCAAAGTCGGGCCCCCTGGGGTTGTTGGAGATTAGGTGATGAGCTAAGGTGAACGTATGCCGATATTCATAAGAACTAAAGGTAATTTCAAATGAATAAAACACTTCAGTGTAGGAAAAATATTATGTCGGTACCCTGCGTACCGTATACCTCTTGGGACTACAAAAATACCAAAGGGACTTCACCTATTTGAGTTGAAGACCTGCGAAGGCCCGACATGTCATACGGGACTGGACATGCCTCCCATCTATGGTTAGCCCCGGTACTGCCATGTGTACACTACAGCCGAACCTATATCCCACATATGGGATAGCTCCGGGCTCAACACTTGTGCCGCTCCCCCGGACCTAACCTCTGACAAAGGAAAGCTCCAATATCGACACGTGTACATCTACACTGGACCTACCCGTCCCACACGAATAGCTCCGAAGCTGCCACATGTCAACCCCCAATGGCTCGGGCCTCCAAGGGGCAATCAAAGACTTCAAGACCTGATTAAGTGTCATTAATACCATATTAATGACACACGATCAGTAGGCCCTTAATACCAGTAACGGCACTGTCAGGTCCCGTTACCACGCTATTAAGGGTAATTAATTCATTAAGTATGTATTAAACATTAGTAACCGCCGGGGCCACATGTCGGGCCAGGCTAGCAGTGTAACGGCCAGTTCTTGTACTATAAAGGACTGGTCAACGATACACAAGACTCTCGGACAGTCTGTGGGCTGAAAACTCTCTAGGCGCTCTTAGACGCTCAATATAATAGCTACACACCCCGTGGAGTAGGGTATTACGCTTAAGCGGCCCGAACCACGTAAATCCTTGTGTCCATTTGCCATACTCTTCGAAATCTCTGCGCACCCAATACCGAACTACAAACTCCGCGAGCTACCAACGGTAGTATCGGGAGAATTGCCGTAAAAACACTCCGACAATTGGCGTGCCAGGTTGGGGGCAGAGTGCCAAAGATTTCAAGAATGGTGAACTCAGCTGCGGGATCGTCCAACGGCAACCCCGCTGCATAACCTGCTGGAGGCAATCCCTCCAACATGCAACAACCAGCAGGTGTCGCGACTCCAGCAGGAGTCATGCCTCCGCCGCCACCGTCTACACCAGCAAATCAAGCTGGACAACGGGACGGGGCGTCTACGTCGGTCACAGCATCGGCCAATAATAACAATCATGAACACGCGCTACATGCTGCACGTGCTCTTCTCCAACGCCCACCACCTCCGGGTGCATCCCAGAGTGCAATGGAGCAGTGGAGAGCTGATGTGGAACTTTTGGTTGCAGCAGCAGCCGATCGCATCAGCAACCAAGGTCCTCCCCCCTCGGGACGGGCCCCATCGTAGCATCAGACTTTGTCTGGCAGACTTGGTCTGCATGCTTCCCAAAATAGGAGGCGTATTGCGTCTCAACAAGTGACGTCGTTGCCTTCCGGGGCGCGACACACCCATACAGTAACCAAGCTTTCAACTCATGACCTCCGGGCGGAGCTTGATCGTCGTTACCGTCAACAGGACGACCGCGTCCATATTAAGCGTGCTCGCAAAAGGCGAGAGGCTCGAGACAGTCCTGCTCCCGAGGGAGTAGGAGGATGCTGTTCTGCCCTGGCCATGCACCTACGCATGGTCAGATGCCCACAAAAGTTCCGGCCTCACCTGCCGAAGAAATTTGACAGGACTGTCAATCCCGCTGAGTTTCTCTAGATTTACTCCACTGCAATCCTTGCGGCCGGAGGTAACGAGGCCGTAATGGCCAACTACTTCCCAGTGGCTTTAACTGGGTCTGCCAGGTCCTGGTTGATGAGCCGTTCGCCCAACTCCATCAATAGTTGGGCGGAACTGTGCCAACAGTTCACCGCCAATTTCGGGAGTTCATACACCCGACCAGGCACCAAACTGGACCTTTTTGCTGTCATGCAGAAGGGGGGAGAATCTCTGTGTTCCTTCATCCAGAGGTTCTCCCGGGTATGAAACACTATTCCTTCTATCTCCAGCGCCTCTATTATTGTGGCATTTAGACAGGGCGTACGAGATAAGAAGATGCTGAAAAAGCTGGTGATCAAGGAGATCACCAGCGTCACATAGCTCTTCAGCTTGGTAGACAAGTGTGCCAAAGCTGCGGAGGACCGTGAAATGCACTCCAAACCACCTCCGGAGGATAATAAAAAATCCTCCAAGGGCGAATCCACTACCTCCGGGAGTGGCAAAAAGAAGAAAAAGTCCAACGGCAAGAAAAAGCCGTCGACCGGCACATCTACTGTTGCAGCTGCCGTAGCTCCGGGTGGCCGGGGGCCACGCCCCGAGAAACGACCTCGGCTGTCATCAGAAGGCGGTGGCAACTCCAAAGTGTGGTTTCCTATTCATAAGTCGAACAGCCGCAAGTTGGAAGACTACCGAGAGGTACAGAACCTTGCTGAGCGCTACAACAAGTGTCGGGAAGAAGTTCCTTTTCGACAAAGGGAAGGAAAACAAAAATTCGACGAAGCTCCGACTGAAGAGGAGTTAGGCTTCAGGACCCTAAAAAGGTCTTGAAGGCTGTTTACACCTCCGTTGATGATGACTCCGATGTCTCCGACGATGAACGTCGGAAAACCATGAACACCATTTTTGGTGGTTCGTGGGACATCACCTCCCGCCGTGTCCTCAAGACCATGCGGCGGTACATGGCTTCGGTGGCTCCCATTGCCAGGGCGGAGCCGCACCGGAAGTGGATGGATACTGCCATCACTTTCGACGTGTCAGACTGCCCTCGGAATATGATCGGAGCTGGCCAACTCCCATTGATGGTATCTTTGACCATCAACAACATCCAACTCCACCATGTTGTTAGATGGAGGTTCGTGGCTGAACCTCATAAGCTTCAAAGCTTTCGTCAAGCTTCAGCTCCGACCTTCGGACCTTCGCCCCTCCCGACCTTTCTCCGGAGTAGGTCTGGGGGCCATAACCCCACTTGGTGCCATTACTCTCCCCGTAACCTTTGGGACTCAGGAGAACTATCACACTGAGAAGCTGGTCTTTGACGTTGCTCAGATCAACTTACCCTTCAACGCCATTCTGGGCAGGCCAGCCTTATACAAGTTCATGGCTGCTGCTCATTATGGCTACTTGGTGTTGAAGATGGCAACACCAGTTGGTGTTCTCCGGAACCGTGGAGATCGCACCGCCAGAGTGACAACTCAGGAAGAACTTCAAGCGCTTGCCACAGCGCAAGAAGAAGAATCTGGAAAGGAGCAAGCTCCGAAACCACCGAGCATTCGTCATCGAGGCTCAACCTCCACACCTCGCGTGCAACCAAGCGGCGACACTGACATTCCCGTCAAAGTCGTCCAAATCGGCTCCGACGCCGCTCAGACCACCCGTATATCGGGAGGTCTAAATGACAAATAGGAACTTGCGCTCATCACTTTCCTCCGACCTAATGTCGATGTGTTTGCCTGGCAACCGTCACAAATGCCTGGGATCCCTAGGGAAGTGATCGAGCATAATCTGAAGATCTATCTTGACGCTCGGCCTGTACATCAGAAGCCTCGGAAGCAATCAGTAGAGCGACAGAACTTCATACGACAAGAAGTGAAGAAGTTGCTCGAAGCTGGATTCATCCGAGAAGTCTTCCACCAAAAATGGTTTGCAAACCCAGTCGTTGTACCTAAGGCCGACGGATAGCTTCGGATGTGTATCGACTACACAACACTAAATAAGGCATGTCCAAAAGATCCTTTCCCACTACCTAGAATAGATCAGATAGTGGATTCCACCTCCGGGTGTGAATTACTGTGTTTCCTAGATGCATATTCTGGGTACCACCAAATTAGAATGTCTAGGGAAGATGAAGAGCATACTTCTTTCATCACAGTAGATGGATTGTATTGTTATACTGCCATGCCATTTGGTCATATGAATGCAGCTTCAACATTTGTACGAGCTATGTACAAAACCTTTGGAGAGCTCATCAGAGACGTAGTGGAAGTGTATGTTGATGACATCGTTGTCAAGGTTAAGGACAAGAAGTCACTTCTTGACACCTTGCAAGCTGTCTTCGACAAGTTGCGAGTCACTTGCATGAAGCTGAACCCAGACAAATGTGTCTTCGGGGTTAGCTCCGGAAAGCTTCTTGGTTTCCTGGTAAACCACTGAGGCATAGAGGTAAATCCGGCGAAGATTAAAGCCATTGAAGATATGCGACCATCAGCCCGCATCAAGGACGTCCAAAAGCTAACTGGATGTCTAGCCGCTCTCGGCCGGTTCATCTCAAGACTGGCGGAACGGGCACTACCCTTCTTCAAGCTATTGAGGAAGTCTGGTCCATTCCGATGGTCTGAAGAAGCAGAAAAGACGTTCCAGAAGCTGAAGCAGCTCCTCACCACTCTATCAACCTTGGTAGCTCCGAACCCTGGTGAGCCTCTACTGCTTTACATTTCAGCAACTGACGAAGTTGTCAGCATGGTCCTGGTTGCGAAGAGACCAGAACCGTTACAAGCTCAGGAATCCAGACCGCCCCGGGAGAGTCAGAAGGTTCCTGAAGGCGAGTCTGGGTCCCAGCCCCCATACTTGAGTCAACAAGGAGTTACTCTTATTGAGCAAGAAGAGTCAGACCCTCCTGGGAGGGTCCAGGTCACTCCTAAAGAAGCTCCAGGTTCCTCCAACAAGGACCCGATGATCCCCGAAGAAGGTCCGAACCCCTATGGGCGGGTCCGGGTCGATGAGGAGGAAGCTTCGGGCTCCTCCGGGGGGGGGGGGGGGGGGGGGGTCCGGACAGTCCAACGCCCAGTGTACTTCATCAGTGAAGTACTCCACGACGCCAAAACTTGGTACCTGTAAGTACATAAACTGCTATACGCAGTTCTTATTGCTTCCAGGAAGCTCCGACACTATTTCCAAGCTCACAAGATCTCAGTGGTGACTTCATATCCACTGCGAGCGATTTTGCATAATCCCAACTCCACTGGGAACATTGCAAAGTGGGCAGCAGAATTGGCCGAGTTTGACCTTGAATTCGTCCCAAGACAAGCAATCAAAAGTCAAGCGTTGGCGGATTTTGTGGCGGAATGAACCCCCTCTCCATCAAACCCTGGGGGCCCTAGTGATCATGTAACGCCCTAGATTTTTGCATCATGCATTGCATACATGTTCATGCATTAAACCTTAGTAGAATAAAAGAAAAATAATAAAACATAAAATATACATATACAAATATGAGTAGCAAAAGAAGAAAAAGAAAATAAAAATATAAAACATGTATTACGGAATAAATATAATATAAGTATAATAATAATATATAAAAAATATAAATAAATAATATATATAATAGTATATATAAAATAATAAATAAAATAAGTATAAATAATAAATATATAATAATAATAAAATATAAATATAAGAAAATAAATAACATAAAGAATAAATAAATAAATAAATAAGAAAAAGAAAAAAAGGGGGGGCACCGCCGGCCAGGCCAAGCGGCCCAACCGGCGCGCCTGCCTCGACCGCCCGCGCGCGCCTGCAGCGCTCCCGCGCGCGATGCCCCGCGCGCCTACCCGCCCCGCACGGTCGCGTTGACCCGCTACCGCTCGCCCTAGCGCATGCCCCACTCGTGCCTATAAAAACCCCCGGAGGCTTCGTAAATTTTCCTAACGCCAGAAAACCGCAGCCGCCAGGAAAAAGGGAAGAAACCCTAGCGTCGCCGGTAGAAAAAAAGGGACCAGAGGCTGCCGCCGCTAGGGAAAAAAAGGGAGAAAAAAAGAGGGGAAGAAGAGGAAGAAAAAGAGGAGGGTGTCATCGTCCACCGGAGATCGTCGTCGTCGTCGTCGTGCCGCCGGGGGACCCTTGCGCCATCTACTTCGTCTATGCGTCGCCATCATCCCGCGATCTACGAAGCCGTCGCATCTACGATAGGGTTCGTTTTTCCGATACGAATTTTAGCGACGTATTAGATCTAATAGACGTAAATTGATTTTAGTTGCATCGTCTTTTTATTTTCAGCAACATTAATTCTCGTTAAAACCCCGTAATGCGTATGAACACGTATAAACTAGTTGCATCTAATTAATAAACAACCATAGTTAATTAATAATTGAACCTTGCATGCATGCATGTCATTGCATGTTGATTAATGTGTGTGCATCGTGTTGATTTATATATGTTTTCTTGTATGTGTGATCGTGAGTAGAGGGAGGTGCTCAAGAAGTCGTGTACGAGGATTTCGAGAACCAAGAGTTTGAAGGCTTTGACCCTAATCAACAGCAAGAGCAAGGCAAGTGTCCTTGAAGCATATTGATCCTATTTTAAAATAAATGTTTTGTTTGCAAACTGCATGCTTGTGTCAATTTGATGGGAATCCTATGGTAGGAAGTTTACTAGACTTGATAAACCACCCTTGTCACCTGGAATTTATGGTAGAGAGTCGGGAAGGGCTTTTACCTTTTTGCTTCACTTGATTAATTGGGATGGGAAACCAAAAATACAAATTTAATTATGCATTAATGATATTCTGATTAATGTGAACTGGTCAATATGATATGTTAATGGGTGATCTAAGCAAGCCTGGTATGTGGGTGGTTGGATGTACGGTGGTTTGCTTGCTTTAGATCTAAGGACCGGTTCATGCGAGAATAGGCCAGGACTACAGTGCCACCACGAGGCCAAGTATGGGTGCGGCGTAGCTGATTAATTATGGCTTTGCCAGTGCTATTTGGACCATCAAGGATGCTCGGGGAAGGGGTAGTCGGATTGGGTTTGTTGATGATTGGCGGGACTACCCTAGGATCCGAATGGCTCAAGAGGGGGCCCTTGGTTGAAGATGTGCTCAGTTGGAGACATCGCCACCGGTGAAACCTCAGTGGGGTCTGAATAGGCTAGTAATCCCTTTGTAAAGGCTATTTTGTGATCTCTTGGCCACACACCAACGGAAGTGTGTAATGTGACCGACGAGTCACGGGCATAAGGGAGGTTCTTAGTCACCGAAAGGTGATGAAATCACAAACACGTGGGTAAAGTGGTACAAACTCTGTAGAGTCTATTAAAACTATCATGATAGCCGTGCTCCCGGTTAAGAGCACCTGGATGACCTACATGATTAGAGGGAAATTGGGATTTGGGATGGTTATGGTTTGGTAATGGTTATGGTTGATATTATGATTATGGTTATGGTTATGGGATGGAATTATGGTTTATGACATTGATTATGGTTATTGGTAATGGTGAATTATGGACTGGTATTATTATGGTTACATGGTTTATGATGGGTTTACTCCACATAAATATGATACATTGCTTTTCCAAATGGTTTTACTGTACTTTTCAGCACTTAGCCGTTATTATTGTCGTCATTTGAATCAACCACATGTCATACTTTCGACACTTGCTGAGTACAACACGTACTCACTCTTGCAATCCCCCCCCCCAACAGTTGCATGTCAGGATTGTGAGTTTAATGGCGATAATGCAGAGTTCTAGGCCGTGTCTACCGTCAGCTTTGCTTGTGGTGTTGCATGGAGCTGCGCTATCCCTTTTGCTTAGTTTGCTTAGTTGCTTAATTAGTTTATTTCCGCTGCATTAGTTGAACTTGTCATTAATATTCATTAGAGTTTGTATTCGAGGAAAATATGGTTGGTTTAATAAAATTTGGTTAATTAATCTTGTTCTGTGGTAATTATCTGTATATCCTTTTGTGATTGCTCTTGTGTATGTGTGATGAACGTCCTGGGCACACATATGCGTTAGCTTGGTTCATTTTTTGGAACCGGGCATCACAAATTGGTATCAGAGCCACAGATTGACCATAGGACGTAGCCTAGATAGAATGGATACTTTAGAGCACATAGGAGCACTTAGGAATCGATTTGATTTTGTTGGCTTGCTGTTTGCTATATATATATATATATATATATATATATATATATATATATTGTTTGCTTGTGTGTTTAATAGAGGATTTTGGGATGCTCTAGCATTGCCATGTCCACCTAGGCTAGTGTAGCTAGTTGTTAGTTTCATATCCCTTGATGCATTTAGTTGGAGACATTTTCTAATTCTTACCTATTGCTTTTCTCTAGATGGTGAGGACTCGTAACCAGAGGGATGTCAATGATGATGAGGAGAACCATGGAGTACTTCAAAACAACAACGAACAAGGACCTGCTCATGGAGCCATCAATATCGAGCAACTACTGGCTATGCGGAACCAGCTCATGCAGACCATGATACAGACAATGGGACAGCTGCAGGATGGTAACATCAACAACCAGCCCCACATTCCTCCACCGCCACCCCCGCCTCCTCATAACCGATTGGGAGAGTTTATGAGGACTAGGCCGCCAACCTTTGCTCAAGCCGTCGACCCTATGGATGCTGATGATTGGCTCAAGTCCGTGGAGAAGAAGCTAGCTATTGTCCAATGCAGTGACCGGGAGAAGGTGTTATTTGCTTCTCATCAACTCATTGGAACAACTGCAGATTGGTGGGATGCTTATTGCAATGCTCATGAGAATCAAGAGAGGATCACTTGGGCAGAATTCAAGGAGAACTTCCATTCTCATTATGTGCCGGAAGGTGTTATGATCTTGAAGAGACAAGAATTCGAGAATTTAAGGCAAGGAACATCAAGTGTGAGTGAATATCTCAATAAATTCACTCAACTCTCAAGATACACGCCTGAGGATGTTAGTCGGGACAGCCGGAAACAATACTTGTTCATGAGGGGCTTGAACAATGAGATCCAAGTGCAATTGCTCAACTGTGATTATGTCAATTTCCAGAAGCTTGTGGACAAAGCAATTGTGGTGGAGAACAAGGTTCGTGAGATGGAGCAAGACAACAAGAGGAAGGTGCCATACGAAGGACAACAACAAGGAAGTAATGCGCGCCCTCGCTTTGCGCCGCCCAATGTGCCTTACTTCAGTTCTTCTGAGCCTGCTCAATGCCCTGGATTTGCAGTGCGCCCAACTCAGTTTGTACAGCAGCGCCCTGTTATGCAAGCACCTAGGCCTCCAATGCCTTATGCGCCTCGTGCTAACTTTCCTGGTGCCAATGTTCAGAACCAAGCTCGTCCCAACAATTCTGGTGGAGTTAAGAAGTGCTATACTTGTGGAGAAGCTGGACACTTTGCGCATCAATGTCCTAAGTTAGGCCTTGGTCAAGGAAGCAATGCACTGAGGCAAAACCCAAGACCTAATGGAGGACAGCCACAAGGGAACCGTGGACAGCAGAATTTCGCTCATGGCAACGTGAACCATGTCTCTACGGAGGATGCTCAACAAGCGGATGATGTGGTCATTGGTATGTTTCTCGCCAACTCCAACCCCGCGACTATGTTGTTTGATTTTGGAGCATCGTATTCATTCATTGCATCAAAGTATGTTGCCAAGTATAGTTTGCCTATCTCTCATATGAAGTTTACTCTATTGGTTAAGTCTCCTGGAGGAGAGATGAGGACAAATATAGTATGTCCAAAAGTAAGCCTTAGAATAAGGGGGGTAGACTTCTCCGCCAACCTCATTGTTTTGGATTCTCAAGGATTGGACATTATACTTGGTATGGACTGGTTGAGAATGCACAATGGAGTTATTGAGTGTGCCACGAAGACAATGAAGTTGACCAATGAGGAAGGGATCGCCATAGAATTTGAAGCATCTCAAACCGCACCAAAGCAATTGGAGCTGAATCATATGGACGGTGCCGCAATTGAGGAGATTCCAGTGGTGTGTGAATTTTTGGATGTTTTTTCGGATGAGTTGCCAGGTATGCCACCTAATCAAGACATTGAGTTTGTCATTGATTTAATCCCTGGAACTGCACCTATAGCTAAGAGGCCATATAGGATGCCTCCTATGGAATTAGCGGAGCTCAAGAAGCAGATTCAAGAGCAATTAGAGAAGGGGTTTATTGCCCGAGCTCTTCACCTTGGGGAGCGCCCGTTCTATTTGTGGATAAGAAGGATGGAACGCAAAGGATGTGTGTGGATTACTGAGCTCTCAACGAAGTGACAATCAAGAACAAGTACACCTTGCCCCGTATAGAGGATTTGTTTGATCAGATGAAAGGTGTCTGTGTGTTTTCCAAGATTGATTTGAGGTCAGGTTACTTTCAAATGAATATTAGACCGTCGGACATACCCAAGACAGCTTTTAGGACACGGTATGGATCTTATGAGTACACCGTGATGTCTTTTGGATTGACAAATGCACCGGCCTACTTTATGTACATCATGGATAAAGTCTTCATGGAGTACTTGGACAAGTTCATCGTGGTGTTTATTGATGATATTATGATCTACTCAAAGGATGAGAAAGAACATGAGGAACACTTGAGGCTCACGTTGCAGAAATTGAGGGAGCATCAATTGTATGCCAAGTTCAACAAGTGTCAGTTTTGGTTGAAAGAGGTGCCATTTTTGGGTCATATCATCTCAGGAGGAGGAGTATCGGTTGACCCCGGTAAAGTGAGGGACGTGTTGAAGTGGGAACCACCACAAAACATAAAAGAAATAAGGAGTTTTCTTGGAATGGCTGGATATTACCGTCGATTCATCAAGGACTTCTCCAAGATAGCCAAGCCAATGACGGAATTGCTAATGAGGGGAAAGGCTTTCCAATGGACTCAAGCTTGTCAAAACAGTTTTGAGGAGTTGAAGAAGAGGTTAACAACAACCCCAGTCTTAATATTGCCAGACGTGAGCAAGAGTTTTGATATTTATTGTGACGCATCAAGACAAGGACTTGGGTGTGTATTGATGCAAGAAGGTCAAGTGGTTGCATATGCGTCAAGACAATTGAAGAAACATGAGCAGAATTACCCAACGCATGATTTGGAACTCGCGGCCGTGGTACATGCATTGAAAATTTGGAGACACTACATCCTTGGACATAGGTGTGAAATTTATACGGATCATAAGGGTTTGAAGTATATATTCACACAAACGGATCTGAATTTGAGGCAATGAAGATGGTTGGAGCTTATCAAGGATTATGATGTGGGGATCAACTATCATCCAGGAAAGGCCAATGTAGTGGCCGATGCCTTGAGTCCGAAAGGAGTAAGTAATCAACTCACGGTTCGAGAATTGCCATCCGAGCTATGTAAGGAATTTGAACGGTTGAACCTCGGATTCGTGAATGAGATGGGAATAATGGAGTTAAATTCAACCTTGGAGCAAGAAATTCAAGAAGCACAAACCACGGATGAAGGGATCAAGGAAATCAAGGAAAGGACTAATGAAGGGAGAGAATTCAGATTTGATGAAGACGAACATGGTACCTTATGGCTTGGAAAGAGAATCGTTGGGCTTAATGTAAAGCATATTTGGGAGACAATATTAAAGGAGGCACATGACTCGCCGTACTCAATTCATCCCAGTTGTACAAAGATGTACAAGGACTTGAAGACATGCTATTGGTGGGCTAGCATGAAAAAGGACATAGCCGAATATGTTGCATTGTGTGATGTGTGCCAACGAGTTAAAGCAGAACACCAAAGGCAAGCTGGATTATTGCAACCATTAAAGATTCCGGAGTGGAAGTGGGAAGAGATTGGTATGGACTTTATAGTTGGCTTACCACGTACCCAGTCTGACTATGATTCAATATGGGTAATTGTGGATCGGTTGACAAAATCAGCTCACTTCATTCCTGTCAAGACCACATATACCACCGCGAAGCTAGCAGAACTGTATATGGAGCATATTGTGTGTCGACATGGAGTTCAAAAGAAAATAGTCTTGGACCGAGGTTCTCAGTTCACCTCTAGGTTTTGGCAAAAATTGCATGAAGCATTGGGAACAAGGTTGAACTTCAGTTCGACATATCACCCCCAAACGGATGGACAAACCGAGAGGACCAATCAAATTTTGGAAGACATGTTAAGAGCTTGTGCTTTAAAGCATGGGAAAAGTTGGGACAAGAGCTTGCCATATGCAGAATTTTCATACAACAATAGTTACCAAGCAAGTTTGAAAATGTCACCCTACGAAGCATTGTACGGAAGGAAGTGTAGGACACCCTTGTTTTGGAATGAAACCGGAGAGAATCAAGTATTTGGTCCGGATGTGTTACAGGATGCTAAAAGACAAGTTCAAATAATACGTGAAAACCTAAGGGTTGCCCAGTCTCGACAAAAAGGTTATGCAGATAATAGGCGAAGGAGTCTGACTTTTGAAGTTGGAGATTTTGTATACCTCAAAGTGTCACCTATCCGAGGTCAGCGATGGTTTAACGTCAAAGGAAAGCTGGCACCACATTACATCGGACCATTCAAGATTTTGGACAAACGAGGAGAAGTAGCATACCAACTTGAGCTGCCGGCGTATCTCTCCGATGTACACGACGTGTTTCACGTCTCTCAACTCAAGAAGTGTCTCAGGGTGCCGGAAGCACAAGTGCAGATGGACGAGTTAGAACTTCAGGATGATTTGTCTTATGTCGAGCAACCTATCAAGATCTTGGACGTGAAGGAAAGGGTCACGAGGAATAAGAAAGTCCGTTGGTGCAAGGTGCAATGGAACCACCATACGGAAGTCGAAGCTACGTGGGAACGTGAAGAAGACCTGAAGGCAGAATTCCCTCATCTTTTCTCCATGCTATCGAATCTCGAGTGCGAGATTCACTTTAAGGGGGGTAGGTTTGTAACACCCTAGATTTTTGCATCATGCATTGCATACATGTTCATGCATTAAACCTTAGTAGAATAAAAGAAAAATAATAAAACATAAAATATACATATACAAATATGAGTAGCAAAAGAAGAAAAAGAAAATAAAAATATAAAACATGTATTAGGGAATAAATATAATATAAGTATAATAATAATATATAAAAAATATAAGTAAATAATATATATAATAGTATATATATAATAATAATAAATAAAATAAATAAATTAAATATAAATAATAAATATATAATAATAAAATATAAATATAAGAAAATAAATAACATAAAGAATAAATAAATAAATAAATAAATAAAAGAAAAAAAAAGAAAAAAAGGGGGGGCACCGCCGGCCAGGCCGAGCGGCCCAACCGGCGCGCCTGCCTCGGTCGCCCGCGCATGCCTGTCGCGCTCCCGCACGCGATGCCCCATGCGCCTGCCCGCCCCGCGTGGTCGCGTTGACCCGCTGCCGCTCGCCCTAGCGCGTGCCCCGCTCGTGCCTATAAAAGACACCGGAGGCTTCGTAAATTTACCCGATGCTAGAAAACCGCCGCCGCCAGGAAAAAGGGAATAAACCCTAGCGCCGCCGGTAGAAAAAAAGGGACCAGAGGCTGCCTCCGCCAGGGGAAAAAAGCGAGAAAAAAAAGAGGGGAAGAAGAGGAAGAAAAAGAGGAGGGTGTCGTCGTCCGTCGGAGATCGTCGTCGTCGTCGTCGTGCTGCCTGGGGACCCTTGCGCCATCTACTTCGTCTATGCGTCGCCATCATCCCGCGATCGTCGAAGCCGTCGCATCTACGGTAGGGTTCGTTTTTCCGATGCGAATTTTAGCGACGTATTAGATCTAATAGACGTAAATTGATTTTAGTTGCATCGTCTTTTTATTTTCAGCAACATCAATTCTCGTTAAAACCCCGTAATGCATATGAACACATATAAACTAGTTGCATCTAATTAATAAACAACCATAGTTAATTAATAATTGAACCTTGTATGCATGCATGTCATTGCATGTTGATTAATGTGTGTGCATCGTGTTGATTTGTATATGTTTTCTTGTATGTGTGATCGTGAGTAGAGGGAGGTGCTCAAGAAGTCGTGTACGAGGATTTCGAGAACCAAGAGTTTGAAGGCTTTGACCCTAATCAACAGCAAGAGCAAGGCAAGTGTCCTTGAAGCATATTGATCCTATTTTAAAATAAATGTTTTGTTTGCAAACTGCATGCTTGTGTCAATTTGATGGGAATCCTATGGTAGGAAGTTTACTAGACTTTATAAACCACTCTTGTCACCTGGAATTTATGGTAGAGAGTCGGGAAGGGATTTTACCTTTTTGCTTCGCTTGATTAATTGGGATGGGAAACCAACACTACAAATTTAATTATGCATTAATGATATTCTGATTAATGTGAACTGGTCAATATGATATGTTAATGGGTGATCTAAGCAAGCCGGGTATGTGGATGGGTTGGATGTACGGTGGTTTGCTTGCTTTAGATCTAAGGACCGGTTCATGCGAGAATAGGCCAGGACTATAGTGCCACCACGAGGCCAAGTATGGGTGCAGCGTAGCTGATTAATTAGGGCTTTGCCAGTGCTATTTGGACCATCAAGGATGTTAGGGGAAGGGGTAGTCGGATTGGGTTTGTTGATGATTGGCGGGACTACCCTGAGATCCGAATGGCTCAAGAGGGGGCCCTTGGTTGAAGATGTGCTCAGTTGGAGACATCGCCACCGGTGAAACCTCAGTGGGGTCTGAATAGGCTAGTAATCCTTTTGTAAAGGCTATTTTGTGATCTCTTGGCCACACACCAACGGAAGTGTGTAATGTGACCGACGGGTCACGGGCATAAGGGAGGTTCTTAGTCACCGAAAGGTGATGAAATCACGAACACGTGGGTAAAGTGGTACAAACTCTGCAGAGTCTATTAAAACTATCATGATAGCCGTGCTCCCGGTTAAGAGCACTTGGATGACCTACATGATTAGAGGGAAATTGGGATTTGGGATGGTTATGGTTTGGTAATGGTTATGGTTGATATTATGATTATGGTTATGAGATGGAATTATGGTTTATGACATTGATTATGGTTATTGGTAATGGTGAATTATGGACTGGTATTATTATGGTTACATGGTTTATGATGGGTTTACTCCACATAAATATGATACATTGCTTTTCCAAATGGTTTTACTGTACTTTTCAGCACTTAGCCATTATTATTGTCATCATTTGAATCAACCACATGTCATACTTTCCACACTTGCTGAGTACGACACATACTCACTCTTGCAATCCCCCCCCCCCAACAGTTGCAGGTCAGGATTGTGAGTTTAATGGCGATAATGCGGAGTTCTAGGCCGTGTCTACCGTCAGCTTTGTCTGTGGTGTTGCATGGAGTTGCGCTATCCCTTTTGCTTAGTTGCTTAATTAGTTTATTTCCGCTGCATTAGTTAAACTTGTCATTAATATTCATCAGAGTTTGTATTCGAGGATAATATGGTTGGTTTAATAAAATTTGGTTAATTAATCTTGTTCTATGGTAATTATCTGTATATCCTTTTGTGATTGCACTCGTGTATGTGTGATGAACGTCCTGGGCACACATATGCGTTAGCTTGGTTCATTTTTTGGAACCGGACGTCACAGAGCAGAAGCCGGAACTCAAGGCTCCGGTCTTCACTGAGCCTCACTGGACTCTCTACTTCAACGGCTCCATGCAGAAGCAGGGGGCCGGGGCTGGAGTCCTTCTCCTCGCTCCAACCGGGGAGAAGGTTAAATACATGGTACACCTTGACTTCAAGGCGACCAACAACATGGCGGAGTATGAAGCACTCATTTACGGACTAAAGGTGGCACTATCATATGGTGTCAAGCAGCTATTGGTCAAGGGAGATTTGCATCTCATCATTAAACAGGTGAAGGGTGAATGCTCCTACAACCATCCCCAACTAGCTGCCTATCTCCTTGAAGTCCAGAGGCTTCAGAAGGACTTCGAAGTCCTGAACCTCCACCATGTACAGCATCACCATAACGCAGAAGCTGACGAACTCTCAACGAAAGCGTCAACCGGGGCTCTGGCTCTCGACGGAACCTTTGTCCGAGGTTGTCTAAACCTACAACTCAGTCTTCCGAACTGAGCAAAGGGGGCGAGACCAGCACCTCAAAGCTGGCGGTCCCGGTGGCCCTGTTACCATTGCAGCTATCAAGGGCCGTAGGTGCTGCTGGACGCTCCGAGCAACAAAGCACGCAAGACTCGAATGCTCAAGCTAGCTCCGATTCATGGATCTCGGAGATCCGGGGATACTTGAAAGACAACTTCCTTCCTGAAGATAATGTATCCGCTGACCGGATAGTCAGATTGGCTAAAAGATACATGCTGGTAGAAGGGGATCTCTACTGGCGCGGTGCTAATGGCATCCTAATGCAGTGCATTACAAAGGAAGAAGGCTGCGAGCTCCTTGTAGAAATCCATGGAGGCGAGTGTGGGAACCACGCGTCTTCCTGCACGCTGGTTGGTAAAGCCTTTCAGCATGGCTTTTATTGTCCTACAGCGCTCCAGAATGCAACTCAGCTGGTGAAGAAATGTGAAGCATGCCAGTTTCATGCAAAACAAATTGACACACCGACTCAGCCTCTACAAATGATACCTCCTACATGGCCTTTCACTGTGTGGGGGATGGATATCTTGGGACCTTTCCCAAGAGCCGTCGGAGGTTACAAGTTCCTGTACGTTGCCATTGACAAATTCACCAAATGGCCGGAAGCAACTCCAGTCGTGACAATAAACAAGCAATCATCCATTAACTTCTTACAGTCCATCGTATGCAGATTTGGAGTCCCAAACAAAATCATAACCAATAATGGGACCCAATTCACAAGCTTTGCATTCCAAGGATATTGTGAAGATCTCGGCATTCAAGTCAGCTACGCTTCTGTAGCTCACCCGGCAAGCAATGGCCAAGCCGAGAGAGCAAATGCAGAAATCCTAAAAGGACTCAAGACGCGCACATATGAGCGTCTGAAAAAACATGGAGCCAACTGGATCGAAGAGCTTCCGCCCACTCTATGGGCCAACAGGACAACTCCAAACCGGTCAACTCGAGAGACACCCTTCTTCCTGGTGTATGGAGCTGAAGCAGTCCTTCCTCCTGAAATCACCTTGGGGTCGCTCCGGGTCCGGACCTTCGACGATGCCATGCAGGACCAGCTCTGGTGTGACGACCTTGACCTCCTTGAAGAGGGAAGGTGCCGAGCAGCTGTTCGAAATGCTCGATACTGCCAAGCTCTCCGGTGCTATCACCAAAGGCATGTTCACAACCGACAGCTCGAGGAAGGCGATCTGGTGCTACGGAGAATACAATCCACGGAAGGGTTAAACAAACTCTCCTCAGCTGGGAAGGACCCTTCTGAGTGATTAAAGTAACCCATCCCGGATGCGTTCGCTTGGCAACCAAGGATGGGACACCTCTCCCTAATCCTTGGAACATTGAGCACCTCCGTAAGTTCTACGCTTAATATCACGAAGGTGAGTATGTAGTTACACGTGATGTATGTTATAGAGTCATTGTACAGAGTCGGGTAGCTCCTCTGGGAGAACATCCGGACATTCTCTGGAAGGTCCGCAAAGTTCAGGCAACACTTGTCACAGTCTCAGAACTAAAAGTGTAGCTAGCTACCTTGGGTCAAACAAGAAACAAAACACACTTATCCTGGTTCCGTACCTTGGGTGTACTTGTTTCCCCTGTACCCCGGACCTATAATGAAAGACATCTTTGTGTGAAAACAGACTCCACGTGCATTTACTTTGTACAAGCTCATTATTTTTTATTTTTCTCTTTCTTGTCTATAACAAAGTTGTGCGATTCTCAAGAATTTTTTAGATCGACTAATTCATGTACAACTTGAGTCGCATTGTTAATTCCTTCGGGTTATCATGTTGTTGAATGGCTCACTCGCCTGAATGCCGCCAGCCAATCTAGGTTTGGAGTGTGCTATCGACTTAGCCTGGTCCTGCACCCTAAGTACGCCACTCTACCTACACCTCGGCAGGCTAAAGTAAGGAGGGTCCTGAAAACAATTGAACCTGGAGAAAACAACTCAGTGCACTTGATTGTATGAAGAATTGCACTCGACCCAAAAATTTCTTACGAGAATAGTAAGTCGCAACTGAGTTATAGATAGGAAATGAATTTTACTATTTTTCTTGACTTCAGTGTGCAAGAAAAATAAAGATCTCATGATGATGGTTAGTTAAGCCAGAGCTATTAAAGCTCCGACATCCCCTATATGGCTTGTAATCGATGTTTAAACATTGATAGCAAGCATTGTTGGAACTGCTCAGCTTCGGTAAAGCCATGGGGCTAGCCGTCAAAGTGAACAAAAAATGGTAGGAAGACTCCAGAGGACTAACTGTCGACGCTCTACACGTTGATGGAGACCACTGCTGGAGCTACCAAGCACTAATCATGGTCAAGGCCGGAGCCCTTAAGCTCCGATAACCCCAGGGGGGCTTCACTACAAAAGACTTCAGACCTATGCTCTACAAGTCTGAAGCACATGAGTCTTCAACAACTATTGCATACTCTTGATACATGTTCACAATCAAATTGTGTACATCTACCAGGGGGTCAAGTGGGACAAAGGCGTTGAAGACAAAAAATGAAATTCATAAAAAACTTGGATCTCATTCATCTGGAGATAAGAGATTACAAAATTGGAGAAAAAGAAGAGAGGATACAAGCGGGAGCTACAAGGATATTGTCCTAGACCCTATGGGAGAACGAGGCGACCTTCTGGGCAACCTGGGAAATGCTGGCCTGGGCAGCTTCTCCCTCTCCGTCGATGGGGCCTTTGAGCACCGGGTCCAGGGGAATTTGGGGTCTCGGCTTGTGTAGCACGAAAGAACAAATTATGTGACGCTCTTGGCCAGGGATTGTCCCTCGGTTTCCAGCTAGTCCGCGATGATATCGCCCATCTTGGTGAGCTTGTTGCCTACCGAACTCAGCGCCTGCAACGCCTGGTCCAACTCCGGTTCTGGATCATCCGGACGCACGGGACTAAAACCCATTGGCGCCAATGCGTCGTTTGCTTTGCCCAAGAAGTCCCAAACTTGTTGGGACTCTGCAACCCTGCAACTCCGCATCTCCTCCAAGGATCTTCTGGCCGCTGCAAGCTCTGAGTTCTCCCGAGCAAGACGCTCCACCTCTTTAGTGTTCTGCTGAATCTTTTCAGCAACCTGCCTTTTGAGTTTACTTAGATCTTCCTCCCGGAGGTGGATCTCGTTCCGGCAGTTAACCAGGTCCTTCTCTCGGCCCCGCACCTTCTTCTCCCTGACATCAACGTCAGTTTCCCTCCTGTGGAGTTCTTGTCCTCGCTGCCAGGCCTTCTTCTCCTCTTTCTCACAATGCTTGTCCAATTTCTTGGTGCGCTCCTCAAGACTCTTATCACCCAGAGTTAGCCTCTGAGTAAGCTCTTCTTCCCTCTTCACGAAGTCGTCCCGCAGCTCTAGGAGTTTTTGCTCTTCATCCTCGAGCTTTCTCTCCCGCTCCTCAAGAGCCTCCCAGCGCTTGACGAGACTGGCGTGGATGGTGTCGAGCCTGGCCCGAGACTAGTTGTCAAAGGATCGCGTCATGCTTTCCCTCTCATCCAACAGCTTACCCCAGTACTCCATGCGGATCTTCTCCTTCCTCACCCACTCTTTGTCGTCATCCAGCCTCGACTGCGCCAGCTTGGTATCGAATTGGAGCCGGTTGCGCCACCTCCTAAGAATTTGACGCTCCTCCTTGAGAGCCTTGCTGTCGTGGTAAAAAGCCAGCTGAACCTGGCAAAGACTAGAGCAGGCGTTGTCAATAGACAATGACAGAGGGATCAGATCCGGACCTGCCAGGGTCATCTCCGCCGATTCCAGCGGGTTCTTCGTGACAAAAATTGGGTCCCACTCTACAAGAGCGGTTCCCTGAGCTTCCGCGGCACTAGGGCCGCCCTCCAGAATAGCCTCGGCCGCCATCGAGGAAGGTCCTGCTATAGAAGTTTCAACCTCCGGAGTTGGCTCCGAAGGTCCCGCCGCCAGGTCGTCAACAACTGGTCCTTCAAGCGGGGGACCAGCAACTTCATCTCGGCACCCTGCCTCAGGCGCGGGCACCTCCGGGACCACCACATACGAGGCAGGAATTGAAGGTTCGATCAGAGCTGAAGCTAGCTCCGACTCCAACACTGGCGCCTACTCCACTGCCAGCCCAGGTGCTGACGCTTCGACCATCATGGGATCGGGCGTCGGCACCTCTGCAGCGATTGGCTCAGGCACCGGAACTTCTGCAGCAACCAGCTCTACCACCAGAACTTCTTCAATAACCGGCTCAGGCACCGGAGTTTCATCAACCACCGGCTCTACCGTCGGAGCATCATCAAATACCGGCTCCACCGTCGGGGCTTCAACAACATCTGGCTCTAGGACCAGAATCGCAAATATCTCCGGTTCTGAGGCCGGAGCGACCACCATTTCAGCGTCCAAACCCGGAGCTTCAACCTCCGGGATAGGTGCCGCTTGCACATCTTCATTCCCGTGGTCCGGTGCTACCACGGGAGCTTCTGGGGATGAGTCAAGGTCCAAGACCATGACAGCTGGCACCGGAGCTGTCGCAGCCTCAGCCACTCCTTGGGGCGGCGCTGGGATTGGAGCCGGAGCCTCTGCCTGCACAGCCTCAGATGTTGTAGCAGGAACAAGAGCTTCAACCCCTTTCTTGGGTACTCTGTGGATGAAGGATGAAGACACTCAAAACACAGTTACAACACAAAACAACCAATTGAGGTAAAAAAACAAAATTTACCTCGGAAGGCTTCCGCACCAGTTAGCACAGAACCTCTTCTCCGGACGCTTAGGACTGGACCCTGTCGCCACTGGGATGTCAGTTCTGGAAGGTTCTCCGGAGCTCGCCGCAACCGTTGGCGCTGCATTGGTCGAGGCCCCCCTCGATCGGGAAGAACTTCCGGACCCAGAGCCTTCAACTGGTCCTGGTACTGTAGCCATACGGCCGGAACTAGCACCCCGAGGAGATGTCGATGCTGGAGTGGATGCTGCTGTTGAAGACCTCCCCCTCTAGGGAGAAGGATCCGCTGTGGAAGGGGCGGGCCTTACGTACCTCTCATCAGAGTGCTTCAACTTCTTTTTTCAGCTCGAGGGCTTGGCCAACTCTTTGCCCTTGCCCACAACTTCAACTCTCTGTTCCGGGACGGAAGGGGGACCACCCTCAGAAGCTCCGGATCTCACCAACCCAGTGGTCAAACGTCTCTCAACAACACCAAGGTCATCAAGTACCGGCATCTTCCGCCGGAGCTCCCTTCTAAACTCTGCCTCCATGTTCAGAGGGAGGAAAGCCGCCGACGGAGACAAGTAGTCGCCCTCGATGTCGATACCGTGCTGGAACTTCTTGAGGTGAAGCTCCAAGGTTGTGCCTTCCAGGTTGGACTTCAAACCGGTTTCGATCCGATCATCGTCCATCACGCTGTTGAGGGCCCAAGTAAGCTTCTCCCTCTTCTTCAGCGGATCCCACCTGTTGGCCAGTAAGTTGCAAAATACCGCCTGAGGAGTCACCCCTCCTTCCACGCATTGGCGGATCCTGGTCAGAGCAGGGTTGAAAGCGTCCGATAACACCGGAACTTTGCTCCAAGCTTCAGTGTCGACGTTGGGGAGGCCTACGAGCAACTCCAGCCTCTCATGCTCCTCTGTCCTGATGACAATCCAATCCTTCTTCCAGTCGTCCAACTTGCCAGAAGGGAACGACCGCAAGTACTTGAACGGGCACTTCTTGCGCTTCACAAAGTAATAGAAGCCAAGGTACTCGTCACTCTTGCCGATGGTGTGGATGGTGAAGAAGGTGCAAAAGAGCTCGACACAGGGAGGAATACCCACCCACATCTCACAAAAGTGGACAAAGATCGATACCAAAAGAATGGAGTGGTGGCCAAGGTGGTACAGCTGCAGACCATAGAAGTCTAGCAGCATCAAGAGAAAAGAAGAAAAGGGTGGGATCAGTCCCACCATGGCGTATGCGGAGAAGTACACCATGTCGCTGGCGTGCTCCTTCTCAAATGGAAGCTTGCCGGCGCTGACCTGGTGGTTGAAGAAGTCACTGGACCACCCCATGAGTGCCCAGACCTTCTTCAAGTTGTCGTTGGTCTTAAGTCGACTCTCGCGAAGACCCAACTCCATCGCAGCACAAGCGGGGCTAGGGCCGAAAAGCAAGCAAAAGTTTGGAGGATTTGAGCGCAAGATCGAATGAAGGCGTAAAGAACCCCCAATCGGTGCACGCTTTCCTTCTTAAGTAAGCCCCCGCAACGCTTGGATGGAAACAGTAGAGGAGCCGATGATACAAGTCAAAAACTTCACCCTACCAATGCCAAGGGGGCCCGAGGCCACCCCAACGATCAAGTCGAGGTCCTTACCCCAGACGAACGGTTGTCATCATGAAAGGCAGGAAACCCGAAGGCAGCGGCCTGACAAGGCGCGCGGAACCGATACGATTTTCGTATCAGGAACCGACGACCTTCAATTGCATGAGATCCGCATGCTAAGATCTCGCCTGTCGCATCCACGATGTGCCACGCAGTGTTGGTTTAACTACGAACTACCGCCAACGGCACATCTGAAGATCCTTGAAGACACGACACAAAAATCGAAGGATGGACCCACCTCTGGCAAAATGACTTCATCCAAAAGGTCTCTCCCAGAGGTGGGCCTAGGGGGCCACTGTCGGTACCCTGCGTACCGTATACCCCTTGGGACTACAAAAAGACCAAAGGGACTTCACCTGTCTGAGTTGAAGACCTGCGAAGGCCCCACATGTCATACGGGACTGGACATGCCTCCCATATATGGTTAGCCCCGGTACTTCCACGTGTACACTGCAACCGGACCTATATCCCACACATGGGATAGCTCCGGGCTAAACACTTGTGCGGCACCCCCGGACCTAACCTCCGACAGAGGGAAGCTCCAGTATCGACACGTGTACATCTACACTGGACCTACCCGTCCCAGACGAATAGCTCCAAAACTGCCACGTGTCCAAACCGTCGGACCTTCAACCTCAGCAATCAAGCTGGTGAACCCCCAATGGCTCGGACCTCCAAGGGGCAATCAAAGACTTCAAGACCTGATTAAGTGTCATTAATACCATATTAATGACACATGATCAGTAGGCCCTTAATACCAGTAACGGCACTGTCAGGTCCCATTACCACACTATTAAGGGTAATTAATCTCATTAATTATGTATTAAACATTAGTAACCGTTGGGGCGACATGTCGGGCCAGGCTAGCAGTGTAACGGCCATTCCTAGTACTATAAAAGGACTGGTCAATGGTACACAGGACTCTCGGACAGTCTCTGGGCTGAAAACTCTCTAGATGCTCTTAGACGCTCAATATAACAGCTACACACCCCGTGGAGTAGGGTATTAGGCTCAAGCGGCCCGAACCACGTAAATCATTGTGTCCATTTGCCATACTCTTCGAAATCTCTGCACACCCAATACCGAACTACAAACTCCATGAGCTACCAACAGTAGTATCGGGAGAATTGCCAGAAAAACACTCTGACATATTCTTTCATTATAGCTTTCATAGGAGAGAACAGACATTACAGGAAGAACGACCCGGCCTGGGTGACAGGGAGCTGAGTGTACCTACTTAGGGTACTAGACCATGCCAAGTAAGGTGTACACTCGGAGCTCATCTCCCTGGCCTTGGTTAACCCAAGTGTTGTCTATAGACACTATGCTTCCTTTATAACGAAAGAAAAAATGTCCTACCGCTGGACTATGGATAAAACTTGGGGAGGTGTTCGATATTCCATGGTTTGAGCACTTGTTCTTCATCCTCCGTAGCTAGGCAAACGCACCCGGGGTGACAAACTTCAATTACCTGGAAGGGGCCCTCCCAGCCGGGGGAGAGCTTATTTGCTCCTTCACGGGAGAGTATACGTTGCAACACCAGGTCGTTTACCTTCAGCTCCCTATTGCGCACGGTCCGATGATGGTAGCGCCGGAGCGCTTGCCTGTACTGTGCATTTTGGAGGGCTGCTCGTATCTGTCCCTCGTCGACGAGGTCAGTGTATTCACACCTGAACTAGTCCTGCGTGGCTTCATCGTACATCCGGACACGGGGGGGGGGGGGGGGGGGGGCATGGTGATCTCTGGGGGAAGGACGACCTCCGCCCCGAACACCAAGAAGTAGGGCGTTTCTCCCGTAGCCCAGTTGGTTGATGTCCGGCTAGCCCAGAGCGCATATGGTAGCTCATCCACAAGTTTGCACCATGCCTCTCAAGGCTTGAGTATGTACGAGTCTTGAGGCCCTTGAGAATCTCCGTGTTTACCCTCTCTACCTGCCTGTTGCTCTCAGGGTGAGCAATAGAGGCATAACAAATTCGGATCCCAAGGTCTTCATAGTATTCTTGGAATGCTACACTCGTGAACTGGGTCCCGTTATGAGTGGTGATCCTGTTCGGGACCCCGAACATGCAGACGATCAACTTGATGAACTTCACTGCTGACTGCTTGTTAATGGTGACAACTTGGGTGGCTTCTGGCCATTTGGTGAACTTGTCCACGGTGACATAGAGGTATCAGAATACTCCACTGGCTCTAGGGAAAGGTCCCAGGATGTCCAACTCCCACACGGCGAACGGCCACGAGGGGGATCATCTGCAGCGCTTGAGCTGGTGTGTGGATGTTCTTAGCATGGAACTAGCATGCCTTGCATCTCTTGACCATCTCAGCGCATCATGGAGTGTTGTTGGCCAGTAGAAGTCGTGCTGGAAGGCTTTGCCGACCAGCATGCGGGGCGATGCGTGGTTCCTGCACTCACCTCCATGGATTTCTGCGAGCAAGTCGCAACCTTCCTCCCGGGTAATGCATCACAGTAGGATGTCGTTGGCGCCATGCCGGTAGAGATCCCCCTCCACCAGCATGTATCTCTTAGCTATCCGCACAATCCGTTCTGCCAGGGCTTGTTCTTCGGGAAGGAAATTGTCTTTCAAGTAGTCCCAGACCTCCGAGATCCATGCATCGGGACCTTTTTGAGCTTATGGGTCTTGGGCGCCATGCTGCTCGGAGCTGCCGGTGGCGCATAATAACCTTGGCGGGCACCATGGTTGCAGGACCGCCAGGATTGCCAGCTTCGAGGTGCTAGCTTCACCCCCTTCACCCGGTTCGGCAGCTCGGGCGGTTGGTCATGATAACGTCCTTGCAAAGACTCCTTCGGGCACTGGGGCCTCTGTGGAGGCCTTTGTTGATAGGTCGTCTGCGAATAAGTTGTCAGCTCGGGGCACATGGCATAGATCCAAGACTTCAAGGTCTTTCTCCAGCTTTCTGACGTGCAGCAAATATGCTGCTAGTTGGGGGTCATTGCAACTGCACTCTCCCTTGACCTGCTTGATAATTAGCTGAGAATCACCTTTGGCCAGGAGCTGGCAGACATTGAGGGTCAACGTTGTCTTCAGCCCGAAGAGAAGGGCTTCATACTCTGCCATGTTGTTGGTGGCCTCAAAGTCAAGACGCACCATATACTTGAACTGCTCCCCGGTCGGGGTGATGAGCAGTACCCCGGCTCTGGCCCCTACTTCCGCGCGGAACCATCAAAGTAAAGTGTCTAGGGGGTCTCGGTGAAAATTGGTGCACTGGGCACTGTTTGTCTGCTATCCGGGCCCTCTGGGTTGCTAGGTGATGGAGTCCACTCAACCAAGAAATCAACCAGTGCCTAACTCTTGACTGCATGTCGAGGGAGGAACTCGAGCTCAAACTCTGCCAGCTTCGCTGCCCACTTGGCGATATTGCGAGTCACATTAGGGTTGTGGAGCATGGTCAGTGGAAAGGATGTGACAATCGAGACCTTGTGGCTCTAGAAATAGTGTATGAGCTTTCTCGATGCTATCAACATGGCATACAGCAGCTTGTGTACCTCCAGGTACCTTGTTTTTACTTCATGGAGGACTTCGCTGATGAAGTAGACTAGTTGTTGAGTGGTCCGAACCCTGTCTGAGAGGTCCAGTGCTCCTCGCAGCGGGTCCAGGTCCCAGGGCTCCTGGCCCCCAGGATCCGAGTCAACCTCCGGGGGTTGGGACTCGGGGGTTTCCTGGTCTCCGGGGCTCCCCAGGGAGAGGTCCATGGCCAGGTCCGAGCTCTGAGGCTCAGCGCTTGTGTCTTGAGTTTCTTCCCGTGCCTGCTGCTGTTGTGGCTCCGACCGCTCTACGACCAGGACCATGCTGACCACTTCGGTTGTCGCGGTGATATATAGCAGCAAGGGCTCGCCAAGCTCTCGCGCCACCATAACAGGCAGGGATGTCAGGTGCTTTTTGAGATCCTGGAACGCCGCTTCTGCCTCTTCGGTCCACGCAAAGGGACCTACCTTCCGCAGAATCTTGAAGAAGGGGAGCACTCGCTCTGCCAGTCTCGAGATGAACCGGCTGAGGGATGCTAGGCACCCTGCGAGCTTCTGCACATCCTTGATGTGAGCCAGAGGCCACATAAGCTCTATCGCATTAATATTCTTGGGATTAGCTTTGATTCCACGGTGTGAGACCAGGAAACCAAGTAGCTTCCCAGAAGAGACGTCAAAGACACACTTTTCGGGGTTCAGCATCGTGCGCGTGATGCGTAGCCTGCTGAAGACTTGCGCTAGGCTGTCTAGCAATGATACGTGGTTTCTGATTTTTACCACGATGTCATCGACATACACTTCTACCAGGTCTCTAATGAGGTCCCCAAATGTTTTATGCATTGCATATACAAAAGTAGGGAGAGCATTCTTAAGACCATAAGGACATAACAGTACAGGCCATCTACTGTTACAAAAAAGTGTGTTCTCATCATCTCTAGACATTGGTATTTGGTGGAAACCGGAATACGCATCTAGGAAACACAACAGATCACAGCCCGATGTTGAGTCTACAATTTGATCTATCCTAGGGAGTGGGAATGGATCCTTTGGACATGCCTTGTTTAGGTTGGTGTAGTCAATGCACATCTGAAGCTCCCCGCCATCCTTGAGGACGACAACAGGATTAGACAACCACCAAGGATGGTGGACCTCCCAGATAAAGCATGCATCGAGCAACTTCTTAATCTCCTCTCGGATGAAGTTTTGGCGCTCAACAGACTGCTTCCGGGGCTTCTATTGTACTGGGCGGGCGTTGGGGTAGATCTTCAGATGGTGCTCGATCACCTCCCTGGGGATCTCGGCCATCTGCGATGGTTGCCAGGCAAACACATCGACATTGTCCCAGAGGAAAGTGATGAGCGCGAGTTCCTATTTGTTGTCCAAGTTACCCGCTATGCAAATCGTCTGGGCAGCCTCAAAGGCAATTCTGACGACCTTTACTGGGACGTCGTCTTCGGTAGGCAGCACACGTAGAGCTGCGGTGGAGGTCCATTAGGACGGGCCTTGGCTCGGTCGGCATTCCCTTGTGCCGTCAAGGCTTGGGGCCCGCCCTGCTACAAGTGCTTGGAGCTGCTCCAAGGCTAACACCGGGACAGTGCGATCTCCCCAGACCTTGAGACTCCAGATGGTGTCGGCATCTTTAGGATCAGATAGCCGTAATGGGCTATGGCCATGAACTAGTACAACGTTGGCCTTTCGATGATGGTGTTTAAGGAAAGCTCGACATCTGCTACATCGAACAAGACGCTCTCCGTGCGATAGTTCTCCGGAGTACCGAAGGTTACCGGGAGGTGGAGGCTACCGCTAGGCATGATTTGCCCTAGGCCCACACCTGAGAACGGGCTCGAAGGTGTGAGCCGGTACATGGGTATCTGCATCTTCCGGAAGGCAGCAGAGGAGATGAGGTTGAGGCCTGCACCGCCGTTGATCAGCACGTAATGAAGCTTCACATTGGTGATGGTTGGGGCCACAAGCAACGAGAGCACTCCAACTCCTACCATGTTCTTTGGGCAGTCTGAGGCATCAAAGACAATTGCGGTGCTCATCCACTTGTTGTGGGGAGCAGGGCTTGGTGCTGGGGCCACCGCAGCCACAACCCGTCGCAGGACTTTCACCGCATTCCGAGACGTGGGGTTCGTGGCTCCCCTGTAGATGACATAGAGGAGCTTTTGATGCTCCTGGTCGCTGCTAGTGTCCGAGTCGGCACTCGCGAAGGCGGCTTTCACTGCCCTGTGGGGCTCCTCGTACCCCATGTCCTCGTCTTTGTCCTCCATGGGATCAAGCTTCTGCTTACCCTCCCTCTGGCGGGGAGGCTCTCCCTCTTGGCGCTGCTGCTTTTGCCTCTGCTCGCGGTAACGCTCCGCGAGCTTCTTGACCTCCCAGCACTCACTAGCACTGTGGCCATTGGTCCGGTGCACCGGGCACTTGAAGTCAGCGTCGTCACCCTCTGGTGACTGACGTGGTCGTTTGTCTTGGCGCGGGCCTCGGGATCCACTGGCTGACATAGCTGCCACCATGAGGGCTCCGGGCCTCGGCTTATTCCTGCAGCGGCCTCTGTTCTTTTTCTTCCTGCCACCACCCCTGGTAGCAGCTTCTGCTTCAGACTACAAGGGCTCCTCACTCTCTGAGGAGGGTTGGGAGTGCCAGTTACGGCCTTCTGCAGCTTTGGCGCATCTGTCTGCCAAGGCAAATAACTCGGAGATATCGCGCACATCATGTGTGGTGAGCTTCTCGAGCATATTCTTGTCCCTCACACCCTGTCTAAATGCAACTATGATAGATGCATTCGAGATGTGCGATATGGTGTTTCGTACCTGGGAGAATCGCTAGATGAACGTTCGCAGCGGCTCCCCCGTGCGCTGCCTAACAGCGTGGAGGTCGAGCTCCGTGCCAAAGCGCTTGTACGAGCTTCCAAAGTTCACCATGAACTGTCAGCATAGCTCCTCCCAGGAGGTGATGGACCCCTGGGGAAGGTTCAGGAGCCATGACTGGGCTGGGCTGGCCAAGACAACAGGGAAGTAGTTGGCCATGATGACCTCGCCTGCAACTAGTATCGAGGTGGAGTAGATCTGCAGGAACTCACTCGGGTTGACGCTTCTGTCATACTTCTCCGGCGTATGCGACCGGAACTTGTGGGGCAATACCACCCCCCTTAGGTGTGGGGCTAAAGCCGCACGCCCTCCACCTGTGCTTGCAGGCGCCGGGTTTGGCGCTACATAGCCTTGGTGAACAGACGGCACTGCGTATGCTTGGTGTTGGGTCGGAACAGCAAGCGCTTGATGCGGTGGAGGCACACCATACTCTTGGAGTGGAGGAGGCGCAACGTACGCCTGGTGCGGAGGGGGCGCAACATATGCCTGGTGCTGTGCGGGAGGCGCCACATACGCCTGACGTGGCGGAGGAGCGTCATGCAGCTGGGGTCCAGGACCCGACAGGCTATAGTCGGCTTAGAGATTGCGATGCTGCTCCCGCTGACACTCAATGAAGACTCAACAGTCCTGTCCAGACCTGCGGTGCTGCAACTCAGTCCGTAGGTCTGTCGTCAAGAGCCTAATTGAGCGGCTATCAGCGGTCTGCCGGTCAACGGCTAGCGTATGCGACAGTGACATAAATGTCAACGTCGCTCGCCTCCCGCCTTGTGGAATCGCGTGGAGTGCAGTGACGACCAGATGGTCAATGTCGTCTATCCGCTGTTGGGTTGCCCCCTGTGGGGCATCTGCCATCGATGCGTTGTGGAGTAGTGCACGCGCTGCTAGGAGTGCACTTTCCGGGCTCGCCGCTGGTGGCGCTGTAGCAGCTGTCACAGCAGGAGTTCGCCGTGCAGTGTTGTGCGGGCCTGCAACCAATGGAGTGGTTGCATGGCAACGCAATGGTCCAGGTCTTCCTGCCCTGGAGCGGGACCCAACCTTGGGGTAGGATGAAGCTTGGTCCTCCCCCGCCACCTGCTGGCGGGGCTGTGCCCTGGAGGAGCTAGCATTGGAATGGGCATTCACCATGCTGCTGGTGAAGATCTTTGCAGAGAAAAAACCCCTACCTGGCGCACCAAATGTCGAGGTGTCTAATTGACACCTCCCCCGGACCTGCTCGGAAGCAGCCTGCGGAGGTTTGATGTATTTTCGAGGGGCTAGTCCTAGTAAGATCGAACGCAGTGGATGATGAACGCAAGGGATTTATGTGGTTCGGGCCGTCGAAGCGTAACACCCTACTCCACGGTGGTATGTATGTGTTGTATTGCTCAAGCGTGTGTCGAGTGTTCCTGCCCTTTTTTTCCTCGAGGTCGGTCGCCCGCCCGTTCCTTTTATAGTCCAAGGCCCGGGCAGTTACAAGGTGGGCCTCGGGGCTCGACACGTGGTCTCGGGAGGAACCAAATCCTATCTAAGATCCGGGTGTAAATGCCATCTCCTGACAATGGCTTCAATATGCTGCCTGGCCATGCCCTGCGGTAGGGCTATACATAGCCGCTCATGATGGTTGGATACATCCCGTTTGTCTTGTCGCAGCCGCCCATTCATCTGCTGTACGTAGCAGTTCGGCACTGGCCAGTCATAACAAGACTGGGCACTGGCCCCTTGAATTATGAGTGCGCACCTCTGCTTACCTAGGGAAGGCGCACATACTTACTGCTTTGACATATTGAGCACATCTTCCTTTATTTTTGCCTCCTTGCGTCTCCCAGTACCCATTAACCAAGTGGTTGTGTCAGGGCCTGCTTCTGCAGGAAGGCCTAGGCCCGACGCTGTTGGGCACGTGGTAGCTCCGGTCCTACCCTCAGCGGGGGAGGCCGGGCCTGGAGCTGCAGGACACGTGGCTGCACCGGACCTCCCCTCAGCGGGGAGGCGGGTCCAGAGCTGCATGACACGTGGCAGCGCCGGACCTCCCCTCAGCGGGGAGGCGGGTCCGGAGCTACAGAACACGTGGCAGTGCCAAACCTCCCCTCAGTGAGGTGGCAAGTCCGGAGCTGCAGGTCTGGAGCTACGAGAGACCTGGCGGCGCCAGTCCCGTCCTCAACAGGGAGGCACGGCCCAGAGCTGCGATACACGTAGTAGCACCAGACCTCCTCTCAGTGTGGAGGTGGGTCTGGAGGTACAAGACACATGGCGGCGCCGGTCCTACCCTCAGCGGGGAGACCAGGTCCGGAGCTGCGCATCACGTGGCGTCCTGGAGTTACGCCAGAACCTGCCTCCATGGGAGACGGGGCCCAATGTGTCCTCTTCCTTGTATCTATGGGTACCCGGTCCGCCAGGTACCGACAGGCAGTCTCGGCTTTGTCACTTTAATTATGATTGCATCATTAAATTTTCCAAACTTAATTTGATTCCGAAAATATCTATTGAAAGAAGATCTAAGTGTCATGTATGTGTGCAAGCTAAACGGCCATGTAAGCCTTTTAAAAGCGTGGAAGAGAAGAGCTTGTCACCACTAGTTCTTATTCACTCAGATTTGTGTGAAATGAATGGAATTTTGACTAGAGCAGGGAAGAAATATTTTATATCTTTTATTAATGATGCTACTAGATACTGTTATCTCTATCTTATTAATCCAAAGATGAGGCACTGGACCGTTTTAAAATCTATAAGGCAGAGGTTGAAAACCAACTAGAAAAAAAAAATCAAACATGTTAGGTCCGATAGAGGAGGAGAGTATCTTTCTAATGATTTCGGCGAATGTTGTGCGGAGCATGAAATTATCCATGAGACAATGGCTCCCTATTCACCCCAATCAAATGGGGTGGCTGGGAGAAAAAACTGAATACTAACGGACTTGGTTAATGCCATGTTAGACAGTTCGGGTTTATCCAACTCATGGTGGGGGGAAGCCATTTTAACCACATGTTTGTGCTGAACCGAATTCCATCATCCAAGGGTGAAATAACCCCGTATAAAGGGTGGAAAGGAAGAAAGATTGCTCTCGGTTTCTTACGAGCATGGGGTTGTTTGGCCAAAGTTAATGTGCCTGCATGTAAGAAACGAAAATTGGGACCAAAAACCGTGGATTGTGTCTTTCTAGGATATGCACAATATAGTGCAGCCTATAGATTTTTAGTGATTAGATGCGAGATTCCTGACATGCACGTTAACATCGTGACTGAATCTCGTGATGCCACATTTTTCGAGGATATTTTTCCAATGAAAGATAGAGTTGTAGGTCATAGCGAGACATCTACTAGTTTTACTTCTGATCCTTCTCTAATATATGTACCTTGTTTGTACACTGAAAAACCCATTGAGGATGACAGTACAAATATTGTTCCTCGAAGGAGCAAGAGACAATAGATTGAAAAATCCTTTAGTGATGATTTTACTGTCTACCTCGTTGATGATACACCTAAAACACTTTCAGAGGCATATGCATCACCAGATGCAGTGTACTGGAACGAGGCAATCCATAATGAAATGGAGTCCATTTTAACAAATGAAACTTGGAAAATATGTGATTGTCCTGTTGGGTGTAAGTGGGTATTTAAAAAGAAGCTCAAACCAGATGGTACAGTCGATAAATATAAGGCTAGACTTGTAGCCAAGGGATTTACCCAAAAGGAAGGTGAGGATTTTCTCGATACTTATTCACATGTTGTTAGGTTAACCACAATTTGTGTGCTTATTGCACTTGCTGCGTGCCATGATCTCCTTATCTATCAAATAGATGTGAAGATGACTTTCCTAAATGGCGAGCTCGATGAGGAGATCTATATGAAGCAGCCTGATGGTTTTGTGGTGCCTGAGCAAGAGGAAAAAGTGTGTAAGTTACAAAAATCCTTGTATGGCCTCAAGCAGGCTCCAAAACAGTGACATGAGAAGTTCGATAGAACTATGATCTCAGCAGGCTTTGTGGTAAATGACGCTGACACATGTGTGTACTATCGGTTTGGTGGGGGTAAGGGAGTAATACTGAGCTTATATGTTGATGATATATTAACTTTTGGGACTAGTACCGATGTGATAAATGATGTAAAATCATTCTTTTCCCGAAATTTTGATATGAAGGATTTGGGAGTGGCTGATGTTATTCTAAACATCAAACTGATTAAGGGCAAGAATAAGATTACTTTAAAACAATCTTATTATATGGAGAATATTCTGAGTCAATTTGGATACTTAGATTCTAAAGCTTCTCCAACGCCATATGATCCTAGTCTAAAGCTTCGCAAGAACGGAGGACAAGGAATTAATCAGTTGATGGTTCTCTCATATATCTTGCTGGTGCAACCAAACCTGACATATCATTTGCAGTAAGCAAATTGAGCAGACTTACTTCCAATCCTGGAAGAGATCATTGGAGTGCATTAGAACATGTAATGAGATACTTAAGAGATACATCAACATATAGACTTCACTATACGGGGTACCCAACTGTACTAAAAGGGTATAATGATTCAAATTGGATCTCAGATGCTGATGAGATCAAGGCCACTAGTGGATACATTTTCACTATTGGTGGTGCTGCAGTTTCGTGGAGGTCTCGTAAGCACACTATATTGACAAAGTCCACTACGGAGGCTTGTAGCACTTGAGACAGCCACAACTGAGGCGGAGTGGCTAAACTAGCTCTTGATGGACTTGCCATTGGTCATTAAACCTGTACTGGCCATTCTTTTGCATTGTTATAATCAAAGTGTGATCACAACTGTAGGCAATTCAAAAGAAATTTTGAAATCCTCAAGACGTGTGAAACGACAAATCAAATCCGTGAGACATTTGAGAAATACGGGAGAGATTACCGTTGAGTATATTAATACTAAAAAAAATCTTGTAGACCCTTTTACTAAGGGATTAGCACGTGCTGTAATTGAAGAAGCATCAAGGGAAATGGGTTTGAAACCCACGTGATGTTATCATACAATGGTAACCCATACTATGTGATCGAAGATCCCGTGAAGTAGATCGTGGGAAAAACAAGTTGTATGGATAACTGGAAATTACTTATTTATTACTCATTTCTGCTAGTAGATGCATACTCTCAGTACTACATGGAAGGTTGACTTTAATGTCTTAATGTGTTCTGAGGCCTAAATAAGCAAGGTACCGTCCTGTAAGGTATACTTATAAGAACACACCTATATGAGTTTGACTGTCAAGTCGCAGTCTATGAGATGTGGGTAATCTCGAATAAATAATGAATAGACATGGGAGAAGACCTTAATTGTAGGATCGAAGAGCACGTGAAAAGCTACCAGAGGAGGGTGAATGGTAGATTTAAAAAAAACTTACGCAGCGGAAACAATTAAATCTCAACCCCTTCGGCAGAAAAACGATCTGTTAAATAAATCGTGTGTCAGACTAATACAAACATGTTTCACCGGGACAAAAGTTATATATATCAGAGAGAATCAAGTCACGAAGAAAACACAAGAAGAATCACTCAAATCCGTCGAGAGAAACTCAAGTTATGATCGAAAGATCGAACAAATGTCAATATGTCCTATCCGAGAAAAATAGTTCTAGAACACTGCAAAGAAACTCGTGTAGATCAGAAACCAAAAATCCAATGACCGTGGAATTTTGACAGATAATAGATAATCAAGTTTTGAATACAACCCAAAAAGAATCACGTCAATTGAATCTGTAAAACTTGAGTTATGATAAAACCACCGACAAAAGGTACTGCTGTCCAGAAACTCGACAAGTAGAACTTGTCTGGAACAAGTTGGACGAACAAGGCACAAAAGTTCCTTCAAAATATGAATTTTATTCAATAGAACACAAGAGGAACAGCCCCAAAGTCGTGCACCACGATCTCTGGCCTCCCTTGCTTATATAACCAGCCCTTAGGCCAACCCAATCTCAACTAGGACTCTAATCCTACTCAAATCATGAATCGAAACTTTCCATAACTGCTTAAGACTCTTCTATACGCAGACAGAAGCAATCTTAAGACTTACAAACACCTTAGGAACGTATCCCACATTCCTAAAACAACTCAAATTCGTGACCCACATGAAATCTTATCATAACCAACTTGATACTTTCCATACCGAACCATAACCGACTCCGCCTCAGCCAAAGTCATCAACCGATATGATTCGATCCTTCCAACCATATCTTCCCATCCATAAACCATCTTCGTAACCATGTTACCACGTTATGCACCGCATGAATAAGTGCAAACACCTTCCATCAACGTCCAGTAACCTTCATATGCACTGCCCTTGATTCAATCATCCTGTGCGACCTCTTGACCCGCTCAACCACAATTCCTCCTGAATTTGGTTGTTGGAACCTCATCTCCTCCCTGAGAATAGTCCAAGGATCCTTTCACCAGCCATGACTTGAACTCAAGCAACACCTACACATGAACAAACAACCAATTTGTACGAGCCCAAGTCCGCGACTTGACTCAAGTCAGTTCCGAACACAACACCTTACGTGAGCACCTCACATAAGCATGTTGCAAAGCATAGCAAAACGATATCATACATATCAATCAAAACGCACCGAAAACTTAGTAAAAGAATACTAAGCAAACTTTTCAAGAGTATAAAGCATGTTCGAAACATTTCACATGAAAATTTGGAACATTACGATCAAGCTCAGAACCTTGCCAAAGCTAACCGGAGCTTGAGGCGAAGCTTACCAAAGCTAGTACAACCTAGCGCCAGAGCTAACCAAAGCTGGCAGGACCTAGCACCGGAGCTAACCAAAGCTAGTTGGACCTAGCGCCGGAGCTGACCAAAACTAGTCGGAACTAGTGAACCCAAAAGTCGGAGCTAGAAAAACATGTCGGAGCTAACCAACATAAGTCGGACCTAGCAAAACATATCGAAGCTTAACAAAGACATGTCGAAGCTATCAAAGACATGCCGGAGCTAAAGACAAAGCTCACTGGAGCTACCCAAAAACATGTCGGATCTAGACAAAGAAAGTCAGACCTAGCTAAAAAGATGTTATGGCAGCATTCAAAACTTTTATTGTCAAAGTCAATGTATTCATCACACATAGGTCTCACAATCTCCCCCTTGATGAATGCATTGGCAACACCATTTAAAATCCGAACATTGGCATGAAAAGTTTTGAGAACAAATTTTCCCTTTTTTTTGAAAATCAAATGAGATAGAAATAAATTTCTCCCCCTATACATATTTCTCCCCCTTGCATAATTCACCATATTATCTCTCCACCTTTAACAATGTATTCAGCAAGGTTCAAAAGAGAAATTTTAATTGTTATGAGCATATTATAACATATACATATAAAACAAAGCTCATTCAAGTCATACTATCAAGTAACTTACACAATCACAACAATGAGATACATAAAGTAGTGTAAACCATACTAGAGATCAGATGTAATTTTCAATTTAAGCAAGTCATGATCTCACAGACTTAACTATTTCAATACCTGAAAGCATGATACTTGTTGCTGCATTTTATTATTTTTCAAAGCACAAATTTAGATCATATGATATTTGCAAGAGATTATATGTGCATCTGCCTTATTCTAACCAACCAAGCCAAACCTATGTCATTTGACAATCAGAAGCTTAAGGACATGGTTTTAGTCATACACAAATTCTTCCTAGTTCATATCTAAGTGCAATGATAAGCCATCTCAAAAGAAGAAGTGTGATGCATGCATGTTCTCTTGATCTTTTCTCAACTTATATTTGTTCACGAAAACTCAACATGTGAGTTGATTACTTGATTAATTCTTTATGATTAAAAAACACTTATGAGCGTGCAACAAGTTCAAAACAGCAAGAAAATTCAACCATGACCAAATTTAGTGTAAGTAATTATTCCAATTACTAGACATGACAAAAACTACAAAATGTATAACACGAGTAATGGAGTAAGAACTTTCAGCATGTAAAAGAAATCACAAAGTCATATATATATATGAAATACTATGCTCATATTATTTTAAGTTCAGATTCACACATAGACTTATAGGGTTTGAAAACTCCCCCTCAATGTAAGCCATGAGGATGCATAACCCCTATTTCACTACGAATGAAACAAAAATGAGTGAAATCCAAAAGTTTTGTAAAAATATCAGCCAATTGTTGTTCGGTATCTACATGGTGAAGCACAATGTTTCATTTTTCAACATTATCACGGAGAAAGTGATACCTAATATCAATGTGCTTAGTTCTAGAATGTTGCACAAGGTTTTTAGCAATGCAAATGGCACTAGTATTATTACAAACAGTGAAACACTATCTAGATCAACCCCATAGTCCTTAAGTCTTTGAACAATCCAAAGAATTTGTGAGCAAGCACTAGCAGCAGCTACATATTTCAGCTGTGGATTGTGCAACTGAATTTTGTTTTCTAGAGGACCAAGCAACAAGTGAATTACCAAGAAAATGACAAGCACCGGAAGTACTTTTCTTATCAATCCTACAACCTCCAAAATCAGCATCAGAAAAAGCTTTCAAAGTAATGGTTGAGGAAGAAGGAAGAAAAATGCCAAATTCTTGAGTTCCATGTAAGTACCTGAGAATCCTTTTGACGGCTTGACGATGTGAAGCACGTGGGGAGGCTTGAAACCGTGCACAAAGACATAAGCTGAATTGTATGTCCGGTCTTGATGCCGTGAGGTACAAAAGTGATCTGATCATGCTTCTATATTCTTTTTGATCCATGGGTTCACCATATTCATCAAGTTCAAGTGTTGTTGCTGTTCTCATTGGTGTCCGAAGAGGCTTACTTTTGTCCATGTTGAAGCGCCTTAGGAGGTCTTTGTATACTTCGTTTGATGAAGAAAGGTACCCTCCTTGGTTTGCTTGATTCGCAGCCCCAAAAAGTATGTGAGTTCTCTCATCATACTCATCTCGAATTTTGAACTCATCATAGCTGAAAACTTGGACACAAGATCATGAGAAGCACAACCAAAGATAATATCATCCACATACACTTGAACGAATAATGAGTCATTGTCATGCTTAAGCACAAAAAGATTTTTATCAACCTTGCCCATGGTAAACCCTTTTTCAAGTAAGAATGTTTTTAACCTGTCATGCCATGCTCTAGGGGCTTGTTTGAGACCGTAGAAGGCTTTGGACAGTTTGTAAACATGATTAGGAAAATCTGGATTTTCAAAACCCGGTGGTTGTTTGACATAAACCTCCTCATCTATGTAGCCATTAAGAAAAGCACTTTTAACATCCATTTGATATAGCTTAAAACCTTTAGATGCAGCAATAGCTAACAAAATTCTTATGGCTTCTAATCTAGCAACAGGAGTAAAAGTTTCATCAAAATCTAGACCTTCAACTTGAGTGAAACCTTGAGCAACCAACCTAGCCTTATTCCTAACCACAACCCCATCCTCACTTTGTTTACTTTTAAACACCCATTTAGTTCCAATTAAAGTGTGACCTTGAGGAGGAGGTACAAGTTTCCAAACATTATTTCTTTCAAAATTTTCTAACTCTTCTTGCATGGCAATAATCCAAGATTCATTAGTGAGTGCGTGTGATATATCTTTGGGTTCAAAAGAAGCAACAAAAGTAGAATGAGCATGAGAGTTTGGATCGCAAAACCTGGACTGTGTAACTCGTTCGTGCAAGCTTCCAATAATCTGTTATGGAGGATGAATTTTGAGAACCCGGAGGGGAGTGGACACTTCACAAGCTTCTTCTTCTTCATGTTCATCACAAATCGATGAGCTTGTGACTTGAGGAGGATCTGGACCAGCAATGGTGGTCGTCTGTGCTGGCTGTGAATCAAAATTAGGATCTCGAACAATGTCATTAGCTGCTGAATTTTCAGGCAGCAGCTCCACCTCTTCCTCATCTTCAACGAAAATGTTCTCCCCCTGCGGACATGGATCTAGACCTGCAATGTTTGATCTAGTATATGGGCTATCTTCATCAAAATACACTTCACAAGTCTCCAAAATTTTGTTAGTATCAAGTAAAAGCACACGGTAGCCTCTAGTATGAGATGGATAACCAAGAAACATGCCATCAATGGATCTAGGTTCAAATTTATAAAGATTACCATGTTTCTTAACAAAGCATTTGCAACCAAAGACCCGAAAGTGTGTAACACTAGGCCTATGTCCAAACCGGAGCTCATATGGGGTTTTACCTAGCTTAGTGCGCAAGAAAACACGATTTGAGACATAACAAGCGGTTGCAATCGCATCAGTCCAAAATTTCCTAGGAGTTTGATATTCATCAACCATAGTCCTAGCCATCTCAACTAAGGTTCTGTTCTTTCTTTCTACAATACCGTTTTGTTGAGGTACATATGATGAAGAAAATTGATGATCTATTCTATTTTCAGCACAAAAGTGATCAAAAGTTTGATTATTAAATTCAGTTCCGTTATCACTTCTAATTGCTTTTAAAGATCCTAGGTGATCAATGGATAATCTAAGAAATAAAGTTCTAAAGTGACTAAAAACCTCATTATTAGATGACATAAAGTAAACCCAAGAGTATCTAGAATAATCATTAACAATAACAAGAACATACCATTTACCTCCGAAGGATTGAACACGTGAAGGTCCTACGGTGTCAAGGTGCAAAAGTTGACCCGATTCAGTTGTCATGATCATTGTGAGAGGAGTATGTGAACCTGCAACCATCTTAGCATGTCTACAAGAAGAGCACACAATTTATTTGTCCCCTTTAAGCTTAGGCAGCCCACGTATGCGATCAAGAGCACTAACATGCATTAGGTGATCAAAGCCTACGTGACCAAGTCTACGATGCCAAAAATATAAGTCCTTTGAATCATTAGCAACTAGAAACCTATGCTTAGAGGAAGACATATCAAAATTAGCTTTAAAAACTCTTCCAAATCGAGACATGTTAAAATAAGCTCACTATTTGAACCTACAACTTTGCAGCAGTTTTTATTGAAAATAATTTCCAGATTTTCATCTAGCAATTGTGAAACAGAAAGCAAGTTATATTTCAAATTTTTGACAAGTGTCACATCCTTCAAAGTGTAGTGATCATTTACTCTAACCGAACCCTTAGCAATTATAGGAGTTGAAGAATTATCAGCAAAAGTAACATTCTCTACACATGACACAAAAGAGAGGGAAGTGAACCATTCTTTGTTACCGGTCATGTGGTGTGAGCAACCTGAATTCACAATCCAAATGTTCTCCTTCCTCAAGCATGTAACCTACATAGAAGCACAATACGTCAATGACTCAATACTGGGGTTAGTCAAAAGGCATTTAGGCATCCAGTACTGAGTCACACGACGTGCAGCAGGAAAAACACACGAAAGCTGAGATAAAACAACAGGTTTATGAGTCAAAGTTTGAGGTTTTTTATTCTTAACTACTGACCTATAAGGTGTTACTTTTGTAGCACAAACACAAGGTCCGGAGGCAAAAACAGAAGGTCCGGAGGTAAACTTTGAATGTTTTTGACTCATAACAGCAGGTTGCATGTTCCTGACATTCGATTTAATATGTGCAACAAATTTTGCATGAAAGTTATGAGATCTAGCAATCATTCTTTCCCTTTTCTATTGTTTAGCTAGTCTATAACAAAAATCTATGACATGACCATCTCTACCACATTAGGTACAATGAAATTTAACTTTGTGTTTATATCTAGATGAGCAAGCAATATTTTATTTGAAACCGAATGAGACAACACTCCTGCAGATTTGAAAATCACTTCTTTTTGCTTAGGAACTATTTGAATCAAACCACTTCCTAATGACTTTAGAATTTTAGGTGGATGTGCCTTAGCATGAGCATGAGAATCAAAACCTAAACTAGTTTTATCATTGCCAGACTTGGAAGAATTCAGCAGCAAGTTTAGGTTCTTATTCCCATTACAAAACCGATCTAATGTCCTATGCATGTTATCAAGTTTATTGGACAGATCAAGGCAATTTTCACATGAAGTTTTTCCTTTTAATTTGCAATTGGAACAATATTTAACTTCATGAGAACGTAGAGCATTATTCAATATTGAAATTTCATTCATAGCATCTTTTAGTTTCTTTTCAAGATCATCACAACTAGAACAATGCAAATTAGTTGTAGAACAAGAAGCATCTTTTAAGTTTCCAATGTCAAGTGCAGCAAGCTTTTTCTTCTTTTCAATTTCAAGTTCAAGTTTATCTAGAGTAGAGGAATGTGCAGTTCTTAATGTGGACAATTTTTCATAGATTAAATCACACAAGGGACAAGAATCATCACTAAGAATCAAGGTTTTCAAATGATTGATTTCAGATTCTAGTGATTCAATTTTAACAGCATTATCCCTAAGCTTTTTGTCCTTTTTCTTAACAATAATAGTTGCACGAGAAATTGCATCACACATTTCATTACAAGTAGAACATACCTCATCGTCGTCACTGTTGTGTTTTGCATCCTCCTGACTTGATCTTGATCTTGTTTTGCCCGCCATGAAGCATAAGTTGGCCAGATCATCATCATCTTCATCACTTTCAAAGTCTACATCGCTTGAATCGGGCTCTTGAAGTGCAATGATGAAGCTGTTAATCATCTTGCGTCATATGGTACCCTTCTTTTTCTTGTTGGGGTTTCCAGAGGTGGTCTTGACCTTATTCTATTTTTCTTCACGGGTAGTATGACCTGAAAGGTTAGGGCATTCTGTACGAAAGTGTCCTGTTGAAAGCATCTAGGCCCCCCTCATGTAGTACGGTTTTGGTGATTAATGACAACCATTGAACTTTACTAATGAATTTGTGAATGCAAGGTCCCCATAAACACTCAATAAAATGAAATGAACATGTCATTGGAGACTCATAGATACTCAACTTTCGAGATCAAATTCATGAGATAAAGACAAGATGTGAAGGCTCTATGTCTAAGTCACTCAATCAAAAATTGACAACATACAATGCTTAAGAATCATCAGAGAGCCTTGTGGAACAAATGTCTAAGAGGTCATTCGAGCAAGACACAAAAGATTCACTCAAAACAACTCGTAGCAAACAAAATCAACTCACCGGATCAACCGATGATTTCCAAAATGAACACATCGGTCGAGTTGATTCAACTGAAGAAAAAGACCTCAGGCAAATGAACTCACCGGATCATCCGATGTGAAGGGCTCAACAACATCGGTGCATCAGTACAGTTTGCAGTACAATCGGACCAAGTGAAGCACCGAATCATCCGATGTGCAGACTTACACACATCGGTTGATCACTCCAGTAAGCATCAAGATCAAGCAAATTCTGGAGGAAGAGCCACCGGATCATCCGATGAGAAGACAGGGGGCAACATCGGTCTAATAACAGTAATATCTGATAAAATGACGTCAGCCGAAGTAATTACACCGATGATAACTAGAGGGGAGACATCGGATCATCCGGTGTTCATAGTAAAGTTCTGTCAGCCTACTTTTCCAACGGCTATTTCAGTTAAGCTGGCTATAAAACCCCTCTAACCCTGTCATTCCGAAGAGTCTTGATTACCTGAAGCCAACTACACATCCAAGAGCATTCAAGACTATAGAGCATACATTTCCACACTTTTAGATCATTTGTAATAGGCTAGAGAGAAGCTTGTGTGCGTTCTTTCTTTGTGATTGAACTCTCTAGGCTAGTGAGAAGTTGAAGAAGATCGTTCTGGAGCTTGCCAAGGTGTGTGTGGAAGCCCGGAACATCGAAGGTTGTACAAGGCTTGAGCTCCACCTTGCCGGAGATGGCGAACGGAGAAGATTAGTGAAGACCCCATTGTCTCGGTGACATTGGAAGTGGCAAAACCCTTCGGTGGGTGCCACAACGTGGACGTAGGAAGATCCTTGCGATCTTGCCGAACCACGGGATAAACCTTCGTGTCCCCTAGCGTTTGCATTTCTCTCCCTCTCTTTACATTATGCAATCTTTACTTCACAAGTTATATCTACGTTGATTGCATAGTTAGAACCGCATTGGGAATTGGGCTTAAGTAGTTCGTTTTTAATTGCCTTAAAATTTGAAAGAAAGCCCAATTCACCCCCCCCCCTCTTGGGCGTTTCGATCCTTACAATTGGTATCAGAGCGAGGTTGCTCATAGGATCATTCTAGCTTCACCGCTAGAGAGAAAAAATTGCCAAGGTTGGGGGTTCGGTTCCTATCTTCGAGGGCAAGAATTTTGCCTATTGGAAAGCACGCATGCGCGCTTACCTTGAGGCTATTGCCCCCGAAGTTTGGGAAGCGACTCATGCGGGATTTGGAGAACTTAACTATGTGGGTGATCAAGTTAAGTGAGATGCTAAGGCTAGGAATGCTATTTATGAATGCATAAGTCAAGATGTCTTCTCTAGGATTGCTAGTAAGGAGAAAGCTTGTGAAATTTGGGCTTGCTTGATAGAAATCCATGAGGGCTCATCTCGTGTAAAAGAACTTAAATATCACATGCTCAAAGCTAAATATGATGAATTTAAGATGCTTCCTCATGAAAATGTTAATGAAATGTTTTCACGCTTAAATGTTCTTATTGAGGAAATTAATGCTCTTGACATTGCGTCTCTTGGCAAGGGACTTATTAACCGCAAGATCCTCATGCTCCTTCCCAAGCCGAAGTACAACATCATCAACTCCATGATCCAAAAGGAATCACTTGACAACATTGAAGTTTCGGAGCTCATTGGAGAAATACACGCTCATGAGATGAGTGTACTTGGGATGATGGAGCAATCATCATCAAAAACAATTGCTCTAAAGGCCTCCACCAAGAAGACAAGCTTCAAGAAGAAGAAGGTGGTTGGCCTAGCTCAAGTGAAGAAGAGCAAGCGTCAAGTGAAGATGACGATGATGAGCTTGCCTTGATGATGAGAAAGTTCTCACGCTTGAACTCCAAGATCACCAAAAAGGGATACACCTTTGATCCCAAGAAGAAGGCATTTTTACCAAGAAGAGACGATCGCAAGATATGCTACAATTGCGGAGATCAAGGCCACATCTCCTATGATTGTCCAAAACCGGAAAAAAGGAGAGAGAACTACAAAGGCAAGCAACGCAAGCTTGAAGAAAGTGATGATGATGAAGAAGAAGCCAAGCCCAAACCAAGAGCCTTTGGGAAGAAGAAGCAAGACAAGGGCAAGAAAGCAAGACTCTTCCCAAAGAGGAGAAGTGGTCCACAAAAGGTGTTTATGTGTGAGGCAAATGAATGGGTCACCGATGAAGAAACAAGTGATGAAGAGAGTGAATAAGAAGAAGAAAGCTTGGCCGGCCTTGCCATTGCCAACCATGATGACTCACCTCTTCCTCCACCACCCATGTGCCTCATGGCTAAAGGTAACACCAAGGTATGTGACGACTCTAGTGATGATGAGCTTTCCCCCGATGATTTAACTTCTTTGATTAATGAATATCATGCTATCATTAAGAGAGAGAAGAGTAAGGTTAAAACTCTTGAAGAAATTCGTGCTAAACTTGAGAGTGTTAACCTTGATTTGCTTTACAAGTATGAAAGCATACTTAAAGAGCATGACACGCTCAAATCTCATGTCAAGCAAATTGAGGAAGAAAATGCTAAAATCAAGGTAGACAATGATGAGCTCAACATAGCACACCAAACTCTCTTGGAGGAGCACAACAAGCTAACTCAAGAATACCAAACACTTAACATTGCTCATGACATGCTTGATCAAGAGTTAAAAGATGCAAAGAAACAAACTCTTAATGATAAGATATCCATTACTTCGCATGTCTCTAATGTCTTGGACAAGTCTTTGTCTTTAAAAGCTAATGCTAGGGAGAAGGACTTGTTGGAAGAAATTGAGAGTCTCCGCACTAGTGTGGCTAGACTTTCAAAAGGTGAAGTCAAGCACAAGGAAATCCTCTTCCAACAAGCAAAAGCCTTCAACAAAAGAGGACTTGGATCCTTCCCGGTGCCCAACAAAGGAAAGGTGCCCTCACCGGAGCTTAGAACAAGCTTCATCAAGGAAGTTGGTTCTTATTGCCAACATTGTGAGGTCACCAGTCACCACACAAGGGAGTGTCCTCTTCCTAACCGACCTTCACCTAAATTGCCTACTAACTACAAATCTATTTTCAATGATCGCTATTATCTTCTTAGTAAAGTGAATGGCAAGGTGAAAGTTAGGTTCATTGGCAAAGACATGAAGAGCATGAAGGGGAAGCTCCCCAAGCAACTTTGGGTCCCAAAGACACTTGTATCTCACATACAAGGACCTAAGTTGGCTTGGGTGCCTAAAGTCAAAAATTAACTTCATGTGTGTAGGTGAACTACAAAGCCGGAGGAAAGCATTAGGTACTCGATAGCGGGTGCACTCAACACATGACCGGCAATGATGGTATGTTCACCACCATAGAAAACCCCGGTAATCATGAACAAGTCACTTTTGGTGACAATTCTAAGGGTAAGGTAATAGGATTAGGTAAAATTGATATCTCTAATGATTTATCCATTTCTAATGTGTTGTATGTTAAGTCGCTTAGCTTTAATCTACTTTCCATTGCACAACTTTGTGATCTTGGACTAACATGCACATTTAGCAAAAATGATGTTGTTGTGAGTAGTGAGGCAAGCAAAGAGCTAATCTTCAAAGGGTTTCGGCATGGACATCTCTACTTAGTAGACTTCTCCAACAAGAATGCTAGCCTAACCACTTGTCTTTTCACTAAGACAAGCTTGGGTTGGCTATGGCACCGACGCATAGCACACATTGGAATGAGCAAACTCAAGAAGTCATTCAAGCTTGGGATGGTGACCGGCGTGAAGGATGTGACGTTTGAGAAGAACAAGCTTTGTAGCGCTTGTTAAGCCGGGAAGCAAGTTGCTTCACACCACCCAATGAAGACAATGGGGTCAACCTCCAAGCCACTTGAACTACTCCACATGGACCTCTTCGGACCGTCCACATACCAAAGCCTTGGCGGTAACCTCTATTGTCTTGTTATAGTTGATGACTACTCTCGCTATGCTTGGACTCTATTTTTAGGTGACAAGAGGGAAACTCCGGAAGTGTTCAAGACCTTCCCCAACCGTGCTCAAAGGGAATTCCAACTTCCCATTATCAAGGTCTGGAGTGACAACGGCACCGAATTCAAGAACTACAACATTGGGGAGTGGTGTGACCGTGAAGGTGTGAAGCATGAATTCTCCGCCACATACACTCCTCAACAAAACGGTGTCGTTGAGAGGAAGAACAAAACCCTCATCACTCTTGCAAGAGCAATGCTTGATGACTACGGCACGTCGGAGAAGTTTTGGGCCGAAGCAATCAACACGGCGTGCCATGCCGCAAACAGGGTCTATCTTCACCGACTACTCCAAAAGACCCCATATGAGCTTCTCATTGGGAGAAAGCCCAACATCTCCTACTTTAGAGTCTTTGGGTGCAAATGCTACATCTACCGCAAGAAAAGGCTCGGTAAGTTTGAAAGAAGATGTCATGTTGGTATTTTTCTTGGTTATGCATCAAACTCAAAAGCATATCGAGTATTCAACCAAACCTCCGGTCTAGTTGAAGAAAGTTGTGATGTTGAGTTTGATGAGACTAATGGCTCCCAAGAGGAGAGTTTTGGTCATGATGAAATAGATGATGAGCCTCTACTAGAAGCCATGAAGAACATGACCATTGGAGACATCAAGCCGGAAGTTGAAGAGGGCCATGATCAAGGGGGAGCTTCAAGTTCCAACAACAACACCTCCATGGCGCCTCAAGTAGACGAAGAGGAGAAAGATGATCCATTGCCAACTCAAGACTCACAAGCAATACAACATCAAGATGAAGAAGAAGTCCATGATCAAGTCCAACCACAAGGGGAGCAACACGCTTCACCACCGCCAAGTGCTTCACAACCACTTATGAGGCATGGACGCATCTCCAAGGCGCATCCAATGGACCAAATCGTTGGAAGTCCTTCAAGGGGCGTAAGTACTCGTTCCCGCCACGTTGCCTCATTTTGTGAGCACTACTCGTTTGTTTCATGTGTAGAACCCACTCACATTGAGGAAGCACTCCAAGACCCAAATTGGGTGATGGCTATGCAAGAAGAACTCAACAACTTCATCCGCAATGAAGTTTGGGTGTTGGAGGAGCGACCCAAGGACAAGAACGTCATCGGAACAAAGTGGGTGTACCGCAACAAACAAGACGAGAATGGCGTTGTGGTCCGCAACAAGGCAAGACTTGTGGCCAAAGGGTTCTTGCAAGTTGAAGGACTAGACTTTGGGGAGACATTTGCCCCGGTCGCCCGTTTAGAGGCAATTCATATTCTCCTTGCTTTTGCTTCACATCATAATATTACTCTTTATCAAATGGATGTGAAAAGTGCCTTTCTTAATGGCTACATTAATGAGCTTGTTTATGTTGAACAACCTCCCGGGTTTGAAGATCCGAGGAATCCTAACCATGTGTATAGGTTGCACAAGGCGCTCTACGGGCTCAAGCAAGCACCTAGGGCGTGGTATGAATGACTACAGGACTTCCTCATCATGCAAGGATTTAAGATCGGGAGGGTGGACACCACACTCTTCACCAAAGACATCAACGGAGATTTGTTCATTTGTCAAATTTATGTTGATGATATTATCTTTGGTTCAACTAACGAAGCTTTTAGCCATGAGTTTGGCAAAATGATGTCTAGGGAATTCGAGATGTCAATGATTGGAGAGCTCAACTTCTTCCTTGGATTCCAAATCAAGCAACTTCAAGAGGGAACCTTCGTCTACCAAGAGAAATACACCAAGGACCTCTTGAAGAAATTTTAGATGGGAGATTGTAGCTCAAGAAGCACTCCAATGGCAACAAATTGCCATCTCGACGCGGATAAGGACGGTAAACCTATTGACCAATCTCACTACCGCTCTATGATTGGTTCATTGCTTTATCTTACCGCATCTAGGCCCGATATAATGTTTAGTGTATGCTTATGTGCTCGCTTTCAAACGGCTCCTAAAGAATCGCATAAGAAGGCGGTCTTTAGGATACTTAGGTATCTTAAGCATACCCCTAGTATGGGCTTGTGGTACCCTAAAGGTACAACCTTCCAACTCTTGGGATACTCGGATTCGGACTTTGCCGGATGCCGCGTGGATTGCAAGAGTACCTCCGGTGGGTGCCACTTGCTTGGGCGTTCCCTAGTGTCTTGGTCTAGCAAAAAGCAAAACTTCGTCGCCTTGTCCACGGCGGAAGCGGAGTATATAGCGGTCGGTGCATGTTGTGCCCAAATTCTTTACATGAAGCAAACCCTTTTGGACTTTGGTATTAAACTTGGTTGTGTGCCTCTCCTTTGTGACAATGAAAGTGCGGTTAAGATAGCTAAAAACCCCGTTCAACACTCCCGCACTAAGCACATTGATATTCGCCACCACTTCTTGAGGGACCATGAAGCTAAGGGAGACATCTCATTGCGAGGTATTAGGTCCGAAGAACAATTGGCGGATATCTTCACTAAACCACTTGATGAGAAAACCTTTTCTAGGCTTAGAAGTGAATTAAATGTGCTAGATGCAACGAACGTCATGTAAGAATGCATATCATGTAGGTCTTGCCTAACTCTCAAAGGATAGGGGTGAGCTAGGGTTAGCTTGGGATGAAAGTTCTTTTGGGTGTACCCAAGGTTTGGAGAGTGGCTCTCCCTGAAGAAGCCTTTGAAAGGACCAAATTTGGCGAGATAGATTTATTTTATGTCTTGCATAGTGTCTGCCATATCTATTGCATTAAAATGTTTGGCATTGCATAATGGTAGATTGTCACAAAGGGGAACCCACCTCATGAGAAAGAGACTTGTTTGAAATGCAATATCTCAACTCATATAAGGTGGAAAGAACGAAATGTTAGGTGCGTTAATGCCTAGAGGAACATGCTTCATTGAGATAGTAGTCTTCATACTCTACCTCACAAAGCATGGGCCTTACATTTCATTTGGATAATTTCCTCCCATTTTTCTCGATTGTTCAAATTGTTTTAAGGACTAGCCAAATTATTGGCATACTAGTATTTTTGAGGGGTAAGGGGTTGCCCAAAAAGTCCTAAGACATGTGTTTCCCATTGTTTGATTGGTTGGTCAAAGGACATATATGGGATGTTGGTGTTTAGTTATCATCAGATTATCCAATGCCTAGGTCCATCCCCCATCGGATCAGTAGGTGTTCAAAATCCAAGTGCCAGTTAAGTCAATATCCAAAATCGACCGATGAGTTCAAACAGAAAAACATCGGTCCATCCGATGTTCACAAATATGAAACCTTTATGAATTCCACCGATGCTTTTCCATCTAACGTCGAACCATCCGGTGTCAACTTCCCTCTTATGAATACCCTTACTGTGCCATTCATCCGATGATCAAAACCCTAAACGTCGGTCCATCCGATGTCTTTAGTGACTCTTTGAATATCCATATTGTACTATTCGACCGATGTCCACATCGATAAGCATCGGTCCATCCGGTGTTTAAAAAACGGCTAGGGTTTGGGACCCACTATTTAAACTCGGCCGTAGCCCCTTTCGTCTTCCTTCTCCCGATCTCGACGCCGCCAGCCGATTCTTCTCGCGCCCTCCATCTCCTCCGCCGCCGGACGCCGCCGTCGTCGCCCTCAGGCCGCCGCCGCCGTCTCCGGCCACCTCCCACACTCCACCGCCGTCACCCACACCACCGCGCCGCCGCCGCTCTCTGCACCGCCGCTCCACGCGCCGCCTCCATCCACGCACCCACGCGCCGGCTTTGCCCACCTCCGCCGTCTCCACTGCCATCGACCTCGCCGTCGCCTCTCCTCGCCGCCGCCGTTTCCACCGCTTCCAAGCATCACCACTGTCCATCCCCATCGCCACCAAGCTCCACCATCACCTTCCACGTCCTCGTCGCCGCTAGGGTTTCCGGCCGCCCAACGTTGTTCCACGTCTTCAAGTTCATTCTCACGCATCGCTATGGCTCGCGACAAACGAAACAAAGGCAAGGCGATCGCGGAGCCCGCCGCGAAGAAACAGAAGCTATCCAAAGAAGAGAAGAAGGCTCTAATGGCCGCTCGCGCCGCCGAGGAACGTGAGCGCGGCCGAGGGGGATCCCTGAGGATCCGCAAGGCTCGGCAGCCTCCTGTGATCGACGACTCCGACATCGAAGAGGAGCCGTTTGAGCCGCTTGTCCGTCGGCGCTCAGCCCGGACACGTGGGGGTCAGTCCCCGGCCGTTCCTCATCCAAGACCGACGGCCGCCGACCGTCGTGAGGACAGGGAAGCTCAGCGGACCATATACGAGTTGGACACCACTGTCCACGTGGCCGAGGGAGTCCGGTTGATGGACTACCGGAAGATGAAGGCCAAGCAGCTACGCAAGCTTCGATGGAACGTGCTGCTTGAGGAGTGGTACCCACAGCCTCGAGAGGCTCTTGTGGACAGTCGCTTCTGGACTGTCGCCCAGGCGTCTCTCTACGAGACCTACAGACGTCGGGGGCACAAGCTATTTCAGCATAACTACCTGGACTGGGAGCAGCTTGCATTGGCAGCGGAGACGGAGGTCCGTCCGTACTTTGAGAGATACCGAGGATTGGTGCAGCTGCTAGCTTACGAGAGGAGTGCATATGTGGAAGATTGGGCCCGTGTCTTCTACGCGACCCTGTACATCTCTGAGGGCAGGAGGTCGATCGACTTCATGTTTATGGGTCAGCACTACCACCTCACGAGGCAGACGTTGGGGCAGCTTCTTGGTATGGACCTGCACGACACCTGCGTGCACAAGAGGGTATACGGGCAGGCAGATCCACCAAGGAGGCCACTTACTGGAGGGGTGGCACCACAGCTTGAGGAGATTTGGTCCCTGTTCGGCCCCACGTTCTCTCTGGACCAGCCAAGAGTTCCAGCACTTCTGACCCCAGCTGCGCGCATTGTGCACCTCGCCTTGCGCCGCACGCTCCTTCCGTGGTCGGGGTACTTGGAGGGGTTCACTAGTTTACAGCAGACCCTCCTGTTCTACATAATGAACGGGATGGATTTCGACATTGTGGACATTCTCCTGTGCGAGATGGAAGACGTGATCACAGATGGGGCAGGCATGATGAGGCAGATGGTCTACGGGCACTGGATCAGTTACGTATGCACTATGATGGTGCCTGAGGGGGATGCAGCACAGGTCAGACTTGCTGACGAGAGTGTGACTCGCTTTGGTCACTACCGTGCCCCGGCTCCTGGAGACCGCCGCCTTGGTCGTCAAGTTGAGCGTCAGGTTAGGGCTCGTCTGACAGAGGAAGATTGGTCTGAGCTAGAGCGGGAGGACGAGAGACTTGCAGAGGCTGAGGCTCAGGGGGAGGACCTGCAGCACATTTGGTCAGAGAGCGACACTGACGACAGTGTCGAGGAGTATTTCCCTCCTCCCCCCTCTCCCCGACAGCACGACGCGGAGGCTGGAGGTTCTACAGCGCCACCACCCACTCCACCTCCCGTCACTGAGGCGCAGGTCACGCAGTCGTCTGAGCTGACTTCGCTCCTCCAGTAGATGGTCGAGCAGCAGAGGCTAGATAGGCTGGCCGCCGAGCAGGCCCGCGCGGAGCAGGCTGCACGTCTTCTTGAGCTCCAGCAGCAGCAGCAGGAGATGCAGTGTCAGATCGCCCGTGAGAGGCGTGAAGACAATGACCGGTTGACGGGGCTCATCGACCAGATGCACGAGCGCACTCTGGACCAGCAGCAGCAGACGCATCAGGCGATGATGGGGATCCTGGGGTTAATCACCAACCTCTACACCCAGACCGGGATCGCCCTCCCATCGCAGCTGCCTGGAGTAGCTCCTCCGCCTCCCGTCTTGGCTCCAGCTACTGCACCAGTGGCTCCAGTTCCCTCCACTCCGATCCCTTCGTTCAGCATGTCCCCGCTGTTGGCTCCTGGTGCTCCTCTTCACTCCCCACTACCGGCCACGATACTGTTTCTTCAGATGCCGGCCTCCGTCACCAGTGCCCCTGCTCCAGCACCTCCTCCTCAGCAGGCACCGACGGTGGCACCTTCGGCTCCGGCAGCACCCTCCTCCGCTACTCCGGCCAGCAGCTCCGACGACAGCGGCGATGACCAGTTCGTCATCGCGCCCAGCTCTCAGGGTCTGTAGGCGCTCGGATCCCTTTTTGGTGCCTTGATGCCAAAGGGGGAGAAGAGTTATAGGAGTCAAGGGGAGTCCTAGTGTAAGGGGGAGTCGAGTCCAGCTTATCTTTGCTTATCTTTATTGTATTTGCGTATTTGCTACATTTGGTGTGTAATGAACCTATTTCCATGAGTTGTTAATCATTTGAACTCATTTGATGTTTATCTATGATTATGATCTCTTTGAATTCACACTTGTGTTATTAATTGATGTTTAAAGCTTCAAGTGTGACATCCGTATTCATTGCATATCTCATTCTATCAAATTCACTACCATTGTGCCTTGATTATTGTGTTGTCATCAATCACCAAAAAGGGGGAGACTGAAAGCATCTAGGCCCCCCTCATGTAGTACGGTTTTGGTGATTAATGACAACCATTGAACTTTACTAATGAATTTGTGAATGCAAGGTCCCCATAAACACTCAATAAAATGAAATGAACATGTCATTGGAGACCCATAGATACTCAACTTTCGAGATCAAATTCATGAGATAAAGACAAGATGTGAAGGCTCTATGTCTAAGTCACTCAATCAAAAATTGACAACATACAATGCTTAAGAATCATCAGAGAGCCTTGTGGAACAAATGTCTAAGAGGTCATTCGAGCAAGACACAAAAGATTCACTCAAAACAACTCGTAGCAAACAAAATCAACTCACCGGATCAACCGATGATTTCCAAAATGAACACATCGGTCGAGTTGATTCAACTGAAGAAAAAAGACCTCAGACAAATGAACTCACCGGATCATCCGATGTGAAGGGCTCAACAACATCGGTGCATCAGTACAGTTTGCAGTACAATTGGACCAAGTGAAGCACCGGATCATCCGATGTGCAGACTTACACACATCGGTTGATCACTCCAGTAAGCATCAAGATCAAGCAAATTCTGGAGGAAGAGCCACCGGATCATCCGATGAGAAGACAGGGGGCAACATCGGTCTAATAACGGTAATATCTGACAAAATGACGTCAGCCGAAGTAATTACACCGATGATAACTATAGGGGAGACATCGGATCATCCGGTATTCACAGTAAAGTTCTGGCAGCCTACTTTTCCAACGGCTATTTCAGTTAAGCTGGCTATAAAACCCCTCTAACCCTGTCATTCCGAAGAGTCTTGATTACCTGAAGCCAACTACACATCCAAGAGCATTCAAGACTATAGAGCATACATTTCTACACTTTTAGATCATTTGTAATAGGCTAGAGAGAAGCTTGTGTGTGTTCTTTCTTTGTGATTGAACTCTCTAGGCTAGTGAGAAGTTGAAGAAGATCGTTCCGGAGCTTGCCAAGGTGTGTGTGGAAGCCCGGAACATCGAAGGTTGTACAAGGCTTGAGCTCCACCTTGCCGGAGATGGCGAACGGAGAAGATTAGTGAAGACCCCATTGTCTCGATGACATTGGAAGTGGCAAAACCCTTCGGTGGGTGCCACAACGTGGACGTAGGAAGATCCTTGCGATCTTGCCGAACCATGGGATAAACCTTCGTGTCCCCTAGCGTTTGCATTTCTCTCCCTCTCTTTACATTATGCAATCTTTACTTCACAAGTTATATCTACGTTGATTGCATAGTTAGAACCGCATTGGGAATTGGGCTTAAGTAGTTCATTTTTAATTGCCTTAAAATTTGAAAGAAAGCCCAATTCACCCCCCCCCCTCTTGGGCGTTTTGATCCTTACACCTGTCTTACCACATTCAAAACAACGTTGAGGTTCGGAGCTTCCTCTCCTTCTAGTTCTCACATTTTGCAATGCTTTTGAGAACCTAGTAGAGATTAGTGCTAACTCCTCTTCTGGAAATTCCTTGATCTGCTCCAGGGTTAGTGAGGACAACAAAGCAAGAGTATTGCAAGATTATGGTTGGCCGGAGCTAGGCATATCACGTTGTGAGACAAATGCAATAGACTTATTTGGGTTCTTACGTGATAATATGTCAATTTCATGAGTTTTGAGTTTAGAGTAAAGCACATCTAAAGTAAGTGTACTCATGATAGTAGATTCACAGATAGATGTAACATTCATTTCCCAAATTGACATGTCTAATGCACTAAGAAGTTGCCTAGCATTTTCAGCATCAGAAAACTTAACGTTGACACTACGCAAGTTACTGAGAATTTTGTTAAAGCGAGCAAAGAGATCATCACTGGACTCACCGGGTTGCATCTCGAAGCGCATGTATTCTTTCTTGAACATGTCTTGCCTTACCTCCTTGATCGTGTTGGATCCTTCGTGATAGTCACAAAGTTCTCTCCATACATCATATGTCGATCGGAGATGTGCAACGCGGTCAAAGTCGCTCTGAGTGAGTCCTTGGATGATCAAGTTTCAGGATTTGATGTTGTTGTTGACGTCCCGTAGGTTTGTAGCCGTAACTTGATCGTTTGGTGGCACTTCGTAAGACTTGTACACCTTCTCCCATATTGCGAAGCCTTGCGCCTGAATGAAAGCCTCCATGCGTACCTTCCAAACCTGAAAATCAATACCAGCAAACACACAAGGTTTGGCGGATTATTTCTCTATGATGATTAGTCAAAAACACGTGCAAATCACAATGATTAGAGCATCGTGGCTCTGATACCAATTGTAGGACCGAAGAGCACGTGAAAAGCTACCAGAGGGGGGTAAATGGTAGATTTAAAAAAAAAGACTTACACAACAGAAACAATTAAATCCCAACCCCTTCGGCAGAAAAACGATCTGTTATCATGTGTGAGACTAATCTAAACGTGTTTCACCGGGACAAAAGTGATATATATTAGAGAGAATCAAGTAACGAAGAAAACACAAGAAGAATCACTCAAATCCATCGAGAGAAACTCAAGTTATGATCGAAAGATCGAACAAAGGTCAATCTGTCATATCCGAGAAAAACAGTTCTGGAACGCTGCAAAGAAACTCGTGTAGATCAGAAATCACAAATCCAATGACCGTGAAATTTTGACAGATAATAGATAATCAAATTGTGAAGACAATCTAAAAAGAATCACGTCAATTGAATCTGTAAAACTCGAGTTATGATAAAACCACCGACGAAAGGTAGTGTTGTCCAGAAACTCGACGAGTAAAACTTGTCTAGAACAAGTCAAATGAACAAGGCACAAAAGTTCCTTCAAACTATGAATTTTATTCAATAGAACACAAGAGGAACAGCCCCAAAGTCTTGCACCACGAGCTCTGGCCTCCCTTGCTTATATAACCAGCCCTTAGGTCAACCCAACCTCAACTAGGACTCTAATTCTACTCAAATCATGAATCGAAACTTTCCATAACTGCTTAAGACTCTTCTATACGCAGATAGAAGCAATCTTAAGACTTACAAACACCTTAGGAACGTACCCCACATTCTTAAAACAACATAAATTTGTGACCCACACGAAATCTTATCATAACCAACTCGATACTTTCCATACCAAGCCATAACCGACTTCGCCGCAGCCAAAGTCATCAACCGATACGATCCAATCCTTCCAACCAGATCTTCCCATCCATAAACCATCTTCAGAACCATGTTGCCACGTCATGCACCGCATGCATACGTGCAAACATATTCCTTCGACATCCAGTAACCTTCATATGCACTGCCCTTGATTCAATCATCCTGCGGGACCTCCTGACCCGCTCAACCACAATTCCTTCTGAATTTGGTTGTTGGAACCTCATCTCCTCCCTGGGACTAGTCCAAAGGATCTTGTCACCAGCCATGACTTGAACTCAAGCAACACCTGCACATGAACAAACAACCAATCCGTACGAGCCCAAGTCCGCGACTTGACTCAAGTTAGTTCCGAACACAACACCTTACGTGAATACCTCACATAAGCATGTTGCAAAGCATAGCAAAACGACAGCATCCATATCAACCAAAACACACCAAAAACTTAGTAAGATAATACTAAGAAAACTTTCCAAGAGTATAAAGCATGTTCGAAACATTTCACATAAAAATTTGGAACATTACGATCAAGCTCCGAACCTTGCCAAAGCTAACCGGAGCTTGAGCTGGAGCTTACCAAAGCTAGTACAACCTAGCTCCGGAGCTTACCAAAGCTAGCAGGACCTAGCACCGGAGCTAACCAAAGCTAGTTAGACCTAGCGTCGGAGCTGACCAAAACTAGTCGGAACTAGTCAACCCAAAAGCCGGAGCTAGAAAAACATGTCGGAGCTAACCAACATAAGTCGGACCTAGCAAAATATATCGGAGCTTAACAAAGACATGTCGGAGCTATCAAAGACATGTCGGAGCTAAAGACAAAGCTCACCGAAGCTACCCAAAAACATGTCGAATCTAGACAAAGAAAGTCAGACCTAGCTAAAAAGATGTTATGGCAGCATTCAAAACTTTTATTGTCAAAACCAATGTATTCAGCACACATAGGTCTCACAGTAATGCTCCAACCTGAGGCATGACTTTAAGCGGTCTAAGTATCAGCGATGCTTTCATGTGAAACTTGCTCACACAAAACTAGCAATTCAAGGCTATGTCCATTGCAAAGTTGTGAGTATGTGAATCACAAAATGCTAGGTGCAGCTCAACCGTAATGGGTCTACACGGCAAAGCTGGTATATTAAAGCGCATAATTGTTACTTGTAGACCTTGGCTTTTGGTGGGGATTGTTGGGGTTTGGCCCTTTGGATTAGCCTATTTATGAGCTCATTTATTTGGGCCAACTCCCCTGGTGGAAAGCCAATGTGGTGTGAAGAGGTGGCTAAAGACTTTAGTCCCACATTGCCCACCTAGATGGGTGTTCCCCAATATATATAGTGGCCCTTGTACAGGTTCTCAACATGAGAATAATGAGGGATGAAGGCTGGTGTTATGGACACAAAGACACACGCACGCACGCGCGCGTGTTTCGCGATTTTACGCATGATTATCGCGTGACTTGTGACTTGCGACGTTGCACGTTCGCGTCGTGACGAGTTGTGTTCTACTAAGCAGTTATTATTTTCTGCCGCTCATATAAAAGGGAATATTTATCACACCTAGACTACCACGTCAACATAAGGAGTAATTAGAGGCGTAACTGCAGGCGCACATTATCAATGTGTAATGTCTCATAACTGCTCCCATTAGTTGTACGTTGAAAGATTTCAGAGGGCAGTTTCCTGAAATTATGATAGATCGAATCTGAGGTTGTTGGAGACTCGAGTATATAAGGAGATGTCTTGTATAATGGAGGTACACACAACACACAAATTTGTCTCTCTCGCTAACTGCTCTGCGTTGCCATGTTTTTGCTTTGTCGTCCCTTTGTTCGCCGTGCAGCGGATTGAGGGAGAGCGGTGCCTCTGAATCGACACCGGTGATCAGAAGACCTGCACAGGTGCTGGCGATCAGGTTTCTGGAAAGTGCGTTTGCACGACCGCTGGTTGCACTTCCGTCTTCCTCAACAGTTTTATCGTCTACTTCATAGCAGGACGATTTGTAAGTGGATTTCTCGAACTGTGACTAGTTCGATTTATTTGATGAGCGATTTATTCGCATTTGTTTCAGTCCTTATTTGTGTAATACTAGTACTGTTTATTTTGACTGCTAGTAGATCTGTTCTAGTCGTTTTGACGTTTCAGATCATCAAATTAATTACATAACATGTGATTTTTTCAACAAGGTTGCTGTCAAGGTGCGAGTCCTCTGTTCACTCTCTTCTCCTCTTTCTCTATGCCTCCTCCCGGGGGGCATGCGGATCTCGGCGATTTAGGTTGATCGCAGAACCTAGGTTGATCGCAGAACCTAGCTGCGTGGGTTGGCGAAAATGGTAATCGGGCTCTGATCATACGCTGTCACACTTAACCATTTAACATAGCAAATGTTGAATTTATCTGAAAAAAATTAACTGTGAATAAGTTCTCTCCTGAACCGACGTGTTGATTTATATGTTTCATACCTGATGTCTCCGAAATGGTGGTTTGTTTAACTTGGAGTGTGCTGTGCAGGCTGTGCATGATGGCGTCAACGTTTTCTTCATGCTACAGGTTGATGGGGCTTACGCTTACGCTAATGGGTACTTTGTCTTCTTTCGGTGTTACATTTTGTACTAGTGGGGATAGAAGGAAAGGTGCTACTGGCCTGCAAGATAGATAGTGGAAAACGTACTGCTCCTTATGGTCACCTTTTTAGTTCTCAAAATGGATTTTAGCCATCTAATGTTATTTCAGCAACATGGTTCTGTATCAAGTAACGTGTCTTGATCAATGTAGAGAAAACCGTAAGTGTCCTGTTGCTCTGATGTTCCAAGTTGGAGAGAAAGCCACATATTACAATGTAAGTTTTAATTGTTCCTCCAATTTATTACTAACCATTCCCTAAAAAGTTACTGACCATCACAAGTGTTGCTGTACTCGCAAACATGTAGTTAGCTTTGTTTCTTATTATACTGTTTCATGAGCTCCTTTTTCTATACTGGATCATATATGTCACACACACTTTGCCTTATAGATGGGAGGATGCAAAGATGTGCCGGATTCTTGGACAAGCAAAAGTTGCAGAGGTCACGAGGTTGACATTATGCACTTTTCAGTTGGAAATGCTATTCCTGGACGTCTTTATGGTGGCAATCACATAGATAATTCGGCTGGAAATGGAGGCGACAGGTAATCCTGTTCTATCTTCTTCACATCAGTTGTGTAACTATGCGATCTGTTGTGTATAACCTTACTGTCAAACAATTTTTTTTATAGCTTTGGTCATCTTGTTGATGTCTATGCGTGGAATCCACATTGCCGATACCTTGATGGAATCGATCCCAAAAGTAACCATGCTTATGAAATTCAGAAATTGTATATTTTGGTTATTTCTATACAAACATTTAGTCTCAAACCTCATTTGTGACTTTTCTTCTTTCAGACAACAATTCAAATGCTCAAAATGATTGGCATGGGGCTTGATGGCACAGTTCACTAACTGTTCATTCAGGTAAATCATCAGGCTCAATTTATTTCTTTATAATTTTTTATGAACGCCTCACTGTTGTGACATACATTTATCTTTGCAAATTTATGTAAAATATGAAGAACATCGACTTTTAGAGTTGAGGTTGCATGCATATCTTCCTCATGGTCCCTCTTCTTCACCTTTTAACGAGTACTACCTCCAGTAATTTAGTTCTTGATGTTTTAGGCAGTGACTCATAATTCTTGATGTTTTGGCCTGCGCATGCGGTTTGAGACTAAAAATGCCCCCGCAAGGCATTAAAGCAACGTCCGTGCACAATTTTTTTTTTGTTGGGCGTGGGGAATGGGACCTCTGACCCCAGCGGAGGAAGGGTTGTGACAACCAGTCGAACTAAGAGAGAGTTTGGTTTAATAGTACCAATGAATGGTATTTAATATGGGTAATGCAGGGAATATACACCCTAATCAATCACTCCTTGGTATGTGAAATCATGTCCTTAACATCAAGAAATATGAAACTGGAGGTAATATATTATTTACAAAATCTTTCCCTTTTTGTTCACTGTATATACATTGGCCAACAGACAAATGCACACATGTGAGGCTTTTGTCCCGAGTATCATATGAATTCTTCTTCCAGGCTTTGCAGATGATGATAGTCCTTATGGAAAACAAGATGAGAAGAGCACCTATTATTTTGAAATCTCGAGACCCCTGAGAACAATGGATCAGTTTCAGCAGGTACTTATTGTTGGGAGTACCGGACTTGTCCGGTAAAGACTGGACTAGTCCGGTTTTGTCCAGTAAGGGTGACCGGACTAGTCCGGACCCTTAGAGGACTAGTCCGATATTGTCCAGTAAGGGTGACCGGACTAGTCCGGACCCTATACGGACTAGTCCGATTTTTCAGTAACTGTCAGTTTGAACTCGAAATTGACATGTGTTCTAATTGAAAGGACACAACCCACCGAATTTTGAGTCTCTGATCGGGAGACTCAATAATTCCTAAGGGTGGGAGGCCCCCTCTTGTGTCTCTTGGTCAACTATAAGAAGAGGGTCAAGTGTGTGATAAAAGAAGGATTAAGGGCATTCATTCATACACACTTGAACACCCTAATCCATTCAGAATCCGATCAAGATACCAAGAGAAGAACAAGGGGAAACGCCTCTCGTCGTCGTCGTTCTTCTTGCGGCCTCGCCTTGTTGGCTAGATGGCCGCATCGTCAAGCAACAACAAAGATGGAGGAGAAGGTATTATTGATGTTCTTGTGCTATTTGAGAGATAGCACTTAGTATTCATGTTGTAATCAGATTTCTCCATGTAATTCGAGATGATTTAGTGGCTATTTGATCTTTGGGCTCTCTCTCTTATTTTCTATCAATGGTATCAGAGCCATTTAGACCACTAATCACTTCGAATTGAGTCTTGATCGAAGTTTTTCGCTGAAAGTTTTGAAGGTCCGGACTTGTCCGGTCTAAGGGCCGGACTAGTCCGGTGTGCCACAGTTAAGTGGTTAGGTTTTCGGATCAGGGCGTTTTGACGCGTTCATCTGATTGAAAACCAATTAAGCACTTTGGATTGAAATCCATTGTGAAAATTAAGTTTTTTGGTAAGATGGTAAGATTAAGATTCCCTTTTGGGTATTTTGACATTTTTTCCAGTTTTTTATATGAAACTTTTCCGGGGTTGGTCGTACTAGTCCGGAATAGTACGAACCAAACTCAAAAAGTTCAATAAAGAACGGATCAAATGTTTTTGATGGGACCGGACTTGTCCGGCGTATGGACCGGACTAGTCCGAAAACCATACTGTAAGAGTTCGGACTAGTCCGGCCATGTGCGGACTAGTCCGTGCTATACAATTAAGTTTGCTTATTAAATTAAGCTTCCGCTGTGAATTAAGTTTATTGTCATAGCAATTTGGTCGAGTAACCAAAGCGAAAGATAAATTGCTATGTCAATTTAAGTTGCATGAAATTCTATTGAGTAACCAAAGAGAAAAATAGAATTATCATGATTTTAAGTTTTATTAATGTCATTATTGGCCGAGTAACCAAAGCGAAAGGCATTAATGACATTATCATTTCTAAGTACATAGTAATTTGGTCAAGTAACCAAAGCGAAAGATAAATTACTATGTATTTCAGTTGTTCTTCAATATTCAGTTTCAATGTCATTATTGGCTGAGTAACCAAAGCGAAAGGCATTAATGACATTCCTTTTGTAAGAACATAGTAATTTGGTCGAGTAACCAAAGCGAAAGATAAATTACTATGTTGATTTTCAGTTATTCTCAAATGTTGAGTTTTGGTCGAGTAACCAAAGTGAAAGATAAAACTCATCATTTTCTTGTGGTTAACATCTATGCATTCTTCTTGATTTTGGTTTTTTGATTATGAAGGTTCCTCCAATGCTAATTCAGCACTGAGTTTCATCGCTTCTATTGATCCACTCAATGGAAGCAATTATGGGAGATGGCGAGAGAAATTGGAGATTGCTTTGGCAGTCTCTGAGATAGACTTGGCTCTCACTACTCCATATCCGGTTGCACCGGTTGAACCAGTAAGAAATGATGATGAAACTCAGGAAGCCTTTGCTGTGAGGACAAAAGAATATACTACTGAGTTATTGGCTTATGACATTGATTGTTATAAGTGGAAGAAATCAAACAGGAAATGTTTGATGGTAATTAAGGGCACTATCACTGAGGCCATTCGGGGAGCAATCCCTGAATGTGAAACTGTTGTTGAGTACCTCCAAAGGATAGAGAATCAGTTTACTGGTTCTTCTAAGGCCACTGCAAGCACTCTTATCAAGAGGCTTGTTACTGAAAAATATCATGGAGGTGGTGTGCGTGAGCACATCTTAAGGATGACAAATATGGCTGCAAAGCTTAAGCCTATGGATTTGGGGATTAAAGATGAGTTCATTGTGCATCTCATCATTGCCTCACTTCCTAAGGAATTTGAGACTTTTGTCATCAACTACAACTCTCAACCTGAACTATGGAATATAGAAAAACTCATGGCTATGTGTGTTCAGGAGGAAGAGAGGATTAAGTCCCTTCACGGTTATGATGCTATTAATTACGTGAAGGGAAAAGGTAAGGCTAAGAAGAATTATTCTTCTAAGCAATCTTTTAAGTATCATGGTTCATCTCACCATGATAAAGATAAGGGTAAGTTTCCACAAAGCCATCCTTACAATAAGGATGTGAAAGTGGATAAAGATCAGTGCCGTTTTTGTTTAGACAAAGGTCACCATCAGAAGGATTGCATTGGCTTCCTTAAATGGTGTTGCAAAAATGGTAATGACTTTGTGACCTTTGTTGATGAATCCCTGCTTTTAGATTATACATCATCTTCTTGGTGGATTGACTCAGGTGCCACTGTGCACGTTTGCAATTCGTTGCAGGGGTTAAATATAAGGAGGACCCTAGAAAGAGGGGAAAGGGCCATTAAAGTTGCTGATGGCCATGAAGCTGAAGTGAAAGCCATTGGAGATTATCCATTAGTATTAAGAAATGGCTTTGTACTTACACTTCAGGATGTGTTATATGTACCCTCTTTAAGTAGAAATCTCATCTCAGTGTCATGCTTAGATGATGATGGTTATGTTTGCCAGTTTGGCAAAGACAGATGTATAATTAAGTATGATAATAAGATGGTTGGTGTTGCCATAAGACAAGGCATGCTATACTTATTATCTATGCATGATGATGTTAATGTTGTAAGCGACAATCAGTTTTCCTCACATCAGGGTAAGCGTAAGAGAATCGATTTCGAAATGTCTTCGAAATTATGGCATTGTCGCTTGGGCCATATTTCGAGGGGGAGAATTGAACAATTGATTTCACAATCGATTCTTCCCCATTTGGATTTTTCGGATTCAGAAGAATGCATAGACTGCATTAAGGGAAAGTTTGTTAAGAAAATTAAGAAAGGTGCCATACGCAGTACGGGAATTTTGGAATTAATCCATACGGACATTTGTGGTCCATTCCCCGTAGTATCTGTTGATGGTTTTGATTCATTCATAACCTTCACGGATGACTATTCTCGCTATGGCTATATTTATCCAATTAAAGAACGCTCTGAAGCGTTGGATAAATTTAAGATATTTAAGGCTGAAGTTGAAAATCAGCATAATATTAAGATTAAAGTGGTAAGATCCGATCGTGGTGGTGAGTACTACGGTCGTCATACCCCGTATGGCCAAGTTCCTGGACCATTTGCTCGGTTCCTACAGGAAAATGGCATAGTCGCCCAGTATTCCACACCGGGCGAGCCTCAGCAAAATGGAGTAGCGGAACGGCGCAACCGTACGCTAATGGATATGGTTAGATCCATGTTAAGTCAATCAGATTTGCCGGTTAGCTTATGGATGGAGGCATTAAAAACCGCCATTCATGTGCTAAATCGGGTTCCTACTAAGTCGGTGCCCAAAACACCGTATGAGTTGTGGACAGGACGTAAGCCCTCATTAAGTTATATGCATATATGGGGCTGTCCCGCTGAGGCAAAATTGTTTAACCCAAACATTGGTAAGTTGGATTCTAAGACAGTAAGTTGCCATTTTATTGGCTATGCAGAAAAGAGTAAGGGATATCGTTTCTATTGTCCAGAACGATATACTAAGTTTGTAGAAACAAGGCATGCCGTCTTTTTAGAGGATGCCATGATCAGGGGGAGTACGGTAAGACGAGAAATTAATCTTGAAGAGAAGCGGGTTTATGTACCCACTCCTATGATTCAAGAACCATATTTCTCATTACCTACTGCTGTTGAATCATCAGTGCCTATTGGTAATGATTCAACACCTGTTGTTAGTTCTCCATTGACAACGGAATTATTAAGAGAGGTTGAGCATTTTCAGCCCGTTGTCACTAATAATGAAGAGCAACAACAGCCTCAAAATGAGGATAATGTGCAATTAAGAAGATCTCAACGAGAAAGAAAATCGGCCATTCCAGACGATTATGAGATCTATTTGAGTGAGGCAATTCAAATGGAGGGTGATCCCACCACATTTGAAGAAGCTATGAGAAGTCCTCAATCATCTGAATGGCGTAAAGCCATGGAGGATGAAATGAGGTCTATGGAAACAAACAAAGTCTGGGATTTAGTTGAGATTCCTAATGGAGCCAAAACAGTAGGCTGTAAATGGGTCTACAAAATTAAACGTGACTCCAAAGGGAATATTGATAAGTTTAAGGCCAGACTTGTTGCAAAAGGCTTCACTCAAAGAGAAGGGATTGATTATAATGAGACATTTTCACCTGTCTCAAGTAAGGATTCGTTCAGAATCATTATGGCATTAGTTGCACATTATAATTTAGAATTACATCAGATGGATGTAAAGACGGCGTTTCTCAATGGTGATCTATATGAGAACGTCTATATGACACAACCGAAAGGTTTTGTTATTAAGGGTAAGGAACATATGGGATGCCACTTAAGGAAGTCCATTTATGGACTTAAACAAGCATCAAGACAGTGGTATCTCAAGTTCGATGAAACAGTAAGAAAGTTTGGGTTTAAAGAAAATGAGGAGGACAATTGCATTTATGCTAAGTTTAAGAGCGGGAAATTTATTTTCCTCGTGCTTTACGTAGATGATATACTACTTGCAAGTAGTGATGTCAATCTACTATCAGAAACTAAGAAGTTTTTGTCCTCTAATTTTGATATGAAAGATCTTGGTGAAGCATCCTATGTATTGGGCATAGAAATTCACCGAGATAGAAATAAGGGGGTATTAGGCTTATCACAAAAGGCATACTTAGAGAATGTACTGAGAAAGTACAGTATGCATAAGAGTAAGCCTTCGCCTGCTCCGATTGTCAAGGGCGATAAGTTTGGGAACTTTCAGTGTCCCAGGAACCAATATGAGATCGATCAAATGAAGTCGGTTCCATATGCTTCTGCTGTCGGAAGCCTTATGTATGCTCAAGTCTGTACTCGCCCTGACTTAGCTTATGTGACCGGAATGCTTGGCAGATATCAGGCCAATCCAGGGATTGATCACTGGAAGGCAGTTAAGAAAGCATTAAGATATGTGCAAGGCACAAAAGGCCTCATGTTAACGTATAGTAAGTCAGACCCACTTGAAGTAGTGGGATATTCAGATTCAGATTTCGCGGGTTGTGTGGATACTAAGAAATCCACGTCAGGTTATATATTCACCCTCGCGAATGGAGCCATTTCGTGGAAAAGCTCCAAACAAACCGTCACTGCATCGTCCACAATGCATGCCGAGTTTGTTGCATGTTATGAGGCCACCGGGCAGGCTGTTTGGCTTAAGAAATTTTTACCCGGTCTTAGAGTGGTCGACAGCATTGAAAAACCACTTAAGTTATACTGCGATAATGAGCCCGCAGTATTTTACTCTCACAACAATAAGTCGAGTGGTGCTGCCAAACACATCGACATTAAGTTTTATGTTGTGAAAGATCGAATCCAGGATCATACCATAAGTCTTGAGCATATAAGTACCAAGCGTATGCTTGCGGATCCGCTAACAAAAGGTCTTCCACTCAGCGTGTTCAGTGAACACGTAGCCGGCATGGGTTTAAGGGAGAGCCTATGATCACTGGATTTTTAGGGGCCAAGTAAGAGTAAGGTTCATTTTCAAGTGTGAGATGTATTGTGGTCTTCGAGTCCAACAATACGTAAATGGTTGTTGTGATGCGTCGTGCCCTATATGTCAAGCATGAGAAAATGGACACTAAGTTTAGTATTAAGTAAGTTGGTAAGTTTCAGATTCGAGTTCAAGGGGGAGAATGTTGGGAGTACCGGACTTGTCCGGTAAAGACCGGACTAGTCCGGTTTTGTCCAGTAAGGGTGACCGGACTAGTCCGGACCCTTAGAGGACTAGTCCGATGTTGTCCAGTAAGGGTGACCGGACTAGTCCGGACCCTATACGGACTAGTCCGATTTTTCAGTAACTGTCAGTTTGAACTCGAAATTGACATGTGTTCTAATTGAAAGGACACAACCCACCGAATTTTGAGTCTCTGATCGGGAGACTCAATAATTCCTAAGGGTGGAAGGCCCCCTCTTGTGTCTCTTGGTCAACTATAAGAAGAGGGTCAAGTGTGTGATAAAAGAAGGATTAAGGGCATTCATTCATACACACTTGAACACCCTAATCCATTCAGAATCCGATCAAGATACCAAGAGAAGAACAAGGGGAAACGCCTCTCGTCGTCGTCGTTCTTCTTGCGGCCTCGCCTTGTTGGCTAGATGGCCGCATCGTCAAGCAACAACAAAGATGGAGGAGAAGGTATTATTGATGTTCTTGTGCTATTTGAGAGATAGCACTTGGTATTCATGTTGTAATCAGATTTCTCCATGTAATTCGAGATGATTTAGTGGCTATTTGATCTTTGGGCTCTCTCTCTTATTTTCTATCAATACTTATATACTTTATATGACATTCTTTAAGGCACTACAGCATAAATACCAGCTACACATGGATGCAGCGGCAAAGCAGTAAGTCAATGGGAGTGTCGGAGTTAAGTGCTGCTCCACTCGTCAATTCTCACACTAATTCTGTAGCTTGGGAGATGTTTGCTATAAACCTCTCCAGCATGACATCTCAGATTACTGGGTGACTTCCTAGATATCTGGTTTGTACTGATATGCATACACCCCATTATGATTTATCAGTGCAAAATGTACTTTTAAGCTACACAGCTTAACGGAATCATATCACTATGTGTTAAATTTCCAGCTTGGATCTATGCATGTGAAACTACTAGGTCGCAAGCCTTTATTAGAAATGCTTGAAGACTTGTATCATTATGTTTACTGAAATGTTTCTTTGGCAATGCAGGATGCACAGTTCACAATAGGTCAGCCCAGCAATATGGCAGTTGCATTCTGGTACCCAACATGGCAAAGCATGGAGCAACTCTGAGCATTACTCAGCCAGCTGCAACTGGTTGGTGTTGGATATACAACCTTCATTTGAAACTGCTCATTACCACCCAACCCCTAATCGTTCTTGGGATGCCGCAATTGCCATTGCTTTGCTTCTTTCGATGGTAGCCATTGGCCTATATATCTTTGCGAGTTACTCCCTCCGTCCCACAACGTTGGGCGTTTTGAGCCTTTGAAAATGTCCAATAAAGACCGTCGTTCTGTGTCGATTCCACACCACCAGTTAATGCTCTTCAATGCTTTGTGTACCATGTTCCTCTTCCACCCCTAAAAAGGAACCAGTGCTCAATGCTGCCTTTGCTTCCACTTGCAAACACTTGAGGACACATGCGTAATTTCTGTTGTCCACTATTTTATCTCAAAATTGCTACAACGTCAGTCTTTACAGGACGGAGGGAGTACTTGGTTTCTAAGAACAAGAATAGTGTCCAGTTTACACCTCTTGAACAGTTCTAGTTTGCTGAAGAACAGAACTGATTGGACTTGAAATTATACAGAACAGCAAGAGACAGTATATCATCATTATGTGTATGACCCTTACACGTCCAGGTTGAGAGATTGCTCCCTTCATTTTTTAACTGGTTGTAGTGATCTAGTGTAGGACAGTGATGCAAAAACAAGGGATGGACTGTCAATATTGGTTGGAAAATACAATTTCTGTAAATGCTGCAAGTCAGAAATGCTATTCACAGGTAGACATGGTGATTATTAAATGGATTACCGGCTTCACAATCTATTTCAGAGAACCGGAGGTGCACCTGTACTACTTTTTTTATTCCTCCTTTAATGCAAAGTGCATCTGCTATATCACTTCAAGAAAAAAAAAGATGTGAGCTTCTACTTCCATCAATATCAGCTATTTATGTACATGCCATAGCTGTTTCATTGCTAACCTTAAATATGAAACGTAGCTGTCTGGGGCACCCTGAATTATCTAATCTCACGCTTTCAAATACTGTTATCGCTTCAATCTTATCAACTACATTTACTTGCAGTCCATCACTGTTTAAAGTTTGAAAGTTGCTGCCGATTGCGACTGTTGAACTTGTTCCATCACTGTTTAAACTTTGAAAGTTGCGGCCGATTGTGACTGTTGTAGCATCTTATCTCGACGTTGTTTGGATTTTTTCGCAGCGAGGTTGCCTTTATTAAGGTTTAGCTACCGATATCCTAACATAACTAACATTGTTTAACTCCGTCAAATACTAATTGAGCTTGTATTGCGTTTCACAAAAAATACTAGTTTATATGAGACCATGTTCAAAATTTATCCGTTCAACTTTCATGTTCTTATTTGTTTCGCAAGTCTCGATTTCAATACGTTTTTGAAAAGCAAACTTGTTTCACTTACGAGAGCCAACATCCGAAATAGCACGGCCCGTGACAGAAGAACGGAGGAATGTCGCGCACCGGCCCACGACGCGCATCCACTGGCCGCCTTATTAGTTCTAGGGTTTAAGGCTTTCCGCAGCAGCGTTCCAAGGTTTCTGAGCAGCCTGCGTCAGCAATGGCTAGCGGTTAGTAGTACCTCACTGAGATCACTCGTGTTCCCTCCCTCTGCCTCTGGTCCACACGATGGCCGAACCAGTGAACACCGCCACGGCCTCCACGGCAACTGACGAGGACGACGCCGACTATCTCTATGCCGATCTCGACGAGCAGGTCGCCGCCGCGCTTGCTGCCGCGGGGGAGAGCGGCGGCTCCAACGCCAGGGACTCCGACCCGGGCATCGACTGCGAGAAGGAGGCGCCGGACGTGGACGTGAACGAGGCGGTTGATTTGGGCGACGGTATCGCAGACTACAGCAGCAGCGACGAGGAAAGTGATGACGGACTCCATATTGTGCTTAACGAGGACGCTGGCGCCACGCTGTCCCCGCCTTCCCCTGTGGCCCGCAGCGAGGGGTACGTCGCAGAGGACGAGGATGGGAAGGATTCAGGCAACCGTGTAACTGGTCCGTCTGTTAACGACCGCAGCTGGGGTAAGGTATGCATCCTGAATTTTCGAAGAATTGGTCGCTTTTAGATTCCTATTATGGATGATGTTTTAGGTTAGTACTAGAATATTGGTAGGTGTAGTTTATGCAGAGAAGGTTCCATATCCTCCATTGCTGATTTGTGGCCTATTCTATGGATTATGCGTATTTCTGTCATTTTTCTGCAATCCAGTTGTATGCATTAAGTGGTATTATCTCTCATTCCCATTTATTTATGTATAATAATTTAAAAATTGCATCAGTTTCAGACTCATATTTGTTGTAGTAGTAAACTGTAATGGTCTATGCATTCTTGACTCTTGAGTGAACTATTTGGATGAATGTATGGTACATGGGGTTGCCCATTCAATCGTTTAAGTAGCAATTTTGACTGTGTTCCAGCTTGGTGGGTTCCAGTGCAAGGGACTTTCTGAGAAAACAACGTTACCAATCATAGGACAAGGTGATGGAGGCCGCCAGCACGTGTTCCAAAATGAATTTAATTTTTTCTTGCCAAGAAACAGGTGTGGTTGCTACTTTTATCTGAATTTCAGAAACACCTGATACCTGCATTTTTTGCACTATTCATGATTCTCTCCCCCCCCCCCCCCCCTCCCATTTTAATAGTCTTAGTTTGTGTATCGGGTATTTCTTTAAAAGATGTTTCTGGTACTTGTCGAGTTACAATTTGCTGCCCGACAGCTGTGTCAAATATGCTTGTCTATGTATATGTTGTCCCATCCTAGTCAAGATGTACTGTTGAACTTGGCTGGTGATCCTAACTTGAAATTACATTTCAGCACAATTTTCGACATAAACATTGAAGCGTTTCAACTGAAGCCTTGGAGACAACATAGCGTTGATCTTACCGACTACTTCAATTTTGGTCTGGATGAACAAAGCTGGAGAAAATATTGGCTCAGCATGGTAGTTTGGTCATGTTATGTCTCATCGATTTTTTTTCTCAAAGAATTGCAAAGCTTTCAAATTATAAGTGATACATCCTTTTTTGTGCAGAAGCAAGCAAGACAAGGATCCAAATCACTTGCAAATGTGTCATCAGGCCTGGAGCAGGTAAGACATAACCTTGAATGCGTGCCATTTCACTTAACTAAAAAAAAACTCACGAACTCTTTATTCAGGAATCATGCAAAGTTGAATCTGTCAAATTAATGCCAAAGGCAGCAAATTATTCTGGATATGAAGGAAGAAACGGCCTTGCCAAGGTAAAATGAAGTTAGTTTTGGTTGGTCGAGGTGACGTATGCTTACACATGATCTATCAGAGCTGATGTTATTTTTAAATCTAGCCGAAGGGCAGAGCAATCCATGTTGAAGACAGTGTCTGTGAACGTCTTCCCTCAGCAGACATGTGGCGTCCAATACAAAGGGATTCTGATGTTGTAATACAGGTGTGCTTCATGAGGGTGTTATGTGTTTCAGCAATGCCTTCAGGTTATATTCTAACCATTTATTCTGATTCTGCAGGTAAACATGATGCATTCACCCTCAAATCTGTCCATTTCAGATGGCAGCTTGACATCAAGTCACATGCATGTAACCCCTGAAAGGTATGCAACATAATGATCAATTTGAGGATGGCTATTGTTTATACAAGTATTTCTCAAGTGATTGCTTATTTGATTGCCTTCTAAATTGCATTGAATGCAGAATATCCATTGAGCATCATGGTGACAGACAGCTGAAGGACTCTAGCATTGTGGTGGGCAGAGTGGTTGATAAGAAAGTGCATGCCAGAGGTTGTTCAGAGGATACTGATAATAAACTGTATAGAAGTGATTCTGCTCGTGCAAGTGATCGATCTTCTAGCCCTGGTTATTCTGATACGCTTTCTGAAGAATCAAAAGAAGATTTATACTATAATAGAGTAAATAGACATTCAGACTTTTATGAAGACACCAAACTCAAGGATGAGCATGTCAAATCTGATCTCTATTGCCATTCAAGTGAATGTGAATCAGATCATGGAAATAGCAAAAATGACTATCTTGCTTGTAGCTATACTCCTGTAGCTGATAAACATCAGAAAGCAGCTAAACTCCAGTGGAGAAATAAAAACCCTTTTGCTGGGCAGGGCAGGTCTAGTGATCTTTTCATCAACTGCAAAACTGGTCGACGTGTCCCTAATTCTGGACATAAAGCAAGAAGAGAACAGAAGAGGCTACCTTCAGCTCCTGGGAGGTGTTCTGTTTTTGTTGAGCGAGACAAATCAACAGATAACTACCCTAGAAGGTGCGATAGGAAGTATGAGCAGAAATTATCTAGCTCAACTCCACAGATAAACAATTACCATAATGCAGTTCATGGCAAATTGTATGGCAAACAGGATTATGCTCGTCTGAAAAAAGTTGCTCTGAGAAATGATGAGCATTATCTGATTGATGGGTCTAATGACCAGCATGGGCGATCCTCTTGGCATAAATTCAGTGAAGAAGAACATGTAGAGGGATTCTCTTTGGCAAAAGAGTGGCGGGAACATCGTGATGATAGATACAATTCTATGCTAGAAGCTGAGATTTCTAATGGCGACGATGGACAAATGTACAGAAAAAGGCATTATCAGGAGATAAGAAGAGTCAGACATGGCCGTAATGGGGATGATGAATTTCTCGATTACACTGACTACACACTTAGAAGGCCACAGAGTCCTGATGTTAGAGCCAGATACAGTAACAGAGGAACATATGTCAAAAGCATTGATGAGAATTTGAAACATCATGACCATCTTGCATTGTATCCTCAGGCAAACCGCAATAACTCTCAGGACTGGTCCTTGACTTCTATGAGCTCAAGAAACAGATATGTTGGAAACAAAAGAATCCACAATGCTAAAATGGTGCGATATCATTATGATGGATATCATCAAAAGAAGAAGCACCATGATTATTCATTTTTTGCTGACAGCATTTCACAATCTGCTCTGCACAATGATGTTGTTCCTGAGACTGGTTGTTGTATTCTGCCGGTCAAAAGGAAGTTTCATGCAGATCTAGGTTCCATGAACCATAAAGATATTGCTTATTTGTCACTTCCAAAAGGAAGAAGATTCATTCATGACCAATATGTGGTCAGAGATAGGAAGATTTATTCTGTGAAGCTGCACAATTCCTCAAAGGAATTTGATCCAGAAGACACTATTTTTTCCAATGATATGGCAAAAAGTACTGTTTCAAACTTCGGTGCTGAGGCAAGACATGAGTTGGGGAAACTCGATAACATCCTCTTGAATAATAGGAAAATAAAGGTAAACTTTGAGGAAATAGTCAATAATGTTGTATACATCCATAAATTGTTTAGTAATATACTATATCCTTTTATTTTATTCATTATTTTCTTTTTTCTTTGTGGCATGAATCATGATGACGAATTCAGCGAACATGCATGTTAAAAAAAGAGAAATGGAGAGTCCGTGGTATTGCAGACTAAATTTGAGTGCTAACAGTGTAGTAATTGCTAACCATAGTTTTACTATGCTTATATATATATATATATATATATATATATATATATATATATATATATTTGGGTTGCACCAAAACACTCTCCCTATAAACATCTGCTAGTTCTTGTTTAAGCTGTTCATATGCTGGATGCATGTTGGTTTTGGTTTGGTTGCATTGCATCGTCTTTAATAGCAGGTAAATAGAAGCTGCATGCTCCTTCAAATATCTGAGGTAACCTCAGTGACACTCAAAGAATTGTCCTGCTCCTTGATTTTTCTGGCGCTATTTTCTTTCTATCGAATAACCTTCGTGTGAGTAGGGCTCTCAGGGTTATCGCTGTTGAACACAGCTGAAGCACTGTATTTGTAGAGTATAGACCTTGAAAATTAGCAACCCATGTTCCAAAACTATGACCTGGAAATCGAGTTATTTTATTATGTTGCTATTATGTTATTGGATCCTATTTTTATATATGTGGCTTCTGTTGGTTTACATCTCTAGCCTACCTTTAATTGGGGCTAAACCGCTAAACGCTTTGTTGGTTGGTGTTGCTGTTGTTGCTGTAAATTCTTCGACTTCTATGCATACACACAACCGACAACCTATTGTTATCTCCCATTGTACCCTGAGATGATGGCCTACTCCATATAGTCCATATTGCTGCATTGGCATCCTTGTTTTTGGTGACTGATCGAGTTGTTTATATCATTTATTACTTGAATTTTGCATGGAGCTGCAAGTTTACCTGACAGTATAATGTCTTACACTTATGTATGAAACAAGGGATTCAAATGTGTTTCTTGATCTTCCCCTCACACAAACATAACAAGCCTTCAACTGTATTGATATGTATATATTATACCCTCTTGTGGCTCTTCTTCTGTTTCATCTGTAGCCTACTGCCTACCCCAAGTTGCTTGTGAGAGGAGGCTTTGCTGTTGTACTGTGCATCCATGTCATTTGCCTTCATAAAAAACTTGATGCAATATGCATTTCTTTCCTTTTGAGAAAGCTTGGCAAAGAAAACATTCCCATGGCAGAATTTACCTGTCAGCATCGTGTCATAACAATTGTAAATTCAAAGACATGCAGGTTGTCGTAGTATCTCATGAGTCATACTCATACATAATTGCCTCTTATCATATTTCACTTCAGACTTTAGAGTCCAGATTACCCATGTGCACTCTGTCACGCCCTGTATCAGAACACTATAGGTATAGTTGGCAGAAAGTTTGGCTGCTTGACTGTCACCATGGCAGGGGGCTGTGAAATGAAGGGTAAGACTTAAAAGTACTTTAATTGAACTCTAATTTCTAACCCACTGACTCAACTAATTTTGGTAGTTAAAGGGTGTGAAGATGATTTGTGGGTGAACACTTAACAGAGTTGAAGGGGTAAATGGGCCATTCCCTCCCATCGTCTTGCCTCATATCATTTGAAACCTCATTGTATTAACTATTTTTCCAATAATTCTAGATAACTGTGTGGCATGAAAAAGAAAAGATTTTTAATCCTCTGAATGTTTAAAACAGGCTAATTGGCACCATGAGGTGGCTTATTGGAGGGTGGTTTTGATGATGTGAAAAATAAAAAGATTTTTGTTATTTACATGGGCAAGAGCAACACAACTCTAATCATATTAAATTTATATAGTGCACAAACTTTGAAGGACAGGCCTGGTGTAGTGGTGAAGTCATCCCACTGGTGCCAAGAGGTCCTGGGTTCGATGCCGTCTCTCCGCACTGCACATTGCGGGGGTAAGACTGGCCTCGTATAATCCTTCCCCAGACCCCACCTCGCGTGGGAGCTTCCGCACTGGGTCTGTCCTTTTTTTATAGTGCACAAACTTTACATTTTGTAAAACGTCTCAAATCTGATGTAGCTCATAATTTGACATAGTATGCATTGTGCACCAGTATATGTCCCATTTTCCATTTATCAACCATTTCTATATGCTTGAACTTGAATATAAATCTAGACACAATTGTGAATTTTGATTGAAGAGGATTTAGTTCAATCCACCTCTTATACTCTGCTCAGTGTCACACTAATCCATTACAAACTCAATAGTAACACCATTTACTGACCTGAAATAGCTTAGCTTTTTTCTTACATGAAATGGTTTGATCATCCTAATATATTTTGGAACTACCAGAATTTTGGTGAAATTAACCTTTATCAGTTATACTAAAAACATATCCAGTGAAAGTCATGGAAATCTGCATGCAATATTAATTTATTAATAGTTGAAATGCTGATTAGAAAAGGAGCTTTACCGGCAATCTCATGCTGCTTAGGTATCAATTTTCGCCTTTGAAAATGATAAAGTTCAATTTAAGTACTCAATGGTCTGGGCTAATTTGGGAGTACTCTCTGTTCTCTGTTTTCTTCACATTTAAGAAACCAGGAACCAAATTAAGCTCAATCCATGATGTATTTTCTCAACGATTTATATATGTGTTAAGAATTTTCTCTGGCACCCTTGTTGATATATTGTCACGAGTTCACTGAAATACTGAGCAGCTTCCCTTGCAACATTTCTTTACACCATCTAGTATATTGCAAACGTTCTAAAATTGGAGGTTTCTGCTGTTTCTGTGGTGTATATATACCGTCACAGTATTAAGGGAAGAAGATTAAAGAATAATTGAATTACATGACCATTGACTCTATTCAGTTCAACTTTAGTTTTAACTTGGTAGTGGGAAGAAACATATGATTTGTTGGATTAGGAAAACAGTATGAGATGCCTAAATTGACATATAATTTATATGTCAGTAGTTAGTCCTCGATTTTGTTCATCTGATGCTAGGCGTGATAACTAAAGGAAAGTTGATGGTTTTTATGCTTACTTGCTTTTCAACATTTTTATAGTTGCTGACAGTAGACCAGTTTCCACATTGGTAACTAAGCAAGATAATGCTTATCAGGTTCTAGTTGTGTGCTTTGGTAAGGGGTAACTTTGACAGCCTTACAGGGGCAATTGCTATCAACCGTGGAACATAAATGTGTTTATTTCTTGCATTATTTATTTGTGTATGATGGTTCTATGCAAAATGTGCGTTGAAGCATATCATGTATTTATCATCCAGTGAACCTTTATTCCTTAATGCCATATTATCATCTTATTGCAGTTCAAGAGACGAGGCAATCAGTTAATCCGCGAAATTGAAAATGACAGCGAGGGACGTCTCTCTGTGGGTGATGATATGCATGGTACCAAACATAAAGATATACATCCAAACATGCAGGGACAGAATAGGGGATGTGATCACTCAGGCAATCAGGTTTGGGAAAAATCAATATACCAAAAAGGACAAAATGAATATGCTGAGATTGAGGAGGGTGAACTGATCGAACAGGATCAGCAGGATATAGTTTCCAAAGGCAAGCTTAGTAAACCAAAAAAACCAGCACTTAAATCAGAGATCAATTTGATGTCGGAAGATGCTGTCTGCAAAGATGGAACCACAGTAGAATGCGATGACAAACACATACTTGAGGTCATGGCAAAGATGCAAAAAAGAAGGGAAAGGTTCAAAGAGGTTGCCACGTTGCAAAAGGGGAACTATGATGAGAAGAACGAACCATTGGTTGTAGCATGTAGCACAGAGGATATCAGGAATCAGCGACCTGCAAGGAAACATCTTTGGGGTGGTGGCAGTTAGATGGTGGAAGTAGTCTTTGGCTTGCTATACTTGTGTTAAGTGTACTTTATCACAGGCTGTCATCTTAAGGCTCATGACAGACGATGGTTTGATGGAGGTGCTGCCCCCGCCCAAGATATTGAATCACCAATACTATAGGAATAAGAAAGCAGAATATGTAATGTATTCATTTGTCTTTCGGAGAATTGCAAGGTTGGTTGCTCCTATTTTTTGACTTATAGTTCATTTTATAATACGTATCTTCATGGGCTTCGAGTAATATGATTGGCAATGAAATTTACTTTGTGTATGGATTTGTACTTGACCGCATTGACCACTGGATCCTTGAGAATTTAAGATTGTGTTTCTGAACCTGGGTTAATAGTTATTTTTGGATAAATGAACTAATTATGTTCGACTGTATAGCTGAACTGAACAGATCCTTGTGCTCATAATACCATCAGCTTCGGACCCTTGATTCTTGGATCAATCGTGTTTTTTTTTTTCTGGTGATCAATCATATTATCATCACTGTATATTGGCTCGTATATAAACCAAATTTTCGTTCTAGTTCTGCTTCATCATTGTGGAGCGTATGTTTTACGTACTACTGTACGGGCAATCCTCAGGTTTATTGATTATTTGTGATATTTTCTGATCATGCATGGAAGGAGTTAATTTTCGAAAATCACAAATATTTGAGCTCTTTTTAATAACTTTGAAGAAATCAATAACTTTTGGAACCAACTCCAGATAACTAAGGCCGTCTGCAGAGACATAGAGACATACTGGATAGATGTAGATTTAGAAGAAATACTGAAAAAGTAAAAAAAAACAATAGTGTGTAAAGTATGCTTTAAAGAAAAAAGGTATTTGCACTCTCTGCACACATACTGTAAATCAGTTTCTGATTCTGTTATCTGCTATCTCCGGTCACTGTCATCACACGTGCAATGCTTGCTTGTTTCTCCTTTTTCTCTTCCCTATTGCCCATTTTTAACTTCTCTGTAAAGAAAGAGGCGCTCCTTTGGCCTCGTCTCGGTCCGATCTGCAAGACACGAGAACACTTCCACTACCATTGAACTTCAGAAGAGAAGACGACAGCTTCCGCTGGTGGGAAGAAAAACGAAATACGCCACTCACCGCAGACAAAAATATCCACGCAGCCCTTCGTGCACCACTTGTCAGTGACAGTAGATTGCTGGTGACCCGAACGCGCGGACGTGGCGCGCTGACAGCCTCCAACCAATCCCATAATCCGAGCCTGCCGCTTCTGCCCCTCCAACTCCGCGTACGGCATTAACGGCACCTCACACGCGAGGGCGATCCTGTCAATCCATGCCATGCCATGCCTTCCCGATCGCCCTCACAAAGGCGCGCCTCCCTCCCGCTGCTCCGACCAAACTACTACTCCTGAGCTCACCGCCATCCATCATGGCGATGCGGCTCGTGTCCCCCGCCACGCCGCCTCAACTCTTTCCGAACTCCGGCCCGAAGCCTCCCGCCTGCGCTGTGGCGGCGGCGGCAGCGTGCTTCTCCCTCCGCCTCCGCCGCGCGAGGGCGGCCGCAGTGGCTGGCGCGGCCGCGGCGGGGGGCTCCGAACGGGACGGCGGCCGCTTCGAGGGTGAGGCCATTGGTGGGGCATTCGACAGGGGGCTGGCGGATATCGCGAGAAAGGTTCCGCTCTTCGAGCCGGCGGGGGACGGGGAGCTTGCCGCCGCGGCCGGCCAGAAGCCGCTGCCGATCAACCTCGAGCTCTGGCTCCACCGCGTCAAGGTACACACCAGGAAGTTCGAGTTCCCTGAAGCTGAGAAGCTCCTCGATAAGGTGAGCAAGTGGATCATGGTCGCATTACGCATTAATTGAGAATCAATGCATACCCCGCAGATGGTTTCTATGTCCTCCTTGGTGAATTAATAAGACGAGATGAAGCAAGTAAAGAGCTTAAACTGAGCTATAGACGGCAGAATTGTGTTGTGCAGTTGTCCTGAACTGATGGATGTTATGCTCTGTTTCTGAACCAGTGTATCTCATTCTGGCCTGAAGATGGACGTCCATACGTAGCACTGGGGAAGCTATACAGCAAGCAGTCGAGGTTTGACAAAGCTAGAGCGGTGTATGAAAGGGGGTGCCAAGCAACACAAGGAGAAAACCCATACATCTGGCAGGTTCGCACATGATTACCTCATACCGTTACATCTTAGGGATTCTTAATCTAGCCACTAATGTACCTGGTCTAATCGTGAAGCTAGGACTTCGTTAAAAGATCTAGGCTTCTAATCAAACTAAGAACACAATTAAGGACAGAGAGTTAGGGATTACCTTCAGTATTGGGAGTCGAAGTCACCATTGTCGCAGGGAAGCCGGTGGTGCAGCGGGGAGTCGATGCAGTGGCGCCGGTTATTCATTGATGGCGGTGGTGCAGTGATGAAGCATACACAGGCAGGAGGCTTCCGGCGACGGTGAGGCAGGAAGGAGGCCTTCTCCTCACTTCCCCCACTCAGTAGATTGGATTGCATAGGTGTTTGTTGGGGCCTTGGGGGGCTGTTGAGCACACGAATGTTGGTTCGTGTGCCACCAGCGCCACCCCTTTTATTATTGCGCGGGCATGCGAGGGGGCCTCCAACCATGGGTTGGTTTGCGCCCCTCAGGGCACGTTGTGGGCGAGATGGACTCATTTGGTCGGATAGTAATACTACTCAAAAGGGACGTGTAGTTCTTGGATTGCTCTAACTAGTCATTGATGGGAGGTCAATCTTTTCCAAATTGGACGGTCCACGTGTACTTCATCATATTGTTGCTTCAGTTATTTCGATTTCAGTTCAGTGACATTCAATGCATACAAACACTGTGAACTAAAATAGTACCTTATAATTTGTACGGACACCAGTTGGTGTCAGCATTAGTAAGATGCATTTTTTTATGTACAAGTTTTTCAGGTAAAGGGGGCATGATAGCTATATCAGATCTTTGTTACCCTACATCCTTTGAATAGATAGGGTGTTCTAATCCTTTTTTTAGAAACCGCAAGGGTGTTCTAATCCTTATGAAAACTCCATGTGAGATGATGCAATTAGGGTCAATTTTGCCCAGACATGTGCAATCCATACTATTACAACTTTTTAGTCCATTCATATACAAAAACTCTTATTGTATAACCATGAAGAACTCATCGTTGTCCTTTTGCTTTGGTAAGCAGTGCTGGGCAGTCCTAGAAAGCAAGGGTGGAAATATTCGAAGGGCACGAGAACTATTTGATGCTGCTACTGTCGCTGATGCAAAACACATTGCAGCTTGGCACGGGTGGGCAATTTTAGAAATAAAGCAAGGAAATATAAAAAAGGCACGAAACCTACTTGGGAAAGCCCTAAAATATTGTGGAGGAAATGAGTACATTTATCAAACTCTTGCTTTGCTTGAAGCAAGAGCAGAGCGCTTCGAGCAAGCACAGACTTTGTTCGAACAAGCTACTCAATCCAATCCTAAAAGTTGTGCAAGCTGGCTAGTAAGTATTTGCTTAATAATTTTGTCCATGCAGAAAATAAACTTAAACTGCCATTTTTATGTAATTGTGCATTTATGTGCAACAACTTTCTAGTAGTCTTGGGCTCAGGTGGAGATGCGTGCAGGAAACAATACCATGGCCAGGAAGCTCTTCGAGGTAATCACTTCTATTCCTTTTCTTGGCTAATAACCATTGTTGTCATTGATGGTTTTGTTTGTGACAATTTTGTAAACTTCCAAAATAAAATACCCAATAAGATGTTTGTGTCTTCAGCAATTATAAGTAGAAATGGAGGTATCATGGAATCATTTTTTTGCTAGATGTACACAAAAGATCTTCCACTTCTATGTATAGTGTGATACTGTGACATTCTGTTGATTATGATACAGTGTAGTTCTGTTGTAATGCTACATATGCACGTGATGTTTTCTCATATATGTGACGTTTACAACTTCATCTTCCTGTGCAGAAAGCTGTTGAGGCTAGTCCGAAGAACCGATTCTCTTGGCATGTATGGGCATTATTTGAGGCAAATGAAGGTAACATTAACAAGGCAAGGAAGTTGCTTAAGATTGGTCATGCTGTGAACCCCAGGGATCCTGTAATTCTTCAGTCACTTGCACTGCTGGAATACAACTATTCATCTTCAAACATTGCCCGAGTATTATTCAGAAAAGCATCTCAGATTGATCCAAAACATCAGCCTGTTTGGATTGTAAGAATTTTCTGCACTTATCTTCTTTACCTGGCCACACAAATTCCGTGTAGCATTCTTTCAAAAATCTGGAACCATTTGTTCTTGTATTGTCTACAAGATATTTTGGCAGATGTATTGCAAGGTTCCGATATTAGCTGTAATTCATATTGCAAGAGTTGCAACTTGCAAGTTCTGTAATTTATATTTATGCTAACAAATGAGTTCATACATACCAGAGCGTGATTTAGAATTTTTTTATTGAGCATTACCTTGGATATATATATATATATATATATATATATATATATATATATATATATATATATTTTTAGACTCCGGTCTTTAAGAACTCTTGTGATGAAAACTGACTTTAACACTGGGTAGTTTTACATGTTCCTGGAAACATTCAGGTAACTGGATCTGATATAAATAGCCAGAAGGTTACAGGTTCCTTAAAAGATCAGGAGTCAAAAAATACAGCTTAAGTATCAGTTCTTTATTCAGACTTTGGATTGATCCATTTCTTTCTGTTGCCACCTCTGCAATTACTTATGCAGTCTTTTAAATTTGGAGTATCTATGAACTTTGGTAGTTACTTACAGTTCTTATTGTAGGCTTGGGGTTGGATGGAGTGGAAAGAAGGAAATGCGAGAACAGCAAGAACCCTCTATCAAAGAGCTTTGTCGGTCAATTCAACAAATGAATGTGCTGCTCGCTGTCTTCAGGTACACAGTATACTCAATAATAATCTGATAACAGTCAAGCCGTCAACGATGGGCTTTTTCATCTTGCACGTCATTTTATATGCAAAATCATGTAAGTTATTGATGAACTAGTGCACCATGGTTCTCCATGATGAATGTATGTATTAGTGAACCATCTGGTTTTCACTTGAAACAGACATACATAGACAAAATTTTCTTGAGTCAGTGATCTATAAGGATCTCAACTTCCATTCCCCAGATTTTGAAGCTTAGGTCCTGTTAGGTGGTCAGTATTCCATTTGCACTTCCGCAATTGTTTCTGTGTTTCATTTGTAGGCTTGGGGAGTCCTAGAACAGCGTGCTGGTAACTATACTGCTGCTAGAAGATTGTTGAGATCTTCCCTGAGCATAAATTCTCAGAGTGAGGTGACATGGATGACATGGGCAGCACTTGAGGAGGAACAGGGCGACCCAGTTCGAGCTGAAGAAATACGGAACCTTTATTTTCAGCAGGTTAGTACAGGCTGCCAATGTTGGTGCTCACATCGTTATTGCGAGATTCTTGATGATGCCGTTAACCATTATCCATATACAGCGAATAGAAGTTGTGGATGATGCCTCCTGGGTCATGGGTTTCCTCGACATCATTGACCCTGCCTTAGACAGCGTGAAGAAGCTCCTAAACCTAGATCAACAATTTGGGCCGGCGGGGCAAAAGATCGTGAAAAGCACAACAGAACCTAGTCGTTCTTCCATCAGGAGTTCTGCAGGTGAGGATTATTCGGGAACATCTGCAACTGGAGGTCCAGGTAATATTGACCTTTCCAGCAATGACTCTGATGAAGGCGACGAAGCAGCAGAGACTCCAGAAAGTGGTTTTAATTTGGATGGTTTTATCAGAAAGAGGCTGGGCCTCGATCCCGCGGAGCTAGATGCGGTGCTCGAGGGTTCAGACCCAAAGGGAGTTGTTTCACAGAGGAGGAAACGGCGCTTGCCCAGGAAGCCTCTTCCTCTTCTACCTGTACCGTAATTTTGCCACTCTTACTTGCATAGTTCCCGCTATTTCCACCGCGCAACGCGCAGGTACCATGACTTGGGACGTAGTATCACCCCGTGTATATCGGTCATCTGTGAGAAATGAGAACAACACCTCGGCCGTTTCCATTAGCAGCAGCAGTCACCTGCTAATTGTTAGACCACCCCCAGGTGTATGTAATTGTGTCACAGGCTTTTGTTAGAGGCAATCTAGCTCTGTATATAATGCCCATGCATGCTAACAACTTTTATTGGTGTGTATTTTCTGCTTAAATCATTTGATCGGCCAAGTTTTTTTTTGCTGTTTCTTTCAATTTTTGTTTGGATGGTGGGGGGTGCTGTATTGCTGGGGCCCATTGGTTTCTATTATCTTTAACTAGAGGAGATCCTAAGGTACCCATAAAGGTTTTATCCCCACCCCAAATAGAATGACATCATTTGCGGTAACTACTGAAGCAGACTTGCTAGCTAGCCAGGATTTAGTTACTCTCTTTTTATTTATCACCGATAATAAGCTAGCCGGTGATAAATAAAAAGATCGAGTACATCAGAGTTTTGTAATCGATGTCAGTTTGATCTATGCTCACACTCCTTCCGCTTCTCCAGCATCAGCGGGCAGCTCCTCCTCATGTCCCTCGCGGCCTCTTTCTGTCCTTCCGCTCCGCGGCTTCTCTCGAGTTCCCGTGCCGTGGTGCTCCTCCTCTCTCCGCCTTGTTCGCTTCTCGCGCTTCCGTCTACTCCAACCCACACCACACAGTAAAATTTATGCTGTCGCGCAGCGTCCGAATGCAGACGAGGCAGGGCAACCGGCAAAGCCCGCTGGGCGTGGAATGAACCCTGATCATTAGTTAGTGCTAGCGATTTATCATTCGAGCTACGAAGATACTCCCTCTTTCCTGTGAATTTGTCGTTTTGTATTTCATTTTTGAACTACAAAATAACAAATTTATAGGGATGGAGGGAGTACATGGGAAGAAACAATCAAAGTTAGAGTGTGTTTGGTTTGAAGTTCAAGTTGGATTGGATAGAATCATTTAAGTTTTTCTCTATTGAATCATCCAAGTTGATGTTTGGTTAGATGGATTGGACAATCCAATTTTTTGTTTGGTAGGTTAGATGAAATTTAGATGGATTGAATCATCTAAGTTGATGATTTCACATGATATTAATTATCTATATACTAATTATCATATTATTAGTAAATATTAATGTTAATATCATAATTGGAATTATTAATCAACAACAAACAACTTAATTATTACTAATTATGTTACTAAGAAGCATATAGACAAGGTAGATGGACTCATCCAACCAAAATTTATGAACCACTCTATCCAACATATGTAGAAAATATTTCTCGAAGTTGGATAACTCTGTCCATATGACTTATGACTGTAAAACAAACATATGGCTCGACCATCCAATCAAGTTCAATTGAATCCAGTTAATGGTTCGTCAACGAACCAGCGTGTTCATGCTCCGGTAACCAACTCCATGGACCGGACCACCAGGATCGAAAAGCAACAACTCGAAATCAGCAATAAGAGCACTTATGAACTAGGAGGCGAGAACACGGACTAATACTTACCTCTAGGGCACATAGCAACATAATCAACTAAACAAGCTTAGCTCTCATACTTACCGGTTCTCCGAAACTAGTAAAATTTACAGTTCACTATTATAAGATCATATTAAACGGGTGAGCTAAGTTAACCATATCCATTCTCAACCTGCTTAACAGCAGTGCTAGACCGCTAGTGGTAATAAACTAAGAACCGATGCCGAGGAGAGGGAGAGGCCATGCCGACGCTGCGCTGCGCCCCTGCCTGCAGACGACGGGTGAACAGAGTGAGGCGGCGGTGACGACCCTGGCTGAGATCAGCCTTAGGTGGCCATCTCGACGGACGGGAGCGTGAGCAGCTCCATCACGCGGCGCTTCCTCGTCCTCACCGCCGCCGTCACCGACCGCTTCCTCCTGGCCGGCGCCGGCAGCAGGGGCGGAAGGGGCGACGAGGCGCTGAGCGGGCTCGGCTGGGAGACGCGTTCCACGGTGGAGCCGAGGGCGGGGGCGAGGGAGGCGAGCGGCACGGGAGACGCCGCGGCGATGGCGGGCGTCCTGCGACCGGCGCGGATGGAGAGGAGGGAGCCGACAGGGCACTCGCGCCAGCCGAGGTCCTCGATGTCTCGCGTGGCCTCCTCCGTTGTGAGCGCGGCGGCCGCGGCAGGGGCCGCGCCCGGCGGCGGCGCGGTGGCGTTGAGGGTGACGGTGGAGCGGCGGGGGCGCATGAGGTCCACCGACCTGAGCAGGTCCGCCATCACCGACTAAACCGCCACCGGAAACAGCGAAAACGAGAGGCGCATCAGCGATCGGTAACGCGACGAAAGAGAGGGGATCGGAACGGGACGGGTACCTTCTTCTCGCGGTGAAACTTGACGAACGCGTGCATGCGGATGATCTGCAGCGGCGAGAGGAGAGAGCAGGGGGTTAGGACGCGACCAAAGGGCGAGAGGAGAGAACAGGGGGGAGGCGGACCTGGTTGAGGCGGTCGCGGGTGAGGCCCTCGCCGGTGCGGGTGGTGAAGAAGAGGACGTAGTCCTCGAGCGTCAGCCGCGGCCGGTCGGCCTTCAAAGGCTTCGACATTCCCGATCACCCGCGCTCGCACACCTCCCTCTTCGGCTGTTCTCCCTTTTCGCCTTGAGGAGTCTGCGCGAACTGATGGGGTTCTGATTGATAGGCGGTGGGAGACTCCGTCGCTCCGAAGCTTGGGTGCGGTGGTAGAGCGGCGACCATCGTCGCGGCTGTATTTATCATTTCTTTTGTGTATCCAAAGACGTATTTCTCATTTCCATTCCTAGAACTCTAGTATAAAGCAAACAAGTTAAACTTATAAAGGGAAATGGTATCATCTTCACCATGTGCTACTCTAATTCGCACCTGTAAATGGCACTAATAATATAATTTGATCATGAAAGAGTAGCATAAACGAGCTCAGCTAAACGACTGTCTCGACGCAGTAGGAGGCCATGGTAATAGCTCGAATTCGATAAACTCATAGCAGACAATGCTAGAAAAATGAATATACAATGGATAAAGCAAAAAAAAAATGTGACTATAAAACTGTTGATCTTCGTTGGAGCAATATATCAGAGGAAACGAGCACAGAGGCTGCCTTTATTACTTGCTGTGCTAATCCACTGTGTCGTGTTTGATCATTATCAATACTATTCTATGATGACACACCTTCCAACGTTCAGATATCCGTTTCACATCCGACTATACGACCGCCGACCGGATCAGAAGGCACTTGCCAGACTGTACGTTTCCATATATCAATCGCAAACATGGAACCCGCGCGGCCCAACGGCCAGAGAAAATGACAGTAATGGAAGGATACAGGACCAACTAAAACAACATTTATCATACACTTCATATAATTTACGGGTCTTCATCGATATTGTTCAAGAAGGGGGAATTATCACCATTTCGTACATCTGCTAGAAGGCCTAGCGGTCCCAACCTGATGCCCGTTTTCTCTCTCTTGATCGACTGCAGATTTGTCAAAAAAAAAAAGGATTACGAAACTGGATGTAGACACTGATCCAAAGATAACGAACGGATCAGCAGTAGAAAATAATCTTGTGATAGCACACGATAAGCTGAGACACCTACCTTTCAGGATTTGGGTTCCCATTTTCGTTGGCATTTCCTGCTGGCTTGGATGCAGGGACAAACGAGGGGGCTGAATGCGCTGGCCGAGATGCAGGGACAAAGGAGGGAGCCGGTGGAGCTGGCCGAGCTGCGTATGCATCCCCTCCTATGGTGCCACCAGAAACAAAACCGCGAAGTGCTGGTCTTGTAAAGGAAGGTGCACTGCTGCTTGGTGTATTCGAAGCTCCAGAGACAAAGCTGCTCTTAAACTGCTTCATCATCCCTGTCTTCATTGAATTTACAGCAGCAGATCTTGGTACAGGTGCTTGCGATACAGACTCAGAATTAAAACCTATGCCAAGGCCAAAATCAACTCCACGCACACCACGCCCACGTCCGCCGCCACCACCACCTTTTCCTTTGCCACCTTTCTTCCCACCTGATCAGCATAGAAACATGTTAGTAAAACAATCATCCAGAAAAATCCTGCAAGCTGCTGTATACATAAGAAACAGGGCCTACCTTTCCTAGAGTCCCGTTTTGCCCTGAATCTTCCATCCTGCAATTCAAATCACAAAAGTTTTGACAAATGGGGTAGTTAAAATGAATGATTAAGTAGGTAATTGAAATGATAGTATAAAAATGTCCATTCATGTGTCATTGTATTCAACTAGAATCCCATTTCCATGCCAAGTCTAGATTTTACTTTGCACCGCCAAATAGAACAAAAGAACATAATCAAATCAACATAGAAACTAACCTTCATAGCCAGATCCATTACTTCATTGGGTACATCCTGACCAGCAGCAATCAAACTGTGCACCAATTCACCAGCAAAGCGTGCCTCTTTCGGTGTAATGAGAGTGTATGCAGTGCCATCTTTATCACCAGCACGGCCAGTTCGTCCAATTCGGTGAATATGCATATCCATTTCTTTTGCAATGTCAAAGTTAACAACTGTTTTAATTGACTTGATGTCCAGACCTCGTGCAGCAACATCAGTTGCGACCAGAACATGATATACCCCAGATTTGAACTTCTGCAATGTCTCCATCCGAGAAGCTTGATCCTTGTCACCGTGAAGAGCTGCAATTTTGAAACCTCTCTGATTCAACTCTTTCTCTACCTCATCCACTCTAGCCTTCTTAGATGCAAATACAAGAACATCTCCATCATCTATCATGCCTGGCAGTTTCTCCAGAAGCCAAGGCATTTTCTCAGCATCAGAAGGCAGTACATTCACAACTTGCTTAATATCTTCATTAGCACTACCAACTTGACCGACCGTAACTCTAATAGGGTCAGTCAATATTTCTCTGGCCAAGCGCTCCACCTTATATGGCATGGTTGCAGAAAAAAGCAAGGTTTGTCGGTCTGGTCTAATTTGACCAACAATGGATCTTATTTGTGGCTCAAATCCAAGATCAAACATGCGATCAGCTTCATCAAGAACCAGATAAGTTGCCCTGAACATCTTCAATGCTTTCATTTTAAGCAAATCAATTAATCTCCCTGGGGTTGCAATGACTACTTCACAGCCTGCTTTCAGTTCTTTAAACTGGTCATATTTGGAAACCCCACCATATACAGCAGCAACACGAAGATTGTAAGGCTTTGCAAACTTCTTAGCTTCAAGATATATCTGATGTGCCAATTCTCTTGTTGGGGCACAAATCACTCCTATTGGACCTTCTTCTTTCTCAAGCTCAGGCTGATCCATAATGTGAGCAATCATAGGGAGTACAAAAGCAGCAGTTTTTCCTGAACCAGTTTTTGCAATGCCAATAATATCTCTGCCTGAAAGTACAACAGGAAAGGCCTGGCACTGAATTGTTGTTGGTTTTTCATAACTCTGCTTGGAAATGGCATTCATTAATGGTGCAGGAAACCCACAATCCTGAAAGTTTTTTATTGGTCTTGGAACATCAAAGCCTGAAACCCGTATTGCCAAACTTTTCATATAATCTGCCACCTCTTGGTCACTCATCCCTACAAGATGACAGTAAGATTTCAATATAATATACTCAGAATAAAATGAATGAGAAATAACACCATGTACATGTCGTATTCGAACTGTGTAGTAGCCTGGCTGTCACCAAATCAATCATGAAGAGAACACTTGTTGGACTCATGTTGCATTGCACTAGCTTAGTTCTTCTACTACTTCATATATGAAGATAAGAACAGGAAATAAAATATCAACCAGCTGAAATTCTGCTCCTTCCTTTGGAGTGCGATTCAGCAACTAAATTTTCTATAAACCAGGGAATGAAACTTGTCCTAGAAACTGTAGTGCAAGATCAGCAGATTCTCCACTTGAATTAAGGTTCAATCTGGCTGTTGCATGACTGTGTGATAAGGTCATGACAATACGGACACCTATCATTTCTTTGATTATAGACCTAGAGTTGAGCTAGCCGGATGAATCTAAGGATTAAGCTATACAAGCCTTAAATATAAATTAAGAACACTAGCAAATAACACTTAGTCTATTACTCGTTCCAAGTAGCATTACTAAACCTACAAAGAGTGGAATGCTATTCTAACTGTAACTTCTAATAGGAATTTCAGACCAGAGTGGCCGCTAGGTTCAGTTTAAGAAAGTACCACTATCATAGTACCGCCTGAGAATATATTACATTCCATTTCATAGTTCAGAAAAAAAAATAAAAAGGAATTACAAATGACAATTGCAATGAAATGTTGTCAGTCCATATGCATCAGAATAGATAAAAATTAGTAACATATTTTCAAGTTGTTTCATTATTCACGGTTGTCAGCTATGTTGGAGGCGCCTAGGCGTCCTGGGCGGGCGCCTAGGCGTCCTGGCGGGGTTTTAGAAGCCTGGTCCTAGTTGGAGGCAAGACAACTTTGTTCTTATAACGATTGGTTGTAAAGTCACCTGATTATCGTTTTAGTTAGTGGCAAGATGAATCATTTTTTACTTTCTGACTTGAAAATATGGGACAACAGAACATTTAATCAAACATGTGCTGAGGTTTGGTTCATCATAAATTTTACTATTCTAAGCACAGCATTGGAGAACTGGTTAAATACACTACCCAAGCACAGACTTAAGTATCTCAACTGTGTTCGCTAATAGGAAAACCTGAGTTAACACTTAACAGCCAGCAGAACATGTGCAGGATTAACTAGAATCAAGGATTTGGAAAGGATGCAAGGTCCAGGTGATTCACCTGAAATCGATGGCTTCTCCTCATAGAAGTCCTTGTTGAAGTCGTCGTACTCGATGGTGGAGTGGTCGAGCGGCGGTATGGGCTCTATCTTCTTCTTGTCCACAACTATAGGGTTGTCGTCGGAGTCATAATCCATCATGCCGGCGTCCACGGCCTTGGCGGCGGCGTAGACCTCCTCGTCAGAGTCGTAGCCGGCGCGCAAAGCGTCGGCAGCTAGGGTGAGCCCGGCATCCTTCTTGGCCCGTAGGAAGCTCTCTACAGGGTCATCCTCGTCCTCGTCGGAGTGCGCACGGCGGAGCGCCTCGGGCTTGGGCGGCGGGGCCGGCGCGCGGATCTGCTCCTGGATATCCGCCATGAACGCGTCGAGTGGGTCGATCTCCTCATCATCTCCCACCTTCCCGTCCTCTGCAGCAGCACCGGCAGGGGCGTCTGATGGGGCGTCGTCGGAGAAGGCGATGTCGTCAAGGTCCGGGTCGTCGGTGGGGCGGTAAAGCCGCTGCACGGGCTGCGAGCGCTCGAAGTTGTACGAGGTGGGCCGTGGGACGCTGAAGCCCTCGAGCTTCGGACGCTTCGACGACATGGCGCCGGAAGGTGAGGTAGAGGCGGAGCTAGGGTTTGCGTGGGCGGTGGAGGAGGAGGACGAAGGCAGCAGAGAGAATTGGCGCCGCTCGGCTTGGGTTGGTCGCCGGCTCGTCGCTCCTGGGTTGGCGTGGGCCTTCAGGGCTTCAGACAGCCGAACCCAATGTCATGTCGGTGGAGTCTGCAGGTACGGCCTATCACTGCGTAGTGGATGGGATCTGGGCTGCTGTTGAATTCAGGCCGAATCCTTGGCAACTCTCTGGATCCGTTAACTTTATAAACATCTGTGTAATAACTCGTCTATTGAATTAAATATAGTACATATTTTGTTCTACATTTACTTAAATAACAACATTTCTGAAAGATGCTTCTAGATATTCCAAAATAGCCGTCTAAAATTGACTAAACTCAGCAAAATTTCTTCTACAGCTCAAATTTCTTGAGTTTTATTTACTTTTGTACAACTATTTTAAAATACCTAGAGGTATATTTTGGTAATTTTGTTACTGAAGAAAGTGTAGTACACATTTCGTACTTTAGTTTCTTCAATAATTACATTTCCAAAATATGTCTCTAAGTATTTTAAAATAGCCGTCCAAAAATGAATATGAATCATAATTTTTAGGCGTCCGAGAGGCTGACACGTGGACGGTTGGTGGTTAGAATGGCAAAAAAGTTTTTTGATAACTAATGATGTAAATTCATTATAAATTGATATTAAAATGGAAAAAAAATCATCTCATGTCGGTAGAGTCTTCAGGTACAGCCCATCACTACGTAGTGGATAGGATCTGGGCTGCTGTTGAATTCAAGCCGAATCCTTGGCAACTCTCTGGGTCCGTTAACTTTATAAACATATGCGTAATAACTCGTCTAGTGATCAAATTTCTACAATTTAGCTAGCAACGCGAAATATTTTCACACATTTATATAAGTAGCTAACGTGTGCGAACTAGTTGGCTGCAAACAATTTTGTTATAGTTCTACGCATCCACAAAGTCAGATCTACTTCGGCTCTAGCGGGCTATGGCTGACTAGGATCCTGTTTGGCACAACTTTTACTAAAACTTCTTCATAAAAATAAGTTAAGAGTGTGTCAAACAAGAAACTTCTGTAACAACTTATTAGTTCACCTGCTTTTTAGAATGAACTAAAAGCGACATATAATCAGAAGCTGCTTTCCACCAACTTTTCAAACAAAATACTTTTGTAACAAGTTTGAGTTGTACCAAACGGGGCCTAGAGCTCATCTCGTGAGCTGACCGTTTTAGGATCTGTCGGTACCCTGCGTACCGGGTACCCCACAATACCGCAAGTAAATTTGCAGAGTTCCACCTGTCCGAGTTGAAAACCTCAGAAGACCAGTCAACTAAGCTCATACGCACACAAGCATAAACACACTCATACAATTAATAACCACTCCGTGGAGTATGGTATTACGCTCAGGTAGCCCGAACCACGTAAAACTCCTTGTGTCATCATCTCGTTCATAATCTCACGTGTGCCCCTAACTGACGCCCTAAATGGTCATCAAGACATTGTCAAATCCTTTTGGTATATATTCGCAATCAAAATTGTGTACATCAACCAGGGGTCCAACAATATAAAGGGCAATGCATTGAAGACACACACAAAATAGAATTCATTTGTTCAAAAGATTGGATTTTATTGATTCAAAATGGGAATTACAAGTGAAGGCATAAGAAAATAAAATCTAGCTACTGGAGGTCCTATGGAAGAATGAGGCAACTTTCTCGACAACTTCACGAACGCTGGCCCTAGCAACATCTTCCTCTTCGACAATGGGCCCTTCGACTACTGGATCTAGAGATAGTTGAGTGTATCGACTTTTGAAACACGCCAGCACATATTTGACGACGTTCTTGGCCAGGGACTTCCCCCGTCTCCAGCTGGTCAATGATGCCATCATCTATTTCATCCAACTTGTTGCCACTAGAGCTCAATGCCACCAATGCCCTGTTCAGCTCCGACTTTGAGTCATCCAGACGTACCAGACTGAAGCTGAGTGGCACCGGAGCTTCATTGGCTCGCCCCAGGAAATCCCATACTTGCCGGGATTCAGTTGCTCTCAAAATCCTTAATTCCTCTAGTGACCTTCTAGCAACCGCAAGCTCCGAATCTTCCTGAGTGATGCGCTCGACTTCCTTGGCATGTATATGAATACTTTCAGCCACCTACTTTTTGTGGTCAGCAAGCTCCGTCTCCTGGAGGTGGATGCGGTTCCGACGGTTCGCCAGATCCTTCTCCCTGCCCTTCACTTTTTCCTCTCCGGTGGAGACTTCAGTCTCTCTCTTGAAGAGTTCATGTCCCACCTGTCAAATCTTCTCCTCCTCTTGCTTGCACCACAGTTCAAACTTTTTGACGTGGTCAGCCAAGCTCTGCTCACCCAGAGACAGCCTCTGGACCAACTCTTCCTCCCTCCTCAGGATGTTCTCCTGCTTCTCCACGAGCTTCTCCTCCCTCTCATCAAGGCCTTCTCGGCGCTTGAGGAGTATCTCATTCAGTTCATTGAGGTTGTCCTGACAATATTAGCAGCCTCGTTGGACTCCCTAGCATGCTCGAAAATTTCTCGAGCTTCGCGTCGAGGGCCTTGATGGATGCTTCATGCTCGTCCAGCAAGAGGCCTCAATGCTTCAGTCGGGCCTTCTCCTTCTCAATCCACTCCTGCTGGTCTGCAAGCCTTGATTGCGTCAGCTTGGTCTCGAAGTGAAGTCTGTTGCACTCTTCTTCAAGGACCTTGTTGTCATGATCGAAGGCGACCTCGACTTGGCAAAGACTGGAGCGGGCATTGTCTATAGACAATGTCAAAGGAATTGGTTGTGGGCCTGCTTGAAGTGACTCTGTTGGCTCCAAGGGATCTTCCATAACAAAAATTGGGTCACGCGGCACAAGCGTGGTCCCATGCGGCTCTACAGCGCTAGGGCCGCCCTCCGAGAGCTCTTCTGCATCCACCGGGGTTTAGGAGGGTCCTTGAAAGTCCCCTAGAGGGGGTGAATAGGCAATAATACCTGAAATGACTTAATCAAACATGATTAAATTCTTGTGGCCGGACTAGTCTGCACAGAGCCGGACTAGTCTGCTCAGCACAGAGTGAAAACTCTAAAACTTGGTTTCTATAAGTTATTTGCGGAATTTAAGTTCATCGAAGAATTAAGCAATGTGTGGTAAACTAGTAAAGCTCAGATTGTGAAGTTTAAACACTTAGATTGCAAGTTTACAGTAATAATCAAAGTGAAGAGCAATAAGAGCAATATGAACCCTAATAACAATACTAGTGATCACGAAAAGTGAAAGACAAGTGAAACGAGATTTATCCCGTGGTTCAGCTCCACAAAGAAACCTACATCCACGTTGAGAAGTCCACACAATGATTGAGTCTAACTTGACTCTTCTCTCACCTAGCCACCACGATGGCCAGCTTGGTTTCCACTATATCAATGGGCAATAACAAAGTTTGATGGGGCTACTCACAACTTGAGGCTCCCACAAATCAATACAATGAGGAGCACACGAAGCTCAACTCACACAAGCCACAAAACACAACACAATGTGCAAGAGATCAAACCGAGAGCCAAAGCGCGATGATCTTTCTTGACTCTCCTCCCCAAACCCTAATCTCTTCAAGATTTGCTCTTAAGAGGTTAGTAGGACGAGTACAAGTCTTTGAAAGGCTCTAGGATGCTTGTGGCGACGCTGGGGTTCAATACTTGTTCAAATGAGCCTGAGGAGTCCCCTTTTTATAGGGGACTCGAGCCCCTTCTGCTGACCTCAGCAGAAGGGCGGACTAGTCCGACCTCTGGCTCCGGACTAGTCCGGTCCTATGGGACCACTGATCTCTGGTCACGTCCTGACAACTGCCATACTGCGTGATGATCGTCACGCTAACCGTCAAATTTCCAAATTCAAACGGTCACTAGACAATGGACTAGTCCGGTCCAACGAACTAGTCCAGTCCAAAATAGACTAGTCTGAAGTGGAACAGAACCATTTGGTCCGTCCCAAAATGGACTCTTCTGGGTGTGCCCGGACTAGTCCGACCACTCGGGCAGACTAGTCCAGCCCTCTAGGATTTCTCTCTGTCTATCTCACTAAGTCTCAAACGGACAAGTCCATACCCAAACGGACAACTCCGAACTTCTCCAGAGAGCTTTAGTCTGTCCAAAAACCGGACAAGTCCGTACTTCTCGGACTTAGCTCCAAATTCACTCAGATTCACTCCAGAGAAGTTTGGTCCATCTCAAAATGGACTTGTCTGCCTGGCCAGACTAGTCCGGCCTCCTAGGGTTTCTCTCATTTTTAGCTTCTCACTTAGGTGTTTCACTAAACCACCACTTTGAGCCCTCTAGAATGATCTCATTGCACGTGATACATCCACCCTCTCGCATGACACGACTCATATAAGCTCAACACCATATAAACCCTAATTTCTACGCTTGAGTCTTTGGCGCTCGTTTTATCCTTGTCCTTTTTGAGGGTTTTCATCGCATTTCAATCCTTGTACCTGTGCTTAAGATCACTTTAGCTCATTAGCCTCTTAATTGTCATCATCAATCATCCAAAACCCACGGTGATGCCTAGATGCACTTTCAATCTCCCTCTTTTTGGTGATTGATGATAACACATTATGACTTCAACAACAAGGATAATAATTTGTTTTCATAACATGTATTTGTATGAGTGAATCCCCCTCAATGTATGCATCATGAGTAAGAGAGATTGAGAGAGTTCTCATACATATACACGTTATGGTGGGGTTCCTAAGTGATGTGTTCATAAAGTGTGATAAGGCAACAATTATGCAAGATAGACATGTAAATGAGGCAACACATCACAAATTTAGACAGGATACATGAATACATAGATTAAGTCATGAATACATAGATTAAGTCTTACAATACAACTTGAAATGAGAGTTTAAAACATAAGTCCTTAATAGATCAAATACTCACTCACTAATAACTAGATAGAGACTCTCAAACTCTCACACTCACTCTCTCCCCCTATCTAAGTGCCCCATCCACTAATCTCTCCCCCTTTGGCATCAATACACCAAAAAGGAAAAGAAGAGAGGAAGAGCCCTTAGGTATACTCATCATCAGAGTCGTCGTCGTCATCGCCGCCTTGGCGCCCGCTGTCGCTCTCCATGGCCTCCGGGTCAACATTTGCATCATCATCATCGGTCGGGGTCGCAGCGGAAGTCCCATATTCACCAAACTGAGCGATCTCCTCGGTAGTGAACTCCGGGAAAGAAGTGAGCTCACCATCACTCTCCTCGGCGGGAGACATAAGAATGCCCAACTTGTCGCACATCGCCTTGAGATACTTCTTGTTGCGATGCTCCATGCGACATTGCCGAATTTCCGTCTTCTGACACGAGGAGAAAAGAGCTTTAAAGCATTTGAATAATCCACTCCCGCATTGTGACGAAGGCGAAGGTGGTGGAGGAGATGGCACAAAGCGAGAGGAAGAAGCGGGAGGATCCACATTCTTCCTCCTAGGAGCAGCCGGCTCTAGAGGAGGGAGTTGAGGTCAAAGCCTCCAGTGAATGATGTCTTTCTTGAAAGTGAGCCCGAAGATCTTCTCGGTCATGTACATGATGTACGAAGCGTATCCACGTGATCGGTTGGGGGTGTGCGACATGTTGAAGATGTCATCAAAGATATAATCCACCACATTAAAGCGGATATCTCCATCAATGAGGACCATCATGTGCCTCAAATTTCCTTGTATTATCCTCGCATCTCCATCCTTGGGGGCAATGGTCTTCCTGAGGACCCGGTTCAGCACACTATAGATAGGCTTGATATTTCTGATATGCCCGGCCTCAAACTGTGCATGAGTTGGGTACATGTACTCCAGGGTGTCCCGAACAACTGGCTTTAGATTTGAAATGATAATCTCATTATCCAATTGGTCCTCCAAGTCAAGCAACTGAGCAAACTCCCAATAAGTGGTGGAGCATTGCTCGCCATGAGTCATCCATGTAATCCGGTGATCCCCATCAGTGTGGAAGTAGATAGTAGAGTAGAATTGGGCAATTACTTCCACATTCTAGTCATACTGGAAAGCCATAAACTTCTTCAAGCTATGACTCTCGACGGCCTCAATCACAGCATTGAAGGTTATGTGATCCTTCTGGGCCATGTAATCACAGTCTATCCACTGAGCATCTGTGACAGGGGTCTGCTTGGTCATGTAGACCGTCTAGTAGTAGTCACAGTGGAAGTCACACCAGAAACGGGGATCCACTGTGCTCCTATCTCGCTGATAGACATTAATCTTCCAGAGCTTGCGTGCCTTCTCAGCCCCTTTGCCCTTGAAGATGTTAGCATCGAAGGCAGCTGCATGGTTTGGGTTCCGTGCAGGAGAAGACATCCTCAATGGGCCTATGGGTTGAGAGACACCCTTCTTGACCTTGCTAGCAACCTTCTTGGCCACTATCACTATTTTCTTGGGTGCAGGATCGACTGGGGTATTGCCTTTATCCTTGGAGGTCCTCGCCCCCTGGGTTCTATCATGTTCACCCAAAGACACAAGCCGTTTCCTTTTTGGGGCTACCTCGGGAGCTGCAGAATTGTGCTCTTCTCGCTGCGTCTTCTTTGCCCTCTGTGATGCAAAGTATGCAGCAGCCATTTCTTGATCCTCTTGTTGCCTCTGGCGATATAGAGATTGCTTCCCCGCTTCAGTCTCGGAGTTGCTGACAAGAAAAGCAAGGGAATGTGTATGAGTCAAAGGAAGTTAAGGGGTAGAGGTAGAATTCACAAGACCAACCTAGATTAGGGTTTTCACTGTGTAACCCGGACTTGTCCACCCAGGGGCCAGACTAGTCCACACTAGGTCGGACTTGTCCGCCCTGCGATCGGACTAGTCTGGTTCACACAGCAAGAACCCTAATCTAGAGAAATTTTGCAAAAACTGCGGATCCTACCACAAAAATAGAGGTACATGATCACATTGATGTGCACAAAAGCTTTTGTGAAGAAGTTTCTATCAATAGACACAAAAGAATTGAATTTCAAGGATTTCGGGGTTAGGTCAAGAATACCTCTTTAAATCTTCAAATCCATGAAATGTGGGTGAGGAATCGGCCTCCGTTGCTTGGGGAAAAGTTCCTAAGCACCAAAGCGCTTCAATCCACCGATTGGAATCAAGATTTTGTGGTTGGAACCGAAAATCGCCCATGAGGGGGCGGTTTTCGAGCGTTTTGGAGAGAGAGAGAGAGAGCTCGAGGTGAAGTGGAGAGGTTGAGGGCTCCCTGGGGAGGTTAAGTCCCCAAGGGCCGGACTAGTCCGGTCAGTGACCCGGACTTGTCCAGCTATCGGACTAGGTCCAGACAGTTCTGAGCCACTGGACTAGTCCGGTCCTAAGGCTAAAAACTCCTATATATTGAGTTTTCAGTGGAGATTTGATCCTTTTGGACTAGATTTCACAAAATATCTTTGTAAACATGGTCAGTAAGCAATCAACAATCAAACTATGACCATGATTCACAAGGATTCAATAATTTCAAAATAATTTGTAGAAGAATTGAGGAGGATGAGTTTTTCGCGAGCATGTGTGAATTTTGAATATAACAATCAGATGTGCAAGACTTAAGCCACATTTCGAGAATCTAGGATATTTAGCTCACTCCTAAGTTTACAAAATCTTTTCTCATCTAGGGGCTTGGTAAAGATATCAGCTAATTGTTTTTTGGTTCTCACATGGGAAATTGCAATGTCTCCTTTGATGGAGTGATCTCTCAAGAAATGGTGGCAAATATAGATATGCTTGGTCCTTGGGTGTTCAGCTGGATTATGGGCTATTTTGATGACACTCTCATTGTAACATAGGAGAGGGATATGACACAAGTTTATGCCATAGTCCCTAAGAGTTTGTCGCATCCAAAGAAGTTGTGCACAACAACTTCCAGCGGCGACATACTCTGCTTCGGTTGTGGAAAGAGCAATGTAGTTTTGTTTCTTTCAGGACCAAGACACTAGAGATCTACCAAGGAATTGGCAAGTTTCTGATGTACTCTTCCTATCAACTTTGCACCTCGCATAGTCCGCATCAGAATATCCAATGAGGTTAAACTTAGAGTCTTTTAGGTACCAAAGTCCTAGGCTTGGTGTGTGAACCAAATCTCTAAGAATTCTCTTAACGGCGGTCAAATGACACACCTTAGAAGCGACTTGAAATCTAGCACACATACACACACTAAGCATGATATCGGGTCTCGATGCACATAAGTAAAGCAATGAGCCTATCATGGAATGATATACCTTTTGGTCCACACTTGGACCATCTTAATTGAGATCGAGATGCCCATTGGTTGCCATCAGAGTCTTGATGGGTTTGGCCTTGTCCATGTCAAACTTCTTGAGTATATCTTGTGTGTACTTGGTTTGACTAATGAACGTGCCTTCCTTGAGTTGCCTCACTTGAAAACCTAAAAAGAACTTCAACTCCCCCATCATGGACATCTCAAATCTTTCCGTCATTATCTTGGAAAACTCATCACAAAAAACTTTGTTAGTGGAACCAAATATAATATCATCGACATATATTTGGCAAACAAACAAATCATTATTGAAGTACTTAGTGAATAAAGTATAGTTTGCCTTCCCAATTTTGAAACCATTTTGAGTTAGAAAATCTCTAAGGCACTCATACCAAGCTCTGATAGCTTGTTTGAGTCCATAGAGAGTCTTACGCAATTTGTACACATGGTTTGAGAATTCTTCATCTTTAAATTCAGGGGTTGCTCCACATACACCTCTTCTTTGATTGGACCATTGAGGAATGCGCTCTTGACGTATATTTGATATAGCTTAAAATCATGGTGAGTAACAAAGACGAGTAATATACGAATTGATTCAAGCCTAGCTACGGGAGCAAAGGTTTCTTTGAAATCCAAACTTTCGACTTGTGAATACCCTTTGGCCATAAGTCGTGCCTTGTTCCTTGTAACCACCCCGTGCTCATCTTGCTTGTTGCGGAACACCCATTTGGTGCCTACAACATTCGCATTAGGCCTCTTCACGAGCTCTCACACTTGATTTCTCTCAAAGTTGTTGAGCTCTTCTTGCATGACCATCACCCAATCCAGATCTCGTAGTGCTTCTTCAACCTTGTGGAGCTCCAAGGAAGAAACAAAAAAGTAATGTTCGCAAAAGTTTTGTAACACTCTGATTTTCGAGTTTTGGCAAAATTAAAAATTTAAATGGGAATTTAGAGTTAATAATGGGAGGAAATTGTTTTTATAAATAAAAATATAAAATATATGCATCTCATATTGCATTTTTGCATTCATCCTCATGTATTGAAAATTTATTACCAAAATAAATAAGCTAAAAGAAATTTATTTGCCAGAGTAAGTACATTAAAAGAAATTAAATTAGCATAACGAATATGGAAGAAAAGAAATAAAAGAAAGCGGAAAAGATAATATGGAAGAAGAAACAATAGTTAACAAGAATAATAAAATAAAATAAATCGTCTATGCACATGCATTCACATTTAGGCGTATACTAAGTTACTAGATATATATTAAAATCAAATTAAAAATTTTATACAATATAAAAGTAATTAGGAAAGAAAATTTATTATAGAAGAAAAATGAATAATAATGAATGATAGAGATATATATATATAAAAATAATGAAACATATATATATATATATATATATATGTGTGTGTGTGTGTGTGTGTGTGTGTGTGTGTGTGTAAATAACAAATAATATGGAAATAACCGATATTAAAATAAGTATAAAAATATAAATAATAAACAGATAGAAAAAATATAATGCAAGATAAAAAACAAAAAAAGAAATAAAAGTAAATAAGTAATAATGAAAAAAAGAAATATAAAAAAACAAAACAAAAAAAAAAGAGAAAGGGCAACCGCCGGCCACGTCGAGCCAGCCCAGCCAGCGCGCCTTGCCAGGCCCCGCAACGCTGGCCCCACGCCCCGCTCGTGCGCCGACCAGCTCCGCACGCCCCGGCCCCGCCCGCCAGCGCGCGTCCCAGCGCGACCTTGGTCCTGCCCGCACCGCGTGAGCCCCCGCGCTCCACGCGCCCCACTGCAGCGCGCCCGTGCCTCCTAGTCTCGCGCCCTGCGCCCCCGCGTTGACTCGCCCGAGCGCCCCGCCTGCCCGCCCGCGCCGTCCCTAGCATCGCGCCCTCGCGCCTATAAAAGGCGACTGAGACCCCGCGCTTTCGTCGACAGAAGCAGCACTGCCGCCCAGAAAAAAAACCCTAGCGCCACTGTAGAAAAAATAGAGAAGGGACAGAGGCGCCGCTAGGGGAAGAAAAAAAGAGGGGAAGAAGAAGAAGAAAAAGAAGATGGTGTCGTCGTCGTGCCGCTGGAGGACTGCCACGCCATCCACTTCGTCTACGCGTTGCTTTCATCCCGAGATCTTCGAAGCCGTAGCATCTACGGTAGGATTCATTTTCCCGATACGAATTTTAGCGATGTATTAGATATAATAGAAGTAAATTGATTTTAGTTGCATCGTCTTTTTATTTTCAGCAACATTAATCCCCGCTAAAACCCCCGTAAACTCATATGAACACGTATGAACTAGTTGCATCTAATTAATAAACCATCGTAGTTAATTAATTATTGAACTTTTCATGCATGCATGTCATCGTATGTTGATTAATATGTGTGCATCATGTTGATTTGTATGTATTTTCTTGTATGTGTGATCACGAGTATAGGGGAGTGCTCAAGAGGTCGTGTACGAGGATTTTCAGAACCAAGACTTTGAAGCGCTTGAGCAACCCTATCTGTCGGAGCAAGGTAAGTGTCCTTGAAGTATATTGATCTTGTTTTAAATAAATGTTTTGTTTGATAACTGCATGCTTGTGTCAATTTGATGGGAATCCTATGGTAGGAAGTTTACTAGCGTTGTTTGACCACCCTTGTCACCTGGAATTTATGGTAGAGAGTCGGGAAGGACTTTTTACCTTTTTGCTTCGCTTAATTAATTGAGATGGGAAAACAACACTACACATTTAATTATGCATTAATGATATTTTGGTTAATGTGAATTGGTCAATATGATATGGTAATGGGTGATCTAAGCAAGCCTAGTATGTGGATGAGTTGGATGTCATGGTGGTTTGCTTGCTTTAGATCTAAGGACCGGTTCATGTGAGAATAAGCCAGGACTACAGTGCCACCACGAGGCTAAGTATGGGTGCGGCGTAGCTGATTAATTAGGGCTTTGCCAGTGCTATTTGGACCATTAAGGATGCTCAGGGAAGGGGTAGTCAGATTGGATTTGTTGATGATTGGTGGGACTACCCTGGGATCCGAATGGCTCAAGAGGGGCCCTTGGTTGAAGATGTGCTCAGTTGGAGGCATCGCCACCGGTGAAACCTCAGTGGGGTCTAAATAGGCTAGTAATCCCTTTGTAAAGGCTATTTTGTGATCTCTTAGCCATACACCAAAGGAAGTGTAATTGGCGTGAGGGAGGTTCTCTAGTCGCCGACGGGTGATGAAATCACAAACACGTGGGTAAAGTGGTACAAACTCTGCAGAGTAATAAAACTATCATGATAGCCGTGCTCCCGGTTATGAGTGCCTGGATGACCTACATGATTAGAGGGAAATTGGGATTTAGGATGGTTATAGTTTGGTAGTGGTTATGGCTAGTTATGGATTAATTATGGTATTGGATGTGGTTAATAGTAATGGTGAAACCTAGTTTAATGATGATGGATATGGATTATGGACTTACATATTCATTGTGGGATATGATGGGTTTACTTTACATACATATGATATATTGCTTTTCAAATGTTTTACTGTACTTTTCAGCACTTATCCATTATTACATTCGTCATTTGAATCAACCACATGCCATACTTTCCACACTTGCTGAGTACGACATGTACTCACTCTTGCAATCCCCCCCACTAACGGTTTCAGGTGATGGTTGGGAGTGTCTTGAGGATAATGCGGAGTTCTAGGCCGTGTCTACCGTCAGCCTTGCCTGTGGTGTTATTGGAGTTGCGCTATCCCTTTTGCTTAGTTGCTTATTAGTTTATTTTCGCTGCGTTAGTTCAAATTTGTCATTAATAATTCTTAGAGCTTGTATTCGAGAATATAATGAATTGTGTAATAAAAGTACTTATTTAATAATTTGTGTTGTGGCAATTATCTGTATATCATTTGTGATGCACTTGTATATGTGTGTTAAACATCCTGGACACACATATACTGCACTTGGTTCATTTTCGGAACCGGGTGTCACAAGTCTACAATACGAGATCGAGTGATTACCCCCTTGGAGATGTCTTCAAGTATATTTTCAACGGGATTGTTCCATTGAACGCTTTGGTGCACTCTTGGGTGTGACGCTTGAGGTCTTGAGTCATCATCTTGGTCTTCCTCATCCTCATTGTCTCCCCCTTGATTGATGCCTCCATTTTCATTTTCTTGGAGCGCATCTTGGGGAACTTGATCTTGATCATTTGAGGAAGAGCTTGCTTGATGTGTAGGATGGTCACTTGCATCTTGAGGTTGTTCTTGTGGTCGTATATCTCCAAGTGTCATCCTTCCTATCACCACTTGTGGAGATTCTTCTTGATCTAGCACATGACAATCAACTTGCTCTACTTGGGAGCCATTAGTCTCATCAAACACTACGTCACGTGCTACTTAAACAATTCCAAAGTATTTGTTAAAGACACGATAAGCGTAAGTGTTTGAGTCATAACCAAGTAAGAAACCTTCATCGGACTTAGAAACGAACTTCGAAGTCCTAGGCTTCTTGTTAAGAATGTAGCATTTGCTCCCAAAAATACGAAAGTAAGAGATGTTGGGCTTGTTACCGGTTAGGAGCTCATACGATGTCTTCTTAAGCATACGGTGAAGATACAACCGGTTTATGGCATGGCAAGCGGTATTGACCGCTTCCACTCAAAACCGATCCGACGTCTTGTTCTTATCAAGCATGGTTCTTGACATCTCAATTAGAGTCCTATTCTTCCTCTTGGTCACCCCATTTTGTTGAGGGGAGTAGGGGGCCGAGAACTCATGCTTGATGCCTTCTTCATCCAAAAATTCTTCAACTTGAGTATTCTTGAATTCGGTGCCATTGTCACTCCTTATGGTCTTGCTACTCAAGGAGAACTCATTTTGAGCTCTCTTCAAGTATCTCTTGAGAACACCTTGAGTCTCGCTCTTGTCATGCAAAAAGAATACCCAAGTGAAACATGAAAAGTCATCAACAATAACAAGACCATATTTGTTACTACCAATACTAATGTAGGCGATTAGACCGAATAGATACATGTGTAGAAGCTCCAATGGTCTTGATGTTGTCATAATGTTCTTGGATGGATGTGATGCTCCAACTTGCTTTCCGGCTTGGCATGCGCTACATGGACTATCCTTTTCAAACACAACATTCTTTAAACCACGAATGTGCTCGCCCTTAAGGAGTTTTTGCAAATTTCTCATCCCAACATGGGCTAGCCTCCTATGCCAAAGTCATCCCATGTTAGTTTTTGCAATTAAGCATGTATCAAGTTGGACTTTATCCGTGAAGAAATCCACAAGATAGAGCTTTCCCTTGAGTACACCCTTAAAAGCAATTGAGCCATTGCTTCTCCTTATGACGGTCACACCCTCATTAGTGAATAAATAATTATAACCTTTGTCACATAGTTGTGAAATGGACAAGAGGTTATAATCAAGTGAATCAACATGTAAAACATTTGAAAGAGTGTGATTAGGGGATATAGCAATTTTACCGGTGCCAAGGATTGTTCCTTGGCTATTGTCCCCAAAATAGATTCTTTCACTTGGATCTTCATTTAGCTCATACTCCACAAACATCTTCCTCTCTACGGTCATATGATTTGTGCACCCGCTATCGAGAACCCATTTAGTTCCACCGGAGGAGTATGCCTACAAAAAAGATTTAAGCCTTGGCTTTAGGTACCCAAGCGGTGTTGGGTCCTTTAATGTTAGTCAAGAGGCACTTGGGCACCCACACACAAGGTTTGGGACTCTTGCGGTGTGGCCCAACATACCTAGCATATGCCTTTCCAAACTTGTTCCTTAATAACACATATGAAGCATCAAAATCATGGAACAACGGATGAGGTTCTTTCTTAGGCATTTTAGAATATGTTGCAACATTCTTTCCCTTATTGTTGTATGAGTCTCCTTTGACAAAAACAATCAAATCTTTACCATTCTTGGGAGTTTTGGCATTTTGCCCCCTCTCCCTAGAATAACCAAGACCATCCTTGACAAGGGGATGTCTTGTGTTGGTATATGCACTACGTGCATATGCCACCTTCTGCTTGTCAAAAATGCCACCCTTTGGTGCTTGATTGGTTTGTTCCAACTTAAGATCATCTTTAAGCTTTATGATTAAGTTTGAGCATTTACAAGGTTGGGATGCTTCAGACTTAGTATTTGTGGCAGGTGAGCTTGTAGAGGAAGAGGGTGCATTGACCTTTAGAGACTTCACTTGCGTCTCAAGGATCTTGTTAGTTTGTGTCAAACTAACAAGTTCATCCTCGAGCACAATAGTTGTGTTCTCAAGATTTGAGCAAGTTTCCTTGCTCAAAGCGAGTTCATGCTCAAGTGTCTTGCTTCTTTCTATTTCAAGCTCCAAGAGCTCCTCAACCTCTTGACATCTCTCCTTTTGTTGGATGACCATGTCCTCTTGACGGTTGATGAGTTCTTCCTTCTCAAATATTTCCTCCGTTAACAATCTCAATCTATTCAAAGTACTTTTACTCATGTCTTTAAGCATATGTTCATTCTAACTACTACTATCAAAATCATCATGAGAAGAAATTGAAGAAGAGGATTTAGATTTAATCTTCTTTCTTCCCTCCTTGGCCATGAGACAAGTTGGCCTTGAAGTCTCCAAGTTTGGGAAGAGCTTGTTCTCCGTAGTTGTCTTCTTCATAGCAATAGTTGCTATCTTCTCTTCTTCATCGGAGGAGGATTCCTCATTTGAATCCCACTCCTTTCCAAGGTGGGTATGTCCGGATTGCTTCTTTCTTCTTGAAGTACTTCTTTTCCTTGGACTTGCCCTCCTTCTTCTTCTTGTTTTCTTCATGTGGACAATCCACAATGAAGTGGCCATACTCCCCACAATTGTAGCAAGCCCTCTTTGATCTTGTCTTGGGCTTGTCTTTGCTCTTTATTTCATTTTGGTAGCTCCCCCTTCTTCTTCTAAACGTCCCCTTAAAGTTGTTGATGAAGAGAGCTTCTTCCTCATTTGTGTCGGAACTCTCTTCATCACTCTCTTCTTTTTCTTGTGATCTTGAGGACGTTGCCTTGAATGCAACATCCCTTTTCTTGGAGGAGGAAAGCTTTTGTAGATCATTGTAAAACATGGCTTCTTGCTACATTATCTCATGGTTTATGATCCTCCCTAGCACTTCTTCGGGAGTCATCCTGTGGAAGCCCGAGCTTTCACAAATTAGTGAGCAAAGAGTGACATTTCCAGGCATGAATGCTCGAATCATCCTCTTTACCACCTCGTGGTCGGTCCACCGGGTGCTTCCATATGACCGACTCTTGTTGATGAGAGTCTTGAGGCGGTCATACATATCTTGGGGAGACTCACCCTCCTTGATGGTGAATCTCCCAAGCTCTCCTTCGATCATCTCGATTTTTGCCTCCCTAATGACGCGGTTGCCTTCGTGCGCCGTCTTGAGGGTATCCCATATCTCCTTGACAACCTCCAACCCTTCAATGCGGTTGAACTCCTCTTGAGTCAATGAGGATGTAATCACTCCAACGGCTTGAGCATCGCGATGGAGGAGAACGGCTTGTTCCGGAGTGATGTCTTCCTCATTCTTCGGAAGATGAACACCTGGCATAACAATTTGCCACAAGCTAAGGTTTAAGGAAATGAGGTGCATCTTCATATTATACTTCCACATTGAGTAATCATTTCCATCAAACTGAGGAGGTTTGCCAATGAGAATTGATAAATAATGATTGCTCACGGTTAGTTGCTCATAATTATAAGGATACCGAGAGTAGTCTTGTGAACTACTCCCATTGCCGACATTGGTCGCGACAATTGGCTTGATCTCCTTCTTGGGCACGTTGAGCTTCTCAGGAAGTCGTGCCTTGAGCATCCGAACTTCTTCGTCGTCGTTTGGATCATCTTGAAGAACATCGACGTTCTTCGTCTTGGTGTCATCGACGACCACTGGAACTTCGTTGTCACCCCTTCCGACCATTTCTTCTTCGAGTTGTTAGACTCTTTTGGAGAAGCCCGCTCTGATACCAATTGAAAGTCGCCTAGAGGGGGGTGAATAGGCAATAATACCTGAAATGACTTAATCAAACAAGATTAAATTCTTGTGGCCGGACTAGTCTGCACAGAGCCGAACTAGTCCGCTCAGCACAAGGTGAAAACCCTAAAACTTGGTTTCTACAAGTTATTTGCGGAATTGAAGTTCACCGAAGAATAAAGCAATGTGTGGTAAACTAGTAAAACTCAGATTGTGAAGTTTAAACACTTAGATTGCAAGTTTACAATAATAATCAAAGTGAAGAGCAATAAGAGCAATATGAACCCTAATAGCAATACTAGTGATCATGAAAAGTGAAAGACAAGTTAAACAAGATTTATCCCGTGGTTCAGCTCCACAAAGAAGCCTACATCCACATTGAGAAGTCCACACAAGGACCGGGTCTCACTTGACCCTTCTCTCACCAAGCCACCACGATGGTCGGCTTGGTTTCCACTATATCAATGGGCAATCACAAAGTTTGATGGTACTACTCACAACTTGAGGCTCCCACAAATCAATACAATGAAGAGCACATGAAGCTCAACTCACACAAGACACAAAACACAACACAATGTGCAAGAGATCAAACCGAGAGCCAAAGCGCGATGATCTTCCTTTACTCTCCTCCCAAACCCTAATCTCTTCAAGATTTGCTCTTAAGGGGTTAGTAGGACGAGTAGAAGGCTTTGAAAGGCTCTAGGATGCTTGTGGCAGCGCTAGGGTTCAAGACTTGTTCAAATGAGCCCGGGGGTTCCCTTTTTATAGGGGTCCTGAGCACCTTCTGCTGACCTCAGCAGAAGGGCAGACTAGTCCAGCATCTGGCCCCGGACTAGTCCGGCCCTATGGGACCACTGACCTTTGGTCAGGTCCCGACAACTTCCATATTGCGCGACGATCGTCACGCTACCCGCCAAATTTCCAAATTCAGATGGTCACTAGACAACGGACTGGTCCGGTCCAAAACAGACTAGTCCGAAGTGGAACGGAACCATTTGGTCCGTCCCAAAACAGACTCTTCTGGGTTGGCCCACACTAGTCCGGCCACTGGGGCAGACTAGTCCAGCCTCTAGGGTTTCTCTTGGTCTATCTCACTAAGTCTCAAACGGACAAGTCCGTACCCAAACGGACAACTCCGAACTTCTCGTGAGAGCTTTAGTCCGTCCAAAAATGGACAAGTCCGAACTTCTCGGACTTAGCTCCAAATTCACTCAGATTCACTCCAGAGACATTTGATCCGTCTCAAAACGGACTTGTTTGCCTGGTCGGACTAGTCCGGCCTTAAGGCCCGGACTAGTCCGACCTTCTAGGGTTTCTCTCATTTTTGGTTTCTCACTTGGGTGTTTCACTAAACCACCACTTTGAGCCCTCTAGAATGATCTCATTGCACATGATACATCCACCATCTCGCATGACACGACTCATATAAGCTCAACACCATAGAAACCCTAATTTCTACGCTTGAGGCTTTGACACCCGTTTTATCCTTTTCCTTTTTGAGGGTTTTCATCACATTTCAATCCGTGTACTTGTGCTTAAGATCACTTTAGCTCATTAGCCTATTAATTGTCGTCATCAATCATTCAAAACCCACGGGGATGCCTAGATGCACTTTTAGTCGTGTAGTGGGAACTTCAACCTCTAGGGCTGACGATGAAGGTCCCTCCGTCGGATCTTCAATCGTTGTCTCTACAGGTGGAGGACCTGCCGGCGACTCTTCTGGGTGCCCCGGCTCTAACATGAGCAACTTCAGAGTAATCACCTCTGATGCTAACATTGGATCTTCACCTGGAGCCCCCACCACCTCTGGTTCGGGCGCCGCGACTTCAACAACCTCCGGCTCAGATGCGGGAGCTTCCATGTCCCGCTCTGGTGCTGGAGCCTCGTCCGTTAGTTCCAAAACCGTCAACACCTCTTCACAAATATCTCCCCCGTGGTCCGGCGCTACCACAAGAGCTTCGGGCTTCATCTCTGAATCCAGATCCACGACATCTGGCACCGGAGTTGTCATGTCATCGGCCACCACTTGGGGAGCCACCAAGATCGAAACAGGAGCCTCTGCATGTACAACCTCGGTTGCTGCAACAGGCGCTGAAGCTTCGACTTTCTTCTTCAACATCTTGTAAGCAAAGATCAAAAAATTCAAAACAAGAAAATGATAAAAACAACAACTCAAGGTGAGAAGACAATGCTTACCTTGGGAGGCTTCCGCCCCAGTCGCCGCGGAACTTCTTCTTCTGAGGTCCGGGGTCGGGGCCCACCAGACCTGGTGAGGAAGAAAACCCGGACCTCAGTTAGGAGCTTGCCGCAATGATAGGAGTTGCCTCAGTCGGGACCCCTCTCGGCTGGGAAGGCCCCTCGGACCTAGAGCCCACAGCCGGCACTAGGGTCGGGGTCGATTTGCTGGAGCTAGCGTCCTTCGTGGACGCTGGCTCTAAAAAAGGTGTCATCATCGAAACTTTGCTTGGTCGAGGGGAGGGAGCTGTTGGAGGAGGAGCCGACCTGAGGGAGCTTCTGTCAGCATGTCTCAGCTTCCTCTTCCAGCCAGAAGATTCAGCCGGCTCATTGTCCCTGCCTTTGCCTCTGCCGGCGTCATCGACCCTCTGGCTTGGAGCGGTGGGAGCTATCCTCTCCGAAGCTCTGGAAATGGCAATCCCGGTGGTCCCATGCCTCTCTACCAGGCTGAGGTCATCAAGCTCTAGCATCCCCTTCGGAGCTCCCTCCTGATCTCAGGAACCATGTTCAGAGGGAAGAAGTCCATCGGATGTGTCAAAGAGTCTTATGAGATAGCTCCATGTTGAAGTTTCTGGAGGTGAAGCTTGAGCACACCTTCATTCAGATTGGTCCGGAGGCCAACCTCAATGCAGTTGTGGTCCATCTCACTGTTGAAAGTCCAGGCGGGTCACTCTCTGTCCTTCAGCGGAGCCCACCAATTTGCCAGGAAGTTGCCAGTTGCCGAAGACCATCTGAGGGGTCACTCCACCCTCCAAGCATTGTTGGATCCTTGTCAGGATGGGCTTGTATGCTTCAGACAGCTCTAGAGCTGCATTCCAAGCGTCGGTGTCAATGTTGGGGAGGCTTGTGGAAAACTCTAGCCTGTCGTGATGATCCACCGCGATGATCACCCAATCCTTCTTCCAGTTGTCCCACTTTTCGGAGGAGAAGATCCTCAAATACTTGAAGGGGCAGTTCTTGCGCTTCACAAAGTAGTAGAAGCCAATCAACTCGCTCCCCTTCCCCGTGGTGTGGACCGTGAAGAAGGTTCAGAAGAGCTCGATGCACGGTGGCACACCCACCCACATCTCGCAGAAGTGGACGAAGGTCATCACTAGCAAGAATGAGTGGGGGCCGAGGTGATGAAGCTGGAGTCCGTAGAAATCCAGCAGCATCAGCAAGAAGTTTGAGAAGGGGGGGATCATACCCACCATGGCGTATGCCGAGAAATAGACGATCTTGCCAGTGGGCTCCTTCTTTAAGGGAAGCTTGCCGAAATGGATCACGTTGTTGAGCGAGCTGAACCACTCCATGTAGGTCCGGACCCTCGACATATCTTCATCGCTATTGATCTTGCAGCGGGGAAGACCCAATTCCATCACGACAAAATGGAGCAAAAGTTGGGAAGACTATGCAAAGGTGGAGATACTCTGGGCGCAAGTTTGAATGAAAGCGTAAAGAGTCCTCAAACCGTACAAACTTTCCTTCTTAAGTAAGCCTCCACAACGCTTGAATAGAAATCGCGTCAGGATCAAGATTTCATTTCAAAAGATTATCCTATTAATGATAAATGGGTTCGGGTCCACTTCGGCGGAAAAGTCGAAGTTATCACACCAAATGAACCGTTGTCATGATGGGAAGTTGGAAGCCCGAGGACGGCGGCCTGACAGGGTGCTCAGAACCGATACAATTTTTGTATTGGGAACCGACAACCTTCAATAGCGTGAGATCTGCACGCCATGATCTCACCTGCCGCGTCAAGAAGAGCCACGTGGCGATGGTTTAACTGCAGACCGTCGCCCCAACGGTTCATGAAAAAAACTTTGAAATCGCAACGCGAGAATCGAAGATGGCCCCACCTCTGGCAAGATAACTTCACCCAAAGAATTTCTCCCAGACATGGGTTCGGGGCCACTGTCGGTACCCTGCATACCGGGTACCCCACGATACCGCAAGTAAATTCACAGAGTTCCACCTATCCAAGTTGAAGATCTCAGAAGGTCAATCAACCAAGCTTATACACACACAAGCATGCACACACTCATACAATCAACAACCACCTCGTAGAGTAAAGTATTACGACGACCCGAACCACGTAAAACTCCTTATGTCATCATTACGCGCGCTCCAACCGAATACGAACTTCCACGGACTACGTTTTAGTAGCACGGGAGAAGTGTCGATGATACACTTCGACAAAAACTAAGGGTAAAGCTGTAGTGAAGATAAATACATTACTCCCTTACAATTGTTTTTGTTGACGTTAGAGCAGGATAATTAGTCTAATATGAAATACTAATCTTATTCTAACATCAGCGAAAACATCCAGAGATAACCCGCGCCGTCTCGTCTCCTCCGGTCCTCCCTCCGTTCACTTGCACAGTGGCTGCAGCTACAACTACACTACACTTTCCCCGTGAGCATCTCCCCTCTGGCGGATAAGACGGCGCAACCAAAACCCATGCCCAAAACCCCCTAGCGACCTCGCTCCTCTTCTATCTCCCGCGCCCCATCCATGGCGACCACCGCCGCCGCGCCCTACTCGCTGACCGCCCCTCTTCTCCGTACAAATCCCAACCCCACCCACACTCCCAGATCCCTCCCAGTCCTCAGGTTCCCGCCTCTTCTAACCTCCTCTTCCTTTGCGGACCTCTCTGCCGGTCCTAACCCCCTCTCAATCCGCGTCCTGCAGGAACAGGAGGTACACTCGCGCGGTGACGGCCTCCGCTGGGGGCTCGGGGACGTACGGGGCTGCCGACCGGCGCGGGATTTGGTCGATCAGGTGAAATCTGAAGCAAATGCTTAGTAGTTTGGCGTCGTCTTGCTGTTACGGGTTGGAGTAGATTTCGTTTGGTTTGCAGGAGTACTGATGGTTTTGCCTGTCTTGGTGGTAGGGATGACTTGGTTATTCCGAGGTCGCCGTACTTCCCAGTGGAGTATGCGTCAGGGCAGGAGCGTGGGCCATCGCCCATGGTGATGGAGCGGTTCCAGAGTGTTGTCAGCCAGCTCTTTCAGCATGTACGAGAGTACAAGATATTTTGCAATGCTCAGCTTCCTATTAGGAAAGTTACTTGAGTGTAATTTGCTGTCACTGATTATGTGTGTCTATGCTTCGGTGCAGAGAATTATCCGATGTGGTGGGCCTGTGGAGGATGATATGGCGAACATAATTGTTGCACAGCTACTCTATCTTGATGCCATTGATCCCACTAAGGTAAAAACGGAGAAACCTTTAGGTGCTTTAATTACCATGTGATCGAGAGCGAGCTAATGTTGAAATGATTTTTTGTTATTAAGCTAATGGGGAACTACCTGCTGACCTAGTTTGCTATGCATAATGCTTTTTAATTTGCTTTGGACTTCGGTTCCCAGCTACAAGATAGTCTTGAAACAACAACAACAACAAAGCATTTGTCCCAACTCCCAAGCACATTGGGGTAGGCTAGATACGAAACCCAACAATTCTACAAGATAGTTTTGAAATCAAGCTATATCATTGATCTTTGAACTTATCTTTAGGTGGGACCAAAGTTTCCATTTCATTTGCTATGGGATAAGACACTCAGCTTTCATGACATCGTGGGTGTCAACATTTTCATTTTCACTTCGTCTAGTGCTCCGTCATTGTCATTTTTTTTGTAGGATATCATTATGTATGTGAATTCACCGGGAGGGTCAGTGACAGCTGGTAATTAGTTCCACTCGCAAATTTGTTGTCATGTGTACATCTTACACTTGTACCAGTTGCTTCTACTAAACCATGAAATAAATTCTATGTCTGTTAGGGATGGCTATATTTGATACAATGAAGCATATAAGGCCTGATGTTTCTACTGTTTGTATTGGTCTAGCTGCAAGGTACTCAGTGCATACATCTTATCCTTATATTCATGCTGAATGGTCGGTGATTAACATTTACGCTTTGAACGCCATGTGATCCTTATTGCTTTATGTTTGATTACAAGTCTGGGTTTCAGTTCTTGCTTGAGCCTGGGTTTCAGTTCTTGCTTGAGCCTGGATCCCCCATTTGATGTGCTTATTTCGTCATCAACAACAAAAACTTTTGTCGGTAACAAGTTTGGGCAGGCTGGAGATGAGACCTAACAAGAAAATGTAGTTGTGTCCAATCGGTTTTGTCTATAGTTCTCAAATTTTCAATCCAGTGTGATCAGCCTGGTCATGGATTATGGGTTGATGGGTTCATATTTGCTCCAGCCTGCACATAACCTCCAGCCTGCACATAACGTTATTTAGTTCTTTATAGCAAAATATACATGGCTTGGATTTTGTAGCATAATGCTATAATATTTTTCTAGTCATTGAATTCTCAAACCATATGATTTCAAAAAAAAACAAGTGGCAAGAGATGTGTTTCATTTTGATATTACTTGCATTTATTAGGTTTGTCATTCGGCAAATTGGCTTTTTTGTAGCAAGGAAGCTCAATAACTTTTAGCAGAAACATCTAGTATATTAATTCTAATTCAAAAGGTTGGCATGATCTATGCTAGCAAGGAATGTGATATGTTAGAATCTTTGGGTTACAGCTCCATAGATCAGTATAAATCTGTATATAGCAGTTGGTACGTAATAGTATGTTAAGATATTCAGTTGATGTTTCAGGCTTACAGTTGGTTGGTGTGAAAATAATTACTAATTTGTTATTCTACACTACACGGTCGTAACTGTTTCTTTTTATTGAGCCTTGTTCATTTTTTTCTTGTTTGCCTAACTTACATATTATGGTATGCCTCATGCTTGGTTCTGTTGCATTACAATAGAGAAAATTCTTACGGAGTCCATTCTGCTGTTTTATGTTTCCTATTGGCAGTATGGGAGCGTTTCTTCTGAGTGCTGGTACCAAAGGTAACAGTTATGATTTTCTACTATAATACATATAGTCTACAACTCCGCCTATGTTGTAATGACATAGCCGGTCCCAAGCCCGGGTAAAGGAGGAGGGGGTTGTGATAGGCTTGGCGAGCTAGCAACTAAACTTAGCTATTCTCATGGAAATGAAACTCATTGGAAATTCGTTGGGGCGTAACCCTCTTAGCGACGCGCCATACCGGAACCCGGGTATGATGTTAAGTGGGTGAGGGCCGGGTCGCCACCGCCTTAGTGGCGCGCCATATCGGAACCCGGATGTGGTGTTAAATGAGTGAGGGCCGGATCGCCATCACCTTAGTGGCGCGCTACATCATCGCCCGAATGTAGTGTTAAGTGAGCAAGGGTCTTTGCATCTTCCTCGACGGATGCGAAGGGTAACGAAGCTAGCCGAGGAAACTAGGTTTCGGGTGGGTAGTTGGAATGTAGGATCCTTGACGGGAAAGCTACGAGAGTTAGTGGACGTTGCGATTAGGAGGCGTGTAAACATTCTTTGTGTACAAGAGACTAGATGGGCAGGTCAAAAAGCGAGAGAGGTTGAGAATACCGGTTTCAAGCTTTGGTATTCTGGCTCGACGGGAACTAGGAATGGCGTAGGCATCCTAATAGATAAGAGCCTCAAGGATGGAGTAGTGGATGTCTGTAGACGAGGGGATAGGATCATCCTAGTCAAGGTAGTTGTGGGGGACCTTATCTTGAATGTCATTAGTGCTTATGCCTCACAAGTTGGGCTTGACATGAGCACTAAGAGATAATTTTGGGAGGACTTGGAGGATATGGTTAGTAGTGTACCGGTAAACGAGAAGCTCTTCATAGGAGATCTCAATGGTCATGTAGGTACAACTAACGTAGGTTTTGAGGGGTACACGGAGGTTTTGGGTGTGGCGATAGAAACCAGGAGGGTAAGGATATCCTAGACTTTGCCGTAGCCTATGACCTATTGGTAGCTAACACCCTATTTAAAAAGAGGCTATCTCACATAGTGACCTTTACTAGTGCCCAACATTCTAGTCAAATCGACTATATCCTCACCAGGAGAAGGGAGAGAGGGGCATGTTTAGATTGTAAGGTGATTCCTGGAGAATGTGTTGTTCGACAACATAAACTTGTGGTAGCCGACTTTCGTTTCCACGTGCGTGTGTCACGAGACAAAGGTGTTAAAACCACGAGAACAAAGTGGTGGAAGTTGAAGGATGAAGCGCAACAATCATTCAAAAGGAGGATGATCGCAGAAGGACCTTGGAACGAAGAGGAAGATGCAGATAGTATGTGGGAGAAGATGGCGACTTACATTAGGAAGACGGCTAGGGAGGTGCTTGGGTGGACAAAAGGTAACAAACTTGTAGATAAAGACACTTGGTGGTGGAATGAAGATGTACAAAAAGCTATTAAGGAGAAGAAGGAGTCTTATAAGGGCTGACATCATGAGAGAAGTGCAAGTAACATGGCGAAGTATAAAGAGGCTAAGAAAAATGCTAGGCGTGTTGTGAGTAAAGCAAGGGGGTAGGCCTATGATGCGCTATATGAGAGGCTAGGGACAAAAGAAGGCGAAAAGGATATATACAAGATGGCGAAACTTCGCAAGAGAAAGGTGAGAGATCTCAATCAAGTCAAATGCATTAAGGATGAGGCAGGCCAAATTCTATTGAAGGAGGAAGAAATTAGGGACAGATGGCGGGACTACTTCAATGGACTATTCAATGACGGGAATGAGAGTATTAGGTTCGAGTTGGATGACTCATTTGATGACATCAACAGACGATTCGTGCGGAGGATACAAGAGTCCGAGGTTAGAGAGGCCCTAAAAAGGATGAAAGGAGGAAAGGCCCACGGCCCCGATGATGTCCCCATTGAGGTGTGGAGATGTCTAGGGGATGTAGCAATAGTATGGCTCACTAAACTATTCAACCGCATTTTTCAGTCAAACAAAATGCCTGAAGAGTGGTGGAAAAGTATTTTAGTACCCATCTTCAAAATAAAGGAGATGTTCAAAGTTGTACTAATTATCGAGGAATTAAGCTCATGAGTCATACTATGAAGCTCTGGGAGAGAGTGATTGAACACCGCTTGAAGAAAGTGACCAATGTCACTAAAAACCAGTTTGGTTTTATGCCTGGGAGGTCCACTATGGAGGCGATTTTCTTACTCCGTCAGCTTATGGAGAGGTATAGGGAGCAAAAGAAGGATCTACATTTAGTGTTCATTGACTTGGAGAAGGCATACGATAAGGTACCAAGACCGGTCATGTGGTGGGCACTAGAGAAACACAAAGTCCCTACAAAGTACATTAACCTTATCAAGGATATGTACGATAATGTGGTGACAAGTGTGCGCGTAAGAGATAGTGAGACCGACACATTTCCTATCACAATAGGGTTACACCAAGGATCAGCCTTAAGTCCTTACATCTTTTCCTTAGTGATGAATGAGGTGTCGAAGGATATACAAGGGGATATCCCTTGGTGTATGCTCTTTGCTGATGATGTAGTGTTGGTAGATGAAACTAGGGATGGTGTTGATAGAAAATTAGAGCTATGGGGGCAGACCTTAGAGTCTAAGGGGTTTAGACTTAGTCGAACCAAGACCGAGTATATGAGATGCGACTTTAGTGATGTCGGGTGTGAGGATGGTAATGTTAGTTTACAAGGACAATTAGTACCTAGGAGGGACACATTTCGATATTTAGGATCAATGTTACAAAGCAATGGTGATATTGATGAAGATGTTTGCCACAGGATCAAGATCGGGTGGATGAAGTGGCGATAAGCATCTGGAATCTTATGTGATAAGAAAGTTCCACAAAAATTGAAAGGAAAATTCTATAGGATGGTGATCAGACCTGCGATGCTGTATGGAGCAGAATGTTGGCCAACTAAAAGGCAACATGTCCAACAAATGAGTGTTGCGGAGATGCGCATGCTACGGTGGATGTGCGGTCACACAAGAAGAGACAAAATTAGGAACAAAGTAATACGTGATAGGGTAGGGGTGGCACCGATTGAGGAGAAGCTAGTCCAACATCGCCTACGGTGGTTTGGGCATATCCAGCGGAGACCTCCAGACGCACCGGTTAACAGTGAGATTATAAAGAGTGGAGAAAATTTTAGGAGGGGTAGAGGTCGATCAAGGTTGACATGGCAGGAGGTGGTGAAACGAGATTTAAAGGAGTGGGACATACCTAGAGATTTGGCTCATGATAGGACTGCATGGAAATTAGCAATTCATGTGCCAGAATCTTAGTTTATTCGTAATTTGTTACTCTTATCTTATTTCTTATTAACCCATTTCTAGAATAAATAAAATGTAGATTTTTTTATTTCATCTTATTTTCTATTACTTTTCTTCAAAATTGTTGGGTTTCATTTTTAGCCGACCCCAACTTGTTTGGGACAAAGGCTTGGTTGTGATACATATAGTCTACAGCAAGTTTGACCACCATATGTCAGGTATAGAAATCATTTAACTAGTGTATGTAATGCAGGAAAGCGATACAGCTTACCTAACTCAAGGATAATGATCCATCAACCTCTAGGAGGAGCCCAGGGACAAGAAACTGACCTTGAGATTCAGGTAAAATTGAGAAGTAGGACCGTATTTGTGCTTGTAAGGGGCCAGCGCATTGTCTTGATACATGAAGATATTTTTTCCTAACTTGCTGACAAAGATATTTATTCTTATTAATCATGACCAACTGCATTAGGCTTGTTAAACCTAAAAAGCACATAGTTTCTCAATCCAAGTAGCCCCTATTTGGGTAAACAAGTAACAAAAATAACTGTTATTTGCATCACAGAAGTACCTGACCCTCTACTTCTTTTTTAGGCCAATGAGATGCTTCACCACAAGGCTAACCTAAATGGATACCTGGCATATCACACTGGACAGCCCCTGGATAAGATCAATGTAGATACAGACCGTGACTACTTTATGAGTGCCAAGGAGGCTAAGGAGTATGGTCTCATTGATGGAGTGATCATGAATCCCCTCAAGGCCCTTCAACCGCTTCCTGCTTCCAGTTAACTGAACTGCTAGGTCTCTGTCGAACACTTTTTGTGTAATGTGTTATTGTGTTAGCGTTGCTTCTATTGAGCTCTTTTTATTAGCCTGGCTAGATGGTGTCGTAACTTGGCATCTTGAGGATTTCAGAGTTGTACAAACCAAGATCCAGAGACCACGACTAAGATATCCATCCTTTGCTATAGATATGCAATTGATTGGCAGTTTCATTGTTAGTTTTGCGGTTCAGGGAGCCCAACTTGGGCATATGTTGTGTTTGGCCTTTATGAAACGTTGCTGTTGGATCTGTTGGCACTGCCCACTGCCCTTCTATTGAGCTTGCTGTCTTAACTAAGGCATCTGAAGGCTTCCAAGTTTGTACAAAAACAAGATCCAGGAGACTACTACAAGGGTACCCATCAGTTTGTGATAGCATTGCTATGAGATGCAACATCTCATTCTTGCTTATGCGTTCCCATTGAACCCTCCTTGGCATGCCCAGTAGCCGCTTTGGCATGCATTGGGGCCAGTAGATCAACAAACCGTCTTCTGGTACCCAACAATATGTTATTACTTCTGAATCGCTCAGCGTTGATCCTCCTTCATTGACGGGTCAATTATAACATTAGCCTACTCTACTTGTTCCTTCCCACTCGTCACTCTATAGGAGGGTTGGCGTAACCTTAACCTGCTATATTACCAATTGCCATAAGCTTGAGCCTCCACCAGCGGCAACATATTTTACAAAGATCGGCCAGTCATTATATTTAAAACAACGGCACTCTCCGTATGGGATAATTGAATCCCTGTACAGCGCAAAGGCAAACAACACATTGCAAACATGTCGTATAGCAACAGACACAAACATGGTGCAGAATTTCATTAATTTCCCACCAAGTGTACTACTACATACAATGGGTATTTGATAGTACCATCCCACTATTTATCTATAGCTGTACAACAACCATTTACATTTCATAGAGGGTTATTAAGTTATAGCATAGCCCATGGCGCTGGCCCACGGAATGCGGTATTCCAAAGTTTGCACAAAGCAATTCAGAACTTACCCTCGATGAAACCAGCCAGGCCATTGATTTTCAAAAACTTCTTGATCACAAGGGCCATAATAGCAAGAGTCAACCCAAACGCAGCCAAGGTCAATAGCCTGTCATGTTTTGGCTTCTGGGTTGCAATAGCAGGAGTGTGTGGCGCCACTGAGACTCTTGGAGTGTTCTCTCTATCAGCCACTTCAGGCATATGAGGGTGGGTAACACCATCTGCTGGAGTTTCACCGGTGTTTTCTGCAACTCCCAACTCCGATTCAGGCTCAGGCAAGTCACTCAAGGACCCAGATGTGTTTCCACCTTCAACTGTGTTGTCCACATGCCCACCAGAAGAGCCAGATGCAGGTAACTGGTTTAAATCCTCGTTACTTGTAAGCTGTTGAGGTACAGGTGGTGCCTTGCTAAGCATTTGCTCATGAATCTGTGGATGCAATAGTATGATGTCAAAGATACAGAAATAACTGCAATTTTGTTCTAAGGACGGGCTGGGATTTACCTCATCAATTAGTTTCTGACGTTCCAGGGAACCAAATTTTGGCGGTGCTTCACGTGATTTTATAGCAAGTGCCCGTCGATCTTCCTTTTTGTAGTCCAGGGAGCCCAATGCCCCACCAGGGTTTGATGGCATGAATGCAACCAAGGCGACTAGCGCTGTGCGCACTGCAACAAGAAAAAAAAATAGATTAGCAGCTAAATCTAGTGATGATGAAAGAAAAGCCATTCATACATAAAAAGATCAACATCGGCAAAACAGAAAGTGATCCCATAATGGCACATATATTTATTTACAAACACAACGCCATGTCAATCTGCAAAGAAGCAGGCTAAATTCATGCAAACCAAAACAATCAATAAATTAACCTTTTTCCAAATCTTAATTAATGAACACAAATAAAGACAAGATAAAAGACACCATAGCCATATCATTGAGTTGAAAACCATGTCAAAAGGGTTAAACAAAGTAACACTAATTTACAGCATACTCTAAATTTCAATTGATTTCAAACTAGAAACAGGCATAAAACACACAGAAAATACATGTTGCTACTTTGGCCTGGTCATGGGAAGAAATATTGTCCATGAGACAATCTTTAAAGAACCAAAGAACCGTTTCTTTTGCACCATGCATGTATAGTGTACATAACAAATGTGAATACATTATCAAAAATGTTGCCAACAAATGAAGCCAACAAAAGTCCTGCTTTCTTTGGTCTTGTTATATAGTACAAGGTTATCACAGCATATACATATTATATATCCAGCAAGGATGAAAAATGAGATTACTAGCATACACAACCAAATACATGGGCTGATGGCATCTCACGTAATGACGTAATAGCACTAAACTACCCACCAAGAAAAAGAAGGCAGTGAAACCATAGGGTAAGTACTTGTCCCATGAGAATTTCAAAGACCAAAGGGAAAATAAGCATTTGTTTTTACACCTATGCTCGTATAGCCCACACCACCAAATCATCATGGACTATGAATAATGGTTCTTGTTAGCTCATTAGATATTATCCTTCAGAAAACCTACCAAGGGCACTTCAGCAATCGTTTATCAGTAAATGTCTTAATGCTACTCACCACTCCATGATGGCTGCCAGTGCTCAGGATGGTAATTAGATATGCTCAAACATATCTTCTTCTGAATCTCAAATCGTCCACTTGGCTGGAGCATACAGATAAGAAAGACATGACCATTAGCAACAGCTCACAAACAGGATGCTGAACATTCAGGAGGTTACAAAGTTTCTTGCAGACCGTGAGCAGCATGAAGGATGGCGGCTTGAATGGATAGTCTGAGGGCAGCTGGATCCTGCCATGGTAGATTCCACCCTCAAACTCGCTGTCTCGTGGCCCCAGGATGGCAAACTGCCACTCGAAGATGTCCTCCTGTGCAAATGCATATGTTATCAGGATCAGATAAATAGACATAATTAATGTTATTAGATAACACCTAACAATAATCAACCAGGTAACTCTGCTATGAAATGTCCCAAAACCACCCTTGTCTAAACTCAACTGCCCCAAATGTTTGGAATCTAAACGATACCTAGCAACCAGCTCCACTGAAACAATCGCAATAACCAAATAGAAGTCACATCATAGCTAATTGATTAGATTTGCTGTAAACCGTAACTGTAACTATTGGCCACAACCTCAGCAATGAGGGGTAGGTCGTTTTCCATTATCTAAAAAAAAATCATAGCTAATTGATCAGATATTAGTAAAACCAACAGATCTAGATAAAATGCATGTATACCTCACGGTCAACGAATTTATTGGGTTTTTAAATCACGCACCACGAGCTTTCGAAAAAAAAATCACGCACCAAAAAACGAGAAAACTCAACCAATGCTCCGCATATGTTCAATTAAAACCCGATTAAGTTCAGATCGAGCGGATCGCGCGGAAATAGTAACGGATGGAGCTGAGATGGAGAACCTCGAGGGGCAGGGCCATGAAGTCGGGGGAGGGGTTGGACTGCATCTCCTTGACCTCCTGCAGTATCCGCTTCACCGCCGGGTTGCTCCGGTTGTACTTCGCCGCGTCCGCCATCGCGCCAGCCGCCGCAAGCACCTCTAGGCCTGTAGCCTCGCCGCGCCGGCGTAGGGTCAGCTTTCGAATTGGGGGGAATCGTAGGGACGAGAGACGGGGCGAGCGGTAGCGGGAGCGCTCGGGCTATTAATGAGAGGTTGGTGGTGTCCCTGCCTCGTGGTGTAGAGAGCGTACATGTCCGTGACTCTTGTGGAGAGACATGATGTGTATGTGTTTACGTGGCGTGTCATTATTGGCGGATGAGTCGTGCGCGAATTGTGTCGGAAGCTTCTGATCAGCTACTGGGAACAGGGATGGAGGATTCTGGGCTTTGGAGTGTGTTGGCCCGTGTCTATTTTGCTGTGAACGAGCGTTGCATCTTTTTTTGCTGTTGCAATCAGCCAACAAAGCCGAATGCCTTCTCCGCATGAAAAGAGATGGTGCGCTGGATGCTCCCTTCGCATTTCATATCCTCTATGTTGTTATCTAATAAATGTCATACTTCCTTCATTTCCAAATAAATGACGTTTTAAACTAGAATCCTGGTTTTGAAACGTTATTTATTTGAGAATAATGAAGCTAGTTTGTTGCCTTTTTGCGCTTGGAGCTAAACATGAAACATTTTTTTGAGAGATGCGGTAGCTTAACATGTCACCTGCCCAACCAAATCAAGGATGACTATTATGTTGTTGGAATGGATGGGCTAGACCCAATTAATATTCAGAAATAATTCTCAATAAATCTCAAAGATCTATTAGGACAAGAGAGGATGATGTTAAATGTTTAATCGCACATGTGAAGTGGAAGTGGAGCAACTTGGTTGTTCTTCCACTCTTTGAGTGGGAGAGAAGAGGAGAAGAGAGGAGTGACCCACGCGCGTTCCTCCTCCTCCTCCTCCTCGCTCGCCCCGCCCCATTCTGCCCCGCCCCGCTCCGCACATGCACGCGTGTGTTCGTGTGAGTTTGAGTCGAGCTCAGATTTTATATTTTTGCAAAAAATTTATTTGAGCTTTTTGGGCTTCCGAATTTTTGGGGCTTCTGAGACTGAGTTCAAGTCGTTGGAGACGGACGCGTCTACGACTGCAGAGCCGGGTCGGATGCGGATCCTCCAGATTGCAGTAGAACCGCCTCCGCGGGACTCCATAAATACGGGCATTCGCGGCAGGGAAAATTATCCCACGATCAGATTGTTCTCCACGTTCGCGTTCCTTGCGCCGCCTTTTAGTCTACTCCACCCCGAGCGACGGCGTGCAACGACGATCGGTAGAGCAGGTCTCCGGAACCGCTCGCCCTTGCAATCCTGCACCGGGAGAGGGCAAAAAAAGATCGGACGCTGCGGTCCAACGTCGTCACCAGCATCTGTAGCGGTTGTTCGCCGTCGGATCTATAACGGTTCCTCCGGCTTCAAATCGGTACACCACATTACTTGTCTCGTCTGTCTCCCGGTGTTAATTGCTACTGTTTTTCGCGTGCTTTTCCGAAATTATTCAATACACTGTCTCGTATTTTCTAACAATCCAAAAATCTTATTAGGCAATTTCCTGAGTTGAATATGATGACTTTAGCCGATGCATTGAGGCTGGAGAAATTCTCTGGTGTGTACTTCAAGAGGTGGAAAGTTAAGGCCACACTCTGGCTCCAGTCAGTTAAGATCTTCTGGGTAACCGAGGGCAGGCCTCAAGGTCATTTATCTGTTAAAGAACAGACGAAGTTCGAGGAAGCCAATTCTGTCCTGAGAGGATGTATCTTAAGTGTTCTTGACAACAAACCTGTGATGTCTATCTGACAGTCACGAATGGTAAGGAGCTCTAGGATGCTCTTAACGCTAAGTATGATGCAGCCGATGTAGGCGGTAAACTGTATATTATAGAAAATTTTCATGACTACAAGATGGTTAACAATTGTTTCGTAGTTGAACAAGCTCATGGAATATAGTGTCTCGCGAGGGAGCTCAACCTCCTTAAGTGTCCTTTACACGATAAGTTTATGGCTGGGTGCATTATTGAAAAGTTACATCCTTTATGGAGGAACTTCGCCACAGCTCACAAACACAAGAGACAGGAAATATCAGTTGAAAACCTGATAGCATCTTTTAATGTTGAGAAGAAGGCTCGGGCTAAGGACGCTACTGAGGAAGGAGGTGAGAGTCAATCTAGCGCCAATGCTAATATGGTGCAGAAAGCCAATGTCAAGAACAAAAGGAACAACAAGTCTCAATTCAAGCCAAACAAAACTACTGCTTTCAAAAAGAAGAAGTTAAACAAAGTCAATGATGGCTGCTACTACACTTGTGGGGAGCAGAGACATATTTCTAAGAACTGTCCTGACAGGGCAGATCGCAGAACGAAAAAGAATATCAACATCATGAGGTCTAGCAATGCAGATGGGCACGATAATTCTTTTACTGTTTTTTCTATTTCTCGAACACCATCTTGGTGCTTTGATACGGGTGCTAATGTTCGTGTATGTTCTGACATGTCCATGTTTACTTCTTACCAGTTCGTTCGAGATTCCGCCGTACTAATGGGGAATCAGTCACATGCTTCTGTTCGTGGTGTTGGCACGGTCGATCTGAAGTTTACTACGGGAAAGATTGTTCAACTAAAGAACGTGCAACATGTCCCTACTATGCAAGAATCTTGTTAGCGGTACCCTTCTGTACATAGATTGGTTCAAAGTAGTTTTAGAGTCCAATAAAATAGTTGTGTCCAAGCATTGACAATTTATTGGTAAAGGTTATTAATGTGGAGGCTTGTTACGCTTTTCTCTTCCAGAGTTTAATAATAAGTTAGGGAACCATATTTGTGGTAGTATTAATGATGATGCAAGTGTTTGACATTCTCGTTTATATCATGTTTTGGTTTAATGAATCGGCTATCTAGTCTTAAATTAATTTCGGAATTCACCATTGTCAAAGGTTCTAAGTGCCATAGTTGTGGCAATCAAAACAACCTCGAAAGCTTCACAAGGCAGCTGAGGAGGAAAACTTGGCACCATTAGAACTCATACATTCTGATCTATACGAGATGAATGGTGTGTTGACAAAAGGTGCAAAGAAGTACTTTATGATATTAATAGATGATTCTACTAGATTATGCTATCTTTACCTGTTGCAAACTAAATGTGAAGCTTTAGACTACGTTTGTCGGTACCCTGCGTACTGGGTACCCCACGATACCGTAAAAAGTGCAAGAAAGTTCCACCCGCTAGAGTCAAAGGCCCTTTCAGGTCTCACATGTCACGCTGCACCGGACCCGCTCCCCTCACATGGATGGCTCCCGGGTTAACACGTGTAAAAGAAGACCGCAACTGAACTCCCAACCAAGAAAACCTCCGACGACTACACGTGTACAACAGCCCCAGACCTAGCCCCCGTCAGAGAGGAGCTCCAGTGCCGACACGTATACAGCGACCTCGGACCTACCCTCCCGCAAGGGAAAGCTCCAAATCTGCCACGTGTGGAGCCTCCGGTGCTTCATCGCCAACGAAAATACAAGCAGATCACGTCCATTACAAACATTCAAAGACGGTTAAAGCGGCAGTTACAATGCCTGATAATGTGTCATTAATACCGTATTAATGACACACGATGAGTGCATTGTTAATAGGGGTAACGCAGCCATTAAGGCACGTTATCACACAACTAATTATGCTTAATACTCTTTAGACAGTGTATTAGGTCATTAAATACACCAGGGCCACATGTGGGGCCAGGCAAGTTTTGTAACAGTCAGCCCTTAGAACTATAAAAGGGTTGTATCGCACGAACTCAGGGGGCATCTGATAGAACCTGATCCGAGCTGACTAGCTCGCAATATAGCAACACAAACCCCGTGGAGTAGGGTGTTACGCTCAAGCGGCCCGAACCACATAAATCTCTGGTGTCATCATCTTGATCTTGATCTTTGCGTGCCCCAACCACAAAAGAACCTCCACGGGCTACTTCTTAGCGGGCCCGGGGAAGTTTCGTAGCAAAAACTTTGACATTTGGCGCGCCAGGTAGGGGGAGGGCAAATCCCAAGATCATAAGATGGTGAATTCAGCTGCTGGATCCTCCAATGGCAACCACGCTGGACAACCTGCCGGAGGCAATCCCTCCAACGCCCAACAACCACTAGGTGTCATTGTTCCAGCAGACACTGTGACACCACAACCACCATCTGTTCTAGCAAACAATGCTGGTCAACAAGATGGAGTGTCTGCGTTGATCACTGCATCGACAAACAACAACCCCGAGCACGCGCTCATTGCTGCGCGAGCTCTTCTACAACGCCCACCGCCTCCAGGTGCACCCCAAGGTGCTATGGAGCAGTGGAGGGCTCATGTTGACCATCTGGTCGCAGCTGCGGCTGCAGGCATCAGCAATCAAGGTCCTCCCCCTCCGGGGCGAGCACCATCTCAACGACGGACCTTGTCGGGTTGACTTGGTCCATAAGTTCTGCAGCAGAGGAGACATGCTGCATCCCAACAGGTGACCTCGTTGCTCCCTGGGGCACGACGCACCCACACTATTATCAGGATTCCGACTCATGACCTACATTCGGAACTGGATTGTCGTTACCAGCAGCAAGATGGTTGTGTTCACATCGAGCGTGCTCGTGAGAGACGAGAGGCTCGAAACAACCCTGCTCCTCAAGGAGTAGGAGGAGGCTGTTCTGCCCTGGCCATGCACTTACGTATGGTCAGATGGCCACATAAGTTCCGGCCTCACCTACCGGAAAAATTCAAGGGGACTGTCAACCCCGCCGAATTCCTTCAAATATACTCCACCACCATACTGGCAGTAGGGGTGTAAGTGGCCCGAGCCTACCCGCTAAGCTGTTGGGTTGTCCCGCGCCTTAAGCCCACTAAGAACCCGCAAAACGACCCGCATCATTGAAATGGGTCATCGCGGTCATTCCTGCAGCTCCCGCGACGCCACAATCCCGGAATTTTTTTTATTAATATACCTTTTAAAAAATCATTTATAATAAATAACCCACGTATTCCAAAATTTGCCAAAATGACCCACCGCCGTATGTGCCTCATACGAAATGACACGTGGCCCACGCATTTCGTATGGGGCACATACGACGGTTACGTGGCCCACCACGCTGTCGTCAGTTCCCGAGGTGGCGGCTTGCTCCCCGCCCCGAGGTGTCGTATGTGGCACGGACGACTTGCGTCCTCTATATAAGGTGCGGGTTTCTTCAGTTTTGGGCACCGCCGCGTCTGTTCCCCGCCGCGCCGCTGCTCTTCCACCGCCGCGCCGCCGCTCTTCCGCCGCCGCTCCGCTCGCCGCCTTCTTCTAGGCATCCCTCGGTACTATTTTTATTCCTTATTAGGTGCCTTACTTATTTACTTTGTACATACTTTGTTATTTGGTTTCCCTCTTATTGCAATAGGTAATATGTTATTTAGGCGTCCCTAGGTACTATTTTTATTACCTTGTACTATGTTATTAGGCGCCTTACTTATTAGCTTTGTAAATAATTTGTTATTTGGTTTCTTACTTATTGCAATAGGTAATATGTTATTCGGTTCCTTACTTATTGCAATAGGCGTCCTTCGGTACTATTTTTATTCGCTTGTACTATGTTGTTAGATGCCTTACTTATTTGAATAGGTATTTTGCTCTAGTTAGTAATTGTAGTTATTGACTTGCTAATAGTGGTATGGACTATTTAGTTTTGTACTTGTTTTCGACTTGTTCATAGTTAGCGACGTGTTAATAGTTATTGATTTTAGTTAGTCATTTGTTAATAGTAGTATGCACATTGTAGTCCTCTTTTAGAACTTGTTAATAATATTATGTGTTAACATGCAATGACTTTTATTTTAGAAGTAATTATATATGATTTATTTGTGTGTATAAATTCCAATAGGAATATCAGAGAAGTTAGTATTTCGGATATTTTATGGAGAAGGCACAATAGTTTATGGCCCTACTGGGATTGATTTGTCTGGTTTCGCGTCGTGTGATAGAAGGATAACAAGAGCAAATGAGAGAACATTTAGTGGTGTTGTAAACTGGTTGATGAAAAAATTTAACCTTGATCCAGAACAACATCAGTTGATATTGAAAGGAATGATTAATCGGGCAAGAAATGGAATTTATTGGGATTTGATTATTATTAAGGAAACACTGAATTGGAGGAAATATGTAGATTTAGTTGTGGAGCGGGGTTGGCCTCTAGTGCTTCTTGCGCAAGCGGAAATGAAAGAAGTAGAGATTGTAGCGGAAGCTGATGAAGAAAATAGCGTGGAAGATGATGTCGGAGTAGAAGAAGCTGGAGAGAACTCGGTACATGTAGAAGCACGTGGTGTGGCAGATGAAGGAGAACGCATTGAGAACATAGTTGAACAAATAATAATCAAAGATATGGAACACGAAAATGTTCCAGAAGTTGATTCTTCTGATGATGAGAATGAGAATGATACTATTGTTCCGGCAGAGTGGAACAATTCAATCCCGAGTAGTTTATCAGCTACAGAAAAGTATTGTGGCTTATCGGGATACCACGAGAATCAGTTAACACAAGGAGATATCTTTAAAGACAAAGATAGTTTGAAGGATGCCGTGAAATATTGGTCTCTGGCTGTGCAAAGATCCTTTACAGTTTACAAGTCAAATAAAAAATATTATGATGTTAAATGTGTGTTCTCAAGTTGCCCTTTTCGGGTCCATGGTTTCGAAGAGAAGTGGACGAAACTGTGGAGAGTATCTAAAATGATTGATCACACATGCGAGTTGCATGAATTGGAGAAGTGCAATAGTGCTCTTACATCGCAGTTTATTGCGAATCACATGTACGCCCGCATTGTGGACAACATTCGGTTTGAGCCGAAATCAATAATAAACACTATTGAGGAGGAGTTCAAGTACACTATAAGTTACTCCAAAGCTTGGAAGGCAAAACAGAAGGTGATTGAGCAAAGATTTGGTTCATTTGAAGCTTCTTATGAAAATCTTCCGAAGTTATTGCAGACCATCCAGGAGAGGAATGTTGGTACTTATTATGACATTATGGATGTGCCGAACAGAGATATGCCAGGGAAGTTGTTTCTCCATCGTGCATTTTTTGCATTAGATCAATGTATTGCTGCATTCAGACATTGTAGGCCTATTCTCTGCATTGATGGTACTTTCTTAACTGGAAAGTACAAAGGTCAAATTCTAACAGCTATTGCAGTTGATGGGAACCAATAGGTGTTGCCTGTAGCTTTTGCTTTTGTCGAAAGCGAGAACACTGATAGCTGGTATTGGTTTCTTAGTCGGGTAAAGATGACTGTTGTGCAAGAACGACCTGATGTTTGTTTAATACACAATCGTCATGATGGTCTGTTTAAAGCAATATCTGATTTGAAACATGGTTCCTCCGAGCGTGGGCAACAACCTTATTGGACAGACATTGAATCAAGATATTGCATGAGACATTTGGGCGCCAACTTTTTCAGTCACTTCAAGAACAAACAACTTATGAATTTGTTCAAGATGTTGTGTAGTCAGAATCAAGAGAGGAAGTTTATTGCTCTATGACAACGTCTAGACGAATTGACTACGACACAAGCAGATGCGTCCTCAAGCAGAGCCAATCCTAATGAAGTCTCTGTTCCAACTATTGGTTCATCCAGCCGAAACTTCTCTAGTTGGATTCGGCGCGAACCGAAAGAGAAGTGGTCTTTATTATACGACACTAATGGTGCTAGGTATGGCATCATGACAACTAATTTAGCTGGGGTGAGGTTCTTCTGTTACATTTCTTCTATTAATTTTTATTTAGTCTTCTATATTTTACACATGCTAATGTAGTGGTACTGGATACAGATTTACAACTGGGTGATACGTGGTTCAAGAGGGTTACCTTTGGTTGCTATTGTCGAGGGCATTTTATATGGGACATGCAAGTACTTTCGTGAGCGCTATGCTACATCAATTTCTATAAGGAATGATGTCAATTTGGCTTATTCACCCTACATGTGCAAGTTCATGGAGAAGAAGATCCAAAAGGCCGCATTTCATCGTGCGCGACCTATGGGAACTGTGGAGCACAGGTTTGAAATTCTGTGTAGGGATAAGAATTGTCGTGGTGCTAACCGTGATAGAGTTGTTCAGCAGTGCATTCTTCGTCAGGATGATTGCACGTGCACTTGTATGAAGCCACAACTCTTTCATAGGCCTTGTTCTCATGTTATTGCAGCTTGCTCATATACCAAGTTAACACCAAGTAATTACGTCTCCTACTACTTCCAGAAAGAGGTTCTTGTGAGTACTTAGAATGCAGAGATATATGGGTTTGCTACGGAAGGGACATTTACCACAGATCCAGGACCAGCCGCTTTGCGAGGACCAGACACCACGCGGTTGAAACAGAAAATAGGTCGTCGCAAGACTCGTCGTATCAGAAATGATATGGATGAGTCCAAAATTGGCAGATTTCAAGGAACATGCAGCAAGTGCAACCAAACTGGACATACTTATAAGAATTGCATTTCAAACAATGAGGCAAATGTGGCTGAAGTTGGACCTTCTGGGAATCCTAAGGATGGTCGGCGTCCTCGTGCACGCCACACATCTATGTTTAGGGATGGCAATGCTATTTGATGTGCATTGTTATATTCAGATGTGCTAGATTATGTAATATCTTATTATTATGAACTATGAATTTGTACGTGTACCTTAAGTTAAGTGTGTTGTATCGAACATTGACATATTTTCTGTTGTAATATGTTGTGCACGTCTCTTATTTCAATATGTTGTCCACGTTGTTCATGTCAATATGTTTTCCATATATTTCGTCGTACTAATGTTATCCGTGTCAAATATAGATATGGCTGCAGATGAATGACAGTGTCCTGAGTTACTACAGTTTCGGATTGATGTTACTCACCGAGCTTTCCGACTATCGCGTGGTGAGGATTTGCCCGTGCTTCGTCCTCAGCTGCCTGCTAAGTTTTGGAAGATAGATGATAGATGGATTCCCAGGTACATTCTTCTGTTAATACAAAACTTAAATTGGTTTTATCATTCTGTAGATTTTAATGTATTGCTTGGTATATAACAGGTTGAGTGCAGCCGGATTGCTTCCGATAAGTAGGCTGCTTGAGGAGGGGCCATATGATCAGAGATGAATTTTCTCATAGACTAGGTCCATACACCATCATCCGCTCGTCTATATAACACTCACCCCGGTAACAGCTTCATCACGCACTACCAACAATCATTCTATATACTTCACTACCATGGACGAGAACTCACCACCCACAAATAGAGAAAAGGTTCCAATCCCCGAGGGATTGCAACCTCCGATGTGTTTCTGTGGCACTGATTGTAGGTTTGTAAGAGATCTTCGACCTGGTTACTCGTATGGTTGCCGGCTTTGGATGTGCGACAACTACGAGTACGATCCTCCTCACAGGACGTGCCCATTTCTTCCAGGTGGTAGGAAACAGGTAATATGCAATATTATTTATGTTTTATGCATGCTATAGAATCTAATATTTTGGACAAACACTTGTGCAGTCGCCGCCACCTCTATGCGACTTCAGAAACTACATCGACCAGGAACAATCGGCAGAAGACGCCGCAGAGGTTGAGAGAATGGCTCGACTTGCATATTGGAAGTTCAAAGAAGAAAGAGAGTGGGATGAAAGAATAGAGCAAGAGAGGAGGAATAGAGCTGCACAGGAGGAGCGTCGTCGCAAGAGGCAAGAAGAAATTCGACAATGGAGAGCAGAGTGTGATCGCAAAGCTGCAGAGGAGGAACGCGTCGCAGCATAAGCACGAGAGGCTGAGCGAGAACGCATGCGCAAGAGAGCTCGTCGCGCAAAAGAAGCCGGTCCGGATGCTTTGCGTAAGGGAAAATACCCCCGTTGCACTCAGTAGCAACTTGGGTAAACTATGCTCGGCGTTTAATTCAACTAAGGCGTGTTAGGATTAGATCGACACATCTTTAGTGCGTCGTACACACGCCATTTGTATCACCTATTTTACATTTTCTTCCAGAAATATGTGCACTTATGTTTTGCCTCATGTACCGTAGTAGTAGAGTGGCAAACAACATGCACATACTTTCGGAACTACGTAATTTCATTTCATGTAATCGCCGCCGAGCTTACAATTAATTATCTTCAATTAATATGCATTTGTACAAATTTATACATTAATTGTATAATTTTCCAAACTATTCATTTGTTATCGCTATAGGATTTTAAAAAATTGATACTCCCATTAAACTCTCATAAATTATATTCATAACTTATTTTTTATACTCAATAAAACTTACATTACAATAACCTTTATGAACATTTATGTCGATTCTAACTACAAATATTTGTAAACAAAAAACTAAAATTGAATACATTTTACAAATGTGCAGAAACGTGATCGTATTGCCTAATAACACATACAATTACTCTAGTTTCTACATACTAAACATAGAGAAAGTTCATTGATTTCAAAACTTCACAATGTATTCTCTATTTTCTACTTTAGAAGTTTTTAGCAAATCGGTCTACAAATATTTTCAAAACTTTGACTAAAATCCATTACAAGATGGTACAACACTGGGGCTAGGGTTAGGGCACGCACGCATTTCGTACGTGCCCCATACGACGATACTGTTCACGTCGTATGGGGCACGTACGAAATGCGTGCGTGCCCTTTTCTTCCATCGTGGCAGGTCATAACGTCACCGTGGCATATGTCTATTGACGTGGCATCGTTTGGATCTGCATTTCGTATGTGCCTCATACGAAATTCGAATTTCGTATGAGGCACATACGACGGTGGGTCATTTTGGCAAATTTTGGAATCCGTGGATTATTTATTATAAATGATTTTTTAAAAGGTATATTAATAAAAAAATTCCACAATCCCGCATCTCTAACCGAGTGTCACCGCAACTGGCGCAGATCTAGAATGAAGGCCACCGTCGAGGAGGGCGGTATCTCATCGCGGCCATGGACCTCCCAGCGGCCAGCGCAGAGGAGTCTCCTACTGTGTTTCTTGAAGACCACAACGATCAGGATCAGGTTCAGGTCTAGGTGTTGCCTCAGGCGCAAGGTCATCAGCCGGTTCTGGAGCTGGCTCAGACGCCGGTTCCGGTGCAGGATCATACGCTGGTTCTGGTGCAGGCAGTGGCGCGGGATCAGGAGCGGGTTCCGGCCAAGGGCAAGTGCAAGGTGGAGGCCAAGGCTAAGGATCTGGGTAAGGCGAAGGTCACAGCTCGGAGCATGGGCAAGGTTCAAGGTCTGGCTCCGAGTACGGTGAAGGCCATATGGCCAAGGAAGTGGCTCTGGACTCTGGTCAAGGATCGGGGGAGAAGGCCATGGATTCGGCCACAGCGAAGGCTCCGGTTACGTGGAAGGCTCTGGCTCCAGAGACGGCCAAGGATTGGGCTCGGCTACGGCAAAAGGTACAGTGAGGACTCGTGCAGCGGATACGGTGATGGCTCAGGCTCATTTTACGGGGAGGGACATGGCTACGAATACTGTTCTGGACGTTGCAACTAAGATGATAAATTGGGGCTCGGTTATCAGTGTGTCTTTGTAATTGCTACTGCTATTTTCTTGAACCTCTGTGAACCGAAAATCCTCTTTGTATCAATAAATAAATCATGTAACGAATGATGGACCATTCCTCTACTTGAACCATGGAATGGAAATATGTGTACTGACAAGTATCACTGCGACTAAACATTATAAATATGAGAAGAACCAACTACTACTTGTAACTTCAGTTAAGCTATCAAGCGATGCAGTACGGACAAAGCTAGCAGCCTACGAGGGCGGGCGTACGGTCGCATGCGACATAAAGCGGATATGCATGCAGCCGTAGGAGCAGCTGAAGTAATCGGTTTGCGGTCTCTTCGTGAGCAACCCGCAATCCCGCGTAAGAATTAGGGGTCACATGCGGGCAGCAGGGTTGACCCACAAACCTCGGCTCCTGCGGCATGCGGGGCGGGCAGCCGCGGGTTGGCCCGTTTGCATCTCTAACTGGCAGTGGGGGTGATGAGGCTGTAATGATCAATTAGTTCTATGTGGCTTTAACTGAGACTGTAAGGTCCTGATTCATGAGTCTTTTACCTGACTCCATTAATAGGGGCGGAGCTGTGCCAGCAATTCATGCCAACTTCGGGAGCTCCTACACCCGGCCTGTCACTGAATTGGACCTGTTTGCCATAAAGCAAACATTGGGGGAATCACTATGATCCTTCATCCAGCGATTCTCTCAGGTACGAAATACCAATCCTTCAATCTTGAGCTCTTCTGTTATCATTGCATCCAGACAGGGTGTTCGAGATAAGAAGATGTTGGAGAAGCTGTCCATTAAAGAAGTTACGAGCGTCACGTAACTCTTCAGTCTACCTGACAAATGTGCTAGAGTTGTGGAGAGACGTGAAATGCACTCCAAGCCAGCTTCGGAGGCCAACCAGAAGTCCCCCAAAACTGAAGCCGCTACCTCCGGTAGTGGCAAGAAGAAAAAGAAGCCCAACAACAAAAAGAAGCCGTCGACCGGCGCTCCTCCTCCTGCTGCTGCAGCTCCTGTAAGCCGGGGGCCACGCCCCGAGAAGCGACATCGACCTTCATCAGAAGACGACAGTAGTTCCAAAGCATGGTGTCTGATTCACAAGACGAACCAACACAGCTTGGAAGAGTATCGGGAGGTCTAAAACCTTGTCGAACGCTATAACAAGCGCCGGGAAGAAGTTCCTTTTTGTCAAAGGGAAGGAAAACAAAAAGTCGACGAAGCTCCGGCTGAAGAGGAGCTAGGTTTTCAGGACCCCAAAAAGGTCTTGAAAGTCATTTACAACATTGTCGACGATGACTCCGACGTCTCTGACAACGAACGTCGAAAGACCATGAACACCATCTATGGTGGTTCTTAGGACATCACCTCTCGCCGCATCCTCAAGACAATGCGGCAGGACATGGCCGTGGCAGCTCCCGCTACTAAGGCGGAACCACATCGGAAGTGGATGGATACACCCATCATTTTTGATGTTTCAGACTGCCCTCGAAATATGAACGGGGCTGGCCAACTCCCGTTGATGGTGTCACCCACCATTAACAATATCCAAATCCACCATGTAATGGTGGACGGAGGTTCCGGGCTAAATGTAAGGACCGAATGCCCAAGAGGAGGGGGGGGGTGAATTGGGCTTTCTTCGAAAAATTCTAAGCAATGAAACTTAATTTCTAAAGCCCAATTCCCTACGCAAACTATCTATGCATTCTAGTAGATAGAAACTTCGCGAAATATAAAATGCATAAAAGTAAGGGAATGAGAAGGATGCAAACTCCCGAGGAGACAAGGATTTATCCCGTGGTTCGGCAAGATCGTCAAGATCTTCCTACATCCACGTTGTGGCACCCACCAAGGGGTTTTGCCACACCCAAGTCACCGAGACGAGGGATCTTCACTATTCCTCTCCGTTCGCCTCCCTTGGCAAGGTGGAGCTCAAGCCTTGTACAACTTCAACCTTCCGGGTTTCCACACACCCCTTGGCAAGCTCCGGAAGTCTTCTCACAGTTACAAACACCAAGGGCACTCCCTTGAGGCTCTCACACTATCCTAGAGAGTCCACTCACCCAGAATAGTGGCACACAAGCTCTCTCTAGCTAGTTCTAGCCTAAATCTTGGTGTATAGATGATCAAAATGGTGTGGAAGTGGTTGCTCTTGGTCTTGAACGCTTGTGGATGTGTTGATGGTGTCTGGTGATCAAGACTTGACGAAATGACAGGATTAGGGGGTATTTATAGCCAGCCTCCCCGAAATAGCCGTTGGAAAAGTAGGCTGACAGAACTTTACTGTGCACACCGGATGATCCGATGTCTCCCCTTTAGTTATCATCGGTCAAGTTACTTTAGCTGACATCATTGTGTCAGATATGACCGTTGTTAGACCAATGTTGATCCTGTCTTCTCATCAGATGATCCGGTGGATTTTCCTCCAGAATTTACTCAAACTTGATGCTTACTGGAGTAATCGACCGATGTGTGCTTCTGTGTACATCGGATGATCCGGTGAGTTGATTTTGAGAATTGGTCCAGAAATAATTGCTTCTGTTGAATTAGACCGATGTGCACTTTGCTTCATCATCAGATGATCTGGTGTGTACTTCTCCAGAATAGTTGAGAATTTTATCCTTCTGTTGAATTGAACCGATGTACCACTTCCTACACATCGGATGATCCGGTGTGTACTTCAGTTTTGAGGTCTTCTTCTCCTGTTGACACAACTTGACCGATGTAGTCATTTCACAAAACATCGGATGATCCGGTGTGTTGATCTTGTTTGCTTCGAGTTGTTTTAAGTTGATCTTTTGGAATTTGCTTGAGTGACCTCTTTGACATTTGTTGGGAACGTTCTTATGATGAATGTTGAGTTCCTTGTGTTGTCAATTTTGATGGAATTGCGTTGACGTATGAGTTCTTCTTTTAGTCTTCATGAAAATCGATTAACCCCTTAGAATAGTTCGTCGAGGGGTCTCCATTTGTATCCAATGAGCAGTAGATGATATGAATAGATAGTTCATTACATTTGATGTGTTATACGTGAGACCTCGCATCCACAAACTCATTAGTAATATCTAAAGGTTGTCATTAATCACCAAAACCATACCTCATGGGGCCTAGATGCTTTCAATCCCCCCCTTTTTGGTGATTGATGACAACACAACAAGTAGAGCATAGAGGTAATGAAATTAAGAACGCAATGCTCATAAAAGAATGTAACAAGTACAAAATTCAACACAAGAAGTTCGAAGGCTCAAACAAAGATCAATAAATCATAAGAGCATAAAGTAGCACACACGGATACATAATAATAGCAAATGATAGTAAATATAACAATAAGTCCAAAATAGATAGAACTCCCCCTGCAACTAAGACTCCCCCTACGACTGAGCTAACCTCCCCCTGACTCTAACTCTTCTCCCCCTTTGGCATCAAGACACCAAAAAGGGAGGTCGAGTGCCTAAGACTCCGGAGCGCTCGGGGCGATGGTGAAGCGGTCGCCGTCGGGGGTGCTGTCGTCGGAGCTGGAGTCAGCAGTCGCTGCTGCTGGAGCGGAGGAAGCTGGGGGATCCGCTGAAGGTGCTGGGGGCGCCGGTGGAGCTGGAGCAGCTGGAAGAGGTGTACTGGCCACCGAAGTCGTAGTCTGCAGGAAGGTAGTTGGTGCCACCACTGGAGAGTGAATTGGTGCGCTCTGAGCAAGCAGTGGGGACATGCTGATACCCGGTATCGGCGAAGTCGGCACTGGAGCCGCGACGGGTGCCAAAGAAGGTGCACCTGGAGCCTGACCAAGTCCCGTCTGCTGAGGGGGAAGGGCGATCCCGGTCTGAGTGTAGAGGTTGGTGATCAACCCCAGGATGCCCATCATCGCCTGCTGAGTTTGCTGCTGCTGGTCGAGAGTGCGCTAGTGCATCTGATCAACTAGGTTGGTGAGCCTGTCAGTGTCCTCTCGCCTCTGACGGGCTATCTCTAGCTGCAACTCCTGCTGCTGCCGCTGAAGCTCTGCAAGTCGTGCAGCCTGCTCTGCTCTGGCCTACTCAGCTGCAAGCCTGTCCTGGCGCTGCTGCTCAATCATTTGCTGAAGTAACGAAGTGAGCTCAGACGGCTGAGATACCTGCGCCTCGGACACGGGCGGTGGTGTAGGTGGTGGAGCAGCTGAACCTCCCGCCTCTGCGTCGTGCTGCCTCGATGAGGGAGGAGGAGGTGGGAAGTACTCCTCGACGCTGTCACTCGTGTCGCTGTCCGACCAGACGTGCTGAAGGTCACCTCCCTGAGCCTCTGCCTGTGCAAGCGCCTCGTCCTCCTGAGCCAACTCTGTCCAGTCCTCCTCGAAAAGTCGTGCTCGGACCTGATGCTCAACTGGACGACCAAGGCGGCGGTCTCCAGGAGCGGGAACTCGGTAGTGGCTGAACCGAGTAACGTGCATCTCAGTCAGGGGAGCAGTAGCTGGAGAACCCTCTGGAGCTAGCAGGTAGAGCAGACGGCTGATCCAGTGTCCAAACACTAACTGCCTTAGCATCCCGACTCCGTTAGTGATCATGTCCTCCATCTCACAGATAAGGATATCCACAATATCGAACTCCATCCCGTTCATGACGTAGAACAGGAGAGTCTGCTGCAGGCTAGTGAACCCCTCCAAGTATCCTGATCTGGGCAGAAGGGTACGTCGAAGGATGTGGTGAACGGTGTGAGCAGCTGGAGTGAGCAAGGCAGGGACCCTCGGCTGGTCAGGTGTGAACGGTGGAGCGAACAGTCCCCTGATCTCCTCAAAAGGCGGTGCAACTCCTCCAGTCAGTAGCCTCCTCGGTGGGTCAGCCCCTCCGTAGATAACCTCGTGCAGACAGGTGGTGTGAAGGTCCACACCTAGCAGCTGAGCCAGTCTCGCTCGCGTCAAGTCCTGACGCTGCCCCAAGAACATGAAGTGGATCGACCTGCAGCCCTCTAAGACGTAGAGTGTGGCGTAGAACACTCTGACCCACTCCTCCATGTAAGCACTCCTCTGGTGAGACAACAGCTCCACGAGTCCTCTGTATCTCTCGAAGTAAGGTCTGATCCCATGGCCGACTGCTGCTGCTAACTGATTCCAGTCGATGTAAGTGTGCTGAAATAGCTTATGGCCCCGACATCTGTAAGTCTCATACAACGACGCCTGTGTTAGGGTCCAAAAGCGAGGGTCCACTCGAGTGTCCCTGGGCTGCGGGAACCACTCCTCAAGCAAGGCTGTCCATCTGAGCTTTCGAAGCTGCTTTGCCTTTAGTTTTCTGTAATCTGTCAATCGGACGTCCTCAGAAACTAGGACTACTGTGTCCATCTCGTACACGGCTCCCTCGGCCGCTCTGTCCTCCTCGCGGTCAGCTGCAGTGGGGTGCTGACTCGCGGCTGGGGTCTGACCTCCTCCACGAGTCCTGACGGTGCGCCGGCGAACGAGTGGCGGCACCTCAGGCTCCTCCTTGTCTGAGTCCTCGGGTGGCACAGGCTGAACCTGTGGCTGCTGCTGCCTCTGCCGAGACTCGCAAATCCGAAGGGATCCACGATGGCCGCGCTCACGCTCCTCAGCGGCGCGAGCGGCCAACTCTGCACATCGAGCCTCCTTCGACAATTTTTGCTTCTTCGCGGCAGGGCTCCTCAATAGCCTTGCCTTTGCCCTTCCTGTTGCGGCCCATCGCAATGAGATTGCCGGCTAGGGTTGACAACGACAACGAATCCGCAAGGGCGATGAAACCCTAACGGTGACGGTGGCGATCGACGCGAGACGAGGTGATGCGGTGGAGAGATAGAGTGGTGCGGCGATGGTGAGACGGTGGCACGGCGAGGGAGGCGGTGGTGGCGACTGCGGTGGAGAGGAGAGGTGGCAGCGCGACGAGGGAGAGGGCGGCGCGTGCGGTGGAGAGGAGAGGCGGCGGCGCGACGAGGGAGAGGGCGGCGCATGCGGTGGAGAGGAGAGGCGGCGGCGCGGCGAGGGAGGCGGCGGCGGCGACTGCGGTGGAGAGGCGGCGAGGGAGAGGGCTTCGGGGAGAGACGAAAAGAAAACTGGGAGGCGGCTGAAATTTTTTTAAATAGGTACGGGCAAACCCTAGCCGCGACAAGAACATCGGATGATCCGATGCACACCTGGGTGGAGCATCGGTCGAGTTCAATAGAGAGGTTGTTCCAAAAACCTCTTAAGCACCGGATGATCCGACGTTGAAGGGTCGATCATCTGTCGAATTTTGCAGGACTTCAGAAAATTGAACACAGGATGCTCTGATGTTTCTCAGAATGAACTCATCGGTTGATTTCTGATTCTTACTGATCTGATCCTTGAACTAAAGCACAAACTGATCCGATGTTGCTGCTGCCCTAGCATCGGATAATCCGATGACTACAGAAATTCTAAAACTGCCCATATATGTCCTTTGACTTAAACACACAAAGAGAAGCATGAGTCTTAGGACTTTTTTGGGCAACCCCTTACCCCTCAAAAATGCTAATATGCCAATAACTTGGCTAATCCTTAAAGCAAATAGAACACCAAAGGAAGAAAATGGGAAGAAAATTATCCAAATAAAATGTAAGGCCCATGCTTTGTGAGCTAGAGTATGAAGACTTCTATATCTTTAAAGCATGTTCCTTTAGGCATTAACGCACCTAACATTTTGTTCTTTCCACCTTATATGAGTTGAGATATTGCATTTCAAACAAGTCTCTTTCTCATGAGGTGGGTTCCCCTTTGTGACAATCTACCGTATGCAATGCCAAACATTTTATAATGCAAGAAATTATAAGTCTATATGGCAGGCATCATGCAAGGCATAAAATAAATCTATCTTGCCAGATTTGAACCTTTCAAAGGCTTCTTCAGGGAGAGCTACTCTCCAAACCTTGGGACAACCCAAAGGAACCTTCATCCCAAGCTAACCCTTGCTCACCCCTATCCTTTGAGAGTTAGGCAAGACCTATATGAAGTGCATTCTTACATGACGTTCGTTGCATCTAGCACATTTAATTCACTTCTTAGCCTAGAAAAAGTTTTCTCATCAAGTGGTTTAGTGAAGATATCCACCAATTTTTCTTCGGACCTAACACCTCTCAAGTAGATGTCTCCCTTAGCTTCATGGTCCCTTAGGAAATGATGGCGAATATCAATGTGCTTAGTGCGGGAGTGTTGAACGGGGTTTTTAGCTATCTTAACCGCACTTTCATTGTCACAAAGGAGAGGCACACAACCAAGTTTAATACCAAAGTCCAAAAGGGTTTGTTTCATATAAAGAATTTGAGCACAACATGCACCGGCCGCAATATACTCCGCTTCCGCCGTGGACAAGGCGACGAAGTTTTGCTTCTTGCTTGACCAAGATACTAGGGAACGCCCAAGCAAGTGGCACCCACCGGAGGTACTCTTGCGATCCACGCGGCATCCGGCAAAGTCTGAATCCGAGTATCCCAAAAGATGGAATTTTGCACCTTTAGGGTACCACAAGCCCACATTAGGAGTATGCTTAAGATACCTAAGTATCCTAAAGACTGCCTTCCTATGCGATTCTTTAGGTGCCGCTTGAAAGCGAGCACACAAGCATACACTAAACATGATATCGGGCCTAGATGCGGTAAGGTAAATCAATGAACCAATCATAGAACGGTAGTTAGATTGATCAATAGGTTTACCGTCCTTATCCGCGTCGAGATGACAATTGGTTGCCATTGGAGTGCTTCTTGAGCTACAATCTCCCATCTCAAATTTCTTCAAGAGGTCCTTGGTGTACTTCTCTTAATAGATGAAGGTCCCCTCTTGAAGTTGCTTGATTTGAAATCCTAGGAAGAAGTTGAGCTCTCCAATCATTGACATCTCGAATTCCCTAGACATCATTTTGCCAAACTCATGGCTAAGAGCTTCGTTAGTTGAACCAAAAATAATATCATCAACATAAATTTGACAAATGAACAAATCTCCGTTGATGTCCTTGGTGAAGAGTGTGGTGTCCACCCTCCCGATCTTGAATCCTTGCATGATGAGGAAGTCCCGTAGTCGTTCGTACCACGCCCTAGGTGCTTGCTTGAGCCCGTAGAGCGCCTTGTGCAACATATACACATGATTAGGATTCCTCGGATCTTCAAACCCGGGAGGTTTTTCAACATAAACAAGCTCATTAATGTAACCATTAAGAAAGGCACTTTTCACATCCATTTGATAAAGCCTAATGCTATGATGTGATGCAAAGGCAAGAAGTATACGGATGGCTTCTAGCCGGGTGACCGGGGCAAATGTCTGCCCAAAGTCTAGTCCTTCAACTTGCGAGAACCCTTTGGCCACAAGTCTTGCCTTGTTGTGGACCACAACGCCATTCTCGTCTTGTTTGTTACGGTACACCCACTTTGTTCCGATAACGTTCTTGTCCTTGGGTCGCTCCTCCAACACCCAAACTTCATTGCAGATGAAGTTGTTGAGTTATTATTGCATGGCCATCACCCAATTTGGGTCTTGGAGTGCTTCCTCAATGTGAGTGGGTTTTACACACGAAACAAACGAGTAGTGCTCACAAAATGAAGCAAAGTGGCGAGAACGTGTGCTTACACCCCTTGATAGACTTCCAATGATTTGGTCCATTGGATGCGCCTTGGAGATGCGTCCATGCCTCATAAGTGGTTGTGAAACACTTGGCGAGGGTGATGCGTGTTGCTCCTCTTGTGGTTGGACTTGATCATGAACTTCTTCTTCTTGATGTTGTTGTGCTTGTGAGTCTTGAGTCGGCAATGGATCATCCTTCTCTTCTTCGTCAACTTGAGGTGCCATGGAGGTGTTGTTGTTGGAACTTGAAGCTCCCCCTTGATCATGGCTCTCCTCAACTTCCGTCTTGATGTCTCCTATGGTCATGTTCTTCATGGCTTCTCGTAGAGGCTCATCATCTATTTCATCATGACCAAAACTCTCCTCTTGGGAGCCATTAGATTCATCAAACTCAACATCACAACTTTCCTCAACTAAACCGGAGGTTTGGTTGAATACTCGATATGCTTTTGAGTTTGATGCATAACCAAGAAATATACCAACATCACATCTTCTTTCAAACTTACCGAGCCTTTTCTTGCGGTAGATGTAGCACTTGCATCCAAAGACTCGAAAGTAGGAGATGTTGGGCTTTCTCCCAATGAGAAGCTCGTACGGGGTCTTTTGAAGTAGTCGATGTAGATAGACCCTATTGCGGCATGGCACGCCGTGTTGATCGCTTCAGCCCAAAACTTCTCCGACGTGCTGTAGTCATCAAGCATTGCTCTTGCAAGAGTGATGAGTGTCTTGTTCTTCCTTTCAACGACACCATTTTGTTGAGGAGTGTATGTGGCCTAAAACTCATGTTTCACGCCTTCGCGTTCACACCACTCCCCAATGTTGTAGTTCTTGAATTCGGTGCCGTTGTCACTCCGGACCTTGATGATGGGAAGTTGAAATTCCCTTTGAGCGCGGATGGCAAAGGTCTTGAACACTTCCGGAGTTTCACTCTTGTCTCCTAAAAATAGAGTCCAAGCATAGCGAGAATAGTCATAAAAAATAACGAGACAATAGAGGTTAACGCCAAGGTTTTGATATGTAGACGGTCCGAAGAGGTCCATGTGGAGTAGTTCAAGTGGCTTGGAGGTTGACACCATTGTCTTCATTGGATGGTGTGAAGCAACTTGCTTCCCGGCTTGACAAGCGCTACAAAGCTTGTTCTTCTCAAATGTGACATCCTTCACGCCGGTCACCATCCCAAGTTTGAATGACTTCTTGAGTTTGCTCATCCCTATGTGCGCTATGCGTCGGTGCCATAGCCAACCCAAGCTTTTCTTAGTGAAAAGACAAGTGGTCAAGCTAGCATTCTTGTTGGCGAAGTCCACTAGGTAGAGATGTCCATGTCGAAATCCTTTGAAGACTATGTCTTGGCTAGTTTCACTACTCACAACAACATCATTTTTGCTAAATGTGCACGTTAGTCCAAGATCACATAGTTGTGCAATAGAAAGTAAATTAAAGCTAAGTGACTTAATGTACAAAACATTAGAAATGGACAAATAATTTGAAATAGCAATTTTACCTAACCCAATTACCTTTCCCTTAGAGTTATCACCAAAGGTGACTTGTTCATGATTGCCAGGGTTTTCTATGGTGGTGAACATATCATCATTGCCGGTCATATGTTGGGTGCACCCGCTATCGAGTACCCAATGCTTTCCTCCGGCTTTGTAGTTCACCTACACACATGAATTCAATTTTTGACTTTAGGCACCCAAGCCAACTTAGGTCCTTGTATGTGTGATACAAGTGTCTTTTGGACCCAAAGTTGCTTGGGGAGCTTCCCCTTCATGTCCTTCATATCCTTGCCAATGAACCTAGCCTTCACCTTGCCATCTACTTTACTTAAGAGATAATAGTGATCATTGAAAGTAGATTTGTAAATAGTAGGAAGCTTGGGAGAGGGTCGGTTAGGAAGAGGACTCTCCCTTGTGTGGTGACCGGTGACCTCACAATGTTGGCAATAAGAACCAACTTCTTTGATGAAGCTTGTTCTTAGCTCTGGTGAGGGAACCTTTCCTTTGTTGTGCACCGGGAAGGATCCAAGTCCTCTTTTGTTGAAGGCCTTTGCTTGTTGGAAGAGGATTTCCTTGTGTTTGACCTCCCCTTTTGAAAGTCTAGCCACACTAGTGCGGAGACTCTCAATTTCTTCCAACAAGTCCTTCTCCCTAGCATTAGCTTTCAAAGGCAAAGACTTGTGCAAAGCATTAGTGGCATGAGAAGTAATGGATATCTTATCATTAAGAGTTTGCTTCTTCATATTTTTCAACTCTTGATCAAGCATGTCATGAGCAAGGTTAAGTGTTTGATGTTCTTGTATTAACTTGTTGTGCTCTTCCAAGAGTGTTTGGTGTGCTAAGTTAAGTTCATGATTATCTATCTTGATTTTAGCCTTTTCTTCCTCAATTTGCTTGACATGGGATTTGAGCGTGTCATGCTCTTTGAGTATGCTTTCATACTTGTCAAGCAAATCAAGGTTAGCACTCTCAAGTCTAGCACGAGTTTCTTCAAGCACTTTAACCTTACTCTTTTCCCTCTTAATGATAGCATGATATTCATTTATCAAAGAAGTTAAATCATCGGGGTAAAGCTCATCATCGCTAGAGTCATCACATACCTTGGTGTTACCTTTCGCCATGAGGCACATGGGCGGTGGATGAAGAGGTGCATCATCATTGTTGGCGATGGCGAGGTCGGCCAAGCTTTCTTCTTCCTCTTCACTCTCTTCATCACTTGTTTCTTCGTCGGTGACCCATTCATTTGCCTCACACATGAACACCTTTTGTGGGCCATTTCTCTTCTTTGGGAAGAGCCTTGCCTTCTTGCCCTTGTCATGTTTCTTCTTCCCAAAGGATCTTGGCTTTGGTTTGACTTCTTCTTCATCATCATCACTTCCTTCAAGCTCGCGATGCTTGCTCTTGTGGTTCTCTCTTCGTTTGTCCGGTCTTGGACAATCATAGGAGATGTGGCCTTGATCACCACAATTGTAGCAAGTCTTGCGATCATCTCTCCTTGGTAGAAATGCTCTTTTCTTAGGATCAAATGTGTATCCCTTCTTAGTGATCTTGGAGTTCAAGCGTGAGAACTTTCTCATCATCAACGCAAGCTCATCATCATCATCTTCACTTGATGCTTGTTCTTCTTCACTTGAGCTAGGCTCAACCACCTTCTTCTTCTTGTGGCTTGTTTTCTTGGTGGAGGCCTTTAGAGCAATTGTCTTTGAAGATGATTGCTCCATCATCTCAAGTACACTCATCTCATGAGCGTGTATTTCTCCAATGAGCTCCGAAACTTCAATGTGGTCAAGTGACTCCTTTTGGAGCATAGAGTTAATGATGTTGTACTTTGGCTTGGGAAGGAGCATGAGGATCTTGCGGTTGATGAGTCCCTTGCCAAGAGAAGCAATGTCAAGAGCATTTATTTCTTCAATAAGCACATTTAAGCGAGAGAACATCTCATTAACATTTTCATGAGGTAGCATCTTAAATTCATCATATTTTGCTTTAATCATGTGATATTTAAGTTATTTGACCCTAGAAGAACCCTCATGAATCTCTATTAAGCAAGCCCAAATTTCACAAGCCTTTTCCTTGCTAGCAATCCTAGAAAACACATCTTGACTAATGCATTCATAAATAGCATTCCTAGCTTTAGCATCCCACTTAATTTGATCACCAACATAATTGTGTTCTCCAAACCCCGCGTGGGTCGCTTCCCACACTTCGGGAGCAATAGCCTCAAGATAAGCGCGCATGCGTGCTTTCCAATAGGCAAAGTTCTTGCCCTCGAAGATAGGAACTGAACCCCCAACCTTGGCCATTTTAGCTCTCTAGCAGTGAAGCTAGAATAATCCTATGAGCAACCTCGCTCTGATACCAATTGTAAGGACCGAATGCCCAAGAGGGGGGGGGGGTGAATTGGGCTTTCTTTGAAAAATTCTAAGCAATGAAACTTAATTTCTAAAGCCCAATTCCCTACGCAAACTATCTATGCATTCTAGTAGATAGAAACTTCGCGGAATATAAAATGCATAAAAGTAAGGGAAGGAGAAGGATGCAAACTCCCGAGGAGACAAGGATTTATCCCGTGGTTCGGCAAGATCGTCAAGATCTTCCTACATCCACGTTGTGGCACCCACCAAGGGGTTTTGCCACACCCAAGTCACCGAGACGAGGGATCTTCACTATTCCTCTCCGTTCGTCTCCCTTGGCAAGGTGGAGCTCAAGCCTTGTACAACTTCGACCTTCCGGGTTTCCACACACCCCTTGGCAAGCTCCGGAAGTCTTCTCACAGTTACAAACACCAAGGGCACTCCCTTGAGGCTCTCACACTATCCTAGAGAGTCCACTCACCCAGAATGGTGGCACACAAGCTCTCTCTCTAGCTAGTTCTAGCCTAAATCTTGGTGTATAGATGATCAAAATGGTGTGGAAGTGGTTGCTCTTGGTCTTGAACGCTTGTGGATGTGTTGATGGTGTCTGGTGATCAATACTTGACGAAATGACAGAATTAGGGGGTATTTATAGCCAGCCTCCCCGAAATAGCTGTTGGAAAAGTAGGCTGACAGAACTTTACTGTGCACACAGGATGATCCGATGTCTCCCCTTTAGTTATCATCGGTCAAGTTACTTTAGCTGACGTCATTGTGTCCGATATGACCGTTGTTAGACCGATGTTGATCCTGTCTTCTCATCGGATGATCCGGTGGCTTTTCCTCCAAAATTTACTCAAACTTGATGCTTACTGGAGTAATCGACCGATGTGTGCTTCTGTGTACATCGGATGATCCAGTGAGTTGATTTTGAGGATTGGTCCAGAAATAATTGCTTCTGTTGAATTAGACCGATGTGTACTTTGATTCATCATCGGATGATCTGGTGTGTACTTCCCCAGAATAGTTGAGAAATTTATCCTTCTGTTGAATTGAACCGATTTACCACTTCCTACACATCGGATGATCCGGTGTGTACTTCAGTTTTGAGGTCTTCTTCTTCTGTTGACACAACTCGACCGATGTAGTCATTTCACAAAACATCGGATGATCCGGTGTGTTGATCTTGTTTGCATCGAGTTGTTTTAAGTTGATCTTTTGGAATTTGCTTGAGTGACCTCTTTGACATTTGTTGGGAATGTTCTTCTGATGAATGTTGAGTTCCTTGTGTTGTCAATTTTGATGGAATTGCGTTGACGTATGAGTTCTTCTTTTAGTCTTCATGAAAATCGATTAACCCCTTAGAATAGTTCGTTGAGGGATCTCCATTTGTATCCAATGAGCAGTATATGATATGAATAGATAGTTCATTACGTTTGATGTCTATACGTGAGACCTCGCATCCACAAACTCATTAGTAATATCTAACGGTTGTCATTAATCACCGAAACCATACCTCATGGGGGCCTAGATGCTTTCACTAAACCTCATAAGCTTCGAAGCTTTTGTTAAGCTTTAGCTGCGGCCTTCGTACCTTCGCCCATCCTGACCTTTCTCCAGAGTAGGTCCGGGAACCATTACTCCTCTCGGTTCCATTACACTCCCAGTGACCTTCGGGACCCGAGAGAACTACAGAACCGAGAAACTGGTCTTTGACATCGCGCAGATCAGTCTGCCTTTCAACGCCATTTTGGGTAGGCCAACTTTATACAACTTTATGGATGCTGCCCATTATGGTTACCTCGTGTTGAAGATGCCAACACCCACGGGCGTTCTCCGGATCCGTAGAGATCGTACCGCAGGAGTTACTGCACTGGAAAAACTCTATGCGCTCACCACAGCGCAAGAGGAAGCATCTGGTAAGGACCCAGCTCTGAATCCTCCAAGCATTTGTCACAAAGGTTCTACCTCCGCACCTCATGTGCAACCAAGCGGCGATGCTGACATTCCCGTCAAAGTCGTTCAAATTGGTTTCGATGCTGCTCAGACTACCCGTATATCGGGGGGGGGGGGGGTCTGAACAACAAATAGGAACTCGCGCTCATCACTTTCCTCCGGGCTAATATCGACGTGTTTTCCTGGCAACTGTCATAAATGCGTGGGATCCCTAGGGAGGTGATTGAGCACAATCTGAAGATTTACCCAGACGCACGGCCTGTACACCAGAAGCCCCGGAAGCAATCAATCGAGTGATAAAACTTCAATCGACAGGAAATCAAGAAGTTGCTCGAAGCTGGATTCATTTGGGAAGTCTTTCATCCAAAATGGCGTGCAAACCCAGTTGTTGTACCCAAGGCCGGCGGGAAGCTTCGGATGTGTATCGACTACACCACCTTAAATAAGGCATGTCCAAAGGATCCATTTCCACTACCTAGAATAGATCAGATAGTGGACTCTACCTCCGGGTGTGAGCTATTGTGTTTCTTATATGCATATTCTGGATATCATGAAATCCAAATGTCTAAGGAAGATGAAGAGCATACTGCCTTCATAACAGTAGATGGATTGTACTGTTATACTGCCATGCCATTCAGTCTTAAAAATGCTGCTTCAACATTTGTGCGAGCTATGTTCAAAACATTTGGAGAGCTAATTAGAGACTTGGTGGAGGTGTATGTTGATGACATCATCGTGAAGATCAAAAACAAGGAGTCACTCCTTGACAACTTAGAAGCCGTCTTCGACAAGCTGCGCACCACGCGCACCAAGCTGAACCAGGACAAGTGTGTCTTTGGGGTTAGCTCCGGGAAGCTTCTGGGGTTCTTGGTGACTCACCGAGGAATTGAAGCAAATCCAGCAAAGATCAAGTCTATATAAGATATGCAGCCCCCAACCCGCATTAAAGATGTTCAAAAGTTGACAGGATGTCTAGTTGCGCTTAGCTGGTTTATATCAAGACTGGCAGAATGGGTGCTACCCTTCTTCAAACTCCTGAGGAAATCCAGACCATTTCTTTGGTCCGAAGAAGCAAAAAAGGCATTTCAAGAACTGAAACAACTCCTCACCACACTACCAATCTTGGTAGCTCCAAATCCTGGTGAGCCTTAACTGCTTTACATTTCGACAATCACCAAAGTTGTCAGTATGGTCCTGGTTGCAGAAAGACCAGAGCCACATCCGATTCAAACGTCCAGACCCCTCCGGGAGGGTCCGGAATCACCTGAAGACGTGACTGGGTCTTAGCTTCCAGACACGGAACCTCAAAACGAAGTGCTAGGAGATCAACTTCTTTCGTTTGAAGAGGTTCACCTGGTCAACCAAGATAATTTGGATCCTCCTAGTGAGATCCGGGTTGAACAAGAAGGAATTCTGGACCCCTCCGGGAGGGTCCAAGAAGCACAACCTGAAGGTCCGGGACCCTCCAGCAGGGTCTGAGTCGATGGAGAGGAAGCTCTGGGTCCTTCTGAAAGGGTCCGGACCATCCAACGCCCTGTGTACCTCATCAGTGAAGTACTCCACAACGCCAAGACAAGAAACATTGAGTGGGCAGCAAAACTGGCTGAATTCGATCTAGAATTCGTGTCAAGACAAACAATTAAAAGTCAAGCCATGGCTGACTTTATGGTGGAATGGACTCCTTATCCCTCAAACCCTGGGGGCCATAGTGAGCAGAAACCAGAACTCAAAGTTCTGGTATTCACCGAGCCTCACTGGACCCTCTACTTTGATGGCTCCGTGCAAAAGCAGGGGCCCGGAGCTGGAATCCTTCTCCTGGCTCCGATCGAGGAGAAGGTCAAATACATGGTACACCTTGATTTCAAGGCAACCAACAATATGGTGGAGTATGAAGCCCTCATCTATGGACTCAAAGTGGCACTATCTTATGGTGTCAAACAGATGTTGGTAAAGGGAGATTCACAACTCATCACCAAACAAGTGAAAGGTGAATGTTCCTGCAACAATTCTCAGTTTGATGCTTATCTCCTTGAAGTTCGGAGGCTTCAGAAGGACTTCAAAGTCCTGGATCTCCATCATGTTCAGCTTCTTCATAACGCTGAAGCTGACAAACTCTCGACAAAATCCTCAACCAGAGCTCCGGTTACTGACGGAATCTTCGTCCTTAGGTTGTTAAAACAAACAGCTCAACTTGCCGAACTGAGCGAAGGGAGCGGGACTAGCACCTCGAAGCTGGCGGTCCCGATGGCCCTGCTACCATGGCGCCCACCAAGGGTCGTAGGTGCTGTCGGAAGCTCCAAGCAACCCAGCATGCAAGACTCAGAAGCTCAAGTAAGCTCTGATGCATGGATATCAGAGATCTAGAGCTACTTGAAAGACAATATCCTTCCTGAAGACAATGTATCCGCTCACCAGATTGTCAGATTGGCTAAAAGATACACGTTGGTAAAAGAGGATCTCTACCGACGCGGTGCCAACGACATCCTAATGCGGTGCATTGCAAGGAAAGAAGGCCGCGAGCTCCTCGCGGAGATCCATGGAGGTGAGTGCGGGAACAACGCATCTTCCTGCACGCTGGTCAGTAAAGCCTTCTGACATGACTTTTACTGGCCTACAACACTTCAGGATGCAGTTGAGCTAGTGAAGAAATGTGAAGCGTGTCAGTTCCATGCAAAACAGATTCACACACTGGCTCAATCACTACAAATGATACCTCCTACATGGCCATTCGCTGTGTGGGGCATGGACATCTTGGGACCATTCCCAAAAGCCGTTGGAGGTTACAGGTTCCTATATGTCACCATCGACAAGTTCACCAAGTGACTGGAAGCAACTCTAGTAGCAACAATCAACAAACAATCACCAATCAAGTTCTTGAAGTCCATTATATGTAGATTTGGAGTTCCAAACAAAGTCATAACTGACAATGGAACTCAATTTACAAGTGCTGCATTTCAAGAATATTGCGAAGACCTCGGCATTCAACTTAGCTACGCCTCAGTAGCTCATCCAACAAGCAATGGCCAAGCCGAGAGAGCAAACGCAGAAATCTTAAAAGGACTCAAGACATGCACATATGAGCACTTGAAAAAGCACGGAGCTAACTGGATTGAAGATTTTCCGTCCACATTATGGGCGAACAGGACAACACCCAACCGGTCAACTGGGGAGACTCCATTCTTCCTGGTGTACAGAGCTGAAGCAGTCCTTCCTCCAAAGATCACCTTGGGGTGCCTCCAGGTACGGACCTTCGACGAAGCCACGCAGGACCAACTCCGGCGTGAAGACCTTGACCTCGTCGATGAGAAAAGGTGACAATCAGCTGTTCGAAATGCACGTTATCGCCAAGCGCTCCGGCGCTATCATCAAAGGCATGTGCGCGACCGACATCTTGAAGAAGGCGACCTGGTGCTTCGGAAGATACTAAGTCGTGAAGGGATGAACAAACTTTCTCCCAGCTGGCAGGGTCCCTTCCGAGTAATTAAAGTATCCCGACCAGGATGCGTTCGTTTGGCAACAGAGGATGGGACCCCGCTTCCCAATCATTGGAACATTGAGCACCTCTGTAAGTTTTATGCTTAGAATCACGGAGGTGAGTTTGTAATTACACACAATGCATGTCGTAGAGTCATTATACAGAGATGGGCAAGTCCTCCGGGAGAACATCCAGACCCCTCCGGGAGGGTGCAGGATGTTCAAGTAACACTTGAGACAGTCACAACACTAAAAGTGTAACTACTTGCTCTAGGCTAGTACAAGATGTATAGCACATTTAGCATGGTCCAATATCCTAAGTGTGTCCTTGTCTCCCCTGTAATCCGGACCTATAATGAAAGGTATTATTGTGTGAAAACAGACTCCACGTGCAGTTACTTTTTGTGCAAGGCTCAATATATCAAATTATTTTCACCCCGCTTGTCTATAATAAGGTTGTGCAAATCTTTTTGAGCTTTGTTCCAAGTAATTCACATGAATTACAAGCTTTATTGATAGTCTTTTTGGATCTTAACATTGCTACATAGTCTACTTGCCTGAACGCCAAGCCAACATAGGTCTGAAGTGTGCTATTGGCTTAGCCTGGTCCTGCACCCTAAGTACGCCGCTCTACCTACACCCTGGCAGGCCTCAGTAGGGTGAGTACTAAAAAGGCATGCATATCTAAAAAGATTATATCAAAATGCTCGTTATCATGTTGAGTTTCTTCAGACCTAAAGTCCAAATAAGAACAATAAGTCACAACCAACTTATAGACAAGAGGAATTTTTTTTTCTCTCTTGCCTTTAATATGCAGGAAAAACAAAAATTTATAGCAATGGTAGACGACGCCGTAGCTACTAATCTCTGACATCCTCCAAGGGAGCCTGCCATCAACGCTTCATATGTTGACAGTGGGTATTGTCGGAGCTAGTAAGCTCCAGCAACCCCAGAAGGTCTATCATCGACGACTCGTGCGTTGGCATCGGCCACTAATGGAGCTACGAACCTCCGACTACCTCAGGGGGCCAATAGTATATCGAAGATAAAGACTTCGGACCTAAAATTTACAAGTCGTCAGAGCATCGCATGTAGATTTTCAGTAGTTAAATCTAAGGTACCTGATATGCATGTTGATATTATTATGGAATCTTCTGATGCAATATTTTTTGAGAATATTTTTCCTATGAAAGATATGCATAGCACTGCTAGGATCTCTTCTGAAATTTATCCTGAATCCACCACAACTAGCGAGTTTCTTGATACACCGTTTGAGAGTGTCCCAGATGTAAGGATCGAAACGCCCAAGAGGGGGGGGTGAATTGGGCTTTCTTTCAAATTTTAAGGTAATTAAAAACTAACAACTTAAAGCCCAATTCCCTATGCGATTAATCTATGCAATCAATGTAAATTAAAGTTGCGGAATGAAGATTGCATAAATGTAAAAGGGAGAGGGATGCAAACGCTCAAGGGACACGGAGTTTATCCCGTGGTTCGGCAAGATCACAAGGATCTTCCTACATCCACGTTGTGGCACCCACCGAAGGGTTTTGCCACTCCCAAGTCACCGAGACAAGGGGGTCTTCACTATTCTTCTCCGTTCGCCAACCTTGGTAAGGTGGAGCTCAAGCCTTGTACACTTTGAATCCTCCGGGCTTCCACAATCCTCTTGGCAAGCTCCGGAAGTCACACACACCAAGGTACACTCCCTTATGGCTCTCACTACACTAGAGACTCCAATCACCTAGAATGGAGGCACACAAGCACTATCTCTAGCTAGTTCTAGCCTATCTCTTGGTGTACAAATGATGAACAATGATGTGAAAGTGGTAGCTCTATGTCTTGAATGCTCTAGGATGTGTAGAGTATGTCTGGGCTTCAAGTCTTGTCGATTTGACAGGTTGAAGGGGTATAAATAGCCAGCCTCCACGAAATAGCCGTTGGAAAAGTAGGCTGACATCACTTCTCTGCAAACACCGGATGATCCGATGTCTCCCTTTCATATAACATCGGTCAAAGCCAAATTAGCTGATGTCACTGTGTCAGATATGACCGTTGTTAGACCGATGTTGACCTGTCTTCTCGTCGAATGATTCAGTGGCTCTTTCTCTAGAATTTTGCTTGATCTTGAAGCTTATTGGAGTGATCGACCGATGTATGTAGTTCTGCACATTGGATGATCCGGTGCTTCACTTGGTCCAATGGTATTGCAAACTGTGATGATGGATCGATGTCACTGAGCCACTCACATCGGATGATCCGGTGAGTGCATTTGTCTGAGGTCTTCTTCTTCTGTTGACACAACTCGATCGATGCAGTCAACTCAACAAACATCGGATGATCCGGTGTGTTCAATCTGTTGACTTCGAGTTGTTTTGAGTTGTTCTTTTGGAAATTGAACTTGTGACCTCTTTGACACTTGATTGAAGTGTTGTTTTGATAGTCTTCAAGTATCAAGTTAGAGCTTTCACTTCTTGTCTTCGTATGATTCGATTTCATCTCATTGGTTGATTTTATATGGGTCTCCAATGTAATATTGATTTCATTTGATTGAGTGTTATTGGGACCTTGCATTCACAAATTCATTAGTAATATCGAATGGTTGTCATTAATCACCGAAACCGTACCTCATGGGGCCTAGATGCTTTCAATCTCCCCCTTTTTGGTGATTGATGACAACACAATAATTTAAAGTGCAATAATAATGAATTTGATGGTACAATACTCAAGTAAATATGCAATGAATACAAGATAGGACACATTAAGCTTGTAGAAATCAAATGAAATTAATGGCGCGAAAAGCTCAATCGGTTAATAACATAAGAAAATGTGACAAGCGGAAGAGTGCTCAATTAAAATTACATGAGAGTACTCAAGCACGAATACAAAGGATAAACACACGAGAATACAAAGAGCAAACTCAAACTCCTCCTGAGACTACTACTACCACTCCCCCTGACTCCTCTACCTCTTCTCCCCCTTTGGCATCAAGACACCAAAAGGGGGTCAGAGAGCCTACATACCCTGAGAGCTGGGCGTGATGACGAACTGGTCACCGTCGCAGTCGTCGGAGTTGGAGTCGCCGGTCGTAGGAGCTGCCGGAGCGGAGGGAGCTGGGGGGTCCGCTGCCGGTGCTGGTGGAGAGGAAGCAGGTACTGGAGGCGCCGGTGGAGCTGGAGGAAGTGGAGCGCTCACCACGGATGCCGGCGTCTGCTGGAACACAGACGTCGCCGGCAGAGGTGAGTGAATCGGTGCCCTGGGTGCCAGAAGTGGTGACATACTGATCGAAGGAATAGGAGTAGTGGGCACCTGAGCAACACCTGGAGCCAGTCCCAATCCAGGCTGCTGTGGAGGAAGGGCAATCCCGGTCTGAGTGTAAAGGTTGGTGATCAACCCTAGGATCCCCATAATGGCCTATTGGGTCTGCTGCTGCTGGTCGAGGGTACGCTGGTGCATCTGATCAACGAGGTTTGTGAACCGGTCCGTATCCTCTCGCCTCTGTCGGGCGATCTCCAGCTGAAGCTCCTGCTGCTGCCTCTGAAGCTGTGCCAGGTGAGCAGCCTGCTCTGCCCTGGCCTGCTCAGTAGCGAGCCTGTCCTGGCGCTGCTGCTCTATCATCTGCTGGAGTAGTGTCGACAGCTCTGACGGCTGTGACACCTGTGCCTCGGACACAGGAGGTGGAGTCGGTGGTGGAGCAAATGAACCTCCTGCCTCTGCATCGTGCTGCCTCGGTGAAGGAGGAGGAGGAGGGAAGTACTCCTCGACACTCTCGTCTGTGTCGCTCTCGGACCAGACGTGCTGCAGATCTCCTCCTTGAGCTTCCGCCTCACCTAGTCGCTCATCCTCTCTCTCAAGGTCAGACCAGTCCTCCTCAGTCAGTCGGGCCCTGACCTGACGCTCAACTGGACGGCCAAGGCGGCGGTCACCAGGAGCTGGAGCTCGGTAGTGTCCGAACCGTGACACACTCTCGTTAGAGAGACGGTCGTGTGCGGCGGACCCCTCGGGAACCATCATAGTGAGCAGGTAGCTGATTCAGTGCCTGTAAGCTAGCTGCCTCATCATGCCCACTCCATCTGTGATGACATCCTCCATCTCGCAGATAATGACATCCACTATATCAAAGTCCATCCCGTTCATGATGTAGAACAGGATCGTCTGCTGAAGGCTAGTGAACCCCTCAAGATAGCCGGACCTCGGCAGGAGAGAGCGATGCAGGGCAAGGTGCACCGTGCGCGCTGCAGGAGTCAGCAAGGCCGGGACTCTCGGCTGGTCTGGAGAGAAAGTAGGTCCAAAGAGAGATCTGATCTCCTCCAGAGCAGGAGCCACTCCTCCAGTGAGCGGCCTCCTCGGCGGGTCTGCCTGACCGTAGACTCTCTCATGGATGCAGATGTCGTGCAAGTCTACTCCAAGCAGCTGTCCCAACGTCTGCCTCAACAGGTGGTAGTGCTGACCCAGGAACATGAAGTCAATGGATCGTCTGCCCTCAGAGACGTAGAGGGTGGCGTAGAACACGCGGACCCAATCCTCCACGTAAGCACTTCGCTCATATGACAGCAACTGCACCAGGCCCCTGTACCTCTCAAAGAACGGCCTGATCTCTGTCCCTGCAGCTACTTCAAGCTGAACCCAATCCATGTAGTTGTGTTGGAACAGCTTGTGGCCACGGCGTCTGTAGGTCTCGTAGAGAGACGCCTGTGTGACCGTCCAGAACCGACTGTCCACCATAGCTTCCCGGGGCTTCGGGTACCACTCCTCAAGCAACACACTCCATCTGAGCTTCCGGAGTTGCTTGGCCTTCATCTTCCGGTAGTCCGTGAGACGGACTCCCTCACCGACACAGACTGCCGTGTCCATCTCGTAGATGGCCCTCTTGGCCTCCCTGTCCTCACGACGGTCGGCAGCCGTCGGTCTCGGACGAGGAGCAGCCTCGGTGTGACCTCCACATGTCCGGGCTGAGCGCCGGCGGACGAGAGGCTCAACCGACTCCTCTTCGGCCTCGGAGTCATCGATCACGGGAGGCTGCCTGGAACGAGCCTCGCGGATCCTCAGGGACCCTCCTCGGTCACGCTCACGCTCCTCGGCGGCGCGAGCGACCATCAACGCCTTCTTCTCCTCCTTGGAAAGCTTCTGCTTCTTCGCGGCGGGCTCCGCAATGGCCTTGCCCTTGTTCTTTATGTCGCGAGCCATCGCAACGAAGCAAAGCGCATGGACGAAGTCAACGACGTACAGAATGGCACCACGAAGGTTGACGCGGCCGGGAAACCCTAACAGTGACGAGGGGATTGCGACCGTAGAGGATGGCACACGTTGAAGGTGGAGAGGGCGGTGTGTGCGTGGGGCGGCTTTGGCGGTGGAGAGAGGCGGCGGCGGCGCTTGGGAGCGGTGGTGAGGTGTGGAGACGGCGGTGCGGCGCTTGGAGGTGAGGCGGCGCGGGTGTGTGGCGGTGTCCGGCGGGAGCACGGCGGCGGCGCGAGATTGTGGTGGCGGCGGCGCGAGGAAGAGGCGGCAGCGCGAGGTTGTGGTGGCGGCGGTGCGAGGAAGAGGCGGCGGCGTGAGGGAGTGGTGGCGGTGGTGCGAGAGCACAGGCGAGCGAGGCGTCGGGGAGAGAGAAAGAGGCGGCGGCGCGCGGGATTAAATAGTGGACCCCAAACCCTAGCCATTATTTTAACACCGGATGGACCGATGCTAGATAATATGAACATCGGTCGAATGCAACAGTAAGGATGTTCAACAGAATGATGTTGACACCGGATGATCCAACGTAGGAGGAAGTAAACATCGGTTGAATTGACCACAGCTCCAGAAGAGTGAACATCGGATGGACTGATGTTTTCCAGAATGAACGCATCGGATCATTTGAGGTTCTGACTGAACTGGCCCTTGAAGAATGAACACCTATTGATCCGATGATGGATGGGTTTAGGCATCGGATAATCCGATGACAACAGAACAGAAACATCTCATATATGTCCTTTGACCAAACAAACAATCAAAGAGAAACACATGTCTTAGGACTTTTTGGGCAACCCCTTACCCCTCAAAAAGCTAATATGCCAATAGCTTGGCTAAACCTTAAAGCAAACAGAACACCGAGAAAACGGGAGGAAAAATATCCAAATAAAATGTAAGGCCCATGCTTTGTGAGGTAGAGTATGAAGACTTCTATCTCTTTGAAGCATGTTCCTATAGGCATTAATGTACCTAACATTTTGTTCTTTCCACCTTATATGAGTTGAGATATTGTATTTTAAACAAGTCTCCTTCTCATGAGGTGGGTTCCCCTTTGTGACAATCTACCGTATGCAATGCCAAACAAGTTATAGTGCAAGAAATTAAATGAGTGCAAGTCTATATGGCAGGGATCATGCAAGGCATAAAATAAATCTATCTTGCCAAGTTTAAATCTTCCAAAGGCTTCCTCAGGGAAAACTATTTCTAGCTCACCCTATCCTTTGGGAGTTAGACAAGACCTATATGATATGCATCCTTACATGAACATGGCAACTTACATGACGTTAGATGCATCTAGCACATTTAATTCACTTCGAAGTCTAGAAAAGGTTTTCTCATCAAGTGGTTTTGTGAAGATATCCGCCAATTGTTCTTCGGATCTAACACCTTGCAAAGAGATGTCTCCTTTAGCCTCATGATCCCGCAAGAAGTGATGGCGAATATCAATGTGCTTAGTGCGGGAGTGTTGAACGGGGTTTCTAGCTATCTTGACCGCACTTTCATTGTCACAAAGGAGAGGCACACAACCAAATTTAATTCCAAAGTCCAAAAGGGTTTGCTTCATATATAGAATTTGGGCACAACATGCACCGGCCGCTATATACTCTGCCTCCACGGTGGACAAAGCCACGGAATTTTGCTTTTTGCTTGACCAAGATACTAGGGAACGCCCAAGTAAGTGGCACCCACCGGAGGTACTCTTGTGATCCACACGGCATCCGGCAAAGTCCGAATCCGAGTATCCCAAGAGATGGAAACTAGCGTTCTTGGGGTACCACAAACCTACACTTGGGGTATGCTTGAGATACCGAAGTATCCTAAAAATCGCCTTCTTGTGCGATTTTTTAGGTGCCGCTTGAAAGCGTGCACACAAGCACACACTAAACATAATATCGGGCCTAGATGCGGTAAGGTATAACAATGAACCAATCATGGAACGGTAGTGAGATTGATCAATAGGTTTACCGTCCAAGTCCGCGTCGAGATGACAATTTGTCGCCATTGGAGTACTTCTTGTGCTACAATCTCCCATCTCAAATTTCTTCAAGAGGTCCTTGGTGTACTTCTCTTGGTAGATGAAGGTCCCCTCTTGAAGTTGCTCAATTTGAAAACCAAGGAAGAAGTTGAGCTCTCCAATCATTGACATCTCGAATTCCCTAGACATCATGGTGCCAAACTCATGGCTAAGAGATTTGTTAGTTGAGCCAAAAATGATATCATCGACATAAATTTGACAAATAAATAAATCCCCGTCGATGTCCTTGGTGAAGAGTGTGGTGTCCACCCTCCAGATCTTGAATCCTTGCATGACCAAGAAATCTCTTAGACGTTCATACCATGCCCTAGGTGCTTGCTTGAGCCCGTAGAGCGCCTTGTGTAACCTATACACATGGTTAGGATTCCTCGGATCTTCAAACCCGGGAGGTTGCTCAACATAAACAAGCTCGTTAATATAGCCATTAAGAAAGGCACTTTTAACATCCATTTGATAAAGCATTATATTGTGATGTGAAGCAAAAGCAAGGAGTATACAAATAGCTTCTAACCGAGCGACCGGAGCGAATGTTTCTCCAAAGTCTAGTCCTTCAACTTGTGAAAAACCCTTGGCCACAAGTCTTGCCTTGTTGCGGACCACAACGCCATTCTCGTCTTGCTTGTTGCAGTACACCCACTTCGTTCCGATGACGTTCTTGTCCTTGGGTCGCTCCTCCAATACCCAAACTTCATTGCGGGTGAAGTTGTTGAGTTCTTCTTGCATAGCCATCACCCAATTTGGATCTTGGAGTGCTTCCTCTATATGAGTGGGTTCTACACACGAAACAAAAGAGTAGTGTTCACAAAATGAAGCGACATGGCGAGAACGAGTACTTACTCCCCGTGACGGACTTCCGATGATTTGATCAATCGGATGCACCTTGGAGATGCGTCCATGCCTCATTAGTGATCGTGAAGCACTTGGCGGTGGTGAAGCATCTTGCTCGTCTTGTGGTTGGACTTGATATTGGACTTCTTCTTCTTATTGTTGGTGTTGTGTGGCTTGTGAATCTTGCATTGGCAATGGATCATCTTTCTCTTCTTCTTCATCAACTTGAGGCGCCATGGAGGTGTTGATGTTGGAACTTGATGCTCCCCCTTGATCATGGCTCTCCTCAACTTCGGGCTTGATGTCTCCAATGGTCATGTTTTTCATGGCTTCTCGTAGAGGCTCATCATCTATATCATCATGACCAAAACTCTCCTCTTGGGAGCCATTAGTCTTATCAAACTCAACATCACAACTTTCTTCAACTAACCTGGAGGTTTGGTTGAATACTCGATATGCTTTTGAGTTTGACGCATAACCAAGAAAGATACCAACATCACACCTTCTTTCAAACTTATTGAGCCTTTTCTTGCGGTAGATGTAGCACTTGCACCCGAAGACTTGGAAGTAGGAGATGTTGGGCTTTCTCCCAATGAGGAGCTCATATGGGGTCTTTTGAAGTAGTCGATGAAGATAGACCCTATTTGCGGCATGGCACGCCGTGTTGATTGCTTCTGCCCAAAACTTCTCCGACATGCCATAGTCATCAAGCATTGCTCTATCAAGGGTGATGAGAGTCTTGTTCTTCCTTTCAACGACACCGTTTTGTTGAGGGGTGTATGTGGCCGAAAACTCATGCTTCACGCCTTCACGATCACACCACTCCCCAATGTTGTAGTTTTTGAACTCGGTGCCGTTGTCACTCCGGACCTTGATGATGGGAAGTTGAAATTCCCTTTGAGCACGTTTAGCAAAGGTCTTGAAGACTTCCGGAGTTTCACCCTAGTCACCTAGAAACAAGGTCCAAGCATATCTAGAATAGTCATCAACAATAACAAGACAATAGAAATTACCACCAAGACTTTGATATGTGGACGGTCCGAAGAGGTCCATGTGGAGTAGTTCAAGCGGCTTGGAGGTTGACACCATTGTCTTCATTGGGTGGTGTGAAGCAACTTGCTTCTCGGCTTGACAAGCGCTACAAAGCTTGTTCTTCTCAAACGTGACATCCTTCACGCCGGTCACCATCCCAAGCTTGAACGACTTCTTAAGCTTGCTCATCCCAATGTGAGCAATGCGTCGATGCCATAGCCAACCCAAGCTTGTCTTAGTGAAAAGACAAGTGGTCAAGCTAGCATCCTCATTGGAGAAGTCCACCAAGTAAAGATGTCCATGCCGAGAACCTTTGAAGATTAGTTCTTTGCTTGATTCACTAGTTACTACAACACCATTCTTGTCAAAGGTGCACGTTAGTCCAAGATCACATAGTTGTGCAATGGAAAGTAGATTGAAACTAAGTGACTTAACATATAGTACATTAGAAATGGACAAATCATGCGAAATAGCAATTTTACCTAAACCAATTACCTTCCCCTTTGAGTTGTCACCAAAGGTGACTTGTTCATGATTGTCGGGGTTCTCTATGGTGGTGAACATACCATCATTGCCGGTCATATGTTGAGTGCACCCGCTATCGAGTACCCAATGCTTTCCTCCGGCTTTGTAGTTCACCTACACACATGAAGTTAGTTTTTGAGTTTAGGCACCCAAGCCAACTTAGGTCCTTGTATGTGTGATACAAGTGATTTTGGGACCCAAAGTTGCTTGGGGAGCTTCCCCTTCATGCCCTTAATGTCTTTGCTGATGAACCTTGCCTTCACCTTGCCACCTACTTTGCTCAAGAGATAGTGGTAATCATTGAAAGTAGATTTGTAGTTAGGAGGCAATTTGGGAGAAGGACGGTTGGGAAGAGGACACTCCCTCGTGTGATGTCCGGTGACCTCACAATGTTGGCAATAGGAACCAACTTCTTTGATGAAGCTCGTCCTAAGCTCCGGTGAGGGCACCTTCCCTTTGTTGAGCACCGGGAAGGATCCAAATCCTCTCTTGTTGAAGCCTTTAGCTTGTTGGTAGAGTATTTCCTTGTGCTTGTCCCCCCCCCCTTAGAAAGTCTTGCCACACTAGTGCAGAGACTTTCAATCTCGTCCATCAACTCTTTCTCCCTAAGGCTTGCTTTCAAAGGCAAAGACTTATCCAAAATATTAGTGGCATGTGAAGTAGTTGATACTTTGCCATCAAGGGTTTCCTTTTTCATGTTTTTAATTTTTAGTTCAATTGCTTCATAAGCACGGTTAAGCACTTCATGTTCTTGAACCAAGTCATTGTGTGTCGGTACCCTGGGTACCATATACCCCTTGGGATTGTAAAGATCTCAAGGGAAAGTCACCCATTTAATTTGAAGACCTACGGAGGCCCACATGTCAGGCATGCCCAGACCCGCTTCTCCGATATGGTTAGTCCCAGGGCTGCCACGTGTACTATCGAACCGGAGCTACCTCCCGCAAGGGGGAAGCTCCGGGCCATGTACCGAAGAGGCACCCCCGGACCTAACCCCAGCACCGTGGGAAGCTCCGGCACTGCCACGTGTCAGATAACGCCGGAAGCGTCCGTTCTCCACAGTACGCTCCAGCGTTGCCACGTGTCCTACCGTTGGATCTCCTACCTCTAACCTCCGGAGGGCTCCACAACGGCTCCGGATCTTCGAGAGGGAAATAAGACCCGATTAAGTGTCATTAATACTACATTAATGACACCTGATCGGACGACCTTAATCACCAGTAACGGTGCTATCAAAGCCCATAACTCGGTCATTAAGGAGAATCGAATGTACTGAATGTATATCAATATTAGTAACCGCTGGGGCCACCTGTCGGGCCAGGCAAATTTGTAACGGTCTGTCCTTATACTATAAAAGGACAGGCCGACGGTACAAAGAAGGGGGGATCTGAACTGATCTGACCTGATTCGATCACACACCATTGATCAAACGCACAACAACCAATACAACAACACACCCCGTGGAGTAGGGTATTACGCTCAGGTGGCCCGAACCACGTAAATCCTCGTGTCTCCTACATTACTTTGATTTTCACCTTCTTGAATCTCCGCGCGCCCACACCGAACCACAAACTCCTTCAACACTTTAGCAGTGTCGGGAGATCTGCCGGATCAAAACCACAGACAGTTGGCGCGCCAGGTAGGGGCGCCTGAGATTTCAAGAATGGTGAACTCCGCTGCTGGATCATCCAATGGTCAACCCGCTCTTCAGGCTGTTGGAGGCAATCCCTCCAATATGCCCCCACCAGCAAGAGCCTCAGCGCCAGCAGGAGTCACACAGCCACCACCGCCGCCTCCTCCAGCAAACCAAGCTGGACAACGCGATGGTGCACCGGCGTCCATCACGGCGTCGGCGAATCATGACAATCTGGAACATGTGCTTCATGCAGCGCGTGCTCTTCTTTGACGTCCACCACCTCCTGATGCATCCCGGGATGCATTGGAGCAGTGGAGAGCTGATGTGGAACATTTGGTTGCAGCCGCAGCCGACCGCATCAGCAACCAGGGTCCTCCTCCTTCAGGACGGGCCCCGTCGCAGCGGCGGACTTTGTCTAGTAGACTTGGTCCGCACGTCTCCAACAACAGGAGACGAGCTGCGTCACAACAAGTGACGTCGTTGCCCTCTGGGGCACGACGCACCCATACGGTATCCAGGCTTTCAACTCATGACCTCCGGTCGGAGCTTGATCGCCGATATCGTCAGCGAGACGGCCGAGTCCATATTGAGCGTGCTCGTGAGAGACGAGAGGCTCAAAACACTCCTGCTCCCGAGGGAGTAGGAGGAGGCTGTTCAGCCCTAGCCATGCATCTGCGCATGGTCAATTGGCCACAGAAGTTCCGGCCTCATCTGCCGGAGAAGTTCGACGGGACTGTCAACCCCGCCGAATTTCTTCAGATTTACTCCACTGCTATTTTGGCAGCTGGAGGAAATGAGGCTGTAATGGCCAATTATTTCCCTGTGGCTTTAACCGGAACCGCGAGGTCCTGGTTTATGAGCCTTCCACCCAATTCTATCAACAGTTAGGAGGAGTTGTGCCGACAGTTCACCGCCAACTTCGGGAGTTCATACACCCGACCAGGCACCGAACTGGATCTTTTTGCCATCGTGCAAAAAGAGAGAGAATCCTTGCGATCCTTCATACAGAGGTTCTCTCAGGTACGCAACACTATTCCTTCTATCTCTAGCGCCTCTGTCATTGTGGCATTCAGACAGGGAGTACGAGATAAGAAGATGTTGGAGAAACTGACAATCAAAGAGATTACCAGTGTCACAGAGCTCTTCAGCTTGGCTGACAAGTGCGCCAGAGCTGCGGAGGGCCGTGAAATGCACTCCAAATCAACTCCGGAGGGTAACAAGAAATACTCCAAAGAAGAAGCCGCTACCTCCGGGAATGGCAAGAAGAAGAAAAAGACCAACGGCAAGAAGAATCCGTCGGCCGGTACATCCAATGCCGCAGCTGCTGCAACTCCGGGTGGCCGGGGGCCACGCCCCGAAAAGTGACCTCGACCGTCTTCAGAAGACGGAGGCAAATACAAGGTGTGGTGTCCAATTCACAAAACGGGCAGCCACAGTTTGGAAGATTGCCGGGAGGTCCAAAACCTCGCCGAGCGCTACAACAAGCGCCGGGAAGAGTCTCCTTTCCGTCAAAGGGAAGGAAAACAGAAAGTCAATGAAGCTCCGGCTGAAGAGGAGTTAGGGTTTCAGGATCCCAAAAAGGTCCTGAAAGCTATCTACACCTCCGTCGATGACAATTCCGACGTCTCCGACAACGAGCGTCGGAAAACCATGAACACTACTTTTGGTGGATCATGGGACATCACCTCCCGCCGCGTCATCAAGACTATGTGTCGGGATATGGCCGTTGTACCTCCTACAGCTAGACCGGAGCCACATCGAAAGTAGATGGACACAACCATCACTTTTGATGCTTTGAACTGTCCCCGAAGCATGGTCGGAGCTGGACAGATACCTTTGATGGTATCTCCCACCATCAATAACATCCAGCTCCATCATGTTATGGTGGACGGAGGTTCGAGGCTGAACCTCATAAGCTTTGAAGCTTTTACCAAGCTTCAGCTCCAACCTTCGGATCTCCATCCCTCCCGACCTTTCTCCGGAGTAGGTCCGGGGGCCATTACCCCACTCGGAGCTATTACTCTTCCTGTCACCTTCGGGACACGGGAGAAGTATCGCACCGAGAAGTTGGTCTTTGACGTTGCTCAGATCAACTTACCATTCAACGCCATCTTGGGTAGGCCTGCCCTGTACAAATTCATGGCAGCCGCTCATTATGGTTATCTGGTGTTGAAAATGCCAACACCAGTAGGCGTTCTCCGGATTCGCGGAGATCGTACTGCAGGAGTAACTGCTTTGGAGGAACTTCATGCGCTCACTATGGCGCAGGAGGAAGACTCCAGACAGGAGCAAGCTCCAAGACCTCCGAGCATTCATCAGCGAGGCTCGACGTCAGCACCTCGTGTGCAGCCAAGCGGCGACACCGACATTCCCGTCAAAGTCGTCCAAATTGGTTCCGATGCCGCTCAGACCACCCGTATATCGGGAGGGCTGAACGACAAATAGGAACTCGAGCTCATCACTTTCCTTCGGGCAAATGTTGACGTGTTTGCTTGGCAACCGTCACAAATGCCTGGGATCCCCAGGGAAGTGATTGAGCACAATCTGAAGATCTACCCAGATGCACGGCCAGTACACCAGAAGCCTCAGAAGCAATCCATAGAACGGCAGAACTTCATCCGACAAGAAGTGAAGAAGTTGCTCGAAGCTGGATTCATCCGAGAGGTCTTCCATCCAAAATGGCTGGCAAACCCAGTCATTGTACCCAAGGCCAGCGGGAAGCTTCGGATGTGTATCGACTACACGACACTAAATAAGGCATGTCCAAAAGATCCATTCCCATTACCTAGAATAGATCAGATAGTGGATTCCACCTCCGGGTGTGAATTACTGTGTTTCCTAGACGCATATTCTGGGTATCATCAAATCAGAATGTCTAGGGAAGATGAAGAACATACTTCTTTCATCACAGTAGATGGATTATATTGTTACACAGCCATGCCATTTGGTCTCAAGAATGCAGCTTCAACTTTTGTACGAGCTATGTACAAAACTTTTGAAGAACTCATTAGAGACATAGTGGAAGTGTACATCGATGACATCGTGGTCAAGGTCAAGAACATGGAGTCTCTCCTTGACACCTTGCAGGCTGTCTTCGATAAGCTGCGGGTCACCCGCACGAAGCTAAACCCAGACAAGTGTGTCTTCGGGGTTAGCTCCAGAAAACTTCTTGGTTTCCTGGTGAGTCACCGGGGCATAGAAGCTAATCCGGCGAAGATCAAAGCCATTGAAGACATGCGGCCACCAACCCGCATCAAGGATGTCCAGAAGCTAACTGGATGTCTAGCAGCCCTTAGCCGGTTCATTTCAAGACTGGCGGAACGGGCACTTCCCTTCTTCAAGTTATTGAGGAAGTCCGAACCATTTCAATGGTCTGAAGAAGCAGAGAAGGCGTTCCAGGAGCTGAAACAGTTCCTCACCACCCTACCAATCCTGGTAGCTCCGAACCCTGGTGAGCCTTTATTGCTTTATATTTCAGCAACTGACGAAGTTGTTAGTATGGTTCTGGTTGCGGAGAGACCAGAGCCGCCCCATACTCAGGACTCCAGATCCCTTCGGGAGGGTCCGGATGTCCCTGAAAGCGAGTCGGGGTCTCAGCTCCCAGACTCGAACCAACAAGGAGATACTTATGAAGACCCAGACCCCTCCGGGAAGGTCCAGGTCGTTTCTGAGGTAGCTCCGGGTCCCTCCAGCCAGGATCCGGAGATCCCTGAAGAAGTGCCGGATCCATCAGCAAGGATCCGGGTTGATAAAGAGGAAGCTCCGGGCCCCTCCGGGAGGGTCCGGACCATCCAGCGCCCAGTGTACTTCATCAGTGAAGTACTTCATGACGCCAAGACTCGATACCTAGAGGTGCATAAGCTGCTCTATGCAGTTCTTATTGCCTCCAGGAAGCTTCGCCATTACTTCCAAGCTCACAAGATTTCGGTGGTGACCTCTTATCCACTCTGAGCAATTTTGCATAATCCCAATTCAACTGGGAACATCGCAAAATGGGCAGCGGAATTGGCTGAATTCGATCTCGAATTCATTCCGAGGCAAGCAATCAAGAGTCAAGCATTGGCAGATTTCGTGGCGGAATGGACTCCCTCTCCATCAAACCCTGGGGGCCCCAGTGAGCAGAAGTCAGAACACAAGACTCCGGTCTTCACCGAGCCTCACTGGACCCTCTACTTTGACGGCTCCATGCAAAAGCAGGGGGCCGGAGCTGGAATCCTTCTCCTCGCGCCAACCGGAGAGAAGGTAAAATACATGGTACACCTTGACTTCAAGGCAACCAACAACATGGCGGAGTACGAAGCACTCATCTATGGACTAAAGGTAGCACTGTCATATGGTGTCAAGCAACTGCTGGTCAAGGGAGATTCGCAGCTCATCGTTAAGCAAGTGAAGGGTGAATGCTCCTGCAACAATATCCAGTTAGCTGCTTACCTCCTTGAAGTCCAGAAGCTTCAAAAGGACTTTGATGTCCTAGATCTTCACCATGTTCAGCGTGCTCTCAACGCTGAAGCCGACGAACTCTCGACGAAAGCATCAACCGGAGCTCCGGCTCCTGATGGAATCTTCATCCGGAGGTTGTCAAAACCCACAGCTCAACCTGCCGAACTGAGCGAAGGGGGCGAGATCAGCATCCCAAAGCTGACGGTCCCGATGGCCCTGTTACCATGGCAGCCATCAAGGGTCGTAGGTGCTGCCGGAAGCTCCGAGCAACCCAGCACGCAAGACTCAAATGCTCAAGCTAGCTTCGATGCATGGATCTCGGAGATCCGGAGCTACTTGAAAGACAACATCCTTCCTGACGATGATGTATCCGCTGACCGGATAGTCAGATTGGCTAAAAGATACACGTTGGTAGAAGGGGATCTCTACCGACGCGGTGCCAACGGCGTCCTAATGCGGTGCATCACAAGGGAAGAAGGCTGCGAGCTCCTCGCAGAAATCCATGGAGGCGAGGGTGGGAACCACGCGTCCTCCCGCACGCTGGTCGGTAAAGCCTTCCGGCATGGCTTCTACTGGCCTACAGCGCTCCAGGATGCAACTGAGCTGGTGAAAAAATGCAAAGCATGCCAATTTCATGCAAAGCAAATCCACACACCGGCTCAGTCCCTACAAATGATACCTCCTACATGGCCCTTCGCCGTGTGGGGGATGGACATCTTGGGACCTTTCCCAAGAGCCGTCGGAGGTTACAAGTTCCTGTATGTCGCCATTGACAAATTCACCAAGTGGCCGGAAGCAACTCTAGTTGTTACAGTCAACAAGCAATCTGCTATCAATTTCCTACAATCCATTGTATGCAGATTCGGAGTCCCAAACAAGATCATCACTGATAATGGGACCCAATTCACAAGCTCCGCATTCCAAGGATATTGCGAAGACCTCGGCATTCAAGTTTGCTATGCCTCCATAGCACATCCGGCAAGCAATGGCCAAGCCGAGAGAGCAAATGCTGAAATCCTGAAAGGACTTAAAACGCGCACTTATGAGCGCTTGAAAAAACATGGAGCCAACTGGATAGAAGAGCTTCCGCCCACCTTATGGGCCAACAGGACAACTCCAAACCGGTCAACTGGAGAGACACCCTTCTTCTTGGTGTACGGAGCCGAAGCAATCCTTCCTCCGGAAATAACCATGGGGTCACTCCGAGTCCGGACCTTCGACGAAGCCACGCAGGACCAGCTCCGGCGTGAAGACCTGGACCTCCTTGAGGAGGGAAGGTGCCAAACAGCTGTTCGGAATGCCCGATACCGCCAAGCTCTTCGGCGCTATCACCAACGGCATGTACATCACCGACAGCTCGAGGAAGGCGATCTGGTGCTACGGAGAATACAATCTAGAGAAGGGTTAAACAAACTCTCCCCCAGCTGGGAAGGACCCTTCCGAGTGATTAAAGTATCCCGTCCCGGAAGCGTTCGCTTGGCTACCGAGGATGGGACACCTCTCCCAAATCCTTGGAACATCGAGCACTTCCGTAAGTTCTACGCCTAGCATCACGGAGGTGAGTCTATAGTAACATGAAGTGTATGTTATAGAGTCATTGTACAGAGTCGGGTAGTTCCTCCGGGAGAACAGTCGGACCTTTCCCAGAAGGTCCGCAAAGTTCATGCAACACTTGTCACAGTCTCAGAACTAAAAGTGTGGCTAGCTACCTTGGGTCAAACAAGAAATGAAACACACTTAGCCTGGTTCCGTACCCTAAGAGTGTACTTGTTTCCCCTGTACCCCGGACCTATAATGAAAGACATCTTCATATGAAACAGACTCCACGTGCATTTACTTTGTACATGCTCAACATTTTTTATTTTTCTCTTTCTTGTTTATAACCAAGGCATGCAGTTCTTAAGAAATTTTAGTTCAACCGGTTCATATATGATTCGAGTTGTATTGTCTATTCTTTTGGATTCAAACATTGTTCATGGCCCACTCGCCTGAATGCCGCCAAGCCAATCTAGGGTCGGAGTGTGCTATCGACTTAGCCTGGTCAAGCACCCTAAGTACGCCACTCTACCTACACCTCGGCAGGCCGAAGTAAGGCGGGTCCAAGTACAATTAGATCCGAAAGAAAAGGCATTACATTCGGTTGTATTTAGAATCGCGTTTGACTTAAAATTTATTCGAGAACAGTAAGTCATGACGAAGTTATAAGCAAGGAACGAATTTTACTATTTTTCTTGGCTTCAGTGTGCAGGAAAAATAAAGTCCACGTTGATGGAGAAAATCCGGAGCTAACGAAGCTCCGACTCCCCTAGACAGTTAGTAATCGATGTTAAGCATTGAAAACAAGCATTACCGAAACAACCAAGCTCCGGTAAAACTAGGGGGGCCAGCCGTCGACGCGAAACAAGAGATAGTGAGAAGATTCTGCAAACGGAGTCTGCTGCTACGTGTTAGCAAAGGTCAATGCCGGAGCTACTAAGCTCCGACAACCTGGAGGTTTAACTATCGATGCTCTACGCCTTTATAGGAACTACTGCCGGAGCTACTAAGCTCCGACAACCTCAGGGGGCCTTCACTATCGATGACTTCGGACCTACATTCTACAAGTTCGAAGTAAACAAGTATTCAACATCACACAAAATCCTCATGGTACATGTTCACAATCAAATTGTGTACATCTACCAGGGGGCCAAGTAAAGACAAAAGTGTTGAAGACAAAAAATGAAATTCGCAGAATCGCAAAATGTGGATTTCATTTATCTGGAAACAAGGGATTACAAAATTGGAAAAGGAAAAGAGAGAATACAAGTAAAAGGTACATGGATGGTCCTAGACCCTACGGAAGAACTGAGCGACCTTCTGGGCAACCTCCGACACGTTAGCCCGGGCAGCTTCGCCTTCTCCTTCAATGGGACCTTCCAGCACCGGGTCCAGAGGGAACTGGGGATTCCGGCTGGTGTAGCACGTCAGCATGTATTCTGCGACGTTCTTCGCCAGGGACTGCCCCTCAACCTCCAGCTGGTACGAAATGGCGTCACCCATCTTGGAGAGCTTTCTACCTGTCGAGCTTAACGCCTACAGCGCCAAGTCTAGCTCCGGCTCCGGATCATCTGGAAGCACGGGACTAAACCCCATCGGCGTCAGCGCATCATCAGCCTTGCTCAGGAACTCCCAAATTTGAAGGGAGTCCAAAGCCCTTGAGCTCTTTTGTTCTTCCAGGGATCTTCTGGCCGCCACCAGCTCTGAATTCTCGCGAGTAAGGCGCTCCACCTCTTTAGCATTTTGCTGAATCTTTTCAGCAAGCTGCCTTTCGAGTCTCCCGAGCTCCTTCTCCCGGAGATGAATCTCGTTCCAGCGGTTGACCAGGTCCTTCTCCCTGCCCTTCACTTTCTTCTCCCTGGCAACGAGGGCACACTCTTGCTGGTAGAGCTCCTGTCCTCGCAGCCAGGCCTTCTCCTTCTCCTCGGCGCAACGCGCATCCAATTGCTTGGTGCGTTCCTCGAGGCCCTTGTCAGCCAGAGCCACCTTTTCGGTGAGCTCCTCCTCCCTCCGCACGACGTCATCCCGCAGCTCTAGGAGTTCTTGCTCTTTATATTCGAGCCGCTTCTCCCTCTCTTCGAGTGCCTCTCGGCGCTTGATGAGTGTAGTGTTAATGGCTTCAAGCCTTTCTTGGCGTTCATTGGCCGCACTGTTAGCTACTTGGGTTTGCTCATAAATCTCCCGGGATTGAGCGTCGAGGGCGCGAGTCAGACTCTCCCGATCATCCAACAACTTGCCCCAGTACTCCAGGCGGACCTTTTCCCGCCTGATCCATTCCTTGTCGTCCGCCAGCCTCGACTGCGCCAGCTTGGTCTCGAAGTAGAGCCGGTTACGCCACCGCCTAAGGGTTTGGCGCTCCTCTTCAAGAGCCTTGCTGTCGTGGAAGAAGGCCAGTTGGACCTGACGCAGGCTGGAGCAGGCGTTGTCGATAGACAATGACAACGGAATAGGTTCCGGACCTGCTGGGGCCACTCCCGTTGGTTCCAGTGGATCTTCAGAAACAAAAATTGGGTCCCACTCCACAAGAGTGGTCCCCTGGGACTCCGTGGCACTAGGGCCGTCCTCCGGGATGACCTCAGTCGCCATCAAGGAAGGTCCCGCCACCAGGTCTTCATCCACCCCCTCAAGCAGGGGGCCAGCGACGTCTTCAGGGCGCTCCGGCTCGCCGTGGGTACCTCCGACGTCACTGCTTCCGGAGCAGAAGCCGCCTCTGGTTCTGGCCTGGGCACCTCCTCCGATGGGGGCTCAAGCACCGAAGCCTCAGCAACGGCCGGCTCGGGCGCCGGTGTAACACCCTAAATTTTCGCATCATGCATTGCATACATGGTCATGCATTAAACACTAGTAGAATAAAAGAAAAATAATAAAACATATGCATATACAAATACGTGTGGCAAAGGAAGAAAAGAAACCAATAATTATAGCGTAAAACATATATTAGGGAATAAATATAAAATAATAATAATATATATAAAAAAGAAAAATATATATATATATAAATTATATATAATAAATAAATGTATACATATAAATAATAAATAAGTAGAAAAAAAAGAAAAAAAATAATAAATAAAATATAAGTAATAAAATATATTATAATATATATATATAAAAAAAACAAGGAGCCGCCCGGCGGCCAGGCCAGCGGCCAGCCGGCCGAGCCGGCCCGCTCCGCACCGCGCCCCGGTGCCACGCTGCCACGCGCGCTCGCCCGGGGGCCCCACCGCCGCCTGGCACCCTGCCGCGCCGCCTGAGCGCAGCACGCGCTGCGCTGCCAGCGCCGGGCCCCGCCCCCGGTCCTCTCCCGCCCTGACGCGACGCCCCCGCGGGGCCCGCCCGCCGCCTGGCGTGCGAGGCGCCGAGCGCCCAGCCGGCCGCGTGCCGCCCAAGCGCGCCCGCCCCGAGGCGCCCAGCCCCGGCCTTCCCGCGTAGCGCCCGGTCCGATTCGGCCCCCGCCTCCGCGATTTTTCTGCAAGCGCGCCCGATACTCCCGAAACTCCCGCTCTCCCTTCCGCGTCCGACTCCCGTGCCGCGTTTCCCGGTGCCGCGTGACTCCCAACCGAGCCGGATACCGGTGCCGTACCCTAGCACCGCCCCTATAAATAGGACCCAGGCCTAGGCTCTTTTTCCCCCACGAACCAGCAGCCGCCAGAAGCCGCCGCCTGGAGAAACCCAGCCGCCGGAAGCAGCCGACGGGAACAGAGAAAACAGAGGCGCCCAGGGAAGAAAAAAAAAAAGAGAAAAAGAAGGGGAAGAAGAGGGAGAAAAAGAGGAGGACACCGCCGTTCGCCGGAGATCGTCGCCGACATCGCGCCGCCGCCGTCGTGCCGCCGAAGGACTGCTGCACCGCCTATTTCGTCTACGCGTCGCATTTATTCCGCGACCGTCACGCCGTCAGATCTACGGTAGGGTTCGTTCCCGATGCGAATTTTTGCGATCGTATTGAATCGAGTAGGCGTAAATTAAATTTAGTTGCACCATGAATTTTTTTCAGCAGCATTAATCCACCCTAAAACCCCCGTAAACACATATGAACACGTATGAACTAGACGCATCTAAATAATAAACGACCGTAGTAAATTAATTATTAAATTGTGCGTGCATGCATGTCGTTGCATGTTGATTATTTTGTGTGCATTATGTTGAATTGTATATGTTTTCTTGTATGTATGATCACGCGTAGAGGAACGTGCTCAAGAGGCCGCATACGAGGATTTCCAAAATCAAGACTTCGAAGCGCTTGAGCAACCCCATCCGCCGGAGCAAGGCAAGTGTCCTTGAAGCATATTGATCCTATTTTAAATTAAATGTTTTGTTTGCGAACTTGCATGCTTGTGTCAAATTGATGGGAACCCTATGGTAGGAAGTTTACTAGTTTTGTTTGACCACCCTTGTCACCTGGAATTATGGTAGAGAGTCGGGAAGGGTTTTTACCTTTTCGCTTCGCTTAATTAATTGGGATGGTAAACAACACTACACATTTAATTATGCATCAATGATATTCTGGTTAATGTGAACTGGTCAATACGATGGGTGATCTAAGCAAGCATGGTTATGTGGATGGGTTGGTCGTTATGGTGGTTTGCTTGCCTTAGATCTAAGGACCGGTTCATGCGAGAATATGCCAGGTCAACAGTGCCACCACAAGGCCAAGTATGGGTGCGGCGTAGCTGAATAATTAGGAGCGCTGCTAGTATTGTATGGACCATTGGATGGCGCGGGGAATGGGAGTCGAGGAGGACTGCCCTGGGATCCGCATGGCACACGAGGGGACCCGTGGGTGGGAGAATAGAGATTCAAGCCTGCCGGTGAAACCTTAGTGGGGCCGTACATACTAGTAGTCCCTTTTGAAAGGCTATTTTGTGATCTCTTGGCCACACACCTACGGAAGTGTGAGATGGCACAATGGAGGTTTCTTAGTCATCGAAAGGTGATAAAATCACAAACATGTGGGTAAAGTGGTACAACCTCTGCAGAGTGTTTAAAACTATCATGATAGCCGTGCTCCCGGTTATGAGCGCCTGGATGACCTACATGATTAGAGTTGGAATTGGGATTTGGGATGGTTTTGGATGGTTATGGTTTGGTAATGGTTATGGTTGGTTTATGGGTTATGGTCATGGTTATGGAATTGAGTTATGGTAATTGGACATGGATGATGGTAATGTTGGTAATAATTGGATATTGTTTATACTTTGTTAATATGATGGGATTTATTTCACATAGACATAGTATAATGCTTTTCAAATGTTTTACTGTACTTTTCAGCACTTAGCCATTATTATTGTCGTCATTTGAATTAGCCACATGTCATACTTTCCACACTTGCTGAGTACGACATGTACTCACCCTTGCAATCCCCCCCCCCCCCCAACAGCTACTGGAGACAATTGGGAGTACCCTGAGGATCACGTGGAGTACTAGGTTGCGTACCGCCGTCAATTGCCTGTGGATTGGAGTCGTATTGCTTAGTTTATTTTCCGCTGCAATTATTTAGAGTTTTATTATTCGTGAACTATTGGATTATTGTAATAAAGTACTTATTTATTAGTTAAGACGTGGTTAAATTCTGTTTATCATTTGTGAATCATTCGTGTATGTGTGTTGAACATCCTGGGCACACATATGCGTTACGCTTGGTTCATATTCGGAACCGGGTGTCACAAATCCCTTGTTTTGGAATGAAACCGGAGAGAATCAAGTGTTTGGTCCCGACGTGTTACAAGAAGCTGAAAGGCAAGTCCAAATAATACGGGAAAACCTAAAGGTTGCCCAGTCTCGACAGAAAGGTTATGCTGATAATAGGCGAAGGAGTCTGACTTTTGAAGTTGGAGATTTTGTATACCTCAAAGTGTCACCTATCAGAGGTCAGCGACGGTTTAACGTCAAGGGAAAACTCGCACCACGTTACATCGGACCATTTAAGATTCTGGACAAGCGAGGAGAGGTAGCTTATCGACTTGAGCTGCCGACGTATCTCTCCGATGTACACGACGTGTTTCACGTCTCTCAACTCAAGAAGTGTCTCAAGGTACCGGAAGAACAAGTGCCGATGGACGAGTTAGAACTTCAGGAGGATTTGTCCTATGTCGAACAACCTATCAAAATTTTGGATATAAAGGAAAGAGTCACGAGAAATAAGAGGATCCGTTGGTGCAAAGTGCAATGGAAACACCATACCGAAGCCGAAGCTACATGGGAACGTGAAGAAGACCTGAAGGCAGAATTCCCTCATCTTTTCCCCACGCTATCGAATCTCGAGGGCGAGATTCACTTTAAGGGGGGTAGGTTTGTAACACCCTAAATTTTCGCATCATGCATTGCATACATGGTCATGCATTAAACACTAGTAGAATAAAAGAAAAATAATAAAACATATGCATATACAAATACGTGTGGCAAAGGAAGAAAAGAAACCAATAATTATAGCGTAAAACATATATTAGGGAATAAATATAAAATAATAATAATATATATAAAAAAGAAAAATATATATATATATAATTTATATATAATAAATAAATGTATACATATAAATAATAAATAAGTAGAAAAAAAAGAAAAAAAATAATAAATAAAATATAAGTAATAAAATATATTATAATATATATATATATAAAAAAACAAGGAGCCGCCCGGCGGCCAGGCCAGCGGCCAGCCGGCCGAGCCGGCCCGCTCCGCACCGCGCCCCGGTGCCACGCTCCCACGCGCGCTCGCCTGGGGGCCCCACCGCCGCCTGGCACCCTGCCGCGCCGCCTGAGCGCAGCACGCGCTGCGCTGCCAGCGCCGGGCCCCGCCCCCGGTCCTCTCCCGCCCTGACGCGACGCCCCCGCGTGGCCCGCCCGCCGCCTGGAGTGCGAGGCGCCGAGCGCCCAGCCGGCCGCGTGCCGCCCAAGCGCGCCCGCCCCGAGGCGCCCAGCCCCGGCCTTCCCGCGTAGCGCCCGGTCCGATTCGGCCCCCGCCTCCGCGATTTTTCCGCAAGCGCGCCCGATACTCCCGAAACTCCCGCTCTCCCTTCCGCGTCCGACTCCCGTGCCGCGTTTCCCGGTGCCGCGTGACTCCCAACCGAGCCGGACCCTAGCACCGCCCCTATAAATAGGACCCAGACCTAGGCTCTTTTTCCCCCACGAACCAGCAGCCGCCAGAAGCCGCCGCCTGGAGAAACCCAGCCGCCGGAAGCAGCCGACGGGAACAGAGAAAACAGAGGCGCCCAGGGAAGAAAAAAAAAAGAGAAAAAGAAGGGGAAGAAGAGGGAGAAAAAGAGGAGGACACCGCCGTTCGCCGGAGATCGTCGCCGACATCGCGCCGCCGCCGTCGTGCCGCCGAAGGACTGCTGCACCGCCTATTTCGTCTACGCGTCGCATTTATTCCGCGACCATCACGCCGTCAGATCTACGGTAGGGTTCGTTCCCGATGCGAATTTTTGCGATCGTATTGAATCGAGTAGGCGTAAATTAAATTTAGTTGCACCATGAATTTTTTTCAGCAGCATTAATCCACCCTAAAACCCCCGTAAACACATATGAACACGTATGAACTAGACGCATCTAAATAATAAACGACCGTAGTAAATTAATTATTAAATTGTGCGTGCATGCATGTCGTTGCATGTTGATTATTTTGTGTGCATTATGTTGAATTGTATATGTTTTCTTGTATGTATGATCACGCGTAGAGGAACGTGCTCAAGAGGCCGCATACGAGGATTTCCAAAATCAAGACTTCGAAGCGCTTGAGCAACCCCATCCGCCGGAGCAAGGCAAGTGTCCTTGAAGCATATTGATCCTATTTTAAATTAAATGTTTTGTTTGCGAACTTGCATGCTTGTGTCAAATTGATGGGAACCCTATGGTAGGAAGTTTACTAGTTTTGTTTGACCACCCTTGTCACCTGGAATTATGGTAGAGAGTCGGGAAGGGTTTTTACCTTTTCGCTTCGCTTAATTAATTGGGATGGTAAACAACACTACACATTTAATTATGCATCAATGATATTCTGGTTAATGTGAACTGGTCAATACGATGGGTGATCTAAGCAAGCATGGTTATGTGGATGGGTTGGTCGTTATGGTGGTTTGCTTGCCTTAGATCTAAGGACCGGTTCATGCGAGAATATGCCAGGTCAACAGTGCCACCACAAGGCCAAGTATGGGTGCGGCGTAGCTGAATAATTAGGAGCGCTGCTAGTATTGTATGGACCATTGGATGGCGCGGGGAATGGGAGTCGAGGAGGACTGCCCTGGGATCCGCATGGCACACGAGGGGACTCGTGGGTGGGAGAATAGAGATTCAAGCCTGCCGGTGAAACCTTAGTGGGGCCGTACATACTAGTAGTCCCTTTTGAAAGGCTATTTTGTGATCTCTTGGCCACACACCTACGGAAGTGTGAGATGGCACAATGGAGGTTTCTTAGTCATCGAAAGGTGATAAAATCACAAACATGTGGGTAAAGTGGTACAACCTCTGCAGAGTGTTTAAAACTATCATGATAGCCGTGCTCCCGGTTATGAGCGCCTGGATGACCTACATGATTAGAGTTGGAATTGGGATTTGGGATGGTTTTGGATGGTTATGGTTTGGTAATGGTTATGGTTGGTTTATGGGTTATGGTCATGGTTATGGAATTGAGTTATGGTAATTGGACATGGATGATGGTAATGTTGGTAATAATTGGATATTGTTTATACTTTGTTAATATGATGGGATTTATTTCACATAGACATAGTATAATGCTTTTCAAATGTTTTACTGTACTTTTCAGCACTTAGCCATTATTATTGTCGTCATTTGAATTAGCCACATGTCATACTTTCCACACTTGCTGAGTACGACATGTACTCACCCTTGCAATCCCCCCCCCCCCCCCCAACAGCTACTGGAGACAATTGGGAGTACCCTGAGGATCACGTGGAGTACTAGGTTGCGTACCGCCGTCAATTGCCTGTGGATTGGAGTCGTATTGCTTAGTTTATTTTCCGCTGCAATTATTTAGAGTTTTATTATTCGTGAACTATTGGATTATTGTAATAAAGTACTTATTTATTAGTTAAGACGTGGTTAAATTCTGTTTATCATTTGTGAATCATTCGTGTATGTGTGTTGAACATCCTGGGCACACATATGCGTTACGCTTGGTTCATATTCGGAACCGGGTGTCACAAATCCCTTGTTTTGGAATGAAACCGGAGAGAATCAAGTGTTTGGTCCCGACGTGTTACAAGAAGCTGAAAGGCAAGTCCAAATAATACGGGAAAACCTAAAGGTTGCCCAGTCTCGACAGAAAGGTTATGCTGATAATAGGCGAAGGAGTCTGACTTTTGAAGTTGGAGATTTTGTATACCTCAAAGTGTCACCTATCAGAGGTCAGCGACGGTTTAACGTCAAGGGAAAACTCGCACCACGTTACATCGGACCATTTAAGATTCTGGACAAGCGAGGAGAGGTAGCTTATCGACTTGAGCTGCCGACGTATCTCTCCGATGTACACGACGTGTTTCACGTCTCTCAACTCAAGAAGTGTCTCAAGGTACCGGAAGAACAAGTGCCGATGGACGAGTTAGAACTTCAGGAGGATTTGTCCTATGTCGAACAACCTATCAAAATTTTGGATATAAAGGAAAGAGTCACGAGAAATAAGAGGATCCGTTGGTGCAAAGTGCAATGGAAACACCATACCGAAGCCGAAGCTACATGGGAACGTGAAGAAGACCTGAAGGCAGAATTCCCTCATCTTTTCCCCACGCTATCGAATCTCGAGGGCGAGATTCACTTTAAGGGGGGTAGGTTTGTAACACCCTAAATTTTCGCATCATGCATTGCATACATGGTCATGCATTAAACACTAGTAGAATAAAAGAAAAATAATAAAACATATGCATATACAAATACGTGTGGCAAAGGAAGAAAAGAAACCAATAATTATAGCGTAAAACATATATTAGGGAATAAATATAAAATAATAATAATATATATAAAAAAGAAAAATATATATATATATAATTTATATATAATAAATAAATGTATACATATAAATAATAAATAAGTAGAAAAAAAAGAAAAAAAATAATAAATAAAATATAAGTAATAAAATATATTATAATATATATATATAAAAAAAAACAAGGAGCCGCCCGGCGGCCAGGCCAGCGGCCAGCCGGCCGAGCCGGCCCGCTCCGCACCGCGCCCCGGTGCCACGCTCCCACGCGCGCTCGCCTGGGGGCCCCACCGCCGCCTGGCACCCTGCCGCGCCGCCTGAGCGCAGCACGCGCTGCGCTGCCAGCGCCGGGCCCCGCCCCCGGTCCTCTCCCGCCCTGACGCGACGCCCCCGCGTGGCCCGCCCGCCGCCTGGAGTGCGAGGCGCCGAGCGCCCAGCCGGCCGCGTGCCGCCCAAGCGCGCCCGCCCCGAGGCGCCCAGCCCCGGCCTTCCCGCGTAGCGCCCGGTCCGATTCGGCCCCCGCCTCCGCGATTTTTCCGCAAGCGCGCCCGATACTCCCGAAACTCCCGCTCTCCCTTCCGCGTCCGACTCCCGTGCCGCGTTTCCCGGTGCCGCGTGACTCCCAACCGAGCCGGACCCTAGCACCGCCCCTATAAATAGGACCCAGACCTAGGCTCTTTTTCCCCCACGAACCAGCAGCCGCCAGAAGCCGCCGCCTGGAGAAACCCAGCCGCCGGAAGCAGCCGACGGGAACAGAGAAAACAGAGGCGCCCAGGGAAGAAAAAAAAAAGAGAAAAAGAAGGGGAAGAAGAGGGAGAAAAAGAGGAGGACACCGCCGTTCGCCGGAGATCGTCGCCGACATCGCGCCGCCGCCGTCGTGCCGCCGAAGGACTGCTGCACCGCCTATTTCGTCTACGCGTCGCATTTATTCCGCGACCATCACGCCGTCAGATCTACGGTAGGGTTCGTTCCCGATGCGAATTTTTGCGATCGTATTGAATCGAGTAGGCGTAAATTAAATTTAGTTGCACCATGAATTTTTTTCAGCAGCATTAATCCACCCTAAAACCCCCGTAAACACATATGAACACGTATGAACTAGACGCATCTAAATAATAAACGACCGTAGTAAATTAATTATTAAATTGTGCGTGCATGCATGTCGTTGCATGTTGATTATTTTGTGTGCATTATGTTGAATTGTATATGTTTTCTTGTATGTATGATCACGCGTAGAGGAACGTGCTCAAGAGGCCGCATACGAGGATTTCCAAAATCAAGACTTCGAAGCTGGCGCCGGAGCTGTCGCGGCTTCCGCCACCACCGGAGCTGGCACCGGGGCAGGAGCAAAGGGTTCTGCCCTCGCAGTCTCAGCTACTGCGGCTGAGGGTGGAGCCTCACTCTTTTTCTTGGGAACGCTGCAGATGATGGATAAAGAAACTCAAAAAACAGTTACTATGACAAAGTGACTGTCCAAAGTAAAGTTCAAAACTTACCTCGGGAGGTTTCCGCACCAGCTTGCTCGGAACCTCTTTCCCGAACGCTTCGGGCTAACCACCGCAGCCGCTGGTGTAGATGCCCTGGAGGGCCTCCCGGGACCTGATGCAGCAGCGGGCGCTTCCTTAGTCGGGGCCCCCCTCGGCAGAGAAGCACCTCCGGACCTAGGGGCCCCAACTGACCCTGGCGCTGGAGTCACGCGCTCGGAGCTGACATCATGAGGAGGCACCACCGTGGGCACCATCGCCGCGGCCGCAGTAGACCTCTCCCTCCGGGGAGAAGGAGGTGACGCCAAGGCTGCAGACCTGGAGGACCCTATGGCAGCTGGATATTTCCTCTTCCGGCGCACGGGTTCCTCTGCCAGCTCCTTACCCTTGCCGACGACCTCAGTCCTGGGCTTCGGAGCAGGGGGGACCACCTTCGGGGACTTCTGAGATCACCACTTTGGTGGTCGATCTCCTCTCGACGATACTGAGGTCGTCGAGTTCCGGCATTTTCCGCCGGAGCTCCCTCTGGAACTCTACTGCCTCGTTCAGGGGGGGGGGGGGAAGCCGATGGCGGGAACAAGTCATCACCCGCAATGTCGATGATGTGCTGGAATTTCTTGAGGTGGAACTCCAAGGTTTTCCTCGCCATGTCGGACTTCCGCCCGGACTCGATCCGGTCGCTATCCATCATGCCGCTGAGGGCCCAAGCGAGTTTCTCCCTCCTCTTCAGCGGTGCCCACCTGTTAACCAGGAAATTACAAAACACCGCTTGAGGAGTTAGACCTCCTTCCACGCACTGGCGGATCCTGGTCAGAGCGGGGTTGAAGGTTTCCGCCAACACCGGAGCTTCACTCCAGATTGTCGTGTCGATGCTGGGGAGGCCTTCGGGCAACTCCAGTCTCTCGTGCTCCTCCACCCGGACCACTATCTAGTCTTTCTTCCAGTCATCCCACTTCCCAGAAGGGAACGACCAGAGGTACTTGAATGGGCATTTCTTGCGCTTCACAAAGTAGTAGAAGCCAAGATACTCATTGCTCCTCCCAGTGGTATGGACGGTGAAGAAGGCCCAGAAGAGTTCGACGCAGGGGGGAATGCCCACCCACATCTCACAGAAGTGGACAAAGATCGATACGAGGAGAATGGAGTGGGGGCCAAGGTGATACAGCTGCAGACCATAGAAGCCCAGCAACATCAAGAAAAAGGAAGAAAAAGGTGGAATCAACCCCACCATGGCGTACGAGGAAAAGTACACCATCTCGCCGGAGTGCTCCTTCTCAAACGGAAGCCCTCCTCCGGCGCAGACCGAGCGGTCGAAGGAGTCCGAGGACCACCCCATGAGGGTCCGGACCTTCTTCACGTTGCCTTCAGTCTTCAAACGACTTTCGCGGAGACCCAACTCCATCGCTGCACAGCAAGGCGGGAGAGGAAAAGCAAGCACGAGTTGGAGGTTTGAGCGCAAAAGCAAATGAGAGGCGTAAAAAACTCCAAACGGTGCGCGCTTTCCTTCTTAAGTAAGCCCTTGCGACGCTTGGATGGAAACCGCAGGGAAGTCGGAGATACTGCTTAAAAGTTCCACCCAGCCAATGACAAGAGGGCCCGGGACCACTTCGACGATCAAGTTGAGGTTCCTACCAGGCGAACGGTTGTCATCACGAGGCGGGAAGCCCGAGGGCGGCGGCCTGACAGGGCCCGCGGAACCGATACAATTTTCGTATCGGGAACTGGCGACCTTCAATTGTGTGAGATCCGCACGCCAAAGATCTCACCTGCCGCACGCGGGATACGCCATGTGGCGAAGGATTAACTCCAAACCATCGTCGACAGTACATCCGGAAACCTTTGAAGACTCATTTCAAAAGTCGAAGGATGGACCCACCTCCGGCGGAACGATTTCACCTAAAGGGTCTTCCCCGAAGGTAGGCCCAGGGGGCCACTGTCGGTACCCTGGGTACCATATACCCCTTGGGATTGTAAAGATCTCAAGGGAAAGTCACCCATTTCATTTGAAGACCTACGGAGGCCCACATGTCAGGCATGCCTGGACCCGCTTCTCCAATATGGTTAGTCCCAGGGCTGCCACGTGTACTATCGAACCGGAGCTACCTCCCGCAAGGGGGAAGCTCCGGGCCATGTACCTAAGAGGCACCCCCGGACCTAACCCCAGCACCGTGGGAAGCTCCGACACTGCCACGTGTCAGATAACGCCGGAACCGTCTGTTCTCCACAGTACGCTCCGGCGTTGCCACGTGTCCTACCATTGGATCTCCTACCTCTAACCTCCGGAGGACTCCACAACGGCTCCGGATCTTCGAGAGAGAATTAAGACCCGATTAAGTGTCATTAATACTACATTAATGACACCCGATCGGATGACCTTAATCACTAGTAACAGTGCTGTCAAAGCCCATAACTCGGTCATTAAGGAGAATCGAATGTACTGAATGTATATCAATATTAGTAACCGCCGGGGCCACCTGTCGGGCCAGGAAAATTTGTAACGGTCTGTCCTTATACTATAAAAGGACAGGCCGACGGTACAGAGAAGGGGGGATCTAAACTGATCTGACCTGATTCGATCACACACCATTGATCAAACGCACAACAACCAATACAACAACACACCCTGTGGAGTAGGGTATTACGCTCAGGCGGCCCGAACCACGTAAATCCTCGTGTCTCCTACATTACTTTGATTTTCACCTTCTTGAATCTCCGCGCGCCCACACCGAACCACAAACTCCTTCAACACTTTAGCAGTGTCGGGAGATCTGCCAGATCAAAACCACCGACATTGTGCTTTCCCAAGAGTGCTTGGTTTGCTAAGTCAAGCTCATGATGATCAAGCTTGATTTGAGCATTTTCCTCCTCGATTTGCTTGACATGTGTTTTGAGCGTGTCATGCTCTTTAAGTATGGTTACATACTTGTCATGCAAATCGAGCTTCGCACTCTCAAGCTTAGCACAAGCTTGTTCAAGTGCCTTAACCTTGCTCTTTTCCCTTTTTATGATGTCATGGTATTCATTAATCATAGATGCTAATTCATTGGGGGAGAGCTCATCATCATCATCGCTAGAGTCGTCACGTACATTAGTGTTACCTTTTGCCATGAGGCACATAGGAGGTGGACGAAGAGGTGAGTTGTCCTTGTCGACGATGGCAAGGCCCGCCAAGTTTTCTTCATCTTCACTCTCTTCGTCGCTTGATTCTTCATCCGTGATCCACTCATTGGCCTCGCACATGAAGACTTTTTGAGGCCCTCTTCACTTCTTTGGAAAGAGCTTGGTCTTCTTGCCTTTGTCAAATTTCTTCTTTCCAAAGGAGCGCTTGGGCTTGACCTCTTCTTCATCTTCATCACTTTCTTCTAGCTTTCGATGCTTTCCCTTGTGGTTGTCCTTCCTCTTGTCCGGTCTTGGACAATCATATGATATGTGGCCTTGATCACCACAATTATAGCATGTCTTGTTTTCATCTTTTCTTGGGAGGAAGGCTTTCTTCTTGGGATCAAAAGAGTATCCCTTCTTTGCGATCTTGGAGTTTAAACGTGAAAATTTCCTCTTCATCAACGCAAGATCGTCATCGTCCTCTTTGCTTGTTGCTTGCTCTTCTTCACTTGAGCTAGGCTCAACCACTCTCTTCTTCTTGGGAGTTGTCTTCTTGGTTGAAGCCTTGAGAGCAATGGTCTTTGACGATGACTCCTCCATCATTCCAAGTACGCTCATCTCATGAGCATGAATTTCTCCAATGAGCTCTGAAACTTCAATGTTGTCAAGTGATTCTTTTTGGAGCATTGAATTGATAATGTTGTACTTGGGCTTGGATAGAAGCATGAGGATCTTGCGGTTGATAAGTCCCTTACCAAGAGAAGCAATGTCAAGTGCATTAATCTCCTCAATGAGCACATTTAAATGAGAAAACATTTGGTTAACATTCTCATGAGGAAGCATTTTGAATTCATCATACTTGGATTTAAGCAAGTGATATTTGAGTTCTTTAACACGAGATGAGCCCTCATGTATTTCAATTAAACATGCCCAAATTTCACAAGCTTTCTCTTTACTAGCAATTCTAGCAAATACGTCTTGACTTATGCATTCATAGATAGCATTTCTAGCTTTAGCATCCCATTTTAGTTGGTCACCAACATAACTAAGATCTCCAAACCCCGCATGGGTCGCTTCCCAAACTTCGGGAGCAATAGCCTCTAGGTAGGCACGCATGCGTGCTTTCCAATAGGCAAAGTTCTTGCCCTCGAAGGTAGGAACCGAACCCCCATTCTTGGCCATTTTAGATCTCTAGCGGTGAGGCTAGAATGATCCAAAGAGCAACCTTGCTCTCATACCAATTGTAAGGATCGATACGCCCAAGAGGGGGGTGAATTGGGCTTTCTTTCAAATTTTAAGGTAATTAAAAACTAACAACTTAAAGCCCAATTCTCTATGCGATTAATCTATGCAATCAATGTAAATTAAAGTTGCGGAATGGAGATTGCATCAATGTAGAAGGGAGAGGGATGCAAACGCTCAAGGGACACGGAGTTTATCCCGTGGTTCGGCAAGATCACAAGGATCTTCCTACATCCACGTTGTGGCACCCACCGAAGGGTTTTGCCACTCCCAAGTCACCGAGACAAGGGGATCTTCACTATTCTTCTCCGTTCGCCAACCTTGGCAAGGTGGAGCTCAAGCCTTGTACACTTTGAATCCTCCGGGCTTCCACAATCCTCTTGGCAAGCTCCGGAAGTCACACACACCAAGGTACACTCCCTTATGGCTCTCACTACACTAGAGACTCCAATCACCTAGAATGGAGGCACACAAGCACTATCTCTAGCTAGTTCTAGCCTATCTCTTGGTGTACAAATGATGAACAATGATGTGAAAGTGGTAGCTCTATGTCTTGAATGCTCTAGGATGTGTAGAGTATGTCTGGGCTTCAAGTCTTGTCGATTTGACAGGTTGAAGGGGTATAAATAGCCAGCCTCCATGAAATAGCCGTTGGAAAAGTAGGCTGACATCACTTCTCTGCGAACACCGGATGATCCGATGTCTCCCCTTCAGTTAACATCGGTCAAAGCCAAATTAGCTGATGTCACTGTGTTAGATATGACCGTTGTTAGACCGATGTTGACCTGTCTTCTCGTCGGATGATCCGGTGGCTCTTTCTCCAGAATTTTGCTTGATCTTGAAGCTTACTGGAGTGATCGACCGATGTATGTAGTTCTGCACATCGGATGATCCGGTGCTTCACTTGGTCCAATGGTATTGCAAACTGTGATGATGGACCGATGTCACTGAGCCACTCACATCGGATGATCCGGTGAGTGCATTTGTCTGAGGTCTTCTTCTTCTGTTGACACAACTCGACCGATGCAGTCAACTCAACAAACATCGGATGATCCGGTGTGTTCAATCTGTTGACTTCGAGTTGTTTTGAGTTGTTCTTTTGGAAATTGAACTTGTGACCTCTTTGACACTTGATTGAAGTGTTGTTTTGATAGTCTTCAAGTATCAAGTTAGAGCTTTCACTTCTTGTCTTCGTATGATTCGATTTGATCTCATTGGTTGATTTTATATGGGTCTCCAATGTAATATTGATTTCATTTGATTGAGTGTTATTGGAACCTTGCATTCACAAATTCATTAGTAATATCGAATGGTTGTCATTAATCACCGAAACCGTACCTCATGGGGCCTAGATGCTTTCACCAGAGGAGGAACACAATAAAATAACTAAGTCGAGTAAGAGATCACGGATTGCAAAATCCTTTGGTGATGATTTCATTGTGTACCTTGTGGACAATACCCCTAGATCCATAGCAGAGACATATGCATCACCTGATGCAAATGACTGGAAAGAAGCAGTTCATAGTGAGATGAACTCAATTCTTTCCAATAGAACATGGAAGTTAACTGAATGACTGTATGAGTGCAAACTAGTAGGCTACAAGTGGGTGTTCAAGAAGAAGCTCAGGCCTGACAGTAATATTGAAAAGTACAAGGCGAGGCTAGTTGCAAAGGTTTATACTCAAAAGGAAGGTGAATACTATTTTGACACCAATTCACCCGTCGCCAGAATGACGACAATTCGTGTACTACTTTCTTTGGCTGCCTCTTATGGTATAATCATCTATCAAATGGATGTGAAGACAACTTTCCTTAACCGGGAGTTGGAAGAGGAGATTTATATGGAACAACCTGATGGGTTCATAGTAAAAGGTGAAGAGACAAAGATGTGCAAATTATTAAAATCCTTGTATGGCCTGAAACAAGCACCTAAGCAATGGCATGAGAAGTTCGACAGTACTTTGACGTCTACAGGCTTTGTCATTAATGTTTGGTGTGTATACTATCGCCATGGTGGGGGCGATAGCGTTGTATTATGCTTGTATATGGATGATATACTCATTTTCAGTACGAGCATTGATATAATTTTTGAGGTCAAGTATTTTCTATCAAAATATTTTGATATGAAATATTTGGGAGTAGCTAATGTTATTTTGAAAATTAAGCTGAATAAGGATGAGAGTGAGATTACTTTAAGTCGATCCCACTATTTGAGAAAATCTTGAGCCGGTTTGGCTTTAAGGATAGCAAGATTTCTCCAACGCCTTATGATCCTAGCGTGATACTTAGAAAGAACAAGAAAGAGTCAAGAGATCAACTTAGATATTCTCAAATGATCGGTTCACTCATGTACTTAGCAAGCGCAACCCGTCCTGATATCTCGTTTGCTGTGAGCAAACTAAAAGGTTCATGTCAAATTTGGGTATAGATCATTAGCATGCACTTGAAAGGGTTATGCGCTACTTGAGAGGTATTATGAGTTATGAAATTCACTAGTGGACATCCGGTCGTGCCTGAAGGATATAGTGATTCGAACTGGATCTCTAATGTTGATGAACTCTATGCCACGAGTGAATATGTGTTCACTCTAGCTGGTGGTGCTATATCATGGAGGTCTTGCAAACAGACTATTTTGACGAGGTCAACTATGGAAGCATAACTCACTGCTTTAGAGACAGCAACTGCAGAGGCATAATGACCGCGAGAACTCTTGATGAATTTGCTTGTAGTTGAGAAACCATTATCGGCAATCCTTATGAACTGTGACAATCAAATGGTGATTGTCAAAGTGACCAGTTCTAAGGATAATGCAAAATCATCAAGACACGTCAAGAGACGTTTGAAATATGTCAGGAAAATGAGAAACTCTGGAGTTATTACTGTTTCGTACATACAAATAGATAAAAACCTGGAAGATCCCTTTACGAAGGGTCTATCACGTAATGTGATAGAAAGTGCATCGAGGGAGATGGGTTTGAGAACCATTGATGTGACACCGTAGTAGTAACCCAACCTATTGTAAGGACCGAATGCCCAAGAGGGGGGGGGGTGAATTGGGCTTTCTTCGAAAAAATCTAAGCAATGAAATTTAATTTCTAAGACCCAATTCCCTACGCGACTATCTATGCATTCTAGTAGATAGAAACTTTGCGGAATATAAAATGCATAAAAGAAAGGGAAGGAGAAGGATGCAAACTCCCGAGGAGACAAGGATTTATCCCGTGGTTTGGCAAGATCGTGAAGATCTTCCTACATCCACTTTGTGGCACCCACCAAAGGGTTTTGCCACACCCAAGTCACCGAGACGAGGGGTCTTCACTATTCCTCTCCGTTCGCCTCCTTGGCAAGGTGGAGCTCAAGCCTTGTACAACTTCGACCTTCCGGGCTTCCACACACGCCTTGGCAAGCTCCGGAAGTCTCTTCACGATTACAACACCAAGGGCACTCCCTTGAGGCTCTCACACTAACCTAGAGAGTCCACTCACCCAGAATGGTGGCACACAAGCTCTCTCTCTAGCTAGTTCTAGCCTAAACCTTGGTGTAGAGATGATCGAAATGGTGTGGAAGTGATTGCTCTTGGCCTTGAACACTTGTGGATGTGTTGATAGCTTCTGGTGATCAAGACTTGACGAAATGATAGGGTTTGGGGGTATTTATAGCCAGTCTCCCCGAAATAGCCGTTGGAAAAGTAGGCTGACAGAACTTTACTGTGAACACCGGATGATCCGATGTCTCCCCTTTAGTTATCATCGGTCTAATTACTTTGGCTGACGTCATTGTGTGAGATATGACCATTGTTAGACCGATGTTGCTCCTGTCTTCTCATCGGATGATCCGGTGGCTCTTCCTCCAGAATTTGCTTAATCTTGATGCTTACTGGAGTGATTGACCGATGTCTGTAAGTCTGTACATCGGATGATCTGGTGCTACACTTGGTCCAATGGTATTGCAAATTGTACTGATGGACCGATGTCACTGAGCCACTCACATCGGATGATCCGGTGAGTACATTGTTCTGAGGTCTTCTTCTTCAGTTGAACCAACTCGACCGATGTGTACATTTCTGAAATCATCGGTTGATCCGGTGAGTTGATTTTGTTTGCTTCGAGTTGTTTTGAGTGAATCTTTTGTGTCTTGCTTAGATGACCTCTTAGACATTTGTTTCATAAGCCTCTCTGATTATCTTCAAGCATTGTATGTTGTCAACTTATGGTTGAGTGACTTAGACATGAGAGCTTTCACTTCTTGTCTTTATCTCATTGATTTGATCTCAAAAGTTGATTGTATATAGGTCTCCAATGACATATTCATTTCATTTTATTGAGTGATTATGGGGACCTTGCATTCACAAATTCATTAATAAAGTTCAATGGTTGTCATTAATCACCGAAACCGTACTTCATGGGGGGGCCTCGATGCTTTCAATCTTCCCATTTTTTGTGATTGATGACAACACAATAATCAAAGCGCAATAGTGATGAATTTGATAGAATGAAACTTAAAAGAATATGCAATGAATACAGGATGTCACACTTGAAGCTTAAGCATCAATTAATAACTCAAGTGTGAATAAACAGTGATCATAAACATAGATAAACACCAAAAGAGCCCAATCGATTAATAACTCATGGAAATAAGTTCATTAGAGCTCAATAAGTAGCAAATGAGTAGCAAACACACCAAATTACAAGAATGATAAACGATAAATGATAAAAGAGACTCCCCCTGACACTAAGACGCTCCCCCGAGACTCCCCCTGACACTAAGACGCTCCCCCTGACTCCTCTAACTCTTCTCCCCCTTTGGCATCAAGACACCAAAAAGGGATCCGAGCGCCTAAGGACCCTGAGTGCTGGGCGCGATGACGAACTGGTCACCGTCGCTGTCGTCGGAGCTGCTGGGTGGAGTAGCAGTGGAGGGAGCTGTCGGAGCTGTAGGAGCCACCGTTGGTGCCTGCTGTGGAGGAGCTGCTGGAGCAGGGGCACTGACGACGGAGGTCGGCAACTGCTGGAACAGAGTCGTGGCCGGCAGCGGGGAGTGGATCGGAGCACTAGGAGCCAGAAGAGGAGACATGTTGAAGGAGGGAACCGGCGTAGAAGGTACTGGATCCACTGGAGCGGCAGCTGGAGCCAGGACTGGAGGTGGTGGAGCGACTCCTGGCAGCTGCGATGGGAGGGCAATCCCGATCTGGGTGTAGAGGTTGGTGATCAACCCCAGGATGCCCATCATCGCCTGTTGCGTTTGCTGCTGCTGGTCAAGAGTGCACTGGTGCATCTGGTCGATAAGCCCCGTCAGCCTGTCAGTGTCTTCACGCCTCTCACGGGCGATCTGACGCTGCATTTCCTGCTGTTGCTGCTGGAGCTCAAGGAGACGGGCAGCCTGCTCCGCTCGGGACTGCTCGGCTGCCAGCCTGTCCAGACGCTGCTGCTCAACCATCTGCTGGAGGAGCGACGTCAACTCTGACGGCTGCGTGACCTGCGCCTCAGTGACGGGAGGTGGAGTAGGTGGTGGCACTGTAGAGCCTCCAGCCTCCGCATCGTGCTGCCTGGGTGAGGGCGGAGGAGGGAAGTACTCCTCGACACTGTCGTCGGTGTCGCTCTCTGACCGTCTGTGATCCAGTGTCCATATACGAGCTGCCTCATCATGCTCACACCGTCTGTGATCACATCCTCCATCTCGCATATGAGGATGTCCACGATGTCGAACTCCATCCCGTTCATGATGTAGAACAGGAGAGTCTGCTGTAAGCTGGTGAACCCCTCCAAGTAGCCAGACCTCGGCAGGAGCGTGGGGCGCAAGGCAAGGTGCATTGTGCGCGCAGCAGGAGTCAACAAGGCCAGTACTCTCGGCTGGTCAGGAGAGAAAGTAGGACCAAACAAAGAGTGAATCTCCTCCAGCGGTGGTGCCACTCCTCCAGTGAGCGGCCTCCTCGGTGGATCTGCCTGACCGTAGACCCTCTCATGCACGCAGGTGTCGTGCAAGTCCACTCCTAGCAACCGTCCCAGTGTGTGCCTCATCAAGTGGTAGTGCTGACCCATGAACATGAAGTCAATTGATCTTCTGCCCTCAGAGACATAGAGGGTGGCATAGAAGACGCGGACCCAATCTTCCACATAGGCACTCCACTCATATGCCATCAGCTGCACCAAACCTCGGTACCTCTCGAAGTAAGGACGGATCTCCGTCTCTCCTGCCAAAGCTAGCTAACCCCAATCCAGATAGTTGTGTTGAAACACCTTGTGACCTCGGCGCCTGTAGGTCTCATAGAGTGACACCTGGGTCACAGTCCAGAAGCGATTATCCACAAGAGCTTCCCGGGGCTGCGGGTACCACTCCTCAAGCAGCACATTCCACCTGAGCTTGCGAAGCTGCTTGGCCTTCATCTTCCGGTAGTCGGTCAACCGGACTCCTTCAGCGACATGGACAGTGGTGTCAATCTCGTAGATAGCACGCTGGGCCTCCCTGTCCTCACGACGGTCGGCAGCCGTCGGTCTCAGACGCGGTGCTGCCGTGGTGTGACCCCCATGGGTCCGGGCTGAGCGCCGGCGGACGAGAGGCTCAACCTGCTCTTCTTCGGCCTCAGAGTCGTCGATCACGGGAGGCTGCCTCGGACGAGCCTCACAGATCCTTAGGGATCCCCCTCGGCCATGCTCACGCTCCTCGGCGGCGCGAGCGGCCATCAAGGCCTTCTTCTCCTCCTTCGACAACTTTTGCTTCTTCGCGGCCGGCTCCACGATAGCCTTCCCCTTGTTCTTCTTGTCGCGAGCCATTGCGATCGCTCGATTGAATGGAGTCGACGACGGTGACGTGGAGATCAACGGGGTTGCGAAACCTTAGCGGCGATGGATTGCACCGCGATGGCAATCGCGTGGGGCGGCGGCGTCGCTGTGGTGATGGGGGAGAGTGGTGGCGGTGGAGCAGCGGTTGCCGTGGTGGAGATGAGGCGGCGGCGCTTGGAGGCGGCGGCGCGGTGGAGGAGGCGATGGCGCTTGGAGGCGGCAGCGCGGTGAATGGCGGCGCGGTGGAGTGACCGGCGCGTGGACGAAGGCGGCAGCGCGACGGGCGGCGGCGGCCGATGGACGGCGGCGGCCGGTGGGCGGCGGCGGCGTCCGGCGATGGTGGAGGTGGCGCAAGGTGAGCAAGGCGGCGGCGGAGGCAAAAGAGATCGGGGAGAAAGAAGAGAGAACAGCGTACGGCCAGTTAAATAGTGGGTCCCAAACCCTAGCCGTATTTTTAACACCGGATGGACCGATGTTAGATGGGATATACATCGGTCGAACGCTACAGTAAGGATATTTAAAATGTTACTGTTGACATCAGATGGACCGACGTTGAGGGTTTTGATCATCGGTCGAATGGCACAGTAAGGGTATTCAAAAGAGGAATGTTGACACCGGATGGTCCGACGATGGATGAGGTAGCATCGGTGGAATTGACCACAGTTCCAGAAGAGTGAACACCGGATCGACCGATGTTTTCCAGAATGAACGCGTCGGTTGAATTGAGAAACTGACTGAACTGGCCCTTGAAGATTGAACACCTATTGATCCGATGAGGGATTGACCTAGGCATCGGATAATCCGATGAGAGCAGAACAAAACATCCCATATATGTCCTTTGACCAAACAAACAAGCAAAGAGAAACACATGTCTTAGGACTTTTTGGGCAACCCCTTACCCCTCAAAGATACTAATATGCCAATAGTTTGGCTAGGCCTTAAAGCAAATGGAACATCGAGAAAAATAGGAGGAAAAATATCCAAATAAAATGTAAGGCCCATGCTTTGTGAGGTAGAGTATGAAGACTTCTATCTCTTTAGAGCATGTTCCTCTAGGCATTAACGCACCTAACATTTTGTTCTTTCCACCTTATATGAGTTGAGATATTGCATTTCAAACAAGTCTCTTTCTCATGAGGTGGGTTCCCCTTTGTGACAATCTACCGTATGCAATGCCAAACATTTTATTGTGCAAGAAATTTAAATATGAGTGCAAGTCTATATGGCAGGCATCATGCAAGGTATAAAGTAAATCTATCTTGCCAAGTTTGAACCTTTCAAAGGCTTCTTCAGGGAGAGCTACTCTCCAAGCCTTGGGAAAACCCAAAAGAACCACCATCCCAAGCTAACCCTTGCTCACCCCTATCCTTTGAGAGTTAGGCAAGACCTATATGAAGTGCATTCTTACATGACGTTCGTTGCATCTAGCACATTTAATTCACTTCTTAGCCTAGAAAAAGTTTTCTCATAAAGTGGTTTAGTGAAGATATCTGCCAATTGTTCTTCGGACCTAACACCTCTCAAAGAGATGTCTCCCTTAGCTTCATGGTCCCTTAAGAAATGATGGCGAATATCAATGTGCTTAGTGCGGGAGTGTTGAACGGGGTTTTTAGCTATCTTAACCGCACTTTCATTGTCACAAATGAGAGGCACACAACCAAGTTTAATACCAAAGTCCAAAAGGGTTTGTTTCATATAAAGAATTTGGGCACAACATGCACCGACCGCAATGTATTCCGCTTCCGCCGTGGACAAGGCGACGGAATTTTGCTTCTTGCTTGACCAAGAAACTAGGGAATGCCCAAGCAAGTGGCACCCACCGGAGGTACTCTTGCGATCCACGCGGCATCCGGCAAAGTCCGAATCCGAGTATCCTACAAGATGGAATTTTGCACCTTTAGGGTACCACAAGCCCACAATAGGGGTATGCTTGAGATACCTAAGTATCCTAAAGACCGCCTTCCTATGCGATTCTTTAGGTGCCGCTTGAAAGCGAGCACACAAGCATACACTAAACATGATATCGGGCCTAGATGCGGTAAGGTAAAGCAATGAACCAATCATAGAACGGTAGTTAGATTGATCAATAGGTATACCGTCCTTATCCGCGTCGAGATGACAATTGGTTGCCATTGGAGTGCTTCTTGAGCTACAATCTCCCATCTCAAATTTCTTCAAGAGGTCCTTGGTGTACTTCTCTTGATAGACGAAGGTCCCCTCTTGAAGTTGCTTGATTTGAAATCCAAGGAAGAAGTTGAGCTCTCCAATCATTGACATCTCGAATTCCCTAGACATCATTTTGCCAAACTTATGGCTAAAAGCTTCGTTAGTTGAACCAAAAATAATATCATCAACATAAATTTGACAAATGAACAAATCTCCGTTGATGTCGTTGGTGAAGAGTGTAGTGTCCACCCTCCCGATCTTGAATCCTTGCATGATGAGGAAATCCCGTAGTCGTTCGTACCACGCCCTAGGTGCTTGCTTGAGCCCGTAGAGCGCCTTGTGCAACCTATACACATGATTAGGATTCCTCGGATCTTCAAACCCGGGAGGTTGTTCAACATAAACAAGCTCGTTAATGTAACCATTAAGAAAGGCACTTTTCACATCCATTTGATAAAGTCTAATACTATGATGTGATGCGAAGGCAAGAAGTATACGGATGGCTTCTAGCCGGGCGACCTGGGCAAATGTCTCCCCAAAATCTAGTCCTTCAACTTGTGAGAACCCTTTGGCCACAAGTCTTGCCTTGTTGCGGACCACAACGCCATTCTCGTCTTGTTTGTTGCTGTACACCACTTTGTTCCGATGACGTTCTTGTCCTTGGGTCGCTCCTCCAACACCCAAACTTCATTGCAGATGAAGTTGTTGAGTTCTTCTTGCATGGCCATCACCCAATTTGGGTCTTGGAGCGCTTCCTCAATGTGAGTGGGTTCTACACACGAAACAAATGAGTAGTGCTCACAAAACGAAGCAACGTGGCGAGAACGTGTACTTACACCCCTTGACGGACTTCCCATGATTTGGTCCATTGGATGCGCCTTGGAGATGCGTCCATGCCTCATAAGCGGTTGTGAAGCACTTGGCAAAGGTGATGCGTGTTGCTCCTCTTGTGGTTGGACTTGATCATGGACTTCTTCTTCTTCTTGGTGTTGTTGTGCTTGTGAGTCTTGAGTCGGCAATGGATCATCCTTCTCTTCTTTGTCAACTTGAGGCGCCATAGAGGTGTTGTTGTTGGAACTTGAAGCTCCCCCTTGATCATGGCTCTCCTCAACTTCCGGCTTGATGTCTCCAATGGTCATGTTCTTCATGGCTTCTCGTAGAGGCTCATCATCTATTTCATCATGACCAAAACTCTCCTCTTGGGAGTCATTAGATTCATCAAACTCAACATCACAACTTTCCTCAACTAAACCGGAGGTTTGGTTGAATACTCGATATGCTTTTGAGTTTGATGCATAACCAAGAAATATACCAACATCACATCTTCTTTCAAACTTACCGAGCCTTTTCTTGCGGTAGATGTAGCACTTGCATCCAAAGACTCGAAAGTAGGAGATGTTGGGCTTTCTCCCAATGAGAAGCTCGTACGGGGTCTTTTGAAGTAGTCAATGGAGATAGACCCTATTTGCGGCATGGCACGCCGTGTTGATCGCTTTAGCCCAAAACTTCTCCGACGTGCCGTAGTCATCAAGCATTGCTCTTGCAAGAGTGATGAGTGTCTTGTTCTTCCTTTCAACGACACCATTTTGTTGAGGAGTGTATGTGGCCGAAAACTCATGTTTCACACCTTCGTGGTCACACTACTCCCCAATGTTGTAGTTCTTGAATTCGGTGCCGTTGTCACTCCGGACCTTGATGATGGGAAGTTGAAATTCCCTTTGAGCGCAGTTGTCAAAGGTCTTGAACACTTCCGGAGTCTCACTCTTGTCACCTAGAAATAGAGTCCAAGCATAGCGAGAATAGTCATCAACAATAACGAGACAATAGAGGTTACCACCAAGGCTTTGATATGTGGACGGTCCAAAGAGGTCCATGTGGAGTAGCTCAAGTGGCTTGGAGGTTGACACCATTGTCTTCATTGGGTGGTGTGAAGCAACTTGCTTCCCGGCTTGACAAGCGCTACAAAGCTTGTTCTTCTCAAATGTGACATCCTTCACGCCGGTCACCATCCCAAGCTTGAATGACTTCTTGAGTTTGCTCATTCCAATGTGCGCTATGCGTCGGTGCCATAGCCATCCCAAGCTTGTCTTAGTGAAAAGACAAGTGGTCAAGCTAGCATTCTTGTTGGCGAAGTCCACTAGGTAGAGATGTTCATGCCGAAATCCTTTGAAGACTATGTCTTGGCTAGTTTCACTGCTCACAACAACATCATTTTTGCTAAATATGCACGTTAGTCCAAGATCACATAGTTGTGCAATAGAAAGTAAATTAAAGCTAAGTGACTTAACGTACAAGACATTAGAAATGGACAAATAATTTGAAATAGCAATTTTACCTAACCCAATTACCTTTCCCTTAGAGTTATCACCAAAGGTGACTTGTTCATGATTGCCGAGGTTTTCTATGGTGGTGAACATACCATCATTGCCGGTCATATGTTGAGTGCACCCGCTATCGAGTACCCAATGCTTTCCTCCGGCTTTGTAGTTCACCTACACACATGAATTCAATTTTTGACTTTAGGCACCCAAGCCAACTGAGGTCCTTGTATGTGTGATACAAGTGTTTTTGGGACCCAAAGTTGCTTGGGGAGCTTCCCCTTCATGCCCTTCATGTATTTGCCAATGAACCTTGCCTTCACCTTGCCATGTACTTTACTCAAGAGATAATAATGATCATTGAAAGTAGATTTATAGTTAGTAGGCAATTTTGGAGAAGGTCGGTTAGGAAGAGGACACTCCCTTGTGTGGTTACCGGTGACCTCACAATGTTGGCAATAAGAACCAACTTCCTTGATGAAGCTTGTTCTTAGCTCCGGTGAGGGCACTTTTCCTTTGTTAGGCACCGGGAAGGATCCAAGTCCTCTCTTGTTGATGGCCTTTGCTTGTTGGAAGAGGATTTCCTTGTGCTTGACTTCTCCTTTTGAAAGTCTAGCCACACTAGTGCGGAGACTCTCAATTTCTTCCAACAAGTCCTTCTCCCTAGCATTAGCTTTCAAAGGCAAAGACTTGTGCAAAGCATTAGTGGCATGAGAAGTAATGGATATCTTATCATTAAGAGTTTGCTTCTTCATATTTTTCAACTCTTGATCAATCATGTCATGAGCAAGGTTAAGTGTTTGATGTTCTTGTATTAACTTGTTGTGCTCTTCTAAGAGTGTTTGGTGTGCTAAGTCAAGTTCATGATTATCTATCTTGATTTTAGCCTTTTCTTCCTCAATTTGCTTGAAATGGGATTTGAGCGTGTCATGCTCTTTAAGTATGCTTTCATACTTGTCAAGCAAAACAAGGTTAGCACTCTCAAGTTTAGCACGAGTTTCTTCAAGCACTTTAACCTTACTCTTTTCCCTCTTAATGATAGCATGATATTCATTTATCAAAGAAGTTAAATCATCGGGGGAAAGCTCATCATCGCTAGAGTCATCACATACCTTGGTGTTACCTTTTGCCATGAGGCACATGGGCGGTGGATGAAGAGGTGCATCATCATTGTTGGCGATGGCGAGGCCGGCCAAGCTTTCTTCTTCCTCTTCACTCTCTTCATCACTTGTTTCTTCATTGGTGACCCATTCATTTGCCTCACACATGAACACCTTTTGTGGGCCATTTCTCTTCTTTGGGAAGAGCCTTGTCTTCTTGCCCTTGTCATGTTTCTTCTTCCCAAAGGATCTTGGCTTTGGTTTGGCTTCTTCTTCATCATCATCGCTTCCTTCAAGCTTGCGATGCTTGCCTTTGTAGTTCTCTCTTCTTTTGTCCGGTTTTGGACAATCATAGGAGATGTGGCCTTGATCACCACAATTGTAGTAAGTCTTGCGATCATCTCTTCTTGGTAGAAACGCTTTCTTCTTGGGATCAAAGGTGTACCCCTTCTTGGTAATCTTGGAGTTCAAGCGTGAGAACTTTCTCATCATTAATGCAAGCTCATCATCATCATCTTCACTTGATGCTTGTTCTTCTTCACTTGAGCTAGGCTCAACCACCTTCTTCTTCTTGAGGCTTGTTTTCTTGGTGGAGGCCTTTAGAGCAATTGTCTTTGATGATGATTGCTCCATCATCCCAAGTACACTCATCTCATGAGCGTGCATTTCTCCAATGAGCTCCGAAACTTCAATGTGGTCAAGTGACTCTTTTTGGAGCATGGAGTTGATGATGTTGTACTTTGGCTTGGGAAGGAGCATGAGGATCTTGCGGTTGATGAGTCCCTTGCCAAGAGAAGCAATGTCAAGAGCATTTATTTCTTCAATAAGCACATTTAAGCGAGAGAACATCTCATTGACATTTTCATGAGGAAGCATTTTAAATTCATCATACTTGGCTTTAAGCATATGATATTCTAGTTCTTTGACACGAGAAGAGCCCTCATGAATCTCTATTAAGCAAGCCCAAATTTCACAAGCCTTTTACTTGCTAGCAATCCTAGAAAACACATCTTGACTAATACATTCATAGATTGCATTCCTAGCTTTAGCATCCCATTTTAGTTGATCACCAACATAATTATGTTCTCCAAACCCCGCGTGGGTCGCTTCCCATACATCGGGAGCAATAGCCTCAAGGTAAGCGCGCATGCGTGCTTTCCAATAGGCAAAGTTCTTGCCCTCGAAGATAGGAACCGAACCCCCAACCTTGGCCATTTTAGCTCTCTAGCGGTGAAGCTAGAATGATCCTATGAGCAATCTTGCTCTGATACCAATTGTAAGGACTGAATGCCCAAGAGGGGGGGTGAATTGGGCTTTCTTCGAAAAAATCTAAGCAATGAAATTTAATTTCTAAGGCCCAATTCCCTACGCGACTATCTATGCATTCTAGTAGATAGAAACTTTGCGGAATATAAAATGCATAAAAGAAAGGGAAGGAGAAGGATGCAAACTCCCGAGGAGACAAGGATTTATCCTGTGATTCGGCAAGATCGTGAAGATCTTCCTACATCCACGTTGTGGCACCCACCAAAGGGTTTTGCCACACCCAAGTCACCGAGACGAGGGGTCTTCACTATTCCTCTCCGTTCGCCTCCTTGGCAAGGTGGAGCTCAAGCCTTGTACAACTTTGACCTTCCGGGCTTCCACACATGCCTTGGCAAGCTCCGGAAGTCTCTTCACGATTACAACACCAAGGGAACTCCCTTGAGGCTCTCACACTAACCTAGAGAGTCCACTCACCCAGAATGGTGGCACACAAGCTCTCTCTCTCTAGCTAGTTTTAGCCTAAACCTTGGTGTAGAGATGATCGAAATGGTGTGGAAGTGGAAGTGATTGCTCTTGGCCTTGAACACTTGTGGATGTGTTGATAGCTTCTGGTGATCAAGACTTGACGAAATGACAGGGTTAGGGAGTATTTATGGCCAGCCTCCCCGAAATAGCCGTTGGAAAAGTAGGCTGACAGAACTTTACTGTGAACATCGGATGATCCGATGTCTCCCCTTTAGTTATCATCGGTCTAATTACTTTGGCTAACGTCATTGTGTCAGATATGACCGTTGTTAGACCAATGTTGCTCCTGTCTTCTCATCGGATGATCCGGTGGCTCTTCCTCCAGAATTTGCTTAATCTTGATGCTTACTGGAGTGATTGACCGATGTGTGTAAGTCTGTACATCGGATGATCCGGTGCTACACTTTGTCCAATGGTATTGCAAACTGTACTGATGGACCGATGTCACTGAGCCACTCACATCGGATGATCCGGTGAGTACATTGTTCTGAGGTCTTCTTCTTCAGTTGAACCAACTCGACCGATGTGTACATTTCTGAAATCATCAGTTGATCCGGTGAGTTGATTTTGTTTACTTCGAGTTGTTTTGAGTGAATCTTTTGTGTCTTGCTTAGATGACCTCTTAGACATTTGTTTCATAAGCCTCTCTGATTATCTTCAAGCATTGTATGTTGTCAACTTATGATTGAGTGACTTAGACATGAGAGCTTTCATTTCTTGTCTTTATCTCACTGATTTGATCTCAAAAGTTGATTGTATATGGGTCTCCAATGACATATTCATTTCATTTTATTGAGTGACTATGGGGACCTTGCATTCACAAATTCATTAGTAAAGTTCAATGATTGTTATTAATCACCGAAACTGTACTTCATGGGGGGGGGGGGGGGCTAGATGCTTTCACCTATGTGATCAGAGATCCCGTGAATTAGGACATGGGAAAATAAGCTAATGGTTCACCGAGGAGAGTACTTCCTTTAGACTCCCTCTATGTGAATATGCATACTTGTACTCTCAAACTGTAAGGCAGGTTGGCGATTTGTCTTAATATATTTTTGTTGGCTATGTGTAGCAAAGATGTCGTCTTACAGGGCAGTCTTGAAGGAAACACACATATATGAGCTCTGACTGTCTAACATTGCAATCTGTGAAATTTGGGTGATCTCTGGAAAGCTCATGAAGAGACCAGGGAGTACGACATATATGCTCCACCCGCGGTGTAGACTACTGGTAGTCAAGTACCGGTAATGACCTCTCTCGTGGTGGCTTTGAGATCTGGTGGAGGATTGTTGGAATAGATGGGCTAGGCTCAATTAATATTCAGAAATAATTCCCAACAAATCTCAAAGGCCATTAGGACAAGAGAGGGTGGTGCTACATATTTAGTCCGACATGGGAAGTGGAAGTGGAGCAACCCCTACATATAAAGAAGATTGTTCTTCTACTCTTTGAGTGAGGGAGAAGAGGCAAAGAGAGGGGTGACCCATGCGCGCTTCTCTTCCTCCTCCTCGCTCGCTCGCCCCGCCCCGCGCCGTCCTGCACACGCACGCGCGCGTGTGTTCGTGTGAATTCGACCCTTGACCCGAGCTCAAATTTTATATTTTTTGCTGAAAATTTATTTGGGCTCTTTGGGCTTCCGAATTTTTGGGGCTTCCAAGACCGAGTCCAAGTCATTGGAGACGGACGCGTCTACGACTGCAGAGTCGTATCGGATGCGGATCCTTCGGATCGCAACCGAACTGCCCCCGCGAGACTCCATAAATACGACCGTCCGCGGCAGGGAAAATTATTCCACGACCAAATCGGTCCCCACGTTCGCGTTAGTTGCACTGCCTTTTAGTCTACTCCATCCCGAGGGTCGGCGTGCAACGACGATCAGAGAGCAGGTCTCCGGAAGCGCTCGCATTTGCGATCCTGCACCAGGAGAGGGCGGATAAGGTTTTTGAGAAGCGCTCTGCGTGACTGCTCGCGTTCTTTATCACGGGTCGTCTACCGAAGAGATCCGACGCTGTGGCCTAACGTCGTCACCAGCGTCCGCAGCGGCTGTTCGCTGTCGGATCTACAGCCGGTTCCTCCGGCTTCAAATCGGTACGCGACATTACTCGTCCTGTCTGTCTGCAGGTGTTAATCGTTGCTGTTTTTCACATGCTTTTCCGGAATTGTTCAGTAAATTGCTTTGTATTTTCTAACATATGATATCATATATCAGGTGCCTAAAAATCTAAAAAAAATAATATTACAAGTGAACCGTCGATTTTACTTTGAGATTCATGCGCACCGAACCTTATCTTCTTGCCAGCCATCTCTTCCCTGAGTCCCAACTCCATCCGTGCGCGTGTCACAGCAGCGGCGGTGTCACGCGAAGCCTCGGCCGGCGGCGGCGTGGTGGAAGCTCATGACGGCGGTGGCTCGACGAGGGCCGTGAGATGTAGCGCAGCGACAGACGACGCAGTAATGGGCAGTGCGGCAATGACAAACAGCGCAGTGGCAGGCGGCAGTGAATCAAATGACTTCGCCAATGCATTGATCACAAACAATGTTAGTTTTATTAACTGCAATGGTTAACTGTTAATGATATTGAATAGTTGTTAATTAGTTTCGCCTGAAATTTAGTCCAATTCCCTGCGCCTGAAATCTAGATAGACTCTTATGATATTTACACATGATAGTTAATCAGGGTGACTATAGTATAACACACCAGACCATTAAGCATGATCCAAAAGGTGAGACGCATAAGAGCCATGATGCAGAACCATGATGCAGTAGCTTCTCGAAAAAAAACGCGCAACTAGATCAGAGAGACGCATAAAAAAAATAGACTTATCTCCCAACAGCTTTCGATCGAAAGGGTGAAGGTGCCCCATTGCATGTATCGGTACACTTCATCGAGTTCTAAAGCATGCACATGTATCACGCAAAATTATCTAACGAAAGTAGTCTAAGCAAAAAGATGGCATCCATGCTCCCGAAAGGCAGGTAAACTAACACCACATTGTTAGCAGTCGATCCATCATTGCAACACAGCCTCCTGAGATGTAATTAAGTTGCCTTGTCGATGCAAGAGAAGAAACCTCCGCAGCCAAACCTAAATAAATCATCTTCATCTTCATCTTCCTTCGCATCATTGTCAGCAACCTCTGCAGGCAAACCTTAATAAATCACAGAGAGATATCATAGGTTAGTCAACAGTCCCATTGCACTCCATTTTATTATTTACACGAAATGAACTGGAGACCATCTTGTTATCAGCGCAAACAACATGGTAAAAGTAAAAAAAATGCATCCCTACTTACTTCCTCTGTTCTTAAACTGTTGTCATTAGGACAACAACTCTAGTTCATTTCTTAATTAGAATTTTTGTCCTAAGGATAACAATCTAAGAGGAGAGTAACTAACAACTTAAACCACAATAACTATATATATGCAGAGAAATGCCACCGGTAAAACAGTATATCAACCAGTCATGTTTGGCGGTCAACTACAACGCACACTCACCTGCATGATATGAACTTTAAATTAGCTTACGCAACTCGGGCGTGCATACAAAATATCGCAATCCAGACCAAACCTGGCGCAAGCAACTCGGACTGAAAGAAAACTAGATAGCGCAAAAGGCAGGCAAGCAACATTCAGATTCAGATGGAAAACAAGCTGAAAATGTCTGCATACCAATGGTGGTACGTACTGAGCTTCCTAAATGTATGAGCTGAAATAGCACCGGTAAAACTGTATATCAACAACTCAATCATATCTTGTTTTCACTACAACAATGCATATACGCATCTGCATTCATGCCGTGACTTTCAAAAATGAGTAGCAGCTAATAACTTCAAAACCCATGAACAAAATCAGAAAGAATGCACAGAACGACAAATATACTAGCAGATCACATCTAGCCCAAGCATGAATCCAGTCCATTAGGCCACAAACACAGGATAAACGCAAAACTAGATATATAGCAAAAGGTTGGCAAGCAAAATATATTTTCAGATGGATGGCCCCTGCACATGTCACACGCAAGCTACCACAATTCTGACGTGCGTATAGTAAATGTACAAGCCCTAAATGTAAGTTAAGATACACATGGATGAAGCGTCAGGCGGGATTCATGAAATGCGAAACGAAGTCAACAGAATATCAAAGAGGAAACATCCATACAAGTATTCGTTCGATGTCAGCAAACGTGAAGTCGAGAACGATTGTATCCAGGAACGGTTGACATGTGTAACATTTTAGATACTGAAATAAGACGTATGGTTATGGCTATGCAGTAGTGCATGCACGTACTATTTTAACTGAAGTCTTTAACAACGTAAGCCTAACATAATTCTATCACGCAGGTAGCATTGTCATGTGAAGAAGGTGAAACATCACAAGAGAATAGCGAATCAGATAAACGAGCAATTTGCACCGTACCTGCAGGCGCGATCGCGGGTGGCAGCACCAATGGCAGAACGCTTGACGGAGTGACGGCGCCTACCATCAGAGGCTGGTGGGCTTGGCACTCCACCAACTTCCTGGCACGCATGTCGACGCCGATGAGGTACTTGGTGACGAAGAAGTAGAGGACGTCGGGGTTCTCGGGGTGGATGAGCCCGATGAGCACGGGGGCCTTCTTCCGCGGCATCCCCGAGATCTCGTCAAAGCGGACCTCGTACTCGAGCGTCCACTCAGCAGTCTCCGGATCAGAGAGCGTGCGCATGGTGACGGTACCGGTAGGGATGCCGCCCTGGCCCTGCCGTGCACGGCGGGTCACGTCGACGCAGCGGAACTTGCCGTTGCTGACCTGTACGCGGCGACGGGAGCGGAGCTTTCTCTCGGGGGAGGAGTAGTCGTAGCAGGAAGTGTGATCATCGGGCTGGTCGTCGTCTTCTTCTTGTTCCAGGACCGGGAGCGGGACGTAGAACATTTCGGGCTTGTCGGCGAAGGGGTCGCAGGCGAGGAGACCCGCGGCGGAGTCGACCCACCAGACCTTGGCGTCGTGGGAGATGACGTCGTCGAATATCGAGATATTCCGGGGTGGCAGTGGGTTGTTGACGAACCTGTACCTGCTGTGCCAGTAGTCGGTCTGGGAGGAGAAGCAGGTGAGACAGGCCTTGTCGGAGCTGACGTGGTCATCGAACTCCACGAGCACAAAGCCGGGAGCACCGGCCGGCGCAGCGATGACGCCGAGGTTGGCCCAGTGGTACACCATGCCGAAGGTATCGTGGACTCTGGTGGCGGTGGCGGAGCGAAGGTCGAGGACGAGGTACTCCGACTCCGAGCGGTGTGTGTCGTCGCTGACGATCTCGTCAGCTACGTTGTCGTCGGACGAGTCGCTGGTGGTAGATGGCGGACGATGCAAGGGCGTCGACGGGCAGACGGCTAGGAGGAGGCCGGAGGGGTCGGTGGCGTTGATGAAGGGGAGCTTGAGCTTTTTGAGCGGGTCCACTGTGTCCGGGAAGACGCGCGGGGCGAGGGTGAGGAGGGTGACGCGCGGCGGCACTTCGAGGGGAAGGAGGGAGACGTCGGCGTCGTTCTCGAGCATGCCGACGCGCGGGAGGGCGGAGAGGATGACCCACGACGGCGACGAGGGAGGCGGAGACGGGGGCGCCATGGGATGGGAGAGGGTCTCGAGAAGCAGAGGCGTTGTTGTCTGGCGAGTGGCGAGGGACTCTGGTGACGAACAATGGGAGAGAGAGATATGGACGACGGATGGGGGCTTTAGCTTTTATTGAACTGGCTGGCCGGGAAGGGAAGGTGTGGTTTTGTTTGTGGCGGTGTGTGGACCCATCCACCAGTCCAATCCAACCGCGTCTTGACTGGCACGACGAAATCACAGCTGTAAGCCGTGCATCGTATGCCGTATGTGAGAGAAAGCTCGGTTGCTTTTCCGGTTCCGCTCGGTTCCATGCAAACAGAAAGGAGAAAACGATCAATAGGCGGCGCAGAGCGGCAGGGCAGAGCAGATTCCTGACAGCCTTCGCTTTGGCAGGACTGCCTCTCCACGGCAGCTCGCGCTGGCCAACAAGCCCGCTCTCCACTTTTTTTTTTCACCAGAACGAAGACCGGGCGGGGCAATTCGTGATTTGCGATCATTGGCCTTGCTCGCATCAAACTGCACTGTGGCCTTGCGATGATTCACGAGGAGGAAGCTTGTGATCGACTGATCGGCGTCGCGCGCGGCGCACGGTTGAAACTTGGAAGGCAAGAAAAGGCGGTCGTCCGTCCATGTTCGTCCAATCACGTGATGTGTGTTCGTTACTCTACTAGCCAGATTTTTTTGACGTAAATACTAGACAGGATTATGCCATGGCAAACCATCTCAAACTGTTTAACGACAAATCTTGTAGTTTGAGGCCGAGGCCTTTTCCTATTATCTAAAACACACACCTTACAGAAGTGTCAGATCAAATTGCCAAACGGATGTGCAATAATTTTGCTTCGCACCTGTTGTTCTTAGTTATTATCGAAGTTATGAGAATAAAGTGTCAGACGAAGCTGCATGCCATATACTACTCTACAATGCAACATAGCCAGCAGTTACCAACAGAGACCACACTGTCGACAAATTTTCCCAGAGACTAAATACACTTGCTGTGCCGAATGTGTTGCTGTTCCATTACATAAGCATACGACATTGACGTACAAAGGATGGCAGGGGCACAAGTTACCTAGCAAATATGGTTTGAATCGGATAGAATTTAACAAGCCAGGAATGTCCATCTAATCATCCCAAAACAACCCATCATAAAATGTCTAGACTACTTGCGGCTCCTCAGACGCGATGTGAGACCGCAGGTGCGCCTGCAGTGACTTGATAACTTCCTCGTATTAGTTCCTCAACCTGCTGCAGCAACAAATGAAAATCGTTTCAGAGAAAGGCTACTTCATGTAAATGTTTGTGCAAGAAACAGAGTACGAGCAAACACCACAGAACTCAGCCTCACCTGCCAAAAAGTTAAGTATTCCCCAACCCCAGCTCTTAGATAGAAATTGATGTTGTTACAGACTCACCCTTTGAACCATCGCCAGTAGCATCCTTCTGAGGAGAACCTTCAAGGACATACATATATGTTTAAACATAGCATCATTCCATTTCATCTTGTAACGAAAGTCCTAGGATATTAACGAGGAGGAGCAAATAATATTACGAACAAACACCTAGGAACTATATATCGATCTTAAGTAAAACATGTAAACAAATAGCAAATATCTCATAAGAAATATTTGGGGTCACTGCTGGCAGAAGTTATACAAGATCAGACGAACCATATACACCGAAATTGTTGGCATTGAACACAATATTAATTATACAAAGAAACTGATGTCTAGAGAAGTTCTTCAGTTATGCACAGCACAGTACATGTCCCTAAGCATCGTGCCCTCTTACAATCCAAGTTAAAAATATATTCAAGGAACAAAGCCTTATTATTGGTTTATAACAGGACAGTTTTGATTTGCAAATCTTTAGTGCAGTCAAGGCTCGATACCATTTCTTGAATTGACAACACTTAATGGGGAATGCAGCTTGAAAGGAATGCTATGCCAATGTTATCCAAATTCTCTAGGCGAGGCGCACAAATGGAACCATGCATGTTAGTATCCGTAGAAGCATATTAGAGCAAGTGAGAGCTCATGAACAGTTATTTTATACAGTCCTAGATTGATTCCGAAGAGCAATAGGTGCTACGTAACGAAATGAAACACTGCATGGTACAACAAGAATGATTATACACAACTAGTGGAGGAATGTTACACATTATGTAGTACAAGTGTGTAGCAAATGCCTTTCTAAAATAATCATCCTCACTTAATAAATCACATAGAAGAGAGCATTCACTTGCCAGTTCTAAAGCATTAGGCTGAAGATTTTTCATAGGTGACTAAGCTAAGCAAATGGCCTTTTTGGAAAGAATAAGCAGAAAAACTGATCGGCAAAATTAAAGTTTGACTATCAGTCTCTGGAAGCTACATTGTATTAGAAACACGTGCAATTGTGCGTTATGCCCAACAGACTAGGAACACAATCCCAACAGCACCAGGTTGAGAACAGTATGCAACCAATTGTTAAATGCACATTCGTCAATCACACCGACACTATCAACTATCATCATGCAAGGAATCGGTCTGCAATACCTGAGGAAAGATGGTGCGGTGGTTCCCAGGCCCAGGCGTGAACGAAGCGGGTGGCAACGAGGTTCCTGGGCGGCTGGATCAGCTCGTAGACCTCGCACCCAACGATGCTGCGGGAACGCAAGTCCAAGCCGACGAGATGCTCCTCCAGGAAGAAGTAGACAATGTGGGGGTTCCTTGGGATGGATGAGCGCCAGGACGGGGATCTTGCTGGGGAGACCAGCGGCCTTATAGGTGTCATCATCCCAGATGTCAGCGAAGCTGGCCTCGTGCTCCAACGTCCACTCCGTGGCGTCGGGGTCGGCCAGCGTCCAGACGCTGACCTTGAGAGAGCCGCGGTTGTCACGGTTGCGGTACATGTCGACGAAGCGTAGCTTGCCTGCGCTGACTGCGACGGCGCGGTGCTTGTCGAGAGCCTTGCCCGGTGGGAGGGGGACAAAGGTGAGGACGGGCGCGTCGGCAAAGGGGTCGCAGGTGATGAGGCCCCAGGATAGATCGACCCGTCTGCCGTGGTGCGAGACGACGCCGTTAGGAGCCAAGAGGCGGGGTGAGCGCGGGTAGTGAACGCTCTTGTCAACCCACTCCCCGTCGTCCCAGGAGAAGCAGAGGAGGGTGGCTTCGTCGCCGCCAAACATGGGCTGGAGCTCGACGACCATGTAGGCGCCGTCGCGGACGGATGACGTGATGATGCCGACGTGACCCGGGTCCATGATGTACTCGGGATGGGGGAGGGCGAGCGAGGAGGAGGAGGCCGTGTTGAGGACGAAGTAGCCGGCGATGTACTCGGTCCAGAAGGAGTAGTTGCCAGGGAGATCGATGATTGTAGGGCCTTTGGCGCGGCCCTGGTTGGCCTTGAGGAGGAGGAGGCCGGACGGGTCAGCGGCGCGGATGGAGGGGTAGTTGCGGGGTTAGATGTCGTTGCGGAAGAGGCCCGACGGGATGGTGAGGAACGAGACACGCGGGGGTGCCGAGAGCTCGTGTCACACCCGGTTTTATTAAGCATAAAACCAGCTGCAAAATATATATATGTAAGGATCAGTTTTACCATATATGTACGACAAAAGGTGATAAACAGTTCTATATCGCATGCAAACAACATTTATACCTTCAAAAGAGTTTTGAAGCAACAGTAGAAGAGGAAAAACTTTAGGACAACTATAGGCAAATTGACTAGCAGCAACGCGACCTATGCACCGTCTTCACTTGTCACTGTCCTCATTAGATCTTCTCTTCACTGAGCAACATATTAAAAATACAACGAAGCAAGTGTGAGTACCATCCCGTGGTACTCAGCAAGTGTGGGAAATTGACATGAAGGCCAAGTCAACGGAGAAGACTAATAGTGGTTTAAGCACTAAGCATTAAACCTAATCTTAGCTTTCATTAGCAACCTATATCTAGGTGAGTAATCCCAACCGTAATAACAGTAATAGTAATTATAATAATATCAACATCAATTTCAAGCATTATCCCAACTATCATTCCAACCATTGACTAATTATGAATTCGACACCAAGCCGCTCTTATACGTGAGCACGGCTGTCATGACAGTTTTTCAATCTCTGCAGAGAACGTATCTGTCGGTACCCTAGAAACCGTACACCCCTTGAGGTTACAAAGATCTCAAAGGAAAGTCATCTACTTGATTTGAAGACCCTCGGAGGCCCACATGTCAGACATAACCAGACCCGCTTCTCCAACATGGTTAATCCCTGGGTCGCCATGTGTACTACCAAACCGGAGCTACCGCCCACAAGGGGGAAGCTCCGGGCCATGTACCGAAATGGCACCTCCGGACTTAACCCCAGACCGAGAGAAGCTCCGGACCTGACACGTGTCGGGTAGCCCCGGAGCTACCTGCTTCCCACAGCAAGCTCCGGAGCTGCCACGTGTCCAATCGTCGGATCTTCAGCCTCTAACCTCCGGAAGATCCCACAACGGCTCCGGATCTTCAAAGGGGAATCAAGGACTTCAAGACCCGGTTAAGTGTCATTAATACCGTATTAATGACACTTAAACGGATGATCTTAACACCAGTAACGGTGCTGTCAAAGCCCGTTACAGGGTCATTAAGACCAATTAAACGTGTATCAATACTAGTAACCGCCGGGGCCATATGTCGGGCCAGACTAACTTGTAACGACCTGCCCTTGTACTATAAAAGGACAGACCGACGATACACACACGGACGAGGCTACACACGCGCAACAAACGCTCGTCACAAGCTCATACTACTAATACAATACCAACACACCCGTGGAGTAGGGTATTACGCTCAGGCGGCTCGAACCACGTAAACTTTTGTGTCTCCTGTGTCAATTCCTACTCACCTTCTTGAATCTCCGCGCACCCACACTGAACATCAAACTCCCCCATCACTTTAGTAGTGTAGGGAGATCTGCCGGTTCCAAACCGCCGACAGTTGGCGCGCCAGGTAGGGGCGCCTGAGATTTTGAGAATGGTGAACTCAGCTGCTGGATCATCCAACGGTCAACCTGCTGCTTAGGCTGTTGGGGGCAATCCCTCCAATAGGCAGCCACCAGCAGGCGCCTCAGCACCAGCAAATCGTGCTGGGAAACGTGATGGTGCGCCGGCGTCAATTACTGCGTCGGTAAATCATGACAACCCGGAACACGCGCTCCATGCAGCGCGTTCTCTTCTCCAACGCCCACCACCTCCGGATGCATCCCGGGATGCACTGGAGCAGTGGAGGGCCGATGTGGAGCATTTGGTTGCAGCAGTAGCCGTACGCCTCAGCAACCATGGTCCTCCTCCTTCAGGACGAGCCCCATCGCAGCGGCGGACTATGTCTGGAAGACTTGGACCGCACGTCTCCAATAGCAGGAGACGTGCTGCATCGCAACAAGTGACGTCATTTCCCTCCGGGGCACGACGCATTCACACGGTATCCAGGCTTTCAACTCATGACCTCCGGGCGAAGCTTGATCGCCGATACCGCCAGCAGGATGGCCGAGTCCATATTGAGCGTGCCCGTGAAAGACGGGAAGCTCAGGACCTTTCTACTCCTGAAGGAGTAGGAGGAGGCTGTTCAGCCCTGGCCATGCACCTGCGCATGGTTAGATGGCCACAGAAGTTCCGGCCTCACCTGCCGGAAAAATTCGACGGGACTGTCAATCCCGCCGAATTTCTTCAGATATACTCCACTGCAATCTTGGCAGCTGGAGGAAATGAGGTCGTGATGGCTAATTATTTTCCAGTGGCCTTAATTGGGACCGCCAGGTCCTGGTTTATGAGCCTTCCACCCAACTCTATCAACAGTTGGGAGGAGCTGTGCCATCAGTTCACTGCCAACTTCGGGAGTTCATACACCCGACCAGGTACTGAACTAGACCTTTTTGCGATCGTGCAAAAAGGGGGAGAATCCTTGCGGTCATTCATCCAGAGGTTCTCTCAGGTATGAAACACTATCCCTTCTATCTCTAGCGCCTCTGTCATTGTGGCATTCAGACAGGGTGTACGGGATAAGAAGATGTTGGAGAAACTGGCGATCAAGGAGTTCACTAGCGTCACGAAACTCTTCAGCTTGGCAGACAAATGTGCCAAAGCTGCGGAGAGCCGTGAAATGCACTCCAAACCAACCATGGAGGGTCACAAGAAATCCTCCAAAGAAGAAGTCACTACCTCCGGGGGTGGCAAGAAGAAAAATAAGACCAACAGTAAGAAGAAGCCGTCGGCCGGCACATCCAACATTGCAGCTGCTGCAACTCCGGGTGGCCGGGGGCCACGCCCCGAGAAGCGACCTCGACCGTCTTCTGAAGACGGTGGCAAACCCAAAGTGTGGTGTCCCATTCACAAAACGGGCAGCCACAGTTTGGAAGACTGCCGGGAGGTCCAAAACCTTGTCGAGCGCTACAACAAGCGCCGGGAAGAATCTCCTTTCCGACAGAGGGAAGGAAAGCAAAAAGTCGACGAAGCTCCGGCTGAAGAGGAGTTAGGGTTTCAGGATCCCAAAAAGGTCCTGAAGGCCGTTTACACCTCAGTCGACGATGATTCTGACGTCTCTGACAACGAGCGTCGGAAGACCATGAACACCATTTTTGGTGGATCGTGGGATATCACCTCTCGTCGCGTCATCAAGACTATGCGACGGGATATGGCCGCTGTAGCCCCTACAGTCAGGCCAGAACCTCATCGGAAGTGGATGGACACCGCCATCACTTTTGATGCTTCAGATTGCCCTCGGAGCATGGTTGGAGCAGGACAGTTACCTTTGATGGTATCTCCTACCATCAGTAACATCCAGCTCCACCATGTCATGGTAGACGGAGGTTCGGGGCTTAACCTCATCAGCTTCGAAGCTTTCACTAAGCTTCAGCTCCGACCTTCGGATCTCCACCCCTCTCGACCTTTCTCCGGAGTAGGTTCGGGGGCCATTACCCCACTCGGAGCTATTACTCTCCCCGTTACCTTCGGGACACGGGAGAAATACCGCACCGAGAAGTTGGTCTTCGACGTCGCTCAGATCAACTTACCATTCAATGCCATCTTGGGTAGACCTGCCTTGTACAAATTCATGGCAGCTGCTCATTATGGATATCTGGTGTTGAAGATGCCAACACCAATAGGCGTTCTCCGGATCCGCGGAGATCGTACTGCTGGAGTAACTGCTTTGAAAGAACTCCATGCACTCACCACGGCGCAAGAGGAGGACTCTAGGCAGGAGCAAACTCCAAAACCCCTGAGCATTTGTCAACAAGGCTCGACTTCTGCACCTCGTGTGCAGCCAAGCGGCGACACCGACATTCCCGTCAAAGTCGTCCAAATTGGTTCCGATGCCGCTTAGACCACCCGTATATCGGGAGGATTGAACGACAAATAGGAACTCGTGCTCATCACTTTCCTCTGGGCTAACATTGACGTGTTTGCTTGGCAACCGTCACAAATGCCTGGGATCCCCAGGGAAGTGATTGAGCACAATCTGAAGATCTACCCCGATACCTGGCCTGTGCATCAGAAGCCTCGGAAGCAATCCGTAGAGCGACATAACTTCATCCGACAAGAAGTGAAGAAGCTACTCGAAGCCGGATTCATCCGAGAAGTCTTCCATCCAAAATGGCCGGAAAATCCAGTCGTTGTGCCCAAGGCCGGCGGGAAGCTTCGGATGTGCATCGACTACACCACACTAAATAAGGCATGTCCAAAAGATCCATTCCCACTACCTAGAATAGATCAGATAGTGGATTCCACCTCCGGGTGTGAATTACTGTGTTTCCTAGACGCATATTTCGGGTATCATCAAATCAGGATGTCTAGGGAGGATGAAGAGCATACTTCATTCATCACAGTAGATGGATTGTACTGTTACACAGCCATGCCCTTTGGTCTCAAGAATGCAGCTTCAACTTTTGTATGAGCTATGTACAAAACTTTTGAAGAACTCATTAGAGACATAGTGGAAGTGTACGTCAATGACATCGTGGTCAAGGTCAGGAACAAGGAGTCACTCCTTGACACCTTGCAGGCTGTCTTCGATAAGCTGCGGGCCACCCACACAAAGCTAAACCCAGACAAGTGCGTCTTCGGGGTTAGCTCCGGAAAACTTCTCGGTTTCCTGGTAAGTCACCGGGGCATAGAAGCTAATCCGGCGAAGATTAAAGCCATTGAAGACATGCGGCCACCAACCCCCATCAAAGACGTCCAAAAGTTAACTGGATGTCTAGCAGCCCTCAGCCGGTTCATATCAAGACTGGCGGAACGGGCACTCCCCTTCTTCAAGTTATTGAGTAAGTCCGGACCATTCCAATGGTCCGAAGAAGCAGAGAAGGCATTCCAGGAGCTGAAACAATTCCTCACCACCCTACCAATTCTGGTAGCTCCGAACCCTGGTGAGCCTTTGTTGCTTTATATTTCAGCTACTGACGAAGTCGTCAGTATGGTTTTGGTTGCGAAGAGACCAGAACTACCCCACACTCAGGAATCCAGACCCCTTCGGGAAGGTCCGGAGGTTCCTGAAAGTGAGTCTGGGTCCCAGCTCCCAGATTCGAATCCACAAGAAGTTGCTTCAGGAGACCTAGACCCCTCCGGGAGGGTCCAGGTCATTTCTGAAGAAGCTCCGGGTTCCACCAGCCAGAACCCGGAGGTCCCCAAAGAAAATCCGGACTCCTCCGAGAGGATACGGGACAGTGAAGAGGAAGCTCCGGACCCCTCCAGGAGGGTCCGAACCATTCAACGCCCGGTGTACTTCATTAGTGAAGTATTACATGATGCCAAGACTCGATACCTAGAGGTGCATAAGTTGCTCTATGCAGTTCTTATTGCCTCCAGAAAGCTTCGTCATTACTTCCAAACTCACAAAGTCTCAATGGTGACCTCCTACCCACTACGAGCAATCTTGCATAATCCCAATTCAACTGGGAATATTGCAAAGTGGGCAGCGGAATTGGCTGAATTCGATCTTGAATTTATTTCAAGACAAGCAGTTAAGAGTCAAGCATTGGCAGATTTTGTGGCAGAATGGACTCCCTCTCCATCAAACCCTGGGGGCCCCAGTGAGCAGAAGACGGAGCATCAAGCTCCAACCTTCACCGAGCCTTACTGGACCCTCTACTTCGACGGCTCCATGCAGAAGCAGGGGGGCCGGAGCTGGAATCCTTCTCCTTGCACCGACTGGGGAGAAGGTGAAATACATGGTACACCTTGACTTCAAGGCAACCAACAACATGGCAGAGTATGAAGCACTCATCTACGGACTAAAGGTGGCACTGTCATATGGTGTCAATCAATTGCTGGTCAAGGGAGATTCACAACTCATCATTAAGCAGGTGAAGGGTGAATGCTCCTGCAATAATTTCTAGCTAGCTGCTTACCTCCTTGAAGTCCAGAGGCTTCAGAAGGATTTCGAAGTCCTAGATCTCCACCGTGTTCAGCGTGCCCATAACGCTGAAGCTGACGAACTCTCGACCAAAGCGTCAACCGGAGCTCCGACTCCTGACGGAATCTTTGTCCGGAGGTTGTCAAAGCCAACAGCTCAGCCTGCCAAACTGAGCGAAGGGGGCGAGATCAGCATCCCGAAGCTGACGGTCCCGATGGCCCTGTTACCATGGCAGCCATCAAGGGTCGTAGGTGCTGCCGGGAGCTCCGAGCAACCCAGCACACAAGACTCAAAAGCTCAAGCCAGTTCCAATGCATGGATCTCGGAGATCCGGAGCTACTTGAAAGACAACATCCTTCCTGACGATGATGTATCTGCTGACCGGGTAGTCAGATTGGCTAAAAGATACACGCTGGTAGAAGGGGATCTCTACCGGCACGGTGCCAACGGCATCCTAATGCGGTGTATCACAAGGAAAGAAGGCTGGGAACTACTCGCAGAAATCCATGGAGGCGAGTGTGGGAACCACGCATCTTCCCGCACGCTGGTCGGTAAAGCCTTTCGGCATGGCTTCTACTGGCCTACAACGCTCTAGGATGCAACTAAGCTGGTGAAGAAATGTGAAGCATGCCAATTTCATGCAAAGCAAATTCACACACCAGCTCAACCCTTACAATGATACCTCCTACATGGCCCTTCGCTGTGTGGGGGATGGACATCTTGGGACCTTTCCCAAGAGCCGTCGGAGGTTACAAGTTCCTGTACATCACCATTGACAAGTTCACCAAGTGGCCGGAAGCAACTCCAGTTGTGACAATCAACAAGCAATCTGCTATCAACTTTTTGCAGTCCATCGTATGCAGATTTGGAGTCCCAAAAAAAAATCATCACTGATAATGGGACCCAATTCACAAGCTCAGCATTCCAAGGATATTGCGAAGACCTCGGCATACAAGTTTGCTACGCCTCCGTAGCTCACCCAGCCAGCAATGGCCAAGCCGAGAGAGCAAATGCTAAAATCCTTAAAGGACTCAAAACGCGCACCTATGAGCGCTTGAAAAAACATGGAGCCAACTGGATCGAAGAGCTACCGCCCACTTTATGGGCCAACAGGACATCTCAAAACCGGTCAACTGGAGAGACACCCTTCTTCCTGGTGTACGGAGCTGAAGCAATCCTTCCTCCGGAAATCACCTTGGATTCACTCCGGGTCCGAACCTTCGACGAAGCCGCGCAGGACCAGCTCCGGCGTGAAGACCTAGACCTCCTTGAGGAGGGAAGGTGCCAAGCAGCTGTTCGGAATGTCCGATATCGCCAAGCCCTACGGCGTTATCACCAGCGGCATGTACACAACTGACAGCTCGAGGAAGGTGATCTGGTGCTACGGAGAATACAATCCAGAGAAGGGTTAAACAAACTCTACCCCGGCTGGGAGGGGCCCTTCCGAGTGATTAAAGTATCCCGTCCCGGAAGCGTTCGCTTGGCTACTGAGGATGGGACACTTCTCCCAAATCCTTGGAACATCGAGCACCTCCGTAAGTTCTACACTTAATACCACAGAGGTGAGTCTTGAGTAACTTGAGGTGTATGTTATAGAGTCATTGTACAGAGTCAGGTAGTTCCTCCGGGAGAGCAGCCGAACCTTTCCTGAAAGGTCCGCAAAGTTCATGCAACACTTGTCACAGTCTCAGGACTAAAAGTGCGGCTAACTACCCTGGGTCAAACGAGAAATGAAACACACTTAGTCTGGTTCCATACCCTAAGAGTGTACTTGTTTCCCCTGTACCCCGGACCTATAATGAAAGACATCTTCATCTGAAATAGACTCCACGTGCATTTATTTTGTACAGGCTCAACATTTTTATTTTTCTCTTTCTTGTCTATAACAAAGACGTGCAATTCTTAAGAAATTTTAGTTCGACCGGTTTATATACGATTCGAGTTGTATCGTCAATTCTTTTGGATTCAAATATCGTTCATGGCCAACTCGCCTGAAAGCCGCCAAGCCAATCTAGGGCTGGAGTGTGCTATCGACTTAGCCTGGTCAAGCACCCTAAGTACGCCACTCTACCTACACCCCGGCAGGCCGAAGTAAGGTGGGTCCATGGACAGTTGAATCTAGAAGAAAAGACAATGCATTCGGTTGTATTTAAAATCGCGTTTGACTTAAAGTCTTCTTGAGAATCGTAAGCTGCGACGAAATTATAGACAAGGAACGAATTTTACTATTTTTCTTGGCTTAAGTGTGCAGGAAAAATAAAGTCTACCTTGATGGAGAAAAGCCGGAGCTAACTAAGCTCCAACTCCCCTAAGGGGGCCAACCGTCGACGCTGAATAAAAGATGGTGAGAAGACCCCGTAAATGGAGTCTGCTGCCAACAAACTAAGTGTTGGCAAAGGTCACTGCCGGAACTATTCAGCTTCGACACCCCGTAGGACTAACTATCGATGCTCTACGTGTTGATAGAGACTATTGTCGGAGCTATCAAGCTCCAGCAATGGACAATGCCGGAGCTTCTAAGCTCCGACAACCTCAGGGGGCCTTCGCTATCGAAGACTTCGGACCTAAATTCTACAAGTTCGGAGCAAATGAGTCTTCAACAAAACACAATATCCTCTTGGTACATGTTCACAATCAAATTGTGTACATCTACCAGGGGGCCAAGTGAAGATAAAAGTGTTGAAGACAAAAAGTGAAATTCACAAAAATTTGGGGATTTCATTTATCTAGAGACAAGAGATTACATCTGGAGACAAGGGATTACAAAATTGAGGAAGAAAAAGAGAAAATACAAGTGAGAACTATAGAGATGGTCCTAGACCCCATGGAAGAATTGGGCGACTTTCTGGGCAACCTCTGATACGCTGGCTCGGGTAGCTTCGCCTTCTCCTTCGACGGGGCCTTCAAGCACCGGGTCCAGAGGAAATTGGGAGTTCTGGCTGGTGTAGCACGTCAGCACATACTCTGCGACGTTCTTCGCCAGGGATTGCCCCTCAACCTCCAGTTGGTCCCACCTTGGAGAGCTTGCTACCTGCTGCGCTCAACGCCTGCAGCGCTTGGTCCGGCTCCGGCTCCGGATCATCCGGGCGCACGGGGCTGAAACCCATCGGTGTCAGCGCGTCGTTGGCCTTGCCCAGGAACTCCCAAATATGTAGGGAGTCCGCAGTCCTCAAGCCCTTCATTTCTTCCAAGGATCTCCTGGCCGCCATCAGTTCGGAATTCTCACGGGCGAGGCGCTCAACTTCTTTGGCGTTCCGCTGAATCTTCTCAGCAACCCGCTTTTTGAGTTTTCCGAGCTCCTCCTCCCGGAGGTGGATCTTGTTCCGGCGGTCGACCAGGTCCTTCTCTCTTCCCCTCACTTTCTTCTCCCGGGCAGTAAGGGCACACTCTTGTTCGTAGAGTTCCTGCCCCCGCACCCAGGCCTTCTCCTCTTTCTCTTGGCAGTGCTCTTCCAATTTCTTGTCGCGCTCCTCGAGGCCCTTGTCAGCCAGAGCCACCTTCTCGGCGAGCTCCTCCTCCCTCCTCAGGACATCATCCCGCAGCTCTAGGAGTTTCTGCTCTTCATCTTCGAGTCGTTTCTCCCTCTCTTCAAGTGCCTCTCAGCGCTTGATGAGCGTAGTGTTAATGGCCTCAAGCCTTACGTGGCGTTCCTCGGCCGCACTATTGGCTGCTTTGGCCTGGTTGTAGATCTCCTGGGATTGGGCGTCGAGGGCGCGAGTCATACTCTCCCTGTCATCCAGCAACTTGCCCCAGTACTCTAGGCGGATCTTCTCCCGTTTGATCCACTCTTTGTCATCCGCTAGCCTCGACTGCGCCAGCTTGGTCTTGAAGTAGAGCCGGTTACGCCACCGCCTAATGGTTTGGCGCTCCCCTTCAAGAGTCTTGCTGTCGTGGAAGAAGGCTAGTTGGACTTGACGCAGACTGGAACATGCATTGTCAATAGACAGTGACAACGGGATGGGTTCCGGACCTGCTGGGGTCTCCTCCGCTGGTTCCAGCGGGTCTTCAGATACAAAAATTGGGTCCCACTCCACAAGAGTGGACCCCTGAGTCTCCAAGGCACTAGGGCCGTCCTCCGAGATGGCCTCAGTCGCCATCGAAGAAGGCCCCGCCGCCAAGTCTTCGTTCACCCCCTCGGGCAGGGGGCCAGCGACTTCGCTTGGGCATTCCGGCTCGGCCGCAGGTACCTCTGACGTTGTCACTTACGGAGCAGGAGCCGCTACTGTCTCCGGTATGGGCGCCTCTCCCAATGGGGGCTCAAGCTCTGTCACCTCTTCAACCACCGGCTCAGGAGCCGGAAGATCTTCAACATCGACCGGCCCTGTGACCGGAGCTCCAACAATGACCGGCTCAGCGGCCGGTGCTTCGGAGGTAGCTGGCCCAACTGCCGAAACTACCTCAGTTTCCGGCTTGCACGCCGGGGCTTCAGTCACCTCCGGCTCAACCGCCGGGGCTTCGACAAATTCCGGCTCAGAGGCCGGGATTACTGCTTCCTCCGGCTCAACAGTCGGAGCTTCCATCATCGCAGCACCAGAACTCGGAGCTTCAACCTCCAGGATAGGTGCCGCTAGCGCATCTTCACTCCCGTGGTCCGGCGCTACCACGGGAACTTCTGGGGATGAGTCAAGGTCCATGACCACGACAGCCGGCGCCGGAGCTGTCGCGACTTCAACCACCACTGGGGGCAGCACCGGAACAGGAGCAGAAGCCCCCACCCTCACGGCTTCAGTCACTGTGGCTGAGGGTGGAGCTTCACCCCCCTTCTTGGGGACGTTGCAGATGATGAACGAAGAAAATTAAAAAACAGTTGCTACAATTAAAACAACTATCCAAGGTAGAGATTAAAAATTACCTAGGGAGGCTTCCGCACCAGCTGGCGCGGAACCTTTTTCCTGGGCGTTCTGGGCTGGTCATAGCCGGCGTGGAAGCTCCAGAAGGCCCCCCGGAACTTTCCGCGGCCACAGGCGTTTCCCGAGTCGAGGCTCTCCTCGATCGGGAAGAACCCCCAGACCTGGAGGCCTCCACCGGCCCAGGTGCTGGAGTCGCGCGCCCGGAGCTAACATCCCGGGAGGACCCCACTGCGGGAACCGACGTGCTCCGGGAGGACCCCACTGCGGGAACAGTCGCGTTCCAGGAGGACCCCATTACGGGTACAGTCGCCACCGTTGTCGAAGACCTTCCCCTCCGGGGAGAAGGAGCCGAGGCAGAAGTAGTGGGCCTGATGGACCTTCCGTCGGCATGCTGCAGCTTCCTCTTCCGGCTCTCGGGTTCGTCCGCCAGCTCCTTGCCCTTGCCGACGACCTCGACCCTCGGCTTTGGAGTAGGGACAGAGCCATCTTCGGGCATTCCGGGGATCGCCACCCGGGTGGTTGATCTTCTCTCGACGACACCAAGGTCGTCAAGTACGGGCATCTTTCGCCAGAGCTCCCTGCTGAACTCCACTTCCATGTTCAGAGGGAGAAAGGTCGACGGGGGAGTAAAGTCATCACCGTCGACGTCGATGCCGTGCTGGAACTTCTTGAGGTGGAACTCCAAGGTTTTCCCCACCATGTTGGACTTCAACCCGGTCTCAACCCGGTCGTCGTCCATCACGCTGTTGAGGGCCCAAGCGAGTTTCTCCCTCCTCTTTAGCGGCGCCCACCTGTTGACCAGGAAATTGCAAAATACCGCCTGAGGAGTCAATCCTCCCTCCACGCATTGGCGGATCCTGGTCAAAGCAGGGTTGAAAGCTTCCGCCAGCACCGGAGCTTCACTCCAGATCGTCGTGTCGATGCCGGGAAGACCATCGGGCAGCTCCAGCCTCTCGTGCTCCTCCACCCTGACGACTATTCAGTCTTTCTTCCAGTCATCCCACTTCCCATAGGGAAACGACCGGAGGTACTTGAATGGGCACTTCTTGCGCTTCACGAAGTAGTAGAAGCCAAGGTACTCATTGCTCTGGCCGGTGGTGTGGACGGTGAAGAAGGTCCGGAAGAGTTCAATGCAGGGGGGGGATGCCCACCCACATCTCACAGAAGTGGACGAAGATAGACACGAGGAGAATGGAGTGAGGGCCAAGGTGGTATAACTGCAGACCATAGAAGTCTAGCAGCATCAAGAAAAAGGAAGAAAAAGGCGGGATCAACCCCACCATGGCGTACGAGGAGAAGTACACCATTTCGCCGGCGTGATCCTTCTCGAATGGGAGCTCCCCGCCGGCACGGACCGAGCGGTTGAAGAAGTCCGAGGACCACCCCATGAGGGCCCGAACCTTCTTCAAATAGCCGTCGGTCTTCAAGTGACTCTCGCGGAGACCCAACTCCATCGCGGCACGGCTAGGCAAGAGAAGAAGAGCGAAGCACGAGTTGGGAGTTTGAGCGCAAGATCAGATGAGAGGCGTAAAGAACTCCCAACGGTGCGCGCTTTCCTTCTTAAGTAAGCCCTTGCAACGCTTGGATGGAAACCGCAAGGAAGTCGAAGATACCATTCAAAAATTCAACCCAGCCGATGACAAGAGGGCCCGGGACCACCCCGACGATCAAGTCGAGGTTTTTACCCAGGCGAACGGTTGTCATCATGAGGTGGGAAACCCAAAGGCAGCGACCTGACAAGGCGCGCGGAACCGATACGGTTTTCGTATCGAGAACCGGCGACCTTCAATTGCGTGAGATCCGCACGCCAAAGATCTCACCTGCCGCACGCGGGATGCGCCACGCGGCGGAGGTCCAACTCTAAATCCTCGCCAACGGCACCCTCAAAGACCCTTGAAGACTCAGTTCAAGAGTCGCGAGGATGGACCCACCTCCGGCGGAATGACTTCACCCCAGTG